>JASPKZ010009837.1:2567500-3767500 GCA_030220185.1 Diploptera punctata | reverse complement strand
TTATTATTATCATCATCATCATCAATATTAATTATTGTCATGGTCTAATATACAAAAATGTTTGCTTAATAGTTCTAATGTTCATAGTTCATCAGATCACCACCAGATGGCAATGTTACACATGAAGATTCCAACAAAAAACTAGTAGTCATAATATCGGTTGAAAATGAGAGGAATATCCTCTTGAAAACTGTCCTTAAAAAGAAAACATAAACTATGAGGTAAAATAAGAAGTGACTTATTCATTCATTGAGTTCTAATATTACCTGTTTCTGCAGATAGGCTAATTACATTCCTAGGAATGAAATTCTACATCTGACATTTGATCAATGATATGTATTTTACATGAGGTTCTTTAGTATGGTACACACTTCAATGACAGAGCTGATAGCTTATAACTTTACTCTGAGGGATGCCACATCTTCAAATTTTGATTACCTGAAAAGTTCTATCCTCCTTGCAAATAGTAGGTTTCTGGCAAATGATTTACTTCATGACAGTCCCATTCAGAGTAAATGGCATTTTCTGGGTGAAGAAAATTCAAGGATATGATTTACTTTGGAGGGGAAAATTTGTTATTGATCTTGTCCTATAGAGATGTAATACATATTAAAGAACTCTCTGATGTGGAAAGCACATCTCGAGCAAAATTCTCAATTTGTGAGAATTTATATTCTTGACATTACAGTTGAGTTGTTTCATGTAGATGACATTACATCACATAACAATCTAACAAGCATCAATATAACTATAATCATTTAATATGACTATTAAATAATAAGAATAAAAAAGTTTTTTAATTTAATGTTGAATTATAATAATGAAAATGCTATTTTGTGATTTATTAGAATTTGTTGTATTCCAGTTGGTGTTTATACTTGAACAGCTACATGCCATAACATCTGTAACTCCAGAGACACCTCATGAAAAGTGGTTCCAAGAAAAATTCGGTAAGTTTACCAATATTAATGACATTTATGATAGTCTGATTCAAGGTCAAGAGACTTGGTATTTCCCGACATTTCACCAAAGACTGTGTTTGGCATCCTGAACGGTAGGCTTGAGATACTAGAATCAGTATCCGGTGAAACATCAGGGAACTTCAAGTCCCTTCACCAAGGGCCAGAAGCCTTTCTGTCAGTGTTATGCCGGTCATGAAAGTCTGAATTATTACATTTACCACTAAAAAATTGTAAGCATTAAATTTAGCTTTTTTATAATTTATGTTCAAGGAAAAAAAAAAAGTAGCCTTTAATATTCTAGGAAGCAAGACTGAGGTTTTATTTAACAATCTTTGAATGATTCAGATTTTACACCTTGCCTCATATTTTGTATTTTTTTCCAGGTGTAAAATTGTATTATTTAATGATAATGTAGCCTACAATATTTACCTGTTTATAAACTGATACCAATTGTAAGCCAATTATAAATTATAAACAAATTGAAGAGGAAAAAATAAAATAAAACATTGTAAAGAGAAAAAATCAGGTGTAGATACTTTCATACTTTTAGAATTTAAACCATCTTCAAATCATCCCTCAATCACCGTCACTGTCACTGGATGATTATGATCTTTAGTCGTCACTTCATGACTCTTTGTTATCCTCAAAGAGTATTTTATCTTTGATGCCATCAAAGCATTCAAAATTGAAACTTTTAAATGAACTGATAACATCCCCTTATTCAAAGTTAAAATTGGGAAACACATTATGAGGTTCTTAATTAATAAATTAATGAGTCATTTTAACATCTTACCTCATATTTCATGTTTTTTTCAAACACGGTAACTATAGTTTTCAAATGATCTTGTCATTCATTTTCAACCGCCATTATGACTACCGGATATTCGTTGGAATCTCCCTCTATAACGTTGCCATCTGGTGTTGATTTGACGAACTTCGAGATATCGTTGCCATCTGGTGTTGGGAGAAAATATTTATACAGAAGAACAAATTTAAATCTATGAATTTCGACATTCCGGATGAACGTGACCTCATCTCGAAGTTCATCGAATCAACACCAGATGGCAACGATATCTCAAAGTTCGTCAAATCAACACCAGATGGCAACGTTATAGAGGGAGATTCCAACGAATATCCGGTAGTCATAATGGCGGTTGAAAATGAATGACAAGATCATTTGAAAACTATAGTTACCGTGTTTGAAAAAACATGAAATATGAGGTAAGATGTTAAAATGACTCATTAATTTATTGATAACATCCCATTGAATGTCTTGCCACATATTCACATTTCAATGATTAAAGAACTGATGTCACCCTGCCAGGAATCATGAACGAGTTCATTTTCTTCGCCCTCTGTTCTGTGTCCCACATAAATTGAGGACAAAAAGACTGCAATTGAACATTGTTTCCAGGACAACTTTGCCATACCAGCTGAATCTACTCTTTCACCGTCTCTTATTTCATTAGCTATCGCACTTTTGGGAAGTACATTACTGAAATTTGAACTATGTAATAGAGTATATTTAATTAATGTTGGGAAGTAAACATTATGAGGTATATTTGAAGAGAAAAATTTTCGCCTAGACCGGGACTCGAACCCGGGACCCTTGGCTTTCCGGGCCAAGTGCTCTACCAACTGAGCTACTGAGGCGAGTTACGATCTAGACGCAAATTTTTCTCTTATGTACGTAATTGTAATTCCCTCGCGCCAAATGCTTGAAACCATAGCTTCTATCTTTGCAAATGGCGGCTTCTTAGTTAAGAAGACATTTATTGGGAATTTAACACTACTTTATAGCCAGTAGGGCTTCTATTGACGATTTTATTATTAATTTAACACTTCTCATAGAAGGATAAATTATATTTGAAGAGAAAAATTTTCGCCTAGACCGGGACTCGAACCCGGGACCCTTGGCTTTCCGGGCCAAGTGCTCTACCAACTGAGCTACTGAGGCGAGTTACGATCTAGACGCAAATTTTTCTCTTATGTACGTAATTGTAATTCCCTCGCGCCAAATGCTTGAAACCATAGCTTCTATCTTTGCAAATGGCGGCTTCTTAGTTAAGAAGACATTTATTGGGAATTTAACACTACTTTATAGCCAGTAGGGCTTCTATTGACGATTTTATTATTAATTTAACACTTCTCATAGAAGGATAAATTATATTTGAAGAGAAAAATTTTCGCCTAGACCGGGACTCGAACCCGGGACCCTTGGCTTTCCGGGCCAAGTGCTCTACCAACTGAGCTACTGAGGCGAGTTACGATCTAGACGCAAATTTTTCTCTTATGTACGTAATTGTAATTCCCTCGCGCCAAATGCTTGAAACCATAGCTTCTATCTTTGCAAATGGCGGCTTCTTAGTTAAGAAGACATTTATTGGGAATTTAACACTATTTTATAGCCAGTAGGGCTTCTATTGACGATTTTATTATTAATTTAACACTTCTCATAGAAGGATAAATTATATTTGAAGAGAAAAATTTTTTTTTATCCTTCTATGAGAAGTGTTAAATTAATAATAAAATCGTCAATTATGAGGTATAATCATTAAAATTCATCGGAGAACATATTGTTTAAACAACTCACCTCATAGGATTCATGCTTCCATTATATCGCGATTTCAAACATAATCATGTTCATCGTCAGCCATAACTCCGACTGATGAAATTCTTCGGCCGTCAACTATTCTATTGTCGCCATCTTCAGTGCTGCCATCTATGGTTGAATTTATGAACTTCGAAATTAATGTAATTTCGTTAGGGATATCAAAATTCATTGATCTATTTTTTGTTTTTCTGAATGTATATTTTTTCCCAAACTGTCAATTCCAAAGGTTTCTCTACTTGTTTTAAAAGTTTAGCTTCTCTTCCAGACAGTAAGAAATCTGGAATTTATCAAATAAATTGTGAAGATTGCAATAAAGTTTATATAGGAAAAACAAAAAGGAATTTGGAAATTCGGACAAAAGAACATTTCAGAAATATTAAAAATTGTGAAATTGAAAAATCTGCAATTGCTGCACATAGTTTATTAGAACATCATAAAATTGGAAGAGAAGCTAAACTTTTAAAACAAGTAGAGAAACCTTTGGAATTGACAGTTTGGGAAAAAATATACATTCAGAAAAACAAAAATAGATCAATGAATTTTGATATCCCTAACGAAATTACATTAATTTCGAAGTTCATAAATTCAACCATAGATGGCAGCACTGAAGATGGCGACAATAGAATAGTTGACGGCCGAAGAATTTCATCAGTCGGAGTTATGGCTGACGATGAACATGATTATGTTTGAAATCGCGATATCATGGAAGCATGAATCCTATGAGGTGAGTTGTTTAAACAATATGTTCTCCGATGAATTTTTATGTAATAGAGACTGAAATGAAAATACAGGGCAAAAATGTTTTCAGCTGCTCACTGTTTATTCATTTTTTTGGATTTTCATGGCACCGAGCTTATAGATACTATACTAGCCGTAAAGAAAGAATAAAGTAATGTATCATTCTGTATGTGTAAATATACATTGCTCATGGCCCTGCCTCTTCCACCAACTAGCTATGCAACACAATAATTACATTAAATTATTATTAATATAAACTGTGGCCAGTAACATTATAAATTGATAAATTAATACACCATTCGTCATTAATGCTATATATTTTTAATTTTTCTGAACACATTATTGCAGTTGTATTTTAATATTTAATCAAGGGCTAAACACCATACACGGAAAGGGAATATGTGATGCGGTTGAAAGTCACCTAGATTTTGTTCATATTAATATTTAATTTTAGGAAGTTATATTTTGAGGTTATTTTAATTATATTATTCGTTTTTAAACATCTTAATGATGGACAAATTATATTTGAAAAGAAAAATATACACCTAGACTGGGATTTGAACCCAGGTGATACATGTCAATGCTCTATCCAAGTGAGCCTCCAATCTAAATGCGTATTTTTCTCTTCTACATAGTTAATTCCCTAACCCCAAATGCTACGAGCTATTGCTACGATTTTTGCAAATGGCAGATCCTTTGTTAAGAAGACTTTTTATTGGGAATTTAAACATTACTTATAAAGCCAGTAGTGCTTCTTTCAATGTTTATATTATTCGTTTTTAAATATCTTAATGTTGGACAAATTATATTTGAAAAGAAAAATATACTGGGTAGAAGAGAAAAATACGCGTTTAGATTGGAGGTCTAGTTAGCTCACTTTGGATAGAGCATTGACATAGAGAGTCAAAGGTCCTGGTTCAAACCCCAGTCTAGGCGTATATCACCTAGATTTTGTTTACTTCCACATTATTCTTTCGCTGCTAGTATAGTATATTGTCATTGTCAATGAACGACCTTCCTATTTTACATACATGAATAATGACTCTGTTTATATGCTGAAGACTGCTTTTTAAAGAAGGAAAAAACATGAGATTAATGTGAGCTTACAAACGGATAAATATAGTATGCTGCAGTTTTTAAGTTTCAAGTGATTTGTTTTTCAGAACATTTCAGAAAAGATGCCGTAAAGATTGGGAATATTTGAATTCCATGTGCATTGTTGGGAAAAATGAAGCAGCATTAGCAATGTACTGTTATCTTTCAAATTTAGGAATTTTTATAGTGATTTTCATATATTTTATAGGTGATTTTATCAAGGATGCCCTTCATAAGTTGAAGACTTCATGGAATCCACGTCGACCACAGGAATCATGGCAACCATTAAAGCAGTTGCAATCACGTCTTCAGCAAAGAGCGCAGAAACGAGCTGCTTATACAATACATATGTCTGATGTTAGCCCAGCACTAGTGAGTCTCAAGAACTCTCTCATTGCAATGCCTGGTGTAGCTTCTAGCTCAGGAACCATAATAACAGTTTCTGCTGTTGACAATAACATTGCTATATTGCCAACAAAAACAAAGCCCAAGAAACTCATATTCCATGGTTCTGATGGACAGCAGTAAGTATTATTCTTTTTTATGATTAATTTTTAGTATTATGTTGAAACGTGATCATCATTTTATATTATCATCATCATCCATGCAAGTATTAGGCTGTGTGACCTGTTATGGTCTCAAAGAGGAATTTTCCATCCAGCGCTTTTTTGGACGTCCCAGCAATCTTTTGCCTTGGGGGCAGTAACGAAGCATGGCTTTTGGAATTCTATGAAACGACATTTGTTGAAGATGGGCTTTCCAGTTGTTCTGGTAGTTTTGTATATGGTGAAGAATGGGTTCTACATCCAACTCTTCCATAATTTCCTCATTTCTTTTATGGTCCCACTTTGTGTAGCTTGCTGTAAGGTGCATAAATCATGACTCATTTGCTGTTATTCGGCTTTCATCTCTTCTTCATATTGTCCATGCTTCACTACTATCTTAAGATTGGTCTTGTGAGAACCTTATAAAGCCGTAATCTTGTGTTCTTCTGTACTAAAGATGGTTTCATTATATTGTTAATTATCCCCGTTGTGTTTGTGAAATTTGTGATTTTCTTTGATATATCAGCTTCATCTTGAAATGTTAAATTATAACCAAATAATTAAATTAATTTACTTGTTCTAAAATTTCATCATGACGATCATTTTATATTAAGGAGATTATAAAGTAAGGGAACCCCATTAATAGGTCATGAAAGCCTACAGAGGATGACTGATAGGATCCACAGTTCTGTGAAAAAAAATTAGGGGGGGAAAAAATCCAAACTGAAATTTAAGAGTTAAATAAAAAAAAATTACATCAAATGAAGCTAAAAGCTAGCAGAATGAATGCTGGTTCGTCCTTTTAATCTTAAGATTCCAGAAAATGGAGAGAATAATGGGAAGGAAGACATCAAGAAACAGAGGATGAGAAAAGATGGCATGCACTATGAGTGGTTTGAAAGGCTAGTTTTATCAAGAAAATTGAAATTTCTTAAAAAGAGACATTGTTTTATACAATACATATATGTAGCTGTGGTTAATTTTTACAGATACACATACTTATTCAAGGGATTAGAGGATCTTCATCTAGATGAGCGAATTATGCAGTTCCTCAGTATTGCCAATACAATGATGAGAAGAAGTAATTTGGCAACAGAATCTGTATACAGAGCACGGCATTATTCAGTGATACCTCTTGGGCCTCGAAGTGGACTTATTAGTTGGGTAGACGGTGTTACTCCATTGTTTGGACTTTATAAGAGATGGCAGCAGCGAGAAACAGCTTCAGTTACTCTTCGTGGAGGCCAATCTTCCTCGGCTCTACAACCAGGGAGTGGTGAGTATTTAAATGATTATAATCAAGCACTGATTTCGTGGCTATCGATGCTTGTGTCTGGATTCAAATTTCATGGGGTCTTATCCATCTGTAGTCTAGAATTTTTCAGGATATATCAATTCTGGCAAATTCTGCCATTTGTTCCCTCAGTTAGTTCTTTTACATAAAAAATTTGTAACTCAGATCTTTTTCCTAAGTTTCTTAACTTAATCGTTCAAGGGAAATTTAAATGGAGGAACTTTGCTTGTGATTTTCTTTGTAATTATAAAATTCTAAATATTGTATCTTCAGGAAGAAAAGCAAAGCCATGGACTTAGGTCATAAATTTATGGCACTTCAATTGTTCTAATAATACTATGTAGAATATATCTATGCACTCACATGGAAAGACGATAAATATGCCTAATGGTAGTGCTAGTAGCAGTGTTTTATTTAACGATGCTATTTAATATAATCCACTTTGGATCATTATCGTAGCATTTCAGCACTGGACATGAAAAAATGGGTAAATTTACAACATGATAAAGGTTGAAATTGAACCTGGGTTATCCAGTATATAATCAGATACATTGCTGCTTAAGCTATTTGACTGACATTGACTGTAACTGCACTGTAAATATTAACAAATATCACGTATGCAAATTAAAAATATTACCTATTTTTTAAATGCTAGATAATGGCAAGAAAACTTACATTTGGATACATATGTCATACTGGGTAGTTATTAATGACTGTGTATCTGAAATAATAAATTCTATTCTCATTTCAGGGCCAGCACAAGTAATGCGTCCATCAGAACTGTTTTATAGTAAATTAACCCCTCTTTTAAAAGAAAGGGGAATCACAAATCTCGATAATCGCAAAGAATGGCCACTTCCAATTCTTCGCCAGGTACTAACAGAACTTATGGACGAGACACCAAAGGATTTGTTGGCAAAGTATGTATAAAACTATCAGTTTTGTCTTAAAAGAATTTTGTATTTTAGGATAGTTTTCAATTTGCATGCCTTGTATTAAATTTTTAGGAATTTGAGGTGTAGATTTTCTGTTTCACAGTGTCCTCTTGTTTTATGAAACAAAGTAGAATTGATAAAAAGGTTGTCAATATTGGTATGATTTCACATATAGGGAGCTTATGAAGGCAGATATAAATGTCATTTGTGTGTAGATTTATGAGAAAAGCAAAACTAATTGCATGCAAGTCTGTATTTTAGGTAATAATTTATTTTACCAAGTAAATTTCACATACTTTTTTTTTAATATAGTTCAGTTTTTTGATTTGGAGTCCAGTTTGGAACTGTCATAAACATGGAAATCTCAAAAATTAATTTTCATGTAACTGCATAATTGTGATCTATGAAATCAGAATATTGGAGAGGATGATATACAGAAAGCAGAAATGTTAGTTACAGAGCTAAACGGATTAAAGGTTGAAAAGGTGATAGAAAAATTAAAGACATATAAAGCATTAGTTTCAGATGGGATCCCAGCAGAACTCATATAATTGGGAGAGAAAAATTGATGGACAAGTTACATCAGTTCCTTAGTATAATTTGGGAAAAAGAGGCTCTTCCAAATGAATGGAAATAATTAATTATTGTGCCTGTCTATAAGAAATGAGATAAACTAATTGCAACAACTACAGAGACATCTCATTACTTTCAACTTCATAATAAAATTCTAATAAATTTATTAATATTCAGACATACTCCCTATAATGATGACATAATAGCTGATCGTCAATGTGAATTTAGAAAAAATAGATCTACAATAGATCAGATTTTTAGTATAAGACATATTTTAGAAAAGAAATAGGAATATAATGGCATTATACATCAATTAACCTATATGTATACTTCAAAAAGACATCATTCAATTAAAAGGGAGATCATATTTGAAGAGAAAAATTATACGCTCAGACCGGGACTTGAACCCGGGACCCTTGGTTCTCTAGACCGGGTTCAAGTCCCGGTCTGAGCGTATAATTTTTCTCTTCAAATATGATTTATCCATCATTGAGATGTACGAAATCAATAATAAAAAAAAGGGAGATGTTATGTATTATTCTGCTGAACTTCAAAATTCCTAAAAAGTTAGACTTATTCGAATGTGTCTAAATAGTGCAAAGAATGGAGTGCAGGTAGACAAACTTTTCAGATACTTTTGAAATTCACCATGGGTTAAAGCAAGGAGATGCATTACCTCCTCCACTATTCAGTTTTGTACTGGAGCATGCCATTAAATTAATAGAGAGTTAGAATTTTAATGACTCTCATATTTATAAATTTCTTGAAGACTAGTTGTGATATGTTACGTGTCATTATCAATCCCTCCTAATATTAAAAAAATTGCCATTAAATCTTTAGAGGATAAAGAAGGCATACAACTCAACGTTATTAATAAGCTGTTAGTATATGCTGATGATGTAGTATTATTAGATAATAGTTAAGAGAAATTAGGGGTCAACACACACATTTGATTAACACTAAGGAATTGGGGTTGGAAGAAAACATTGTTAAAACTAAATATATAGTCACACATAGAAATTCACTATATAATGGAAATGGACAGTTAATGACTAATGAGGGAAATTTTGAAGAACTGGCTGGAATTAAAATAACCTAGGAACACTGGAAACCAAATCATATTTATAAATTTTAATGAAAATTAACAAAATCTACTAGGTTGCATTTTGGAAAACTCAAAAACATTTTAAAATACTTCTCCTAATGTGTGATGTAGTGGGCAGGAAGGTAAGGAATGATCACTCAGTGATTAGCTGTTGTCAAGGTTGAATGCATTGCTGTGGCAACACAGACCCATAATTCCCAAATGCTTGAACGGTCAGGAGTTTGTAAAATCTGTAATTCCACAACTGTATTGTCTTTCTTGGTGTAGAACTAAAATAGTTTAAATAATTATAAGAGTTGTACCTTATTGCCTTAACTCTGCCAGTTTAAATAAAATGATTATTATTATTATTATTATATTTTTAGGGAACTGTGGTGTCACAGTGTGAATGCTGGTGGTTGGTGGCAGACAACTCGGAGGTATTCTTATTCTGTTGCTGTTATGTCAATCATTGGATACATAATTGGACTAGGAGATCGACATTTGGATAATGTGTTGGTTGATTTGTCGACAGGAGAGGTATGTAGTTGTCAATTTTAATGGTAGTACAATAAAACATAGCAGAGATGTCATGACACATTATATTTGAAAAGAAAAATATACGCCTAGACTGGGGTTTGAACCCAGGACCTTTGACTTTCTATGTCAATGCTCTTCCATCTGAGCCACCTAGGCCTCCAATCTAAACGCGTATTTTTCTCTTACACATAGTTAATTCCCTAACCTCAAATGTACGAGCCATTGCTACGATTTTTGCAAATGGCGGCTTCTTTGTTAAGAAGACTTTTTATTGGGAATTTAAACATTACTTATAAAGCCAGTAGTGCTTCTTTCAATGTTAATATAATTCGTTTTTTTAACACCTTAATGATGGACAAATTATATTTGAAAAGAAAAATATACGCCTAGACTGGGGTTTGAACCCAGGACCTTTGACTTTCTATGTCAATGCTCTTCCATCTGAGCCACCTAGGCCTCCAATCTAAACGCATATTTTTCTCTTACACATAGTTAATTCCCTAACCCCAAATGCTACGAGCCGTTGCTACGATTTTTGCAAATGGCAGCTTCTTTGTTAAGAAGACTTTTTATTGGGAATTTAAACATTACTTATAAAGCCAGTAGTGCTTCTTTCAATGTTAATATTATTCGTTTTTTAAACACCTTAATGATGGACAAATTATATTTGAAAAGAAAAATATACGCCTAGACTGGGGTTTGAACCCAGGACCTTTGACTTTCTATGTCAGTGCTCTTCCATCTGAGCCATCTAGGCCTCCAAACTAAACGCGTATTTTTCTCTTACACATAGATAATTCCCTAACCCCAAATGCTATGATTTTTTAAAATGGCAGCTTCTTTGTTAAGAAGACTTTTTATTGGGAATTTAAACATTACTTATAAAGCCAGTAGTGCTTCTTTCAATATTAATATTATTCGTTTTTTAAACACCTTAATGAAGGACAAATTATATTTGAAAAGAAAAATATACGCCTAGACTGGGGTTTGAACCCAGGACCTTTGACTTTCTATGTCAATGCTCAATAAAAAGTCTTCTTAACAAAGAAGCCGCCATTTGCAAAAATCGTAGCTACGGCTCGTAGCATTTGGGATTAGGAAATTAACTATGTGTAAGAGAAAAATACGCATTTAGATTGGAGGCCTAGGTGGCTCAGATGGAAGAGCATTGACATAGAAAGTCAAAGGTCCTGGGTTCAAACCCCAGTCTAGGCGTATATTTTTCTTTTCAAATATAATTTGTCCATCATTAAGGTGTTTAAAAAACGAATAATATTAACATGTCATGACACGTTGTCATCTGTTTTTACCCTATTACATGGACATTTAGTCAGTGGTATGCTGATATTTATTTAACACATTTTATGCTATAGCTTTATTTTGTATCCTTTGTAGATTATAAGTTATAATTTTAATGTGTAAATTATATGCTCTAGCTAAACATCGGAATCAATTTCTGAAGAGAACTCTCTCTCTCTTTTTTTTTTTTTTAACCGGCCAAGACTTCCAGTTTTATCCACTTGCACAGTAATGACTTATACTACTCAGGTATACCTGTTCTTACAAAAAATGTTTTTCTCTTATAATTCTGTACATTTTGGTAGTAGTGAAACTTCATTCACAACATAATTGGGTTGGTTCTAATTCAAGATGACTTTATTATGGTATTTTTAATATTAATTTAAACTATAAGCTTTTATTATGATGTTATGTGTAAATTATACACTCAGGCTAATCATGTGAATAAATTCCTGAAGAAGAAAAAAAATTCTCTTCTGTCTAAAAGTACCTCAAAATGGTCCACTGTCAACTCCTTCAATTTTATCAATTGAATTCTGGGACACACTGTATAATAAACTAATATGTCTGAGCGCATAATTTTTCTCTTCAAATATGATTTATCCATCAATGAGATGTATGAAATTAATAATAAAACATTGTAAAAAGCCGTACTCGCATTTATAATGTAATGTATAATTCCCAAATATGTCTTCTTAATAAAGGAGCCGCCATTTGGAAAGATAGAAGCAAAGGCTTCAAAGCATTTGGTGGGTGGGAATTACAATGTATATAGAGAAAGGTTTGCGTTTAGATTGGTACTTGCTCAGGTAGCTCAGATGGTAGAGCACTTGGACTAGAAAACCAAGGGTCCCGGGTTCAAGTCCCGGTCTGAGCGTATAATTTTTCTCTTCAAAATATAATATATATATATTTTTAACTTTTATAGTAATTAATCACTATGAGATTTAATTTCATCATAATATATATATATTTTTTTTATTAAAATAAGTAAGTATATATATATTTATATATTTTTTTTGTGTGTTTATTTGAAGTTTTTATTATTAATTTAACACTTCTCACTGAAGGATATATAAAATTAATTTATTTATTTAAGTTCCTTAATAAGATAAATTTTACATTCATTTTCTATGTTATAGGTGGTGCATATAGACTACAATGTATGTTTTGAAAAGGGCAAAACTTTAAGAGTCCCAGAGAAAGTTCCATTCCGGATGACACCCAATATTCGTACTGCTCTTGGAGTAACTGGCGTGGAGGTGAGTCCTAGCTTTTCTTTATTACACTTCTATTTTATAAATATTTAATTACTAATGGAAATCATTTAAAATTAAAAGTGATATCTATCAGTTTAAAGCAGATGAGGTAGATTCAAATGGAGTAACTCCAGAATAATGGGGGGCATGTTTTATATATATATATATATATATATATGCCATGATAATAACACAATAATATTTAGAGTATGGGTCCTTCATAGATGTTTGGCACATGGAAAAACCTCAAGCTGAGGCCTCTGATCAAATGATTTAAATTAACACTAATGACCCAAGAATCATTAAATAAAAAAGACAATGAGTTTTATTTCATATTTATGCATATCAGTCTTAAACTTAAAAACCTGACGAACTTAAACCTAACTTAAACTTAAAACCTAACAAAAATAACTTACTCTAATCTTTTTTTTTTATTTTTTTAACATTGGTTATCACAGTAGGTGCCCCTATTCTGTACTTTAGCGATTCAAATTAACAAATTTTTGTTTCAAGGTAAGCATCTTATCATATGGCTATCTCTAATTCTGTTCAGGAAGTGCTTTCAGAATTGATTATAATATACAATTTATATATCCTCCTACTGTAATTTTAATTAAATTTATAAGAAACCATCATTTATCATCCATCATATCATCGGGGTAATGTAATTCTGTCTTCTAGGCACCCCAACTTCAGAAGAGGGTTACAATTAAGCCAATGCCAGGAGAGAACACCAGAAATGTCGAAATGACAACCTGGGTCATTGGAGAAAAAAAAACCTTTGTTTGTTATCATTTAATATGCTGAATCTATATAAAACTGTATACAATAATTATGAAAATAATTAGGTAGTAACATTATGTGGTTCTACTTAATAAATAAGTTTGGTCTGCCTTCATCTTACCTCATAATTTTGTTCACATGTCTTACAAGAAACAGCGAAATTATGAGGTAAGATGACAGCAGATCAAACTTATTTACTGTATGCCATATTTACTCAAGTAGTAGTAGTATTTCTAGTGAATCTATATTCGATCATCATTCTGGCTGTCAAAAATAAATTTAATGTTATAAATATCATCCAAAACAATATAAAGGACAACAATTCTCCTAATAAAAAATCAAATATCTACAGAATTAATAAATAGGAAGTTAATTTAAATCAATGGTAAAGAGAAAAATGTTACTTATTTTAGGAATTCTCACTATGAGGTATATTCATTAAGGTAGAATATGTTTATCACTCACCTCATATTGTTCTTATTTGATTATAAACTAGTTTCGGAACATAGTTTCTGTTCCATCCTCAGTATCATCACGACTGTTGTTCTGTCTTGAAGAGTTGTCCTTCTCTCCTTCCATTGGCTCACTGAAAAACCTCGAAACCAGGTCATTCTCACCGGGAATTTCAAAGTTCATTAATTTCTTCTTTTCGCTCTTTTGAATGTAGATCTTTTCCCAAACAGTAAGTTCTTTTGGTTTTTCTATTTGTTTTAATAATTTTGCTTCTTTCTCGATAAGATGTTTTTCAGACCATGCATGGGCAGCCACTGCAGATTTTTCTACTTCCCCTTTCTTGACATTCCTGAGATGATCAAACTTATTTACTGTATGCCATATTTACTCAAGTAGTAGTAGTATTTCTAGTGAATCTATATTCAATCATCATTCTGGCTGTCAAAAATAAATTTAATGTTATAAATATAATGTTCTTTACCATTGATTTACAATAATTTGTGTTTATTAATTTACTTATTTCTATCATAGTAATAGCTTTAGCTTCTCAATATTAATTTAATAAGGAAGTTAATTTTTTCGACTCGCCTCATAATTGTGAGAATTAATTGTGAAGACTGTAAAAAATGTAACATTGGACCAGCTGAAAGAAATATTGATGTTAAAATAAAAAAAATATTTTAGGAACATCAAATCTTATGAAATAGAACAATCAACATTAATAGCACATTGATGGATTGAAGGATGCAACATTGGACATATTATTGTTAATCCTAGAGAAGTAATAGTTTGGGAAAAGGTGTTTGTTAGAAAAAAAATATATATATATGAATTTTGATAGCCCATCCAAGAATACCTTAGTTACTAAGTACAGTATTACCCCTCTTTTACACTTTTCAAGGGACCATGGGAAAAAATGGTGTAAAATAGGGGAAAGTGTAAATTGAGGGAACTGAAGATCAGCTCAAAAATGTTGACCCCCCATACTCTGCATCTATTTCAGAACATGGAAAAAGCAGATAGGGATTATATACTACGGTATTACCCTCTTTTACACTTTTCAAGGGACCCGAGGGAAAGTGGTACAAATTAGGGGAAAGTGTAAATTATGGAAAACGAGGAGGAGCTAAAAAATGTTAACCCCCATATTGAGCAACCATTCTAGAACATGCAAAAAAAGCAATGACTGGGATAATATACAATATTGGCTAAATAATGTAATGTTTAATAAATGTGTTTCCCAATTTTAACTTTGAAAATGTAATGTTTCTTTTAATCTAAAATAAAAATGTGTACATCTCATCTCATATCCTGTCTTTTATTTATTTAGAAGACTGGATATCAGGTGAGGTGTAAAGAATTTTATTTTAAATTAAACCTCATAGTGATTTTTCTATAATAGTTCAATGTAATGTGTGTTTTGAACTGCTGTAAACATAAAATTACTTTATTTCTTTTACTTTCACTATTTAAAAAATAAATAACAAGGAGAGGTTCAGCAAGCAGCACTATGAATCTTTATTGAGAGATTTAAAAAAAATAGTTTTGCCATAGAAGTACACGGGTTGAATTTCAGAAATGTTTTAAAGCTCTAAGCCAAGTTTGTTGGCTCGATGAACATGCTCTGCTCTTTATTGATTGTACAAAAACCAGCTTCGTTGGCTCATTAAACTTGCTTGGCTCCTTATCGATTGTAGCAACTGGCTTCGTTGGCTCAATGAACTTATAGCTATATAGCTATTGATTGTATAGAAGCGAGGTATCAAATAAATTGAATATCTTCAATCTCTAACGCTGAAGATCAACGTGATGTGATGTAAATTGTGGGAAAACAACATTTCAGAATCGTAAAAGCGGGTGTTTTAATACGTTGCAGATATACGGAAACTGAAGGGACTTTTAAAAAATGTTGTAAAATGCAGGAACGTAAATGCGGGGTAATACTGTACATTAAAACAATATTAGATATATGTTAATATTATTCATTTTTAAACATCTTAATGATGGACAAATTATATTTGAAAAGAAAAATATACGCCTAGACTGGGGTTTGAACCCAGGACCTTTGGCTCTCTATCAATGCTCTTCCAAGTGAGCTACCTAGGCCTCCAATCTAAACACGTATTTTTCTCTTATACATAGTTAATTCCCTTACCCCAAATGCTACGATTTTTGCAAATGGCGGCTTCTTTATTAAGAAGACTTTTGGGAATTTAAACATTACTTATAAAGCCAGTAGTGCTTCTTTCAATGTTAATATTATTCGTTTTTAAACATCTTAATGATGGACAAATTATATTTGAAAAGAAAAATATACGCCTAGACTGGGGTTTGAACCCAGGACCTTTGACTTTCTATGTCAATGCTCTTCCATCTGAGCCACCTAGGCCTCCATTCTAAACCCCAGTCTAGGTGTATATTTTTCTTTTCAAATATAATTTGTCCATCATTAAGATGTTTAAAAACAAATAATATTAACATTGAAAGAAGCACTACTGGCTTTATAAGTAATGTTTAAATTCCCAATAAAATGTCTTCTTAATGAAGAAGCCGCCATTTGCAAAAATTGTAGCAATGGCTTTTAGCATTTGGGGTTAGGGAATTAACTATGTATAAGAGAAAAATACGCGTTTAGATTGGAGGCCTAGATAGCTCACTTGGAAGAGCATTGACATAGAGAGTCAAAGGTCCTGGGTTCAAACCCCAGTCTAGGCGTATATTTTTCTTTTCAAATGTAATATTAGATATAGTTGAATGCTTCATGCTTCGGGGTCACAAGACAGTCAGAGATTACTGAAAATGGGAGAATAGTGTCCTGAAACATAAGCATAAAGTGGAGTTTCAATGGAAGTCTGATTAGTGTAGTCTATATTCAATAGGAGAATGGGTTAAGTCAAAGATCCAGAGCATTAAACAACATTTAACATTTTATTTAGGTAGAATTTTTTATCACTCACCTCATAATAAAATAAGTAATTTTAAACTTTAATCAAAATTATAGTGGGAAGTAACACTGAGGGAATTTACAATTTTTATCTGACTCATTTAAAGAAAAAAAAACATTCAATACCTGGTGGAGTTGATAATTTTAATATTTAAAATTTCAATCTCAGGGCAAGCAGGAATGGTATGTGCAGTTTTTAAATCATAGATTGTGCACCAAATGCTTAAATTAATTTTTAAACTCTTCAGTACATAGGTTATGATGGCACATAATACTCTTGATAATATTTCATCTGTCGGATGGGGGGATATTAAACCCAGGAGTTTGCTTGAAGCTTATTGACAAGAGTAGGCTGTGTTACCAACACTTGTTTCACCTTCTCCCTTCTCTTCTTTGTCTGTCATACAAACATACACCCATCATAAAATTCTTTTCCATAAACAATACAGTTTCAGATTATCCAATATAACATGGTCTACCAAAATAGTGCATAAATAAAAAAAATATACCACATTGGCATCATTTATATATATATCATCAGCAGCAGCATCAAGGATTAGACCTGTTGGTCTGTTCCGATCTCATGTTAGAATTGGTCTATCCATCTTTTACTGGATCTTACAACATATCTTCTTCCTAGTGGTTTGTAATGATGAATATATATATGTGTGTGTGTATTTAATTATTTATCCATTTATTGAGTTCAAAGGCATAAAATAAACCATTTGGGTTGATATTAGATACACACAATCACTTTTATGTTGTGAATCATTACATTATAAATAAATAAATTATAAGTGAGGGATAACTACCAGTATGATTTGAAAATCATATTTTTTAAAAAAATTAACGGTTGAACTGGGAATCAAACCCTGGACGTCAGCATGCAGTCCATTACACCATTCAACAACCGACAAACTTTCTTTCCACTTATACAATTCTCTTATGTCCGACAACAGATAGTTCTTGCTATCAACTAATATGTTAAACTAAATATAACATCAAAATGAAAATCATATATTTAGAAATATTTTCTGTAGATTCTACTTAATATATTTTAAGAGAGAAATTTATTAAGAAATAAGTATATAAACCACACACTACAGCTGTGAGAATTGCATACACTGACCTACACACGTACCATATCATACCATGGGAGGAAGAGAGTTACAAGTGTAAAAATGTTATAAATTGAGTTAAGACTACTATCTGTTAGAAAAAATGGTTACAAATTGATTTCTTTATGGCCACAACTCATGTGCAAGAAAATGGAGGCAGGATAAAACTGTGTCTATATCAAAAATTTAATTTAAAACTTTAATTGTGAATAACTCGGAACTATACTTTCTACACTTGTGGCCATATTCTTCCCAAGGTGCAAAATTTTCTGGAATATAAAATGTATTTTTTTACCTTAAAAATTCATCTTAAAAATGAGATGTGTCTTATATAATGAAGGTTGAAGATTGTCATTCCTCTTTTTTAACTTTATTTTCTAGGATCTTTGTAATGTATTTAGTGTCCCAATCATGTAGATGCACGACTTTCATGTGACTTCTAGCATGTCATTGACTAAACTTGGGTTTCCTATTCAAGATTCTTTTTTGAGTAATCATTTAATGTTTATCAGTATTGAGTTTTCACATTGAGATATTTTGGGTTCAGTTTGATATTTTTCTCTATTAATTATTACTGTCAGAAAAAAGCAAGCAACATTCATGTACTACAAGTTACAAATTGCAGTTTGTAAAGTATATGGAAGAACTTGTGAATAGAGAAGTTGAAAGACATTTTGGACCTCTGCATGCAGAGAAAAAAAAATTAGAACTTGGCATGGTCAGAAGGAGATATTGTACAATTTACTTGATGAAAAGTGCGCAGAACATGGAAAAAGTGTGATGTGCCCAACCCAATACTAAAGACAAAGTTTTGAAATCAGTGCAAAAAAAAACTGGCACAGTGGCTATGCCATTTCAACAAAAGTGTGATTTGTACACATGTAGCTCAAAGTTGCCTTGAAGCGAGCATAAGATCGAAAATTTTTAAAGTAGTGCATTGTTGTGTTACCATTTCATTAAATGCAAATTTATTTTTTCTTAGAAAATTTTAATAAATACCTTGGGTGCGTTTTATTTTGGCGATTTTATTTATATCATTAATTGATAATTTAAAATTTTATTCTCGTTAGGTATTTCTTTTTAATGTTTCATTAATTCCAACAGCAGAAAAGCCAAGAAAATAATTAACCCTTAAATTGGCAAAACGCAAATTTATTCGGTTAGTTATTTGAATGTGACAGACCGCAGTAAAAACGGAAACTTGTGCAACTATTATTTAGGTATATTGTATAATTAGAGACATATTTAAATGGTTTCTTTTTATATTTGAAGAGAAAAATTTTCGCCTAGACCAAGACTCGAACCCGGGACCCTTGGCTTTCCGGGCCAAGTGCTCTACCAACTGAGCTACCGAGGCAAGTTACGATCTAGACGCAAATTTTTCTCTTATATACGTTGTAATTCCCTATCGCCAAATGCTTTTGAAACCATTGCTTCTATCTTTGCAAATGGCGGCTTCTTAGTTAAGAAGACATTTATTGGGAATTTAACATTACTTTATAAAGCTAGTATTGCTTGAAATGATGTTTTTATTATTGATTTAACATTTCTCACAGAAAGATAAATTATATTTGAAGAGAAAAATTTTTGACTAGACCGAGACTCGAACCCGGGACCCTTGGCTTCAAAAGCATTTGGCAATAGGGAATTACAACGTATATAAGAGAAAAATTTGCGTCTAGATCGTAACTCGCCTCGGTAGCTCAGTTGGTAGAGCACTTGGCCCAGAAAGCCAAGGGTCCCGGGTTCGAGTCTCGGTCTAGGCGAAAATTTTTCTCTTCAAATATAATTTATCTTTCAGTGAGAAATGTTAAATCAATAATAAAAACATCATGGTTTCGTTTTGTTCGTTTTCTTCTGATTTATTTGAAATATCAAATTAATTAAATCAACTGATGTATCCAAAAGGATACATTACGAATTTAAGGGTTAATCATAATTTCTGAAAGTATTTTTTTAATGCATGTACAAATTATAAAATAAATATTGTATATTAATCCCACTATTTCAAAGTGACAACGTTAGACTAAAAATAATAAATTCGAGAAAAGTTGAAAAAAGTCCCATAGTAGTTTACTCTTGCTCAACTTGCATGCTCCATGGATTATTACAGAGTAATTAATACTAACATGAACATTACTCATCCTCCATGGGCATATATTTTATGATAATATCTATACAAGGTACGGTTATAACTTTTGACAATTATTCAATATAAAGATTCATTATATCGCAATATCAATATAAACAAGAAATAAAGAGAACCGATAAACCTGACTATTCATTAGGATGGCAGAGATTCTGCGTGCTGGGCCCGAGTTTACACAGACTTGCTTCATTTTGTATAAACATCTGCTAGTCCAAAACAAACAATATCATGAGAGAGATCTGAGGACACTAAATACTTGCAGTACAGATAATAAATCATTAGTCACAATCTTTAACTAAAAATGAAACTATCTTTAATATGAAAAGTAGTCATATAAATGAAATTAACAAAATGGCGGCTGTAACCCAAAATTATCAAAAGAATAATGAAAGTTAATATAATCAATAGCAACTCTCTCCAAATACAATAATAATAATAATAACCTCTCTCATACTTAACAATCAAACTATAAACACTCATACAAAAACAATGCTTAACTCTTTTAAGTTTCTTCTAAACACAGCCTTAATAAAAACATATATCAAATCTTGAAGTGATAGCCGAGGGATTCACTTGCGTGAACCCTATCGCCACAACTAGAGAGTCCCCATTCTGGAGAAAGTCTCTTCCATACCTTAGGAAGACTACCAGACTGTACGAAGCCAGCATGCCGACTGCTAAACGTTCCATGTCACTGCGGATGGACCTCCTCTTTTGCACAATGCGTGCATGCAGAGGAGTGGGAGAAGGGTGAGTTCGGAAAGGACCGGGGACAAAAGGAGAAAGGGATCGGGAAAGCACAGACAAAACAACGCTCAACTGATGTCACAGCAACACAAAGTTAAAAAATTGCGCATACACGGTTCATGGTTGTAATTAGAAAATTACATTATTAATATAGTGTGAACACATTGTATAAATATAATATATAAATGACCATCAAATTGACTTTTAGTTTAAAGAACTCAAAATCTATGACTTAAACCCATTTGGAGAGAGGTCTATCAAGCAAGATATGTGGAAACTAAGTGAATTCCTCAGCAAATTGAATTTAAGGTTTGTTAGAATATCATTCTCACTTGATTTCAATAGCATATGCCAAGTTTTGCAGTGAAAAATTTAAAGTTATGGCTGCTAGAGTAATTTTTTTAGTTTATTCTTCAGGATAATCCATCTAGCATCTAATGATCTGATTTTGCTGTTAACAAACTTGACCCTACTTTTTTAATTGATTGCTATATGCCCTAGACCATTAACAGAAACAAAAACATATTATGTGTATAAATTTTTGTCAGTGGACATTTTTGTTCTCTCTAAATAGAATTGAAGAAGATCTTTAAAAAGGTTTCAAAAATCTTTTCAAGAGAACAATCTCAATAGCTTCATTCCTTCAGAATTCACTAAAAATGTTGTAAAATAGTGTTTTGGCCTCTCAAATGCTTGTTCCAGCAGAAAACTCATTTTATTAAAAACATAGAGACCCTTTTGGAAACACGATTCATATATCAACGGTAAGCAATGAAAATCTCGTAATTCGATCAGTCATTGAAAACCACATAACTCCAGTAGCCAGCATAGAAATATGTGATAATAAACCTTTTGAGAACGCGGACTACAAATTTATTAATAACTTGACTTGTATTCTGTAGTAAAATATGTGGGAACTATTGCTTATCAATTTTCATAATTATTTTAAACAGTTATTTTTCTCCTGTAAAATTTACCAAAATGGAGTTACGAGGTTTTCATTACCCACAATCGATATGCTTATTTTTATTTTTAAAAATAGACTACATAACCTCAATTGTGATTGCAATGAGAAGTACTGATATAAAAAGTGTAAAGTGATCCCACGACAGGTCTCAGGAGACCCTTGGCGTAGTAGGAGGTTAAGGTTCCCACTTTTTCTAGACAATCGGCACTTGATGTCAGCCCTGCATGACGGCTGTCTTTACCCCCAGAACAAGTGTCTGGTACTCATTTCCATTAGAGGCTGAGTCAGCCCCAGTACCATAGTGCCGCCAGAGGGTTTGAGTCAGTTTAAAAATCCTGGCCCCATGGGCCTCGAACCCTCGACCTTCTGGCTTATAGCGCAGTGCCTTAACCACTACGCTACGGCGTGTCTGATATATGTTTATGTTAATATAACCAGAATGTAATTGACCATAACTTCGTATTCAGGTGAAATCAGTGAATCATTATTTAACTTTATGTGATAAACTGTGCATTTAACCAAAACAGGTATATTTGAGTATAATATTGAAGTGATTAGAAGCAAAAGGGTGTAGGTGATTTTTTTCAAAAAGAAAAACGTGTTTGATGTATAATTACATTCTTGAAGTATAATTTTAATTAGTGGCAAATGGATATAGTGTATGCATTAGGAGTAGATAAAGAATGATTGTTATAATTTATAATTACCTATGAATTTCTTATACAACTTCAACTTTCAGCCTATTTTTCTCAATACTGCAAAACTTGCACTTACATCCCTTTGCTTCTAACCACCTCAATTAATGTAAATGAAATGTAGACTTGAGAGCACATCTATTTATTTAATTAGTTTCCACTTTTCTTCGTAATTTACACAAATGTTTGTCAATTTTGTCACAGATGAAGTTCACTCAGCAGACATGCTGTGATGATCATACATATCAATACTTGTTCCTACTGTCTGAAGTGAAATTTTATTTGCTGTGTGAAAAGATGGTAACGCTGGTTGTCGATTAGGTGATTGACAGTGTATTAATCTTCTTATGGCTTGTCGAAATTCAGGATTCTTCCAGGCATATATAATTGGATTCATACAAGAATTTGCCATGGCAAGAGAAAATGCTGCTTTGTAACCAATGCCAAATTCGCTTGTGCATACACCAGATATGATGGTACATGCTACAATCATGTATGGCAGCCAACAAATTGAAAAGCTGCCCAAAACCATTAATACCACCTGCAATTAAATCATGAATGTTTTAGATATTTACAAGAGAAAAATATACGCTCAGACTGAGGTTTGAACCCAGGACCTTTGGTTTTTATGCCAATGCTCTACCAACAGAGCTACCTGAGCACTCCAATCTAAATGCAAATGTTTCTCTTATACATTGTTAATTTCCGAGCAGAATTACAATTTACAAGAGAGTTCATCATCTATCAGGTTAAAGGTACGGTTACGAACAAGATTTAATTCCTTCTTTGTATGGGGGCCCAGTGAATGCTTTCATTTGGACGATATTTGAATATTTCCTTAGGGAATCACAACATGCTTTTTCCAGAGGAACAAGATTAATTTCCTGATATACCATAAACTAAAAGTCATAAATATCCTTTTTTGATCACAAAGATAACTAATAGAAACCACTAGTTTGATGAAGGAAAGTCATTGCCTCAGATGTAACAGCCCTGGGTTCGATTTCTGGTCAGGACATGTTTTGTAGATAGTCCTCCCCTTCCTATAACACCATCTGGCCATCATAATCATCTATAGCATATTTGCCTTGTTTAGCATGAATATGAGAGTTAATGGTGTGTCTTGTCTTAAATGTTTGTTGTCTTGGAGGTGGCCCTGGGATTGAGCTCTCATTCAAAGAGGTGCTACATATCCTTGTGGGTCAAAAAAAGTATGTATGTGATCCAGAACTTAAAATCTTCCCAATGGGTCATGTTCCTGCAAGGCAGAGATGGCATGGAGAACATAAAAGTACATACAAAGGGAATGGTTAAATTAAAGAAAGAATAAAGATAGCTATCAGTTTACTCAGGAGGAAAAATTTTAAAACAATATTTGATTATGCAATTTGCAATATTAAATTGACAAATTTCGTATTATATATGAGTTTTCTGTAGATTTGAAATTAAACCATGCAGATATAAAAAAAAATCAATTCATCCTATTTATCCATTAAAATGAAACAAATTAAGTTCATGATAATAAACAATGAATCACTTTCATGAAGAAACCATTCAAATTAGTTAACAATAGATTGACATTATGATTTATATTGTCATTAATAGTTGCAAATGAGTTTTTAATAATATGGGATCAGAATATGAATATTGCATTACAGAGAAAATTGATTTATGATCTACTTTTCTCAAAAATATTATAAAATGTAGAAAATAAGTAGGATTTGATACCCACTCTTACAGAGTGACTACAACTTTGGAAAACTTATTTTTATAAGGAAAAAAACCTTTAAATATTTCTACTTAGCAAAAATTCTAACCAACAGGCTAATAAGATCGGAAATTAAATAAAAAAATGGATTGCTGACTGTATGAATAAATCATGATTGAATATAATTAGAACTGTAGTCCCTGATTCACTAAGATTTTAAGCAGTGACTTTTTTCACCACATATTGGTTATGATTGCTTGACTGTCCATTTAAATAATACATCTATGTACAGAACATGAGATAAGTAAACCCTCTACTTATGTGTGGCATAATCACAGGTCAAGATATGAGATGAAGTCCCTATTATTGAAGATCTGTGATATATGAGAATGCAGGCTGATCAGGCCTATTGATCTCCCAGAATGGGAACATGTAAATTGATAAGTCATGAAGACTTAAAAAGTTTATTTTTATACAAAAAAAGCAAAATTGTACTTAAAAATCTAGAAAATACCTATCTTTATGGAAAACTCTCTATCCATGTCTGATATAATGCCAGGTAGAGAAAAGAGATGAAGTCCATTATTGAAGATCTGTGATATTATAAGGATGCCAGCTGACCAGGCCTATCACAGAATTGGTGATTGATGAAATGAAATTGAGTAAAATGGATGACAAGAGGATGAAGAAATGGTGAAATGAAGTTTTTTTTACACCTGCTTTGGCTCTGATTTATCCACCATGAACTGCACATAGAATGGCCAAGATATGAACTCAGAACCCAGAGAGGAGGACAAGCATTGAACCATTTATATTTGAAGAGAAAAAAATACCTAAACGTGGATTTGAACCCAAGGTCTCTGGTTTTATAACCAGTGCTCTGCCACTGTGCTATTTAGGCATCTCAATTTGAATGGAAATTTTTCTCTCTCTTATCAAATCCCAGTTTAGGTGTAAATTTTTCTTTTCAAATATAATTTGTCCTTCAGTAAGAGGTGATAGATTAAAAATAAAAACATTGAAAATTGAATAATTTGTTCAGTATGAAAAAAGAGCCTTCAGTAAGAGGTAATAGATTAAAAATAAAAACATTGAAAATTGAATAATTTGTTCAGTATGAAAAAGAGTAAGTTTATATATTTTCATTTAATGACAATAATTAAGTCATCAGTTATATTTCCTCCAAATGAATGTATTTAACTTACTTGTACTGATTTCCAGTCAGAAGGACCTCCACCATATAAGAAACTAGATTCTCTTAATCGGCGTGCTTGCTTTCTTGCTTCTTGCCATATTTTCCAGTATATTGCAAACATGGCGGACCACAATAAGAGGAACAATGGTAGAATTACAAGGACAAAATAATTGGGAGCCATGACGTGTTCTAATTCACAGTCATTATTTCCTGACCAACTATTCCAATATATAGGCATTGTAGAAAGTGCTGAAGCTCCACACCAGCTTCCAGCTGCCATTAGAGATGCAACCCTATAAAGTGACATTAATTAAATCTGAGATACATTTAAATATTTTGAAATAATTATCTTAGAATCTAGATAATTGACATAAGCTAAATAAATACTGCAGTAGAATAATATAAGGACAAATAGAAATGTTATTTTGCTAAGAGTGCTATTGTATGTATTTACGTTCACCTGTTGGGACTCACAGGGAGCAAGAGGAAGTTTGTGGTAGTATTCATAACGTGAAACATAACTAGACAAGTGCTATGCAATAACCTGTTTGGGTCAGATGCAATCTAAGTTCTATGACAAAGATCATTTGTGAAATTTCTTATTTAAAATTAATTATATTTTAATTAAGACTTGAAAGCATATTAAGTTTGGGAATTATTAATCAAGTTATGAGACCATTCCTTGTACAAAAAAACACCAGATTACATTTATGTAACACTTTGGCTAGACCAGTGTTGATCTATGGTAGTGAAGCATGGGCACTAAAAAGACAACATGAAAGCAGAATAACGGCTTGTGAAATGAGATTCATGCGCAGAACAGCGGGTTACACCAGATGGGATCGGAAAAGGAACACCGATATCTTAAAAGAATTGAAGACTACGCCAATTTTGGAATATATTAAACAGTACCAACTAAATTGGAAACACCATCTTGAAAGAATGAGTTCAAATCGGATCTCCAAAGCTGTTTATAATTATATACCAAGAGGACGAAGATCTCTGGACCGTCCTATGAAACGCTGGAGGGAAAATTTTCTATAGGATCGTAACAGGCATTGGCCTATTACTTGGAAGGAAGAAGAAGATATTTTAATTATTTTTTTTTATTTTTATAAATATTTATTTCCTGAATTTTTTATTGGTTGAGGATTATGCTATCTTTATAAAATATTTCATTGATATGAAATCAGTATGGCAGATAATAAACCATAATGCCCTTAATAGTTGGCAATAAGTTATCTCCTGAGATTATTAATCTAAACAAGACAATAACCCTTTTCACGAATTGCTTGACTAATATGACATTTTGTATTGTTAAGTAATATCCCAGGTAGAAATATTGTTCCTGTTTCTAATGTGCAGCAAAGCTTGCTACGTCTGTTACATAATGGATGGTTGCAAATAAACAATTAATTGAAATTTGTTTTAACTAAACAATCATATTATCATCTTCTTCTCCTTTCACAGATTAGGTATCTGCCAGTTCCAATCTCACATTTGTTCAGCCCAGTGTTTTCTTGACCTTCCTGCTGTTCATAGTATCATATTATCAAAATAATTAAATTAATATTAGTTATCTTCTGAGATTATTAATCTAAACAAGACAATAACCCTTTTCACGAATTGCTTGACTAATATGACATTTTGTATTATTAAGTAATATCCCAGGTAGAAATATTGTTCCTGTTTCTAATGTACAGCAAAGCTTGCTACGTCTGTTACATAATGGATGGTTGCAAATAAACAATTAATTGAAATTTGTTTTAACTAAACAATCATATTATCATCTTCTTCTCCTTTCACAGATTAGGTATCTGCCAGTTCCAATCTCACATTTGTTCAGCCCAGTGTTTTCTTGACCTTCCTGCTGTTCATAGTATCATATTATCAAAATAATTAAATTAATATTACAAAGCTAAAACTACTTTTATGATCAAAATAAATTAATTAATATTCATAGCTAAGCTTATTATAATCAATAGTAAAGAGGAAACATTTGAAACCCAGTTCAGGAAGAATTTTTTCCCTTTATCATTAAGATTTATATCATCACTAATTTTAATATAAATGTATAGTAACACTATAATTTGATTAGTTTCTTAATTCCTTTATCGAGTATAATATAAATTCTCAATTTGATTTTTTTTCACATCTGTATCTGGTATATTTCGCTAGTTAATATGACCATTATGGATATAATAAGAGATTAAATATTTCCTTCATAAAAGAAAAAAATGGCAGATGTAAACTTCAAGTGCTCCAAGCAGTTCACAAAAAAAGAAATATGTTGCCTTTATTGTTTTGTATTGATCATAATTGTCTGGACATCATGTTCATTGGTTCAATATTGTGACATTTCCATATTGTTTTATCTCTAACTTATCTGATGCCATGGATTGATAACATCTTCAGAAATGCCAGTATTCAATTTCTCAAATTTTACAATACTAGAAAGCAAGAATAAAATTATAGATCTAATAAGAAGATGAGTGTCTTGCTTAACGTCTTTCCAATGTATGAGATAAATAGATATTGATATAAAGTGGACATTATCATTGCTGAGAAAATAGTTCCTAAATTCAGTACAGGCAAAGATATTTTTTCTATGTAAAATTATTTTATGTAGAACTTACCTTGTTGTAATAATTTTACAATAATGTAGAGGATAGACAATGGCAATAAATCTGTCGATAGCGATAATAAATAAATTACATATAGAAGCTGTACATCCAAGGACAAGCAGGACAAATCGCAGAATACAAGCTTCTTTGTCATCTCCTATTGATGGAGAGAGATAAAATGCCATGTGGTATGGCAGAGTTAATCCAACAAATAAGTCTGATATTGCTAAACTCATAACAAATTGATTTGACATTACATTTGAAAGATGTCGAGTGCATCGAATTGCAAGTATAGTTAGTGTATTGCCACATAAAATTATCACAAGTATAAGACCATCTAAAAAACTCCATAGTATGTTTGAATGAAACTTTTCGTCCAGAGAACCTTCAATAGAACAGTTCATTGTGATATTTCTCCTTTGTATAACTAATTCACTACTATATCACTTATCAACACTTTTTTATGTAGTGTTTATTAAACTATTTTTCATGGATTTAAATAGAAATTCAAAGAAATAGAATTGTTCTTTTGTAACATTTGATGTACTGCATGGTAGATTGGAAGTGATGCTTATGGCTCTCCGAGTCCTGAAATGGGAAATAACAGTATACAATTACAAAATGTCTTCATATAATAATGTGGTAATATTCTTTGTTAAATTTGAAGAGAAAAATATATTATATTTGAAAAGAAAAATATACACCTAGACTGGGGTTTGAACCCATATATTTTTCATTTCAAATATGATTTGTCCATCATTAAGATGTTTAAAAGAATGAATAATATTAACATAGAAAAATATATGCCTAAATTGGGGTTTGAACCTAATATCTCTTCAAATTTAATTTGTCATTAAGTGAGAAGTGATAAATTTAATATTAAATGTTGAATATTATTTTTAAAAAATTATAAAATTTAACAGAGTAACAGGAATTATAAATAATATTTTCAAGCCAAACACAGTACAGCAACACACAAGAACTAGAATTTATAAAACACTGGCCAGACCCATATTATGTTACAGCAGTGAGGCCTGGACAATTCACAGTGTTGATGAACAAAGACTAACTGCGGCAGAAATGAAATTTATGAGACGTTCTGCAGGTTACTCAAGAACAGACCATAAAAGGAATTCTGAGATTCTCAAAGAATTACAAACAAAATCAGTCATGGAATATGTACAAAAATACAGAAACAACTGGAAATTTCACGTAAGAAGAATGAGCAGAACAAGAATACCACGTCAAATCTTAAATTACGAGCCACCAGGCAAGAGATCTTTGGGCAGACCCTTCAAATGTTGGATTGAGACTGTAACAGACCACTAGGTCTATCACATGAAAGGAGGAAGAAGATATTAGCTTTACTTGCTAGAAATGTAATGTGTTGATTTCCATTTTAAAAGTGCTCTTATTTAAGAGACTTCTAAATGGCGTTAGTGGAACAAAAGTTTACTGCTACCTGGCGCACGAGAATCGTATTAGTATAAGAGAAAAAAATCTATGTTTAAATCATGATGACTAATAGCTTAAATCGTTAAAGCACTGGTGTACATACCCAGAGATATTGGGTTCAAATCTCGATTTAGGCATATATTTTTCTCTTCAAATTTAATTTGTCATTAAGTGAGAAGTGATAATTTAATATTAAATATTCTTAGTTAATTCAAACAATTTCTACTGTCTTCTTTAAGCACTATGCTTAAAAAAAGTACCATAGCTATTCCAGTAATATATCATATGATATATCTATGGTTTGCTTTCTTCTTCGTCTAGACTTGACCCCAACTCCAGGGTTAAGATTTGCTATAAACATTTTTTTTAGGCACACAAAATTTTCTGGTAGTGTTGTGTCTTTGAGTATATCTACAGCCTGTGTATTTTTATAATTCTATGTGAACTTGTACAATTTATCAGATCTCATTTGTAATTAATTTAAATTATTAAAAATAAAAAAATGAATTTATATTTTTAAATTATAAGGAATATAATTTTTGGACCAAAGAGAGATGAACAGACAGGTGAATGGAGAAAACTACATGGTCTTTATAGGAAGCCAGATATAATAAGAACAGTTAAGTATCATAGACTGTGATGGGGAGGACATGTGGCACAAATAGGGAGTGAAAGACATGTATGGAAGCTTCTTGTAGGAAAATGCCCAGTTGGTAAACCAAGAATGAGGTGGGAGAATAACATTAACCATGATTTGAGGGAAGTAAATTATATAGGGAATGATTGGAAAACCTCAACTCAGGATAGGGATATATGGAGAGCTTAAGTCTGCATGGCTATGAACCTATGGGTTCTATAGTGCCAGTTAGTTAGGTAAAGGAATATAAGTTTGTTACCTGATATAATAAAATTAGGTGAAGATGTTAATTGTGTGTATGTATGTATATATATACATATATTATTATTATTATTATTATTTAAAATATATATATATATATATATATATATATATATATATATATATATAGTTTTTTTAAACAGAAAACATATTTTGAGATATGTGAAAATGTATACCGTGTTTGTGATCTTTGAACATATAACAGTAGGTTCTGTCTATTTTTCATGTATTAATTTTTTTCTTTCCATGGGAATTTTCTACAATGCAGTATTTTCCTGATACCATCGCTCATTGTTCTCGTGGTTTTGCTCTTCTCTTCCTACCTGCAGATGTCTGTTTCAATATTATCTTTGCTTGACTTTTTAGGAATTAACACTATGTTTCATAAAGGTGATAAAATTTACTTAAATACTTTTTTTTAGATTATCTTTTATATTATATAATCATGCTCTTTAACAGCTTAAGGTCATTAGTGTCACAGTTCAAGTCTGAACTTAAAAAGACCGAAACATTTTGCTCAGAGGTATCTTTTTTCAGGCTTGAGAGTCTTTTTACGACATACATTTATGACATGGGACCCATGTCTTTAATTTCCTTCTGAAGGAGCCCATACTCAGGAAGCCCTGAAAAATCCATTGATCCCAGCCAGGTTTGTACCTGTGTGGAACTAATGGCAAAATTTCCCCAAACTATATAAATTTTTCTCTTAAATAGTATTCTTATTAACTTTCATAATTTCTCTAATTCTTCATTTTTAATTGTCTCCTTTACTGATATATTCCCTCCATTTCCATAGCAAATAATTTAGTTATGTGTTATATGCCTAAAGATCAGGATGTTCCTCCATAACAATACTACACTTTGTAACAATGAATTGCATTCTCATAAAACATTTTTATATAACAATAACAGTTTAAATAAACAACTATATTATATTGAATCTAACACTTTGAAGCTTTAAGAAAATAACCTATATACATTATCATCAACAATGGTTGTTTTTGCTATTAAGATGCATGAATTAATTTTTCATTAAAGTTAATATCTTCTAATTAATTTTTTTAAAGTAATCAATTAAGTTGGTGTTTACTTGATGAAAATCCATTATTTATTTAATTAAATAAAAATACAGTTTTATTTTTGTTTAATTAAATTTTGTTTTTAATATTACATAATATCTAAACCTAAATTTAAATTCTTTTGTATGAAAAGTATACAAAACACACTTACTAACAACTTAAACTGAAATTTACTCTTAGAATATTTAGAGATAACACTTCCATAAGAGTAATATAAAGATAATCCTTATTTATGTTCAATTATTTTTTCCACTGTCAAATAGATAGACTGTATGTTTAAGCAGTGTAGAATCTTTCTTTGTTCACTATCAGATATATACTAGGTTGCAATAAGTCGGTAATGTGTTTGATTTCATTCGCAGTAATTGAGCTATCACACATTTAAATCTTTATTTGCTTTGTGAACTCTCTCCCCTTCCTTGTATGAGAGAAGCAGGTGTTTTTAATCAGTTGGTATATAGCATACATAAATAGGAGGGATCACACAATAGAAGATAGTGGTAGGCAAAGGTGTGGGAAATTATTCAATAATGAGATTATATTACTGGGAAACAGATTAGTGTGGGGTGGAGAGTTTTCGGAAATTATTGCATTTGCCTTATTATTGCTTGATTTGTAGAGCATGAAGTCAGTTGAAAAGCATTGATATCCCAGATCATTTTTGTTGATTCAAGAGTTGCCTATAATTATCTCAAGGTTAATTATGAAACCACAGACTGAGCTTCTATACCCAGGATCTTTGTAGTATATAATTTGCATATCCAGAAATACAATATGCTTCATGTTGTGTGTCAAAGCCAAGTGATTTAAGGCATGATGCCTTTGTGCAGAGCTATGGGACTTGTTCTGCTTCAAATCTCCATCTTCTTGTATCTTGTAAGCCCATGTTTCCCTTAACAGATATTTAGGCGCTCTCCCCCTACAGAAAAGAATTTGGACCATACTAATTTAGTTACACTTGTTTTCGTATAATGTCATTTGAGTGGTCCGTGGTCAGCATTCTGCCTCATACTGACATCTAGGGAACGAAGGTAGTACTAGGACGGGAAAATTCAGTAAATTTAGCTTAGAGGCCTTTTCATTCAGGCTTAAGGATCTTTTACGAGCCTGAAAATCTTTAGACTTGGGACCCATGGCTTAAAGTCCCTCCTGGAGGACTTGCTCCTTGGATTTTTCCATCCTAAAAAATCCACCATCCCTGGCCGGGTTTGAACCCGCGACCCTCAGGACCAGAGGCAAGGAGCATAACCACTAGTCCACAGCGGCAAATTCAAATTTCCATAAGGGAAGAAATTTTCTCATATAATTTTGGCAAGTATGGGCCTGTGTCCACACAGCGTCATGAGGAATTTTAGAAGCTACAATAAATAGCAGTTCCAGGTTGCGAAGATAAACTATGATGGTGGGGGGACCTGGCATGCTGACCATATGTTGCCCCTATGCTGACTGTACGATCGTCCATCTCTGTGATTAACACATGTGGATGTGAGGCAAGCAGCTTGATGATAGGCCAAGGACATTTTTTCTAATGTTCTTCATATATCTTCTGTGATATAGAATCAGTGTTTTTTTTAACTTATTAAAATCCTGTAATTTTATTTGGTACAAATTTACTGATGTCTTATTTATTTAAGTTTTTTGTCATTAAAATTGTATTTACCATATGTTTCGAATAAGCTAACTTTATCCACAATGCTTAACCCAAGAATTAATATTGATTAAATGTATGTTTAAAAAAAGTTGCTTACATACCCATGGTCATAGATGTAAACATCATTTGATTTATGTAATGGCAGATATAGGAAGATGTATTGTGATGCAATATCTGTTTTGCATGAATTCTTATGGCATGATGAAACTACAATATTTCTGAGATAAAGTAACATGAACTTCAGCCAAAGTTATTATGAATAGTCTATTTTTTGCACTAATTTAAATATCTTACAAGTATGCAAGTTAATTTTATAATTATTACAAAGCATTGTACTTTTTTTGTTATAAAAGGAGGTGAGTGAAATAATAAAAAATAAACAATAATAAATTCTTTCTTTTAATAATTTTTAAATGTTACACTGGCAATTTTCATAAACTCGAATATGACTTATGAAAGAAGAATTGATTATAACAATTACAATTCTTTAATGGAACAATAAAACTCAGAGAAAGTTTTTTTTTATTCAGGATTGTTTCTGTTATTAAAAGTCAAATGAATTGTGAATTATTCTTACCTCATATATATGTTTTTTTAACACAGCACTGCAGTATCGGAAAAAACATAATTCCAAGAAAGATGAAAAATTCAAGAAATTTACTTACCATCCAGAAGTTCATAACAAATTTCAAAAGATTTTCAAAAAATGTAATATAACATTGGCTCCGATTAACAAATTCAGCCTGGGTAATCTTCTGTTAACTAATAAAAAAGTTAACACCCCAGACAATAAAAAATCTGGAATTTATCAAATTAATTGCAAAGATTGCAATAAAGTATATATATATAGGAAAAACAAAAAGGAACTTAAGAGACTCTAAAAAAAGAACACTTTAGAAACATAAAAAATGGTGATATTGAAAAATCAGCTATAGCAGCACATAGTTTATTAGAGAATCATAGAATTGAAAAAGAAGCAAAACTTTTGAAACAACTATCTAAATCTTTGGAATTAACAGTTTGGGAAAATATATACATTCAAAAAAACCATACTAGAACCATGAACTTCGAAGTTCCGGACGAACCAAGCTTGATTACAAAGTTCTTCAAAAGTACACCAGATAGCAGTTTGGAAAATTACTTCTTCAAAAGTACACCAAATGGCAGTTTGGAAAATTATCGGCAAAAGAAAAATTGACAGTCGTGAAAACAGCTGAGGATGGAAAAGATGTTTTTTCCGATACTATGGTGCTGTGTTAAAGAAAACATAGATATGTGAGGCAAGAAAGAACAATTCATGATTCATTTGATTCTTATTAAGAAAGCCTCAGTGTTAAAATTCCCAAATTTATTATATCAAATTGTTTCTGTTATTTACACAAGTATAGTCAACCAAAATATACAATCTTTTTCTTCCACACTTCCCGATCTTGTGTGTCTGCGTTAATAATTTATTTGTGATCTCCCTATAAAAACTGCTATGGAAATGTATATATTAGTTACTGGTTATGATTGTCTCACATCTTCTTCCACTTCCATTATTTCTCTTATCTCTTTATTCTTTTTATTTTTGTTGTGAATGATCTTCTTAAAAACAATTTTAATGGTGCTTCTCCTCATATTCTGAAATTGTAATCTACTTAGAAGACTGGATATGAGGAGAGGTGTGAAGCATTTTAATTTAAACTTAAATGTCAATAGTTCTCAGTTATTGGTTGTTCATTGTTACCTGTTGCAATATAATACTATACTATGAAGGATTAAATGTAATCACGGATTTTTAATTGAATAAGAACCTGGTGCAGGGCTTCATTTGGAATGAAAGAAAACTATAAGTCACGTATCATACATTTACGACACATAAAAAACCTCAGTCCTGAAATAAAAAGCCTTTGAACAAAATTTGTTTGCCCTTTCAAATCCAAATTTTAAAATGTGAAGCTAACAACCTTAGTTGTTAAAAGAACCATTATGTAAAAAAATTACTAATTTTAAAAAACCTTACTTCTACTACAATTGTTTATGGTGTAACAGGTGCTCGACCAGTTTTCTTTCCCATTTTGTATATTGGACATCTTGGAGCTTCCAGTATTTTAGTCTTCATATTAATCCAGTAGATATTCCTTACCGATACGTGTATTCCAGTTTATTTTTGGGAGTCTTCTAAAAATTGAGATATTTTTCATTTTCAATTAATGAGTTTGGTACAACATTATTAAAAAACTGCATTGCTTCTGTCATGGTAATTTCTAATTGATTTTAATACAAACAGGAATTTAAGAAAAAGGTTTGACTGGTTTAACTTTATTCTATATAATCATTTAATGGAAATTCACATTCTGTAACATTGCCCTTATTTCCTCATATATAAATGAATATTTACTCAGAGGGCCCAGCTACTTAAAAGTCACTTTTCTCCCTTAATTTTCTTATGCTTCTTTAGAAGACAAATCCAGTTATGTTTTTAATTTATTGAAAAAAATGTGTGTTGAGAATTTGGTTAATAGAAGAATGGATCAGAAATGTTATTTTATTGTGCCTCTTCCATGTAAATGTGGATAGAAAAGGAATCCAACAATATACACCAAACAGATTTAAAATGTATCACTTAATTTTTTTTTTTTGCTCCAGTTTACTTAATGTTATGTTTCATGTGTATTAAAATGATTAGCATCCAAAATATTTTCAGAATATATATATATATCCATCCATCCATAGTCCTTCACTGCAATCATAGCATTTTGATGCTATGCTTGCAGCTTTACTAGGGATTTCAAATCCAAATTTTAAAATGTGAAGCTAACAACCTTAGTTGTTAAAAGAACCATTAAGTAAAAAAATTACTAATTTTAAAAAACCTTACTTCTACTACAATTGTTTTATGGTGTAACAGGTGCTCGACCAGTTTTCTTTCCCATTTTATATATTGGACATCTTGGAGCTTCCAGTATTTTAGTCTTCATATTAATCCAGTAGATATTCCTTACCGATACGTGTATTCCAGTTTATTTTTGGGAATCAGCTTTCTAAAAATTGAGATATTTTTCATTTTCAATTAATGAGTTTGGTACAACATTATTAAAAACTGCATTGCTTCTGTCGTGGTAATTTCTAATTGATTTTAATACAAACAGGAATTTAAGAAAAAGGTTTGACTGGTTTAACTTTATTCTATATAATCATTTAATGGAAATTCACATTCTGTAACATTGCCCTTATTTCCTCATATATAAATGAATATTTACTCAGAGGGCCCAGCTACTTAAAAGTCACTTTTCTCCCTTAATTTTCTTATGCTTCTTTAGAAGACAAATCCAGTTATGTTTTTAATTTATTGAAAAAATGTGTGTTGAGAATTTGGTTAATAGAGGAATGGATCAGAAATGTTATTTTATTGTGCCTCTTCCATGTAAATGTGGATAGAAAAGGAATCCAACAATATACACCAAACAGATTTAAAATGTATCACTTTTTTTTTTGCTCCAGTTTTCTTAATGTTATGTTTCATGTGTATTAAAATGATTAGCATCCAAAATATTTTCAGAATATATATATCCATCCATCCATAGTCCTTCACTGCAATCATAGCATTTTGATGCTATGCTTGCAGCTTTACTAGGGAATTGTAGGTGTGGTAGCTTCCCGTTGCTTTCCACACCAGTGAAGGATGATGAAGATGATAATGATAAGGATGATTTCGGGGACCGTTTGGGCCTGAAAGTTTTCCTGACATTTGTCTTGCAGGTGAGGAAAAACCCAGATAAAAACCTCACCCAGAAAAACTGCCCCGACCGGGGATCGAACCCGGGCCCACTGTGTGACAAGGCAGCATGCTACCTTGAGACCACAGCGGTGGACAATATATATATATATATATATATATTATTTGACTTTTTAAGAAACTGTGTGTTTACTAATGTCATCCAGTGCATCTTTTGTGATTTGCATTCTACACTAGGCTGATAGATGATATTGATGTGATCTTTTTAAACTTTTTAATCACTTTGACAGACCATGTTATTTAGACATATATTTGTGTTGTGTATTAGAGAAGAGTTTGGTATGAGTATACAATCATGTTGTGTGAGGGGTGATGATGATGAAGAAGAAGATAAGGGAAAAGGTGAAACCGGTGAGGGCATGTAGCTCACTCCTGTTGAAAAGCACCAAGAGGATTATCATAAGTAATGCCACGAGTGATTTCCAAATTATTCGATAAATTCACGAAGTGAGGAGTGAATTTATCTAGATAATTTGGAAATCAAGAGTGGCATTTGTTAGGACTATTTAACGAATAAAATTAAGCTGTTTACTCACAAATCATTATTTAACTATAGTTATTTTAAAATATTTATATATTTAATGTAAACGGCGATGTTTGAAAACAAATGAGAAACTATAGGTACGCTTCTACTGCTTCTTTTGTTTATCACTGCAACCAGATCACACTATTTATTGCCAAAGGAACGCAATATTGTAAGGAGGAGCTTTCTTTAATATGGTAATTATAACACTGATAAATATTTGGTGAAACACGACTCTGATTGGTTGTAAAATAGAAATCATTGAAATGTGGTCATTGACTCCCATTTGGGGCATGAGTTAAATAGTCAGACTTAATATCCCCACCTAACAGACATATCACTATGAGCAGTGCCACATGTCCTCTCAACTTATATACTGTGGAAGGGTTTGGAATCTTGTAATCTAATCTAGACACCTAGTGAACAATCTAGTGATTAAAAAGTTTACAGAACAATTTCTCCTAGCCCCAAGATTGAAAATTTTACATTTAACATTTCCAATTCCACTGAATATCGAACCCAAAATAGGATTGTGAAAAAGCCTTATTTTGATTTTTCAAAACACTTACTCCAATAAAAAAATCAAAAGTGTGAAAATAGATTGGTTATTCGTGGAAATTACACACATATTTTATATAATTGAAGACTTCCTTATAATAAGGTTATAGCCAACACTTTTGTGTTACATTTGTTTTAGATTAAACACTTTCTTATAGCTAAGCTCAATTGATAGGTAAATGATGACATTAAGTTAGCAGTATGTCAACTGATTAAATTGTGACTGATTTATTAATTTAATATTGAGAAGCTAAAGCTGTTACTATGATAGAAATAAGTAAATTAATAAACACAATTAAATTATTGTAAATCAATGGTAAAGAGAAACATTTTTGCCTGAACCGGGAATCGAACCCCGAACCTTTAGCTTTCCGTGCTAATGTTCAACGGAAAGCTAAAGGTTCGGGGTTCAATTCCTGGTTCAGGCAAAAATTTTTCTCTTTACCATTGATTTACAATAATTTAATTGGGACTGATTACTTAAATAACATTCCAACGCCATAAAATCACCTTTACAAAAATTGACAATTACATGTGTTCATTGATTAATATTTGTATCATTGTATGATAATGACTTTTTTTTTCTCTTGTGGAAAATAAAAATGAAGAGATGGACTCTTTCTCCACTAACTTCATGTATAAATTATATGTTGGTGCGATTTAAATCTAATAGGTGATATAACTGTTTGAAAACCAAATGATAATCCACTAACAACCTGATATGACTCATTATTTTGATAAGACTTATAATATGAACACTCACTGAATGCATGCTATACCCCTAGAGCTTTTGAGGTGTGGCTTAGTTATGTTACCGATTGGTTGCACATAGATTAATACCATGGCAGCACTCCCTGCTCTCATTGTACGCAGGGATGATGTATTTATGGGCTTTGCTTTGGAAACTTTTGACGTATCATGTAATAACATTATAAGTACTTAGTCTGTTATCAAGTATAGCTTTATTAAAGAAGGTCTACCCTAATTATTTTGTTGTTATGGTAATTAACAAAACTATTTTTTATCTTTATAGACATGACGATATGATTACTTATTTTTAACCCAATGTTTAATCAGCTTTGAAAGGTTGGATAATATTAGAAATACGTTTATTTTCTGTTTGTACTGCCTCTGCAACATTGAATTTTCTTTGATTTTTTTTTTTTTTTTTTCCTCTCATTCTTATTATTTATAGATACTTAAGTATCTGAGGTCATTATTGTATCTAAAATATTTGGTTGTATATTAATGTATTGTGTATTTTTATTGTTATATACAGTCCTATGTTCTATAGACATTCACTTTTTCTTAGATTTTGATATAACTGTCAGATGAAATGATAGGAAAAAGAAATAGGCAGTGATATAAGGAAGAATTGAAAATATGGAATGAAGAAATTATATAAGAAAAGAAGAAAGCATGTTTACAAAACATATCAGAAAAAAGATAAGATGGATTATAAACATAAAATAGCTAGAATGAAAAAGGAAGTGAGAAAAATAAAAAGAGAAAGATAAGATAATTATATAAATGAAATAGAACATTTAAACATTTAAATAAATCAGAAAAAGAAGCTGCATATATACCTACATCAATATCAGAAGAACATTGGATAGAATATTTCAGAGACCTGTGGTACAACGAGAATGAAAACGAAGAAGAACCAAAATGTGAGAATTTGAAAGTAGATAAAATACAAATGGAAGAACTGGAAGAATCGCTCAAATTAACAAATAATAGAAAAGCTAGCGGACCAGATGACATCAATTCAGAACTAATTAAATATGCAGATATATTCTTTAAATTAAGATTCTTGAATTTTCTTAATATGTGTTGGGAGAATCATAATATACCAGCAACATGGAGGCAAGGTATAGTAAAACCAATATACAAGAAAGGAGAAAGAAACCAACCATCTAATTACAGAGGCATTACCCTCCTAAATAGTGGATATAAAATCTATGCTAGAATAATAGCAAAACGAATACAACGAATTACTGAAGTAACACTAGCAGAAGAACAAAACGGGTTCCGAAAAGGAAGATCTTGTACCGATGGAGTATTTGCCCTGAATCAGATAATAAACAAAAGACAAGAAAAAAACCTGGAAACACATTTGTTATTTATAGACTTAGATAAAGCATTTGATCGAGTAAACAGGGAAATATTGTGGAATATCCTAAAAGAAAAAGGCCTCCCTATTCAGATTATAGAAACTGTTAAGAGCTTGTACTATGGAACAAATATTTGTATTGACCCTCAGTTGACAAAAAATAAGACATTTTTCAAATAAACCAAGGAGTACGACAAGGGTGTTCACTCTCACCTATATTATTTAATATTTATATGGACGATATCCTAAAAGAATGGAAGAAGGTTTTAACTAATGAAGGAATATTAATTGATAATAAAGATAAAATAAATGCTTTATTATTCGCTGACGATATTGTACTTTTAGCAGAATCTGAAAATGAGCTCCAAATGTTAGCATATAAATTTAAATTAGTAGCCAATAGATATAATTGTAAAATATCAATAAATAAGTCAAAAGTAATGGCATTTATTGGTAAATATGGAATTAGATCAAAAATTGTACTGGATAACAAAATAATAGAACAAGTATCACATTTCCAATATTTAGGATGTGATATAACTTATAGAGAAAATAAAGACATAGAAAATAAAGTAAATAAATTTCAGGCTATTTGTGGAACCATAAAAAGAACCTTAGGTCGGAAAACAAGGAAAGATACGAAACTTAAATTATATAAAACAATAGCTGTTCCTTTGTTGTTGTATGGAAGCGAAAATTGGATAATGAAATCAAGGGATAAAAGCAGGATACAGACTGCGGAAATGCTGTTTTTACGTAATGTGAAAGGATGCACAAGAGCAGATAGAATAAGGAATGAAACTATACGAGAAGAATTAAATATATATAAAATTGAAGATAAAGTCAGTGAAAATAATAAGAAATGGACAGAACACTTAATGAGAATGAACAACGAAAGAATACCAAAAAGAACCTTCCTGTATAATTCCAGAGGAACGAGAGATGTTGGCCGACCACGTAGAAGATGGACTCCACTTTTAACTTCGCCGGAACAGGCTGCATAGCCTAAACCTTGTAGTAGAAGAAGAAGAAATAGAACATGATATTCTTGAACAAAATACAAGGTTTATATAATTATGAAACATTTGAACAAAGACGAGAGACACAATAAAATTTAGTAATATAAAAGAAAAAAATGTTTGCAATATTTTGTGAAGTTGTAGAAAAATGTGGAACCAGAATGTTCAGACCCTTATTCTGGAAAATGAGGAACTAGAAAATATTATAAAAAGTTTTAAAGCAAAAAAAATCACCAGGACAAAATAAAGTCAGTGTATAATTTATTAAATATGCTTACACAGAAATGAAAATAAGACTTTTAAATATTTTTAATATATTTCATAAAGACAGCCTGGTGGCATTGGTTTAAAAAAATAACAAGTGCTGGAAATTAAATAGAGTACCAGATAATTGGCTTATAAAAGTGGTCTCGCCAATTTTTAACATGGAAACAGAAATAACTTGAATAACTATAGAGGCATAACCCTTCTTCAAACAGTATAGAAAATATATGTCATATTAATTACAATATGTATAATAATGTTGAGTGATTCCGGGTTCTGTGGCCGTGGTCCATAGTTGGTGTTGATACCAGACGTTTCGCCCTCAACTGCGGAGGGCATCTTCAGTGGCGAGTGCTTCTAGGCGTGTTTCCTGGTCGGTAGCTCTACTCTACTCTAAGTAGAGCTTCCGACCAGGAAACACGCCTAGAAGCACTCGCCACTGAAGATGCCCTCCGCAGTTGAGGGCGAAACGTCTGGTATCAACACCAACTATGGACCACGGCCACAGAACCCGGAATCACTCAACATTATGATTACCGGCCGTGAAAGCCTGCATTCAACTAATATGTATAATAGTGATGAAGTTTCATCCAAATTTGTTTCATAAAAGACAATGATAGTGACACAAGCCATATAGAAATCTCGAAGTATTTCTCAAGCCTCAAAGTCTTTAGCTTTGGCTCAAAAATCACACATTTATCAAGGATGGGCTTTCAGGCTTATAAAGTATTGACATCTAATGGAGAGAAGTTATACTATCCACTCTCCACATGTTTCACACCATTGCAGTCAACAACGCAAGCATCAAGCTCCCTGGCTTGTGATATAGGCTCATAAGTGAACTCAAACACACATACACACTTATATATATTGTTATTGTTGCAATTATTCATCCTAAATGATTGATGGCTAAGTTGTCTGAAACCGCCGGTATCAAAGAAATTTAAAAATGTATGAGGTGAGTCATTAAAAAATACATTTTCCATTCACTGTTAATGATATAACCTCATAATGTTTACTTCCCAACATTATTTCAAATATATCATAAATAGTTGTTTTTATTAAACATGTCAAATAAAACACATGTAAGATGACCTGATTCACCTCATTTATTAAAAATAACCTCGTAATGTTACTTCATATTGTAATTTATTAATTTTAATTATGTTGTGAAAAAGTGATTAATGATGAAATTCAACCAGAATTTGCATTAAAGTTGGAAAAACCACGAAAAAGTCCAGTTACTTGATTAGCCCTGGAGTTTGAACTTAGGATTTCCCAACATTGCAATGGTTCATATCTGTTTAAAGTTTGGATTGGAAGAGTGAAATCAGGAAGAAAATATCGGTCATATTTAAACTGATAACATTATGTCTTTCTGATTTATGTTTCATTATTAGCTCTTTCTCTTTATCGAAGGTGTTGCCTTTTGATTGACATATATATTGTATCAAAGCCTTCAGTAAAAATTAAGTTCATTGATTGATCTACTTTTTATTTTCGTGTGGTAAAAAGAGTTCAAAAATAATAATAGAACAGCAATCTGATGTGAAGAATTTCTTCTTCTTTAGTATGCGACTACAACCTCATTGAAGTTTTGGCCTCCTCAACAATTTTTCTCCACCTAGATCTATTCTGGATAAAGACTCGCCAATTTCCAATTTTCATTTCTAATATATATTTTATAACATCATCCTGCCATCTGTTTTTTGGGCATACAGCTGTTCTGGTGCATAATGGTTTCCATTTGTATATTCTTCTTACAAGCTTGTCTTCCTGCATTCTATTTATATGTCCAAACCAGCGCAGTCTTTGAGCTTTAATGTGGTGTATTACATTTTTATTTTGTATTAGATCATTTAATTCAGAGTTCATTTGTATATGCCATGTGCCATCGCTTTCTCTAATTGGTCCAAAAATTCTCCGTAAGATCTTCCTTTCAAAGATTAGTGGTTTTGTTTATCAGACTCCTTCAGTACCCATGTTTCACAGCCTTAAGTTACAATCAGTCTTATTACTGTATTATACAGTTTAACTTTAGTTAATCTGGAGACAAGTTTACTTTTGAATAGTATTCTATTTGCGTAGTAAGCTTTATTGCCCAAAGAAATTCTTTCACCAATTTCTTCCTCTCTATAGTTTTTTTTCCATTTACCATTGAACCAAGATATTTATATGATTTTACTTCTTCTATATTTGTATCATTGATGTTCAGATTACTTATTTTTTTCATTTCTTGTTGTACATTTTAAGTATTTTGTTTTGGAATTATTTATTATTAATCCATATTCAACTGATTTTTCTTTCAGAAACTGGAAAGTTTCTATTAGTGTTGGTATATTCCTTGCTGTTATCAATATGCCATCTGCATATGCAATACATTGTTTAGATTTGGTACTTATATTACCTCTTAAGTCTAAATGTTCCATTATTGAATCAACTACTGTACTAAATAGTGTTGCAGATAAGGTATCTCCTTGTTTAACTCCAGATTCAACTTTAAATTCTTTGCTGAGTTTATTATTAATCTAACTTTAGCTGTTGTGTTTTTAAGTGTTAATTCAATTAATCTTATCAATTTATTGGGTACCTTATATTGTGACAAACATTCAATAATTTTATTTCTTTGTACGAAGTCAAATGCATGAGTGTAATCAATGAACAAATTATATTAATTAATTTTGTATTCATGGCATTTTTCAAATATTTGTCTAATAATAAAAATATTATCTATAGTAGAATGGAAAAATCCAAGGAGCAAGTCCTCCGGGAGGGACTTTAAGCTGTGTGTCCCGAGTCTGAAGATTTTCAGGCTCGTAAAAGATCCTTAAGCCTGACTGAAAAGGCCTCTAAGCAAAATTTACCAAATTTTCCCGTCCTAGTACTATCTTGGTTTTCTAGATGTCAGTATGAGGTAGATCGCTGGCCACGGACCACTCAAATGACATCTATACGAAAACAAGTGTAATTAAATTAGTATGGTTCAAATTCTTACCTGTAGGGGGAGAGCACCTAAATCTCTGTTAAGTCAAACATGGGCTTACAAGAAGAATCTATAGTAGATCTGTTTGGATGGAAACCCATTTGATAATCAGCTAGACTATTTTCCACTATTTCTGAGAGCCCATTATTTAAAATGCATGCAAAAATCTTATATGCTATATATTAAGAATTTAGTATTTTTATTAGTTATATTATATTGATATGAAGTTTATATCTAGACTCAGCCTCTTGATTGACAATCCCATCACCAAATTTACCCATGATGGATTGATAACTCATCCTGGGGACTCTTCACATATTTAAAAACTTCAAGAGAAAGCCAGAAAGTTGGAGAGAACAAATTTCAATGATATTGAAGTTAGAACAGGCCAAATGGTGTAAACTATGAAGCTGTTGATGATAATCCCTTAATTATTTCAATGAGCAGGAGAAATGAAGTTGTTATAGAAAAATTATAATGAGTTTCATTACAATATAAATGAAATGTCTTGCTTAAAATGGTAAGAAATAAAAAAAAATGTAACTGAGTCTTAGAAGAAAAATCGGAGAAGGTAACTTTGGATAAATCATGTAGAAGATTGAGTGGCCAGATAAAGAAAGATATACAGTAAAAATGTGGGTTACAATTTTAAAAGAGGAATATGAGATAAATGTAACTTATTCAAAGTTAAAATTGGGAAACACATTATGAGGTTCTTAATTAATAAATTAATGAGTCATTTTAACATCTTACCTCATATTTCATGTTTTTTCAAACACGGTAACTATAGTTTTCAAATGATCTTGTCATTCATTTTCAACCGCCATTATGACTATAGTTACCGTGTTTGAAAAAACATGAAATATGAGGTAAGATGTTAAAATGACTAATTAATTTATTAAATGTAACTTATTCAATAACAAAACAAGAAAGGAATCTACAGTTGTGTTTAGGAAGACCACTGGACATGATTATTTGGTAGGATAACTCCATAAAATTAACATATTTACACCTTATATAAATGAATCGGAAATTATTTTTACATCTCGCCTCATAAAATACTGTGATTTTCACAGAACCAATTTCTGAAGGCATCTTTATTTCCTCAGCCAAAACTCAGACTATTGAACTTCTGCCATCACCACCAACTTTCCAAACTGCCATCCGGTGTCGGTTTGATGAACTTTGAGATGAAATCTTGCATGTCAGGAACTTTTAAATTCATGGATCTATATTTGTTCTTCTAAATGTATATATCTTCCCAAACTGTTAATTCTAAATGTCTTTATAAATATTACAAAAATTTAGTTTCTTTTTCAATTTCATAATTTTTTATAATAATATAAATTGTTCTCTTTTATACAAGTAATTGAATTCCTTTTAGTATTTCTTATGTATGTGTTATTGCAGTCATTACAACAAATTTCATAAGTTCCAGATTTGTTTACTATCTGGGGTACCGGTAATAACATTTTTATTGGTTATTAGAATATTACCCAGGCTGAAAATTTGAATTTGTTAAATACTTTTTTTTTTTAATTTTCTGTGTGTTACAGGATGGTAAGTAATTTTCTTGAATTATTTTTCTTTCATGGAATTAGATTGTAGGATGGAGTATTCTTTTAATCTTTCTTGTTGTTTGAATGCCTTTAACTTATTTATTACTATCTCCTTTTCAAATCCATTTAATCTGGCTATGTTTAAAATGTGATTGTATTATTTTTTTAATTCTCTTCACTTAATGGAATATTTGTTAATCTGTATATTAAACTGTTGAATATTGCACCCTACAATCTAATTCCAAGAAAGAAACAGAATTAAAGAAAATTTCTTACCATTCTATAACACACAGAGCATTTCAGAAAATATTTAACAAATTCAATATTACATTAGCACCAATAAACAAATTACATCTGGGTAATCTTCTAATAATTAATTAATAAAAATGTTAATACTCCAGATAGTAAAAATTCTGAAATTTATCAATTAGTTGCAATGTTATGGAAGTGAGGCCTGAAGGAAAAAGAAAAAAGTAAAATTCAGGCAGCAAAAATGAGATTTCTACAGGCTGTGAAAGGTTGTACAAGAGAAGAACATATTAGAAATGAGAATATTAGAGAGGAACTAAAAGTACAACCACTTCTTCAACAAATAGAAGAGCGCAATTGGATACAACATCTGCGAAGAGTGGCAGAGGATAGGATACCAAAGATGGCACTGATAACTTATTTTAGGATTCACACTATGAGATATATTCATTTAGGTAGAATTTTTTATCACTCACCTGATATTGTGGGGGCATGCGTAGCGTAGTGGTTAAGGCACTGGCACTGAGCTACAAGCCGGAGGGTCGAGGGTTCAAGTCCCGTTGGGGTCAGGATTTTTAAACTGACCGAAACCCTCTGGCGGCACTATGGCCCTGGGGTCGACTCAGCCTCTAACGGAAATGAGTACCAGACGCTTGTTCTGGGGGTAAAGGCGGCCGTCGCGCAGGGCTGACATAAAGTGCCGATTTTCTAGAAAAAGTGGGAGCCTTAACCTCCTACTACCCCAAGGGCCTCCTGAGGCCTGTTGTGGGATCACTTTACTTTACTTTTACCTGATATTGTTCTTCTTATTTGACTATAAACTAGTTTCGGAACATAGTTTCTCTTCCATCCTCAGTATCATCATGACTGTTGTTCTGTCGTCTTGAAGAGCCTTTTGAATTCAAAAGAGCGAAAAGAAATTGATGAACTTTGAAATTCCCAGGGAGAATGGCCTGGTTTCAAGGTTTTTCAGTCTGCAATGGAAGGAGCGAAGGACGGCTCTTCAAGGTGACAGAACAACGGTCGTGACGATACTGAGGATGGAACAGAAACTATGTTCCGAAACTAGTTTATAGTCAAATAAGAAGAACAATATGAGGTGAGTGATAAAATATTCTACCTAAATGGCGCTGATGTATAATCTTGAAGGATGAAGATTGGTAGGAAGACCAAGAAAGCGCTGGGCTGAACAGATGTGAGATTAGAACAGGCAAAGACCTAATCTATGAAGTTTGATGATGATGATGAGTTGCAATTACTGTGATGAAGCACATAGGAAAAACTAAATGGAATTTAGATACTTGTACAAAATAACACTTTAGAGATATAAAAATGGTGAAATTGAAAAATTAGCAATTGCAGATCATAATTTGCTAGAGAATCTCAAAATTGGAAAAAGAAACTTTTGAAACGTTTAAAGAAGGCTTTGGGATTAACAGTTTGAGAGAAGGTATACATTCATAGATCCAAGAATTTTGAAGTTTCCAGTGAGCAAGATGTGATCTTAAAGTTCATCACACTGGCACCAGATGGCAGAAAAGTCGGTGGTGATAGCAGAATTCAACAGTAGGAGTTTTACCTAAAGATAGAAGGAATGCCTTCAGAAAATGGTCCTGTGAAAATCATGAAGTTTTACGAGGTGAGATGTAAAAATAATTTTTGAGGAATACCTCAGTGTTACTTCCATTGTAATTTTTATTGAAAATATTTACACTTTCAAAGTGTACCACCTGACTGTCTCCAGGAGACTTAACTTGATCTTGTAAGCCCATGTTTCCCTTAACAGAGGTTTAGGCGCTCTCCCCCTAAAGGGAAGAATTTGAACCATACTAATTTAGTTACACTTGTTTTCCTATAGATGTCATTTGAGTGGTCCGTGGTCAGTGTTCTGCCTCATACTGACATCTAGAAACCAAGGTAGACTAGGGCAGGAAAATTCATTAAATTTTGCTTAGAGGCCTTTTCATTCAGGCTTAAGGATTTTTTACGAGCCTGAAAATCTTAAGACTCGGGACTCACGGCTTAAAGTCCCTCCTGGAGGACTTACTCCTTGGATTTTTCCATCCTAAAAAAATCCATCGACCCCGGCCAGGTTTGAACCCGCGACCCTCAGGACCAGAGGCAAGGAGCATAACCACTAGTCCACCATGGCTTGATAAAGATTAAAAAAATATTTAATTATGGTGTGAAGCCAAGAAATTAATGGATTAAACCCAGAAGTTTGCCATTACAAACAGCAACAATTTAAAAAGAATTTGGGCATGTAGAGACCAATGGAAGAAGATTTTTAATAATCGATCTACAGTAGTATACATTTTTTTTGATGATATTATTATTAAAAATAGGTATTATATCCTAAACATCAGCAATTCAGTACACTGGAATCAGTACTTTATTTCATATTGATAACTTACCTCTTTATGTTGCCAAAAGTGTGATATCCACATATCTTGAATTAATCATACTAGGGTCTGAAAACATTGTAACATTTGGAATATTTCTAATATACATCACTTTGTTTTTTTTTTCATTAGCGTCATAAGTTAATTAATTTATTTTTGATACTGAACAACTTTTGAGCCATTGTAAAGCAATTCACCGGAACTATGCATATAGTAATAACTATTACGAAGCTCTTTTAGTAGTGGGTAGATTATTGTTTGTGATGTCCGGTTCTCTTTCACTTTGATCAAACACCTGCTGTTATTGAACATGCTTCCATAGATCTCTTACAAATTGATTTATTAAAGAGGCGGAGCTTTGTTATCATGTAGTTGCAACCCATACAATTCATGTGATCTGAGTGTGAATATATTATTCATTATGTATGGATGAACGTAATGAGAGAAAGATACTGTTGATAAACTTTTTTAATTCCAAAATGAATAATTATCAAAGTATGTGTAGTGCTTCTCATTAAATACGTGAAATTTTTCCTGGTTTGCTGTAATGAATTCTGATTAGTTATCTGATTTAGCTCTTGTTTTTCAGTTAAATGAGAATTTTTACTTGACATCTCACATTGCAGAACCTTCAACTATTCTAATTCCTGTACTGTATCCATTGCTCTAGAACAACTACAGATTAGGTGTTGCTAAACATTAGCTTCTTTTAAAAGAATTTTAAATACATTTTTTGTAATTGATTTCTCAAAAAGATTAGTTCATAATTTCTGCTCATCTTGTTTCTAAATGTATTGATTTGATTCATTTTAACTTTTAGTTAGTTTTTATAACTCTATCTACATTTATTATAATTTTTTATATCTACATTTATTATAATTTTTTATGTTGTTGCGTATTTTTTTTGTCTGTAATATTTTTTTTTACTGATTGAGTAGAAGGGAATTCCTTATGGTCTTAACTTTATCAGTTTAAATTATTATTATTATTATTATTATTATTATTATTATTATTATTATTATTATTATGTTGTGCTTTAAGTATAAAATAATTATATCTATTAATTAAATAAAAATAAAATGTAGTTTTATTTGATTTTCATATTTATTATATAATTCAGTGGCAGCTGTTTCAGTACACTGTACCTTCTTCAAACATGTTAACAAATTATGAATTGTGTTCCAACTGATCTAAGCAACATTGGTATTGTTGCTTAGATCAGTTGGAACACAATTCATAATTTGTTAACATGTCTGAAGAAGGTACTGGTATTGTTGCTTAGATCAGTTAGAACACAATTCATAATTTAACATGTCTGAAGAAGGTACAGTGTACCGAAACAGCTGTCACAGAATTATATAATAAATATGAAAATCAAATAAAACTATGTTTTATTTTTATTTAATTAATAAATATGGATTTTCATCAAGTAAACACCAACTCAATTGATTAATTATATTTAAATCATCGCTTATTTTTTTGCCAATAATCAGATAATTATAACCCAGGGTGGAGTAGATGCAAATTATATGTGTAATCTCCAATCAGTTGTCAACAACATATCTGAAATGGGGTTTGAAAATCAACAAAAACAAAACAGAGCATTTAACAAATGACCCAGATTAACCATATGTTGATGGGGTAAAGATAAAGAAGAGTGATAGTTTCTGTTATTTGGGATCTATTAAGTGAGAGATGGAACATCAAATAAAGAAATAGCAAAAGGATTAGTAATGGAAGAAAAAACATAGGAACTCTATATTATGGAGTAAAAACATCATTAACAGAATAAAACAATTAATTTATAAGTCCATACTAGAGAGTATAATGTTATATGGATCAGAAGTTTGGACAATGACACAACAACATGCCAACAGAATAACTGCAGTAGAAATGGATTTTTGGAGAAGAGCTGCCAGAAAATCTCGACTGGAAAGAATTAGGAATACAGAAGTTAGAAAATGGATAAATGCGAAAGAAATATAATAATGGATGAGATTGAACACAGGAGGCTAAAATGGTATGGACACATAAGAAGAATGCAGGATGGAAGACTACTGAAAGCTGTCTATGCATGGTAAATTGAAAGAAGGAGTGGAAAAGGAAGACCAAGAACAACCTAGAAGAATAACATTCAAAATTCAATGAGGAAATTTGGTGTAACGGATGAAGACAAAGAGGACAGAGAACGATGGAGAACTTTAATTAAAGGAAATTTGTGAATGTTTGCTACAAACTGATAGTCTATAAGTCTGTAGTCATTTATGTATTTTTTTTAATTCATGTTAATTACTAAGATTTATTGGAGAAAACCCTCAATGATGAGGAAAATTCTCAAATGAATAAATGAATATTTAAATCATAATATATGTTCACAGTACACTATTACTACTTCTAGTCTTTTGATTCTATGGTAATTTTTAACACAAATTGAATTATCAAACGAGAAGTGAAACATTCATTCGTCATTAGTGTTATGCAAAGATAATTGGAAACATTGCCGCTGCATGTTTTATAGGGTGTTCCTCTTATAAGTATAATAAAATAAATAGCTATAAATTCTAACTAATACAAATCAATGATGAAACCAGTTGCTATAAAGAGTGAAAACTGGGATTTTTTTACCTATTTTCTATTAACCTTAGCATGGCTTTCATAAGTGCATGGGAAATGTCCTATCTAATCTTGACTCCGTGTGTCTATGGTGTTACATTGTTAAAGTCTGCCAAATCAAGTTGTTTAGACCTGGTCCTTAGCAAACCTTCAAAGGAAAAAATCAGGTGAGATATGATGATTCTCTTCTGATCAACATTTTCGAGACACTTTACCATTGGAATGTTTATCTGTTTTAGAAAACAAACTTCCCATTTGTCTGAGCTGCCTACTCATTTTTATTATTGACACACACAGCAGGACACTTTCTTTTGGTCTAAGGTTATACTGACGGCACTGCACTCATATTACATGGTTACGAACTCTTCCCCAAGACAAAAGATACGATAAGAATTCTCCTTTGAAATGATCTGCACTTGCACACAATTCATGATGCTTAAAAAATTAACAACATTGAAATAATACATCCCAACATAATTTTTTCAAATGCTACAACTTAGCCATTTTGGATGGTTAGTTTTGAAATATAACTTTATGTATTTCTTTTACTATACTTATAAGCAGAAATTTTGATGAAATGGCTGAATTCAAATACCTAGAACAATAATTACAAACAAGAATGAGGAGCAGAAAGAAATTAAACTTAGGCTCAATTCTAGAAACACATGCTATTATGCATTACAAGGACTCTTATCGTCCCAATGTCTCTCAAAAAACATAAACTGAAAATATATAAAGCTATTATTCTCACAGTTATATGATATGGATGTGAAACATGGACTCTTACTTTAAGGGAGGAGAAAATATATTGAGTATTTGAGAATAAAGTACTTAAGAAAATGTTTGGATCAAGGAGAGATGAAAAAATACGCAAATAGAGAGGACTACATGGTTTTTATGGGAAACCAGATATAATAAGAGTTAAGTCTCATAGACTGTGATGGGCAGGATATGTGGCACAAAAGGGGATTAAAAGTGGGGCATGGAAACTCCTTGAATGAAAACCAGAGGGAAAGCACCCAGTAGGCAGACCAAGAATGAGGTGGAAGAATAACATTAACCATGATTTGAGAGAGGTAAAATATACAGGGGATGATGATCATCATCATGAACAAATTCGTTTTAGGCCATGTGGCCTGTACGGTAAACCTAGCGAAGGTGGTCTTGATCTTTCCACCGTTGTTTTGGTCTTCCTTGGTCCCTATGTCCAGTTGGGGTATATTGGAATGCCAATTTTGGAAGTCTTATTTCTTGCCATTCTCCTCAGATGATTTTTCCATTCTTGTTGGTATCTTTGTATATCTTCATTTAACTTGTTACTCCAAATTTTCCTCTGATAATAGTGTTCCTTTGGTGATCCAGTCTATTAACTCCTAACAATGATCGTAAGAAGCACATTTGGCTTACTTGAAGTTTATGAGAGTTTCTTTTATTTAAAATCCAAATTTCACTTCCGTATTTTAGAGCAGCTTTTGATGTGATGTTATGTAATCTTAGTTTTGTCTCTGTCCTCATCTGTTTACCAAAATGTCTTCGTATTACCCCATTCATTTTATTATATTTTTGTAATTTTGAATCAATGTCACTCTTATACTCTGCAAATACACTTCCTAAGTAAGAGAAATCTGACACTTGTTCTATAATTTTTCCATCAATCTCAATTTTCACCCATTGTATGTTTTTTCCACACATTGCCATTGTTTTGGATTTTGAAGTGGAAATTTTCATACAGGGGATGATTGGAAACATTAATTCAGGGTATAGATGTATGGAGATCTTATGTCCATGCGGGCATGAACTTAAGGTTTGATAGTATCAGTAAGTTAGTTATGTTGGCTATTTATTATATAAATTGTTTTATTTACTTTATCTGTATTTGTCAATTATCTCCAAAAAACATGAATTAACAAGAAAGCAGGTTGTGAAATTTTAGAATGAATGTAATTTATAACTGCTTTACTGACACTATTGAGCCCCTAGTTTTATTGTAAGCAGACATAAATGTTCCATACATCCCTATCTTGAGCTAATTTTCCACTCCTCCCCTGCTTTCTACTACTACTTTCTTTACAACTTTTTCTCCATTTGTGCCACATTTCCAGCCCATCGTAGTCTACAAGACTTAACTGTTCTTATTACATCTGGTTTCTCGTAAATATCATGTAGCTCACTTTTAAGTAGTCTTCTCCATTCACCTGTCTCTTCACCTCTATATTCCTAATACTCATCTTTTTTCCTCCCTTAATTGAAGAACCAATGTTTCATACACAAATAATATGACTGGAAGAATAACAGTTTTATATTTTTTTCAATGTAATGTTTTTTGATAGAATGTAAGATAACAAAAGTCCCTGTAATGCATAATAGCATGCATATCTATTTTTTTTATAGAATCGAGTCTATGTTTAATATCTTAAAATGATACCTCAGTAAAAACCATAAGAATTACCATAGCAGCAAAAAGATTTTAAAACATGAAACAATAATGAAAATTTGTTATGTAGCATTTGAAACTCTATTCTTTAGGTTCCAGAATCAAATTCAAAGGTTTTCAACTTGACAAGTTTATCTTAGTCATCAGGATATAATTTGTAAGAATGAATCAATAATTTATTAAAAGCACAATCCAATTGATATGTAATGAACATATAACTACACATAGCATTAGATATACTCAACTTATGGGAATGCACCAAAGATCCTTAATGAAGAATGACCTGAGATATTCAAAGTTGTCAAAGTATAGTTGATATCCTATTAACATTATCATTTTAAGGTAATATGAATGAAGATAATGCAAATACACTTACCAGTACAAATTATTTTCGTCGTTTGAATTGAATAGTTCACAGTGGTCACTGACATTGCTCTGTGCTTCCATGTGTACACAGTATGACTGATTATGCACACACATTCTGCTTGTAGATATACTGTCTTAGGATATATTTACCTATGTTAAGTCTTTAAGAATGGATCTTAGTGATGAGTTGCAACTTACCAAGGTAAGCAGGTAATGTGGACAGAACCATTTCAGTAAGGGATTGTCATTTAAATTCCTGCTATGTGTTTTCTAAAATTCTTACAGCATTAATACTTTTTAAGTTTTAGAACAGAGAAGTTATTCAGATAGTGAAAGTAGTTATATAACACCTTACATAAAGAAGTTAAATTTGGCATTCAATCTGAAAGGAATCATGACTTCAACTAATAATTTATGGTTTTTGGAACATACATTTGTCTTCTTCTAGTGTGTAATTACCTATTTTCTTTATTTTAGAGGAATTCCTTTTTAAATCCTTGAAACACCTCGTATTTTTCTCATTGTAATTCAATTTTTTAAACAGGGTTATCTCACTTCATGAATTAAAATCAATTAAAATTCAAAAAATAAATAAATTCAAGATCTGCTCAACCGAACTTTGATCTCTTGATTTTAAAAAATGGTATACTTTAACTACTAAAGATTTTATTAGATTAAGTTCAGGTTTAAGGACTCTCCTGATGCTTTTTTATCATTTATCACCATCATATATATAGTTAACTTAACTCCATCTTGGAGGTGCCCCAACCTCAGAAATTGGTTACAATTCTGACAATGCCTGAAATGTTGTAAAACAGCCTGATGACTTTGGGGGGAAAATTTTAATTGGAGCATTTCACACTAAAAATGTTATATAATTTAAAGGTAATTTTTTTTTTCTTGTGAGTACAAATGTTCATAATGAAATATGTTTGTTTCAGAGATTAAAATATGGGAAGCAATTATTATTTGAAATGTATTGTGGCATTATAAGCTTTCTAAAATGTCCTTACATGTTTGCACTTTAAAAATTAATAGCCTAAGTCATACTGTTTAGTCACATCGTAAAGAACAAAGTTCATATTTTTGGTGAGAATCTTTTGCTTGATGATGAAAGGCTGCTTGGTATTCCTTTCTGATCTTCTTTTATAAATGTAGTAGGGACATGCTTCACCTTGAACATTCTGATTTGAACAACCCTTAAATATATAAATGATTTTACTATACGAAGTAAAAAATAGTATTACATCTCAACTAATGCTATTTCTGGAGAATGGAATTCCTACATAGTTAATGAATACAATGAATTCCCTTTTATTTGTAATTGTATTATCCAACTTACAGATTCTACTTTCTCTTTTGAAGTAAAGGAAATGCATTAAAAGAAATAACAGTGAAACCCTCATGTATTTTCTTCTCCAGTTTCTCTGTTCAACTACTAGTTCATTGTTGTGAACTCTGAACTCTGACATGTTTTTTACTGGTTCCAAATATCCAGTCTATCTCCATTGAAGTTACTCTGACCCAAGATGATAAGTAGTCTCCTATATTAGAACCACCTTTTCTCTCTCTCTCTCTCTCTCCTTTTTTTTTCACTGTGGACGACATTTCAAAATAAACTGGCAACAGAAATTAAGTTTCCCCAATTTAACAAAAGGAAAGAAAAAAATTCCATAAACCAGCAAATTAGGACCATCAACTTGAATTGCTGAGGAATTCACTTAGTTTATGGAGTTTCTGCATGGCAGACTTTTTTTTTATTTTCAGTACTTTTTATTTATCCAGGCAGTCCTTAAATACCTATATTTTTCTGAAAAATTAGATTTTTTTTTCTGTGTTTGTAATTCAGTTTGACAGTGAAATCTTTCTTTTTTTAATACAATAGGAAGTAACATTAACAGGTTTGTTTAATAATTAAAACATTTTGTCTGTTCATTCTTACCTCTTAGAGTTGTTTTTGTCGAACATATGTTTCAGAGCTTCTTAGCCCCATCGTCAGCAATTACAGATTGAATTTTCTCTTGTTGTCGGCCCTAATTCTTGATTTCTGCTCTCTTTGCCTCTGGTCCAATGAATTTACTAATGAGATTCCTTTCTGCGGTAACAATGAACAGACAAAATGTTTTAATTAGTGAAATCTTTAATAGCTGCAGTGAATATTAACATCAGGTAGCAGTAGTAGTACAAATAATTCTAAATACTGTTTTTTTATTTCTAGGGCATTTTCCGCTTGGCATGTGAACATGTACTTAAAGTAATGAAGAAAGGAAGGGAAACTCTACTGACCTTGCTAGAAGCATTTGTTTATGATCCTTTGATAGATTGGACTCCTGGCAATGAAGCAGGATACACAGGTATAAATAAGCTGTTTTATTATAACTTCTTTACAACTTAATTGAATTTAATATATTTGGATATGTATGTATAATAAAATGTTTTACTCCATGATAATTATTATAAAATTATATTTTGATGTTGCTATCAGGTGCTGTGTATGGAGGAGGCCAGGCTATTACAATGGAAACAAAACAGAGTCGTAAAGAACTTGAAAGAGAAGTGACCCTAGGAATGTTTTGTGTGCGAGTAGCTGAAATGAAGGCAGACTGGTTGGCTAATAGGTAAGTTTAAATTTTTTTATAATACTACACTGTTATTAATTAAATAAAAATAAAACGTAGTTTTATTTTTATTTAATTAATAAATATGGATTTTCATCAAGTAAACACCAACTCAATTGATTAATTACTACACTGTTGTTGCACCTTTTAGATTGACCATGGGTCATGATTGTCTGTCGAAACATTTTCACAGAATTGGAATTATCTCTTCCTCACTTTACCTCTTGTGCAGTCTACAAGAATAAATGGATCAAAATCACTTTCATATATCTTCGTTTAATTTCCGATCTGCTATTGTATAGCTAGCCACACCCCTCAAAAACCTCATTTCTGAAGTTTTTATTCTTCATTCCTGGTTTTTTATTAAGACCCAGTGTTCTGATCCATATAGTTAATCTGAATTGAATAACTGGTGACTTCCATGGAAGTTCTAATTATGAAGTTAGAATTTAAAGAGACATTTCCATTTCTTGTCTTTTGAGGAAACTTGAGGTCTGTTATTATGTCCTTGACTTTTGGTTTTATGTGCTGTTTACATAGTAGAATAAGATTGTATGGCTGTTAAAAGAATGAATATTGGAAAAATATATACTAAGACAAGCACTGGAATTAGATTATGGGGGAAGATGTTGACTGAAATGTAGGTGGTAAGAATTGGTAAAGAAGAATGTCGAGAAAAGAGGAGTTGAATGGTTGGAAGAGGAGTCATGGAATGATGGAGATAGATGGAGGTTTTTGTCCAAAAACTTGATCCCTGGAGCAGGAACATGAGACCATATGAAGAAGAGGATATAATAAATTTTGAAATCCCACATTGTCATATCTTAAACTAAGACAATTTAACATAAATTAACTATGCGAAATAACATTGAGGTTTTCAATTAATAATTAATAAAAAGAATCATATCTCACCTCATACTTCTTGTTCTTCAAGCATGGAAAATGCAGTTTTCAAGAGGAATCCCTCCCATCTTCAGCCATCATTAAGATGAATTACTGCAGTAAGAAACTCCCACACTTGTACTAAAAGCTCCAGCGAGATATCCACCAGAAGAATGGTTACATGTCTACACAGATGGATCTACTATTGATAACAACTCAGGATCAGGAATTACATGTGCATTATTTTCATTTTATCAACCAGGATACCACACAACAAATTTTGATGTGGAAGTAATGGCTATTCATATTTCACTCCAACAATTACTATACAGAATAAATAAATTTCAAAATGCTGTCATACTCTCTGATTCTAAAGCAGCAATATATGCAATAAATTCACACAAAATGAAGTCAATACAAATTAAAGAGTGCTACAAAATGATTCAACAACTCCAAAAACTACAGAAAAGAATTCAATTGTAATGGATACCTGCACATTGTGGAATTGCTGGAAATGACACTGCTGATTTTCTTGCCAAAAAAGGCTCCAATTTAATTCAGAATACTACTAAAAGCTTACCTTTCGCATTCATAAAAGGAATAATTAAAAACAAATATAAAATCAAACAAAACCAAGTCCTATGTAATAAAGCCAAAGATAAAAAATTGAATATTTTAGTAAAGAAGCCAGATATTATTCCAGAAATTCCACGTAAAACTACAGTAGCAAAATTTAGACTGCTTACAGAACATGACTATTTGGCCAAACATTTATATAAAATAGGAATCTACACAAATCCAAATTGTCCTCTATGCAACAAAGACGAAGAAATGAACGAAGAACATCTACAAACCTGTGAAGTATTACCTGTTGGATCCACCATAGAGAAATATTGGAGAGCAAGAATGCTAATGGCTTCGTTGCCAAGGTCCAGCATTTGAAAACAACAAGTTTCCTTACTTGAAGAACACGAAGTATGAGATGAAGTACGACTCATTTTATTAATTATGAAGATATTCATTCTTAAACAAGGGTACTCATTCTGGCTGTCAAGATAAGATTTGTAAATAGAGAAGACAGGCTCAATGTATGTCCCATTTAAAGAAAGATTAATGAAACAGGTGTAAATATTTTACATTTATAGACTGTTTATAAATACTGGTTTGTAGTATCTAAAAAATTTTTCCTTGTATGTATTTGGATTTGATTTTATTTTAATTTGTGCATACTGCAATTATTTTATTAAACCATCATTCATATTCTATAATATTGACAAGAGGAAAATGTTTAAAAAATATACATCTATTCTAATTATAATTTAAACAGGTAGTAGCTGTTAACATGTTTTTTTTGTAGTAAGCCTTCACATTAACATTTGCATCAGTTCAATGAGGTTCAAGGTCATTCAAAACATCATCACTGATGTTTTAAATAAAAAGTTATTAAGAAATATTGGCCTTTATGTCCTTGACTACTAGTGATTGACTCCTCATGCCCACTAAGAGAAGAGAATAAAACTATCATGGAAGTAGATGTTATCTATTTCTATGATAAATAAGTTTATTTATGTAGAAATAGTGAATCTTCAGTGGATACTGTCACATGTGAATATAGTAGGAAATGAAAATGCAGATCAACTTGTAAAAGAAGCCATCAAATCCATGCCAGGGGGGAAAAAAATGAAAGAGACTTAAATAGGAAGTTACTATTGGATAAAACCACCTATATATAAAGAGTAAAGAATGTACAGAATTTAAAATTTAAGATAAATTCTTTATCACCTCACCTAATACCCTATCTTTTAATTAGATCAGCTTTATAACCTAAATGGTTTACATCTTCAGTTATTTCACGACTGTTGTTCTGTCATCTTGGAGCACTGGTTCTTACTTCATCTGTTGGTAGCCCAAAGAACCTCCAAATCAAATCAACTTCCCTGGGAATTTCAAAATTCATTAATTTCTCCTTATTGTTTTTTTAAATGTGAATTTTTTCCCAAACCATGAGCTTTTTAAGGTTTTTCTATCTGTTTTATTAATTTAATTTGATGTTTTTCTGAACAAGCATAAAACGGCTACTGCAGAATTTTCCACTTTCCTAAGATGTTCATTCACTCTGGTTTTCATTTTTTTTTTCCCCCTTATATAAATTTTAACACAATCTCACATTTAATCTGACTATTTAACTCATGCCCCAAATGGGAGTCAATGACCAATCACGTTTCAATGATTTCTGTTTTATAACCAATCAGAGTCGTGTTTCACCAAATATTTATCAGTGTTAAATTTACCATATTAAAGAAAGCTCCTCCTTTTTAATATTCTGAACAGGTCTGATCATTATTTTGCAATGACTGAGCCTATAAGAAATACGGCTACCAGATTATATATATAGTGCATAGATGTCAACACATAGTGCTTGCAGGAGTTAATATAAAACATTTGTAGCAATTTATTATACCACGAAAAAAAGAAACCACTGTTTGCACTTTCTTAAATGTATTTTTTCCCAGGTAATAGTCCAGAAAAATATAATTGTCATATTTACATCAAACGGCATCAGAAATGAATTAATATACAGTTTGATGTGTTTCACTTTTTCTCCACTAGAGAGCATTCTTACAATATTGCGTTCCTTTGGCAATAAATAGTATGATCTGGTTGCAGTGATAAACAAAAGAAGCAGATGAAGCGTACCTATCATTTCTCATTTGTTTTCAAACATCGCCATATACATTAAATATATAAATATTTTAAAATAACTATATTTAAATAATTATTTGTGAGTAAACAGCTTAATTTTATTCGTTAAATAGTCCTAACAAATGCCACTCTTGATTTCCAAATTCTCTAAATAAATTGAAAATCGCTCGTGGCATTACTTATGATAAATTCTTGATTAGCTATCTTCTTCCGTTTCATCAGTTTTGTTGGTGTTAATTATTCTATTGAGGTGCCAATCTCATGTTGAATTTTTTGAAACTTATGGTATTTCAATCGATGGTATGTAAATTTATTGAATTTTATGTCTTTTTTTTATTTTTATTTTAGAAGTGTACTTTCGTTAATTAATTTTTGTCTTTTGAACTTGTTTATTTTTCTGTGTACCATGCATTCTTCAAATCTGTTTTCTATTGTTACATTAATTATTATGTATTATTTTTCTTTTCCATAATTCTCTTTGTTCTTGGGTATATTTACTATCAAACTATTGAACACTGTCTATAATATAGCTTTAATATAGTTATCTGTGTGTGTCTTCTTTCTTTATTTTCCAAATTCTATCTTATTTTCTTCATGTCTTGTCAAATTTAGAATCAAAAATTGACTTTGTCTATTAATTTCAGTTTCCATATTAAACTTTTTAGTTTGACTCTGAATGTTCAACAGTTTAAAACATCATCTGTCTATTTTTTATTCACAATAGCAATTTTATAAACATGTCTACACCAGAATTTTAAAATTAAAGGTGTTCCACTGATTATATTATGTTCGAAACTCCCAGTAAATAAATAAACTAAAAAGGGGACAGGGGGATTCCTGTAGAAAGGCCAGAATTTTTTTTTTAAATTTCCTGTTATATGTAAAAAAAACATTTGATTGACAGAACAATGCTCATGAAATTACTGAAGATGGAGCCAATAAGATTCTGAAACCAGTCTAATTAGAAGACAGGATATGAGGATGTCTCATGTACCTGGATCAAGTAGTACATTTTGACATACAAAACTATTAATAAAATTCAGTTCTGAGAATAATTCAAATTCTTTTATGAAAAAGATTAGTACAACATATTAAATGGAATGAAATGCTGTTCACAGATTTCAGAGAATTTTCTAAACACTGATCCTTCTGCCTGTAATATTTAAGTTATTTTGTGATATAAGCTACTTCATCCAATATAATTTTTAAAATTTAATGATCATAATCTATGTGATAGCATCAACTATGTCAGTAAATACAGTAAAAATAAAATATTTTCTGTGTTATTCTCTACTAAAAACAGAACATAACTCTGCCATCTGGTGGCAGTGCCTGTAAATGAGCTGTCCTTCTCCTCCACACTAAATCAAGTCTCATTCTCTGCCTTGAGTAATAATGTAGGCAATGACAGAACTTACTTTTTATGGTTATGTTTCTATTTATGCACAATTTATAACATATAACTATAAGTAGATACAGTGATTTTTCTTGACTCCTGGAACAGGGAGACAAAACTAAATGAAGAAATAGATAGAGTAATTTACTGCTTCATGTAGAAAGTTATTAAAACAAATTTCATGTGGAGCAAATCACATATAGCTTTTCTTACAAGGAAACTCTCAATCATTGCATGCCAAAATCTACCTTGAAATTTCTCCCAGAGAAGTATCGTGATGTACCAAGGTCGTGTCCAAAAAATTATCTGCTGCTTTTAACTGCAAGGCACTAAAATCCAGTGGTAAATCTCTCATTTAAACTACAGGGAAGTGATACAACTCCTCACTTCATGGATTGGATAACCCTATAATCCTGACTACATACTGTGCGTACCTCATCTGCCTCACTCCACACCGCTCTAAGTCTAGTGGGGAGTCCTTATGTTATGCACAGTGGGTCATTGCTGAATTCTGGCTTCGATTTCTGTACCTTGCAATTAAAAAGGCAATTTTCTTTTTTTGACATGACCTGGTACATCACAATGCTTCTCTGGGGGAAATTTCAAGGTAGGTTTTGGCATGCAGTGGTTGACAGTTCCCTTGTTAGATACAGAATAGTGTGCAATACGATATCATCAGGATGTGCCTCATTAAAGGCAAGGATGTTTTGTTATGGAAGTATGTATGTTTGTTTACTAATTTCGAGCACATGGCAATCCAGCTATCAGCTCTCTTACTCTCCAATATTTTCTAGTTACTGTAGATTTGAATGACAGGACTGAAGGTTGTCCTGATCTAGCTCATCTTGTAAGTTTGTATAAGGGACAAAGTGGAAAAGAAATAATTCATTTCCTGTGCAACTGCTTTGACAGACAGACAATCATTACCCCATGGTCATTATAAAAGATGCAACAGGGCTTGTAAACTCAGTGATTTTAAACAGTTGTGTTGAGGACTTCCATTTTATGTTTCTTGAAACTTCATTAAAATAATTGGATAATAATCATCATCATCATCCAGGGATTAAGCCTGTTGGCTCGTTCTGGTTTCATGAAAGCTAAAATTGTTAAAATTGTTCAGACCATCTTCTATGTGGGCGTCCAACATTTCTCCTTCTGTGCAGTTTATAATTTAGCAATAATTTTGGAAATCTTTCTTCTGGCATTCTGACAATATAATTTTAAATTCTGAAGTGATTAGCCTCTTAGCCTTTAATCAAAATTACAGTGGAAAGTGACATTATGAGTAATTTTACAATTTATAAATTGATTTGGTAAAATATTTTTTCATTTCATCTCGTAAAGATCAGTGTTTTCACAATACCGGTTTCAAAGGCCTTTGCCTCCATCATTGGTCAAACTCCTGACTATTGAAATTTTTCAGTTATCACCATCTTCCAAACTCCCATCATGATGAACTTGGAGATTAAATTTTGCTCGCTGGGAACTTCAAAATTCATGGATCTATATTTGTTGTTCTGAGTGTAATAAATTTTCCCAACTGTTAATTACAAAGGCTTATCTAAATGTTTTAAAAGTTTAGTTTCTGTTCCAATTATGTGATTCTCTAGCAAACTGAGAGCTGCAATTGTCAATTTTTTCTAGCAAACTGAGAGCTGCAAATGTCAATTTTTCAATTTCACCATTTTTAATATTTCCAAAGTGTTCTTTTGTATGATTTTCTAAATTCCTTTTAGTTTTCCTCATATGTACTTTCTTGCAGTTATTTCAACTAATTTGATAAATTCCAAATTTCTTACTATCTGGGATATTAACCTTTTTATTAGTTAATTAAATAAAAATAAAACATAGTTTTATTTGATTTTCATATTTATTATATAATTCAGTGACAGCTGTTTCGGTACACTGTACCTTCTTCAGACATGTTAACAAATTATGAATTGTGTTCCAACTGATCTAAGCAACAATACAACAATATTTATTTAAATTTTTAAATTTAACAAAGGGGATTCATTCAAATCAAGTTGAGAATTTAACAGTTTTTTACTACTTTTAAACTTATTAATTTCTACAGCCTCCAAAAGATCTAACTTCTTACCCTTATCACAAATATGTAAAATTTCAAAATTTGGATCGAAACAATGATTAAATTGGAATAGGTGGTTAGCATAGTTTGAATTTTCTAAATTTCTGTTATATGCTCTCATGTGTTCCTTTATCCGAGATATGAAAGGTCTACCGGTTTGTCCTATATAGACATTGTCACATGTGCCACACTTCAATTTATATACACCTGATAATTTTTCTTTTTTTGTTTTGGTTTTATTGTTTATTATATAAGAAATACTTAATTCAAAAAAACAAACTCGCAAAATTACATGGAATTAAGAAATCCAGTGAAGTTACTAGTTTATCCAAACACAGTTTTTTTGATCGGTTTATTAATGTTTCTGACTAATTTTACTAAAAATGAAATTGACATGTTAAATAAGGGTTTTAAATTTAATTTTAATGTTGACAATAGTAATATTCTACTACAAAATTTAGGTGTGGAATGTGAATTGATTTTAAAAGATAATAACACATTATCTGAACCAGTTAATGTTGAGTCAAAAAAATATGCTCTCACAAAAATGATCAAGGATGGTCAGAAAACAATACCAAGGCATATATTCTACAATCAGATAGCTAAAGATGTAAAAAAGAAAACTTTAAATGATGATATTGTTATTACACGAGCAGATAAAGGACAAACTTTAAATAAGGATGATTATATCTCTAAAACTGTAGATTTTAAATAAGGATGATTATTTATATTATTTTTGGTCTGGACATCTTACCTCAATATTAATGTTGATTTGTTCTTGAACATGTTTCAAAACAATTCTGTTTTATCTTCAGCTTTCCCAGACTCAAAATATAACTTCCTAAAATTAAATATTAAGGATGATTATATCTCTAAAACTGTAGATTTTCTAAATTCAGATAATTTTCAAATTATTGATAAAGACCTAACAGAGAAATATCAAAAAGAAATTATAAATATTTATAAAAATAGTATAATTTTTAATAACTTTTTTGAATACTCTATAATACAAATGAATCCCCAACCACCCAAACTGTACTCCCTAGTTAAATTACATAAGGAAAATTATCCTATTAGACCAGTAGTATCCTTTATAAGTTTTCCATCATACAAAATGTCTAAAAAGCTAATAAATATAATTTCATCTAATACCAAGTTCAATCCAATTTACAGTATAAAAAACTCTATTGAATTAATTGACAATATAAAGAACATTGATTTGCCTAATAACTTAATTTTAGTTTCTTTTGATGTAAAGAAATCTGTTTCCCAGTATACCTACTGTTGATGTGATGGAGATTATTAATAGAATGTTACTAACTAATAAAGTGAATGGTTTTGTAGTTGAAGAAATATTACACACTCTTAAAACATGCTTACATCAAAATTACTTCGAATTTAATAACAAATTGTACATAGCTAAAGATGGTTTGATTATGGGTGATCCGTTGAGCCCTCTTTTGGCAGATTTTTATGGATGACTTAGAACAAACCATACATAAGAATGTATTAGCTAGAAATGTTCTATTTTGGAATCGGTATGTACTGTGACAGCAATACTACTACTAGTTGGAAGTAAAAAAAAAAATTCAATAAAGTATGTTTTTTAGAGAGAAGTATAAATATAAATTTCCATGCTATATCCATGATAACTTTTAATATTATTTATAGATCATCAGTAGCAGCAGCCTTTGGCTTCCCTCAGAATCCTCTTCCAGATATCTCTGTCTCTGGCAACCAGCCACCATCCTTTGATTCTCAGCTTCCTTAGATCCTCCAAATTCCATCCATCCAATGAAGTCTTGGTCATCCCACATTTCTTTTTCCTCCAAATTTACATCCCATGATTTTCTTGGGTATCTCATGTTCAGTCATTCTTTGTACGTGCCCTGCCCATCACAATCTTGAAACTTTAATTGCTGTAATCATAACAGGAGACTTGTACAATTGATAGCGCTCAAAGTTATATCTTATATAACCTCTCTTGGCTCTGTCTTACTGACAGACGTAAATTGCACTCTCTTTCACTACTTTTCAAGCTTCTGAATTCCTACATCCCTACTTACCTGGCGTCCAGATTTGAGAAGTTATCCTCTTACCACAATATTGACACTAGGTCACAAGATAACAGTCTGCTAACAATTCCTCTTCATAGCACTTCCTCCTATTCTACTTCCTTCACATTAGCCTCTGCCCGCTCCTGGAATCTCCTTCCTCAAGATATCAGGGGTTGCCGCACACTTGGTACCTTTAAGTCACGCTTATACAGTTACCTGTTGTCTAATAATTAATTTTTCTCTATTTATTTAATTTTATACTATGTCATTAATCTTTTCCTCATTTTTTTTTTATATCTTGTACATATTATATATTTAATTCGTTAAATTTAGAGTAAATCAAAATACATTATAAATATTAATTGTATTGTATTCATAACTTGTAATCGTTTATGTATATATTGTAATTTAGATTTAAGACTATTTTTTTGTTTGTATTTTTTTAAACCTGGTTGAGTGGTAGACAAGGCCTTAAGGCCTTAACTCTGCCAGGTAAAATAAAACTATTATTATATGCCATTCTCCTTTGTCACATATTGGGCCATAAATGTTTCTTAATTTTTTTTTTTTTTTTTCAAATGAACTCGTCTTGACATATTGGTCTTGGACAAGGTCAATGTTTCACTACCATATATTTATATTGGTTTTACCAGAGTTTTATATAGATTACATTTTGTTTCTCTTTTAAGAAACCTTGACTTAAAGTGTCTCAATAATATTATGTATAGATATTTATACTTATTTAGTGCTGGCTAACAATTTTCTGATTTCTATATATTTCTTTTTTTTAAGAGATGAATTGTTGACATCAATTTCGGAGCTGTTGTCACGACTGAATCAATGGTTGAAAGTTCAGGGAGAAATGAAAGATGCAGAAGAATCTCTTCAAGATTACCACCAACAGATGGCTCTGGTGAAAGAAGCAGAAGCACATGGACCTTCAGCACAGCACCCATTGTACACATTAGCAGCACGTTATGCTAAGCATCGACGAGCACATGATGCTCTTGATAAAACCAGAACAGCACTTAAAGAGAAAATAGAAGATTGTGAAAAACATTTGAAATTGCATAAGGTAAATTAGGTGTTGATGCTTTTCTAGTATTTTATTAATTCTTGTTCTTTTACTATATTAAATTTGATGTAGTGACAAGCCTAGAAGTCCCTTGGCCTACTAGCTGGCTGCTGATTTCATATCTACATATGTCAACATAGACAGTCATATGGCCAGTTTAGGGGTGACTTGCGGTCACCATGTCAGGTACTCCAGTTGTTACAGCTGGCTCTTTCAACCTGGAGCTGCTAATTATTGTAGCTGCCCAAATTCCTCAACACGTTGGTGTATATCAGTCCCATACTGGCCGAATTTCCAAGAGCATATCCCAGTGTTTTGCACCAAGATGTGATAAGTTAGACTGCTCAACCAAGGTATGGGACTCTTTTTCTGTAACTATGAAGTAATGTATCAATCCACTATGCATGTTCATTTCTTTTTACATATTACTAGAGGCCGTTTCACTAAGGAAGAAGCATGTCCTCAGATGCGCAGAAGACCAGTTTCATCCCCTTGACTGCGGGTAGTCTAACGTACAGGCATACACATTCAATTCCAAAATACTGTACTGTCAGTCTAAAAAATATTAGTTTTCGTCACCTTACTTCTAAAACCTCGTAAGATTCTTGATCTACCAACTGGCCGTTTTCCCTCTGATTTTCCTACAAGAAGCTTCCATAGCCTACACCTCTTTCATTCCCTATTTGTGCCACATGTCTTACCTATTTCAAAATTATTTTCCTTTTTTTTTATTTTTTTTCATTAGGTTTGGAAATTTACTATAGGCCTAATGGAGTTCTCATATCCAATATAATTAATGTAAGTGATGAGTTCAATTTAAAAATAATAATATTAATATTAACATGAATAATATTTGATAAATTATTGGTTTGCAATAATTTTATTCTAATTTTCTTCCAGTTTTAAGAACTCATTACTCCTGGCACGACAGGCCTAGAAGGTCCTCAGCCAGCTGCTGGCCTCACTTCCACATGTGTTAATCACAGAGGTAGATGATCATCAGCCAGTGTAGGGGCGACATGTGGTCAGCATGTCGAGTCCCCCAGCCGTTATAGCTGGTTTTCTCAACCTGGAGCCGCTACTTATTGTAGCTACCCAAATGCCTCACGATGCTGGGTGAGTACCGGTCCCATACTGGCCGAAATACCATGAGAAAATTTCTTCCCCATGGAGACTCAAACCAGCGCAAGTCCCGTAGCTCTGCGCCAAGGCTTCCTGCCTTAACCACTCGGCACAGGACATTTTTAAGGACACCAAGTACTTATTTGGGTTAAATTTTTTTTTTTTTTTTTTTGCTTAAAAAAATCCAGTAAGGTCTATTTTATCGATGTATAATATTAGTTTGTCAATTTTGGACATTTAAACCCATAAAAATGTTCTGTATATGATGTCCTGCAGATGTCCCCACCCGGAGATCCGAAAAGGGGACTGTTTTACCTCCGGAAAATTTGTCTGAAGGATTTGCCATTGTTCAGCATAAATGTAACGTTTTTTAAGAGGGCACCAATTTTTTATTTATAATGGTGGTTACATCACCCACTCACATAAACCCCCAGTATGACTGGAGGGCCACACATGCCGTTGGTTAATGGGTCCATCGGACCTTGCCGGGAGGATCTATATATTTGAATCCACCGACCATTCTCACAAGCACCATTTGTGGACCATTTCTACGCCGTGGCATGTCAGCGTAAGAAACCTCATAATGTTAAAATTCCCAAATTTATTATATCAGATTGTATTTATTTAGCAGGTTTCACATCATCTTTCTACGCCCACTTAATTTATTGTCATTCTCCTCCACATCTTCTGTCATTCCAATCTCCATTGCTCAATCCTTTTTTTTCCTCATGCTGCTTAAAATACCATCCATGTATTTTTGGCCGTCCTCTTCTTCCTCTACCAAGGTGGTACCCATTCACTCTAGTATTCTTCTTGGGAATTTATCTTCTGTCATTCATTTTACATTACCATACCACTTTAAATGGTTACTTTATTACATCCATTGAGTTTGAACATTTATCTTTTGTTTAATTACATTTTTTCTTCTTATTGTTATCTTTTCTAGGAATTCCAGCTGAATGCCTCCAAAAATCTATTTCTGCAGAATTAAATTTATGCCATATAATACAGTATATTATGTTATTATTTCTTCTTCTTCTTCCTTCCAAGTATTAGGCCAAGGCCTGTTATGATCCTATAGAAAATTTTCCCTCCAGCGTTTCATGGGACGGCCAAGTGATCTTCGTCCTCTTGGTATATAATTATAAACAGCTGTGGGGATTCGATTTTAACTCATTCTTTCTAGATGTTATTATTTTAATATGATAATATGATCTGTAATTTTTTTTTATAAAGAGGTAGTCTAGTTAATCTATACCTGTGTGCTATATACAAGTGTGCTCCCAAGTGGGATTTACTTAACCAAGCATAATTTTATTATGCTTATTTCCTTACAGATGACAGCGAATGACATGTGGTTAGCACAATGCTCAAAGATACATCTAGTAGACAAGTAAGGTATTATTTGGTTGGGAAAAGCCAATTCAATTTTGTTCTGGGGCTCTAATTTAAGCATGAGGTTCTTTTATGAGCTCGAAAATCTTCAGACTTGGAACTCATGGCTTAAAGTTCTTCCCAGATGATTTGTCCCCATCCTAAAAATTCCTTGACCCAGGCTGGGTTTGAACCCATGACCCTTGGGACCAGAGATAAGGAACTTGACCCCTAGACCACTGAGGCCGATACAAAGATGATGTACCTTATACCAATCTATATGAAAGGTTACACTGTGCTAGTCTTACTCCAACTGCTAATGTATTTAGAGAAGAAAAGTTATGTAATCAGCTGTAAAAATTGTTAATCCTTCAAAAACTTTAAACATATTTAATATCATGGTTATTCTAACATCAGTTATGTATCCAAAGAAGACAATGATGATTGTTACAGTGTTATGAATGAATTGATCTATTTTATTGAATGAGAAGTATGTATTATTAATACAAGTAGTATTGTAATGACTTTTTTATTTGACTGAATATCATTAATATTTATGGGATTTGTGTTTTTTATTTCTTCTTTAGTTATTCTTTATAGTGGTTTATGTCTTCTCTTCTCTTCAATAAACTATAGTGAAATGCTTATAACTTATCCTTAAGGAATTTCAACTAGATTCAAGATTCTTCAATTAAATAACCATATTATTTAAACATATGAGATCTAAAGATAAAAAATGTATAATGATACTGCTTTATTTCCAATGAGTAGACTTCTGCAATAGCATTTGTAATACAAAAGTATCTACTAGATGTTTCTTTGAGGAGTTATGCTAACCACGTGTCACTTGCTGACATCTGTATGTAGGGAAATAAGCATAACAAATTTATGTTATATTTAGTTTAACGTATTAAGTTTTTTTTTTACACTGGAAACATCCACCTAAATTAATGTTGATTTATTCTCGAACATGTTTTGATATAGAAGATTATATTGAAGCATGTTCGAGAATAAATCAACATTAATTTGAGGTAAGATATTTCCAGTCTCAAATAAACTTTATTAAAAGAATCTCAAAATATTAATCCCTAAAATAAACCATAAGTTTAACATATTCCACTCCTGGAAAAAACATATTTTTTTAAAGAAAAATTAACGTTTGAACCAGGAATCGAACCCAGGACCTCTGACTCTATGCATCAGCGTGAAGTTCATTATACCATTCAAGACCTGATACAAATTTTAAATTAACCCTTTGCCGCTCCCATTTACCGTCCTCCTACTAGGACAGGATGGCCGGGTTTTTTAAATGGGCATTTAAATTTAATTACCTATAGCAGAATCTATGTTCCCCCTTAAGAAAAAAAATCATAAAAATTAAACTGAAAAAGATAGGATTATAATTATTTTTTAATCTACTTCCTAATATGTTTACGCATGTAATAACGTACTCACCTAATTTTGTACCTCCACATTTCACTGCTGGTGGTATTCCAAAAAACATCCCACATGGCACAATGGAAGGTCACACTGTTTACACTTAAATGTTGTCTGTTTATCCCTTTCAGATGGTGCTTTTTTATTTTTCTCTATACACAAAGCAGACACTTTTGCACAGCCTAATATTTTGTCCAAAGAATGAAAAAGTTTAGGGGATGCAGTTCCGATGGGCAAACTTCTCTTTCTGCCTGTACGCTTGCAAGACGTGAACGTACGTATTAGCTGATGCACCAAGTTTTGTCTGAAGGTCACTTGCCTGTTTCCGTGTGCTGTACTCGAGGGCTGTTTTGTCAGGTCATATAAGATGAAACAGTTCACAATACACACATTTAGGACAAAATGTAATATAAACTTCCACCACTTTTTTGAAAACCGGCCAACACCATAATATTCGCGTTTCTGATCACTTATATCCACGCCTCCCATGTGCTTCGTGTAATTTATGATGGCAGTAGGACATGGAACTTCTATTTCTTCATTGCCTTTCCCTGTTTTTCTTGTGACTGAACCATCAGTCCGGAGATCGGAATTTGTGGAAAGGAAAAAAAACAACACGTTTGTCTTGCCACACTACCGCCGTCACATCTTCATGCTGCATTTTTCTGGACTCGCCCCTTTTCAATTTCAAAAGAGTTGGTTTTCTAAATTCGGCTGGCCAATTCTTTCTGTTTGCCCTTGTAGTGCCACAACTATAAGTGCATCCACGTCTCTTACTCTTTTACGCGATGTGCGAGATGTAGATGTCATGATTTCAACCTCAACTGAGCCCTCAGGAAGTAACTCACTTTTGAACTTCATTATCAGTGACCTATATAAGTGTTTATCCTTGGTTCATATTTACACACGTGCAGGAATGCCTACTAAGTGATTTCATCACACCCGCATAAAGAGATCACTTGTTCTGTACGCACGATGCATTATTTTTAAGATGCTTTCATCAAGAGCATTTAGGCCGGCAGGAGATATTTAAATCTCGAGCACTTTGGAGCGTTAGGGCCGGCAAAGGGTTAACATTTAAGTAATTTAACATTTATATCGGATTTGTATTTCTTTTTCCAAGGCTTCATGTTTGTATTGGAGTACAATAAACTAGTTGTAACCGTTTAGTAGTAGGCACCACATGTGGTGGTTACGTCACCCATTGAGAGAAAGTAGGTATAGGAAGGAAGGAGAAATGAACCCCTAGGCCTCGAGTACTCTAATACCATCAGGGTCGAAAGAAACAAGAGGTCAGTCAAGGGAGACTGGATAGAAAAGTTGAAAGAGGGAATTGGTATGGGGAGGAGAAGTAATACCAATTCGGTCAAAAAAGAAAAACTCACCAAGCTGACCAGTGCTTGTTGGTGAGTAGCCCTTCCCTTTCGTTCATCATGCATAAGCATGATTACTAACAGCTGCACCACGAGAAGGTGAGGGATTGGACACTAGGTTACTGTCCAGGTCGGTTCCTTTAAGCCTTCGATGGAAGGAATTAAAGGGTCTCCTCTCTGTTTAAAACAGTAGCCTTTCCGCAGCCGATTTTCTAGCCAAGAAGGGTAGCAAAATTGTTTCAAACCCAATTTCTGCTCCAGTTTCCTTTCACTCTATCAAAAGAATTATCTCAAATAAATACATCAATAAACTTAGAGAAGAATACACCACCAAAACATCTGGAAAGGAATGGGAAAATCTACAAGCTTATGACATTACTACATTACAAAGAAAATCTGCAGTAGCAACATTCAGACTGCTAACGGGACATGACTGCTTGAATAAACACCTACACAGAATTGGCATAACAGATTCACCTAAATGCCCTTTTTGCAATTTAAATGAAGATATGGAAAGAAACCATCTCCTCCGTTGTCCAGCTTTTGTAGAAGAGACCAGCCTTTCTGCTAAATATTGGAGTGCAAGAGAGCGAATGATTTCATTATCAAGTGCTCGACATTAGATACCAACCAACCAACCAACATTTATATCGGATCTTGAATGATGCAATAAATAAGTTAACATTTGTGTCGGGTCTTGAATGGTGTAATGAACTGCGTGCTAACGCGTAGAGTTAGAGGTGAGTTCAATTCCTGGTTCAAGTGTTGCTTTTCTTAAAAAAAAACGAAATTAGCTTGTTTAAGTAACCTGGCTTAACCAATCTGATTGTTGCATTTTTCATTGTTTTCTTTACTTCTCAAGGAAATGCTTGACTGAAATTCCATTACAATTATCCATTTCACTATTAATTATTATTTCATAATTGATTGAAAAGGGAAATTTTAAATTGGTGAATTTTCAAAAGACACATGTACACAGACAATAAAAATATGGAATCTACATATCCGATTGAGGGTCTTTCCACTTTTCAGCGGTTGCCCTTTTACCAGCCGGCTGCTGGCCTTTCACATCCACATGTGTCAATCACAGAGGTAGATGATCAACAGCCAGTGGAATCTACATATGCAGACAGAAATTAATGCATTTTACATCAGTATATTGAATGGTACAAGCTCTCTCATTTATGATCCCTATTAGGTTCGTCTTCCGGGCATATAGGCCGTGGTCCAGTCGTTCTTCTACTCGACGTTTCGTCTACTACTGCGGTAGACATCTTCAGGAGATACTGCATGCTCTCTGTGAACTCCTCAACAGTCGGCTGCAGACTGGCTGGTCGTTGGAAACTCCCTTCCTATTTATAGGCATGCCCCTGGTGGAGAGCCGGTTTTCTGCACGGTCCGTGTTGCATGCTGTTTTGTCCAGGCTGTCGCTAGCAGAAGTCATAGGCTTTGTTGTCGTATTGTGCAGTGCCGGGATCCAGATTTTATCTTCATGGTTTCTTCTTTTTTGATAAAGGAATTTTTGTGTTTATATATTTCAATTGCTTCTCTGTACAGTCTGGTGTAATAATATGATGTTTGGGACAATACCTGTGTTTCTTCGAATCTTATTATATGTTCATGGTTGTTCATCCAGTGTTCCGCTACGGCTGATTTTTCCTTTTGTTTTAGTCTGCAATGCCTCTTGTGTTCTTGCAATCTTGTGGTAACCATTCTTTTTGTTGTGCCGATATAAACCTGTCCACAACTGCAAGGGATGTGATATTATACCGGCAGTACTTAACGGATCTCTTGTATCTTTGGCTGGGCGCAGTATATTGCTGATTTTTTGTGTTGGCTTGTAGGTTGTAGATATGTTATGTTTATTTAATATTCGACCAATTCTCTCCGTTATTGTCTTGATATATGGTAGGTACACCTTACCCTTTGCCTCCTCCTTGTTCCCGTTTTCGGATTTGTATTTATTGGGATTTGCAAAACAGATTTTCGCCGAGCCATAAATCCCAATAAATACAAATTCGAAAACGGGAACAAGGAGGAGGCAAAGGGTAAGGTCTACCTACCATATATCAAGACAATAACGGAGAGAATTGGTCGAATATTAAATAAACATAACATATCTACAACCTACAAGCCAACACAAAAAATCAGCAATATACTGCGCCCAGCCAAAGATACAAGAGATCCGTTAAGTACTGCCGGTATATATCGCATCCCTTGCAGTTGTGGACAGGTTTATATCGGCACAACAAAAAGAATGGTTACCACAAGATTGCAAGAACACAAGAGGCATTGCAGACTAAAACAAAAGGAAAAATCAGCCGTAGCGGAACACTGGATGAACAACCAAGAACATATAATAAGATTCGAAGAAACACAGGTATTGTCCCAAACATCACATTATTACACCAGACTGTACAGAGAAGCAATTGAAATAGAGAAGCAATTGAAATATATAAAACACAAAAATCCTTTAACAAAAAAGAAGAAACCATGAAGATAAACAAAATCTGGATCCCGGCACTGCACAATACGACAACGAAGCCTATGACTTCTGCTAGCGACAGCCTGGACAAAACAGCACGCAACACGGACCGTGCAGAAAACCGGCTCTCCACCAGGGGCGTGCCTATAAATAGGAAGGGAGTTTCCAACGACCAGCCAGTCGGCAGCCGACTGTTGAGGAGTTCACAGAGAGCACGCAGTATCTCCTGAAGATGTCTACCGCAGTAGTAGACGAAATGTCGAGTAGAAGAACGACTGGACCACGGCCTATATGCCTGGAAGACGAACCTAATAGGGATCAAGACGCCGGCCGTGAAAGCCTACAGTTATACATCTCTCATTTATGTTATATGTTATAATTAAATTAATTGCAGGTTGCACTGGGATCAGTAAGAGGCCCACAACTATCTCAGTGGGTAGCAGAATTAAACTTCCCAATTGATAAAGATAGTCATATGGTTTTTGATTTGGTTAAGGAGTTTCTTCAGAATGCAGGACAAGGACAGATGATAACTCAGGTAAATAAATGTTTAGCTAATAATTCTTAGGAATTAAAATAAATAAAAATGATGTGTTACTGTTTTTTAAATATGGCTTAGCCAAGCTATACCACATATTTCCTATTGTTCGTATTTTTAAAATAAATTGAAAATTAATGCATAATGACATATTTGTGACAAACTTAAAAATTTAATGAATTGTGGTCAGATTTCGACCGCTGGGCGACCACTAGTAATTATTATTGGCTTAATTTTTTTTTTCATTGTTAATTTAATACATCTCAATGAAGGATAAATTATATTTGAAGAGAAAAATATACGCTCAGACTGGGATTTGAACCCAGGACCTTTGGCTCTTAAAGTTATACCATCGTGGTACAACAAAATTTTAGCCATATATGGCAGATAACATGTATCTCAAACTTATACCCTGTTGGTACAACCAGCCCTAAATAAATTTAACCACATTGCCAATTTAAGAGTTGAAGACTGGATTTTTTTTTTCAGAGCCTAAACCTTGTAGTAGAAGAAGGATCTTGTTATATGGAGTATACTGTCTTGAATTGTTTAATACTAAAGTTACAGTTCATTAAATTGATAGAGATTGTATTGAATATTAATGTCTAATTATATTACAGGAATAATATTAATATGCATGATGTAAATGAGAGTGAGAAATTATATTTGTTATTTGCAGTGTGAACAGTCTGAATCAGAATTGGGACAACTTGCTCAGCAGCAAACAGTATTGGTACGCAGCTGTTTAGATCTTCTCAGTCAGTATGGCACAGTTGCAAGTTTGTATCCTGCTTCATATCTAAATTCTCATCGCTCCGTCTGTTATCAGCGTTGGTGTCAACAGCTCTTAAATAACATGACTACAGAGAGGTGAGTTATCCATTAATTAATACATTCATGAATTAGGAATCTTCTTACCCTAACTTTGATCATAGAAAGGCCAGGATCTTAACCTACATGATAATAAAATTATCTTATTCATCTCTCCTTATATCCCCAATTGGAGGGTAGAGTCAATATATTTATCATTATTTTGACAGCCCCATTGTAATGCAATTCTTGTATTATGTTGACTTCTTTTCCACATAACATATTTTCTTAATAAATTACAATAGGAAATAACATTATGAGCTTTTTTTTAATAAATAAGGTAAATCTGAACTTTTATAGGAAAAAATCACTATGAGGTTTAATTTAAGATAGAATTAAAATGTTTCATACCACACATCATATGGGTCTTCTAACTTGACCGCTTTCGAAGCCTGGGTAGCTTCATCTTCAGTAATTTCTTGATAGACACATTCGACGAGAAATTACTGCAGATGAAGCTGCCCAGGCTTCGAAATCGGTCTAGTTAGAAGACTGGATATGAGGTAATTTAATCTTAAGGTAAGTCTGTTTCATCGTATCTCTTTTGTAAAAAAAGAATACCATTGTAGAAAGAACGCTTTTATGAGGTAAGATGAAACAGACTTACCTTATTTTTTTATATCTTTTCTGCTTCATTCAGTGGCCTCCTTTTTTAGCGCTTCTAACTCATTAAGAATTCTGTACCCCAGTACAATTTGACAATTTTATTTCCCTTGTACTGGTGTATGGCATGATATTTAGCGTTATCCAGGAGGCATGTGTAGTGATAACTATGGACATGAGCAACTTTCAATTCCATATAATATAATTTTATTAACAATGTCCTGTTGCTTATAAATTTGAAGTCAATGATATTTTTAACTTTAGTTCAATTATTATTGTCATTCTCTTTTTCCTTTTGCTGGTAAAAGGTTATTCTCTAATACAAGTTAGACCCTTTAATTGCCTATATTGTGGACATAAAGGAACCAGCCTGGAAAACAACCTAATATCCAACTCCTGTCTCCTCATGGTGCAACTGTTAACATTTTGATCAATTAAGTAAATTAATAATATGCAGCTGACGCTATTACTAAGATCAAAATAAGTAAATTAATTACGCAGCAAGATATTGTAATCAATGGTAAAGAGAACATTTCATGCCTGAACCTAAAATTGAACCCCAAATCTTCAGCATTGCGCAGTGATGCTCAACAGTAAAATATTATCTTGTAAAACTGAAGGTTTGGAGTTTTATTCCTTTTTCAAGCAGAAATTGTTCTGTTTACCATTGATGTAATCACATTATTATGCAATATGAAATAATGGAAATGGGCTACTTACCTATTAGCACTGATCAGCATGTTGAAACTGATACCTCTCTTTTCAGTATCAGCCTCTATATTCTTCAATCTTCCCTATTTATCCTCTCTTGAATAGTTCTTACAAGGGAAGTGTGTGATGTCAAGTGCTCAGGACTGCACAAAATGTGCTTAGAATATAAATTGCTCATCCCAAAAACAGTGGTATGAGCCATTTGCATGCAAAAGTGCACATCTTACCACAAGAAACATTTGAATAATCATCTAATCAAGGTCTAAGAGAGGAAATTTGGTAACATGAAGAAACAAAATATTGATATAATAGGATCAAAAATACACATATTTCAATGTCGTGACTTATTGCTGTATTTCTCTCTGCTTAAAATAATTACCCTATGTGAACAACACATTTCTTCTACTTTTCTATCTGTTCAAGTGCATGTGTGGGATTTCAATGAAGTGGTCAAAGCAAAATGGAACAGAACAATATGCACACCTGACTAAAAGCCACTTTTTCACAATTGATTAAGGCAATATGCTGCAAGCCAAAAGAGAGTCCCGGTAGGTCAAGATTTTTAAACTGCCCTAACCTTCTGATGGCACCATGACCCTGGAGTAACTCTAGTCTCTAACAGAAATGATTACAAGGCATGTTCTGGGTGTAAAGGCTGACCACCTGGCTTGCATCTAGTGCCAGTGTCTAGAAAGGAGGGAATCTTAGCCTCCTACTACCCCAAGACACATGATATGGGACCAATAAGAGAATAACATTTTTAAGTGAGATCACATAGCCTACACATGTCTCATTGGTCCAATTGGTTCTAGAGTAAACTATAAGGATATTCATTTTATAGAAAATGTATCTTTTCTATTGAATTTTCTGCATTATCTCTCAACATTATAAGTAATGTCACGAGTGATTTCCAAATCATTGATAAATTCACAAGTCACAAAATGACGAGTGAATTTATCTAGAGAATTTGGAAATTTGTTGGGACTATTTAACGAATAAAATTAAGCTGTATACTCGAAAATCATTATTTAAATATAGTTACCAGTATTTTAAAATATTTATATATTTAATTTAAATGGCTGTGTTTGAAAACGAATCAGAACTATGTGGTTATGTTTTATTTTGAACTTTTATGGGAATAAATCACTATGAGGTTTAATTTAAGATAAATTAAAATGTTCCATACCTCTCCACATAATTAATCTTCTAAGTAGATCACGATTTCAGGGTCTTGGCAACCCCATCCTCAGTTCACTTATGCCGACTGATGTTAAGTCGATTAGAAGATTAATTATGAGGAGAGGTATGAAACGTTTTAATTCATCTTATGTTTTATTTGTTTATACACTGCAACTTGATCATATTATTTATTGCCAAATAGGATCACAATATTGTAAGATTACACCCTAGTGGAGAAAAAATGAAACACGTCAAACTGTATATTATAACCAACATTATAGGTTACTAATTTTTTTTTTAGTAAACAACTCAGTGAAATCATTATTTAAAAACACAATTACTGAACACACATTTATCAAATGTGTAGTTCGAAGGAATCTGTTCATTATTTGCTATATTCAATATATTTGTTGGAGAGTCAGTCACTGCAAAATAATGTTCTGACCTGTTCAGAATGTTAAAAAAAGGAAGAGCTTTCTTTATCACTAAAACAGGAGGTGGTTAAAAGAATTCAATAAATAATGAGTAAAACATGACTGCCATTGATTATAAAACAAAATTCATTGAAACATGATTGGTCATTGATTCCCATTTGGGGCATGAGTTAAATAGTCATTTTAAAAATCTATAATATTTTAAGAGAAAAATTATATGCTCAGACTGGGACTCGAACCCAGGACCTTTGGCTTTCTAGGCCAAGTGTTCTACCGACTGAGCTATCTGGGCAAATTCCAATCTAAACGCAAATTTTTCTCTTATAAGCTGCTAATTCCCTATAATATTTTTCTCTTCAAATATAATTTGGCTTTCAATGAGAAATGTTACATTTTTTTAATAAAAACATAATCTATAATACTTTTTTTTTACAGTTGCCATGAAGTTGTAGCTCAGTTCCAAGCACTCTTCTCACCTGAAACATTAGGCAACAAATCACTGAGCCAACAAGTGATGTCATTCTCATATCAACTTCAGAAGTCACTAGCAGAAGCGAATCATCGTCTGAAGAACAGTTATGAACTGCTTGCAGCAGAAGGACTTCCTGAGGCTGGTGCTAGATTGGAATCAGCATACAATGAGGCAAGAGCTGGAATAAATGCCTTCCTGAGAGGAGAACAAGGAGCTTCATTAGCATTAGAGTGTGTTAACATAACAGCATTGTGTGCACTAAATAAACGTTACCTCATGATGGAAGCAGCAGCTCTCAGTAAGTACCTCTTTTGCACCATTACACTGTTATCTTGTGGCACTAGGGGATTGTTAATTTGTATCACTGTGCAGTTCATACACTTCTGTAGATGGTATCTAATTAATATTCTTCTTAATAGCCTTTACAAATAATGTGTTTGTATGCAGGTGTATGATTTATTCTAAGAAATTCACCAAAATAGTCATGTCTTGTTCCCATTCTCAACATGGCAACATCTAAAATTTAAAATAAAATTCTTTCCACCTCACATCCAGTTTTGTAACCTCAGTAGTTACATATTCAATAGTTGCATGACTGGTTGTCCAGACACTGCATACTCCTGATGTTGGTGGACCGATGATCCTCCCAACTGACGATGTAACTTCTAAAGCTTATGAAAACCGGTCTATTTAGATGACAGGATATGAGGTCAGGTGGAAATAAATTTTATTTTAAATTGTAAATTAAATTTCATAGTGATATTTCATTCAATAGTTCAATGGCATCATCTGTTTTTCTGGATTTTTGCAAGACTTGTTTATAATTTTTATAAAAAATTAATGGGAAATAACACTGTGAGGTTTATAAGAATGAAGTCAAAATATGAATCAGAAATATTACACCTCACCTCATAAAATATGATCCTCCATGAGAGGCATAAAAAAAAGAGCTGATTTAACAATTCAATATTAAAATAATAGGGATTTACAAAAATCATGGAAAGTGACAATATAAGGTACATATCAATAGAAATCAAATATCAATCAGAAATTTTAAAATACAATAGGAGGTAAAATTAAGAGGTTTAATATTTAATTTTAGGAAGTGATATTTTGAGGTTATTTTTAGTCTGCTCATCTTAGCTCAATATTAATGTTGATTTGTTCTTGAACATGTTTCAAAACAATCAGACTAAAAATAATATAATTAAGAGATTTGTTTTAATAATTAAGACATTTTATCTCTACTACCATAAGAGGTAAGAATGTACAGACAAAATGTCTTAATTATGAATTAGAAACTTCACACCTCACTTCATAAAATATGATTATCTCATCTTATATCTTTTGAAGTCATAGTTTTTCTGATGATGAAGATAATGGTCTTCAAAACATATGTGGTGAGAGAAGCATATTTTATGATATGAGATATGAAGTTTCCAATTAATATTTATATTCTATTCACTTGGGATTTAGTTGAGAATGGGAATGATGGTCTCCAAAACATATATCCTTTATTATGAGATTAGGTGTAAAATTTCTGATCCATTCAATATTAAATCTATCACTTCTCACTGAATGACAAATTAAATTTGAAGAGAAAAATATGCTCCTAAATCGGGATTTGACCCAATGTCTCTGGTTAGGCATATATTTTTCTTTTCAAATTTAATTTCTGATCCATGTTTTGAATTTTTGTTATTGCTCTTCTGATTTTGTGTGTTCATTTCTTAAATGATTTTTGTTTTTTGTAAATGAATGAGTCATTTTTCTCATCTTACCTCATATTTTATGTTTCCTTAAACATGGAAACTAGTTTTCAAGGGAACCATCTCGAATTAAGAACCTCATAATGTTGTTTCCCATATTTAACTTAGTTTTTTTGCATTTATTTATGAATTTGCAATGCGTGTTTTATGTTGCATTACTACATTTCTTTGAATTTCTTCTTCCTTTTGCGATATTGAATCTTCGTGCCTAATCTGCAACCACAAAAAGTGTATTTGAAGAGAAAAATTTTCACCTAGACCGAGACTCGAACCCGGGACCTTTGGCTTGCCGGGCCAAATGCTCTATCAACTGAGCTACCGAGGCGAGTTACGATCTAGTCACAAATTTTTCTCTTATATACATTGTAATTTTTTTACTACCTAAATCCATTCAGTATTCAGTCAAATATTTTTAGACGTTATGTGGGAATTAGTGAACTGTAATTATTATTTTGCTTCTTATATTGTAGGTGCTGGAGATTGTCTGGTAGATTTGACATCTAGGGAAGGTGACTGGTTCTTCAATGAAATGTATTTAGTGAGCACTTTGGTAACAGAATTGGCAAGTCTTTTACCTTCACATCACCACCTTGATTCTACCAATGGTACAGATACCAGAGTGAAACTTGTGCTACAGTGTCTCACATCTGCTCACAGCATCTATAAGGGTCTGCAGGTAAGAAATTTCCCTCTTTATTACAAAACCTCTGAAGTAATTAGATATGTGCTAAATTGACCTGTCTCAAGATCTTGTTGTCAGAGCTTCTGGCTATAGTTCATGAGGTTCCAGGTTTGAATCTTGTTCAGAGCAGCATTAGCCTGTAAAGCTAAAGATCCTGGGTTCAAACCCCAGTCTAGGCATATATTTTTCTTGAACTGAACTTTTATAGGACAAATAACTATGAGGTTTCATTTAAATCTTAAATTATATTTTTCTCTTCAAATATGACTTGAAGTCTACTAAAATAGCTGTCTCCATTTTTAACTCTTTGTCAGTTGACACAGTGTGCAGGTTAGTTTCAAATTTGAATTTAATCTATCAACAATAAAATTACTAAATCTGTATGTCAGAGCAGTAAAAGACACCATTGAACTTTTATAGGAAGAAATCACTATGAGAGTTAATTTCAGATTAAATTAAATGCTTCATACCTCTCCTCATGTTCAGTCTTCTAAGTAGACCGCAGTTTCAAATCCTTGGCAGATTCATCTTCAGTATCCTCTCGTTGACTGATGTTATATCGATCAGAAGAATTACTTCTTCCTGAAGTACTGAAGATGAATCCACCAAGGATTTCAATCCGCGGTCTACTTAGAAGACTGGATATGAGGAGAGGTATAAAGCATTTAATTTAATATTAAAAGACACCATGTTCACATTTTACAGAAATTGAGTTAACACCATGTCCATAATGTGCATTTTGTGCTCTATATGGTAATGTAGAACGCTTTGTCCTGTGATCAGTAATTGCTGATATAAGGCAGTTGAAAACAACATCATATTCCAATGAATATATAGTTAGTTCAGAATAATATAAAACTTGCTCTCTGTAAAATTACAGTTTTGTGATTTCATATCTTTTACCTCCGACATTCAGAATTATAACTTAAAAATAATGATTATAGTGGAAAAATTGTAATATTGTTATTTGAAGATCATTCTTTGGTTAATTAGATTATAAATAATTGCAACTGCCATACATACTAGCTTTTGTTATGTATTAAAAAATACTGTGAATGAAATGTTTGTGTTTAGGAACTGAATTTCAACTTCCACACCATTATTCTACCTGAAGCATTGAAAACAATCCAGACTGAAGAACCAACAGTGCTAGCTATGGTGAATGAATTGGATGACATTATTGCAGGAGTAGGATGTCGATTGGAAGACTTGTTAGCACAGTTGGAAATCCATCTTCGCTATATTATTATGGAAATGGATGTAAGTTTTGTAATCTCATTCTAGAATTGCAAAATTTAGTAAAATACAATAAAAAATCTTTGAAATATTAATTTAATTTAGCCCATAGAACTGAAAACAGAAACCCGTACTTATATGCAGGACTCTACCTTGCTGTGGGCATCTCAATCATATACTTGTGAGTTGGTCCTGGTGGATTAATGGTTACTATGTTCACAAATTAATGAGTCATTTTTTACATCTTACCTCATATTTTGTGTTTCCTTAAATACAGGAACTAGTTTTCAAGAGAACCATCTCTCTCATTTTCAACTGACATTATGAAAATGAGAGAGATTTTTTTTTTTTAAACTAGTTCCCATGTTTAAGGAAACGTAAAATATGAGGTAAGATGTAGGGTGTATTTTTTATATTGTTTATTTTTTCTTTCACTTCATACTTCATAACTCCTCGCAAACCCAGGGTTTCGTCACATCATTTGTGATGTGATGAAACCCTGGGTTTGCGAGGAGTTATGAAGTATGAGGTGAGTGAAAGAAAAAATAAACAGTATTAAAAAAACCTCATAGTGTTATTTCCTATCTACATAACTTAATGTATTTTTTATGTTTGTAAAGTTTTATTCTTGCTTGTAGTATTTACTTTGGGAAATTTTTATATGCGAAAAAAAATGATTAATTAATTCACGAATTAAGAACTTCATAATGTTATTTCCCATATAACACCTTTGGTTTCAGTTTTGCAGGTTCAAATCTGGCTGGGGTCAATGGATTTTTTTAAGGGTGTAATAATAATATGCATGGCTTCCTTCAGAAGAAAAGTAAAACGATAGGTTCTGTGCTGTAAATTTACAGCACGTGGAAAAAACCTAAATTTGTTGGCCCTTACTTGTCAGGTTTTAATTGTGATGCTAATGGCCTGAACTGATAAAGAGTATCATTAAATGAAAATACTATCTACTTCAAAATATTCTCATTCCTCTGCCATCTCTTGGAATTTTGAAGTAATATTTAATTCACATAACCTTCAAGGCTAGTGGATTACTTTAGAATCCCTTTATTTTATTTCTACATATGTAAACATATTATGAAATGATAAATATCATGACTCTATCTCTAGTAGACAATTTAAATACTTACTTATTTTAGGAATTCTCACTATGAGGTATATTCATTAAGGTAGAATATTTTTATCACTCATCTCATATTGTTTTTCTTATTTGATTATAAACTATGTTCTGAAACTAGTTTATAATCAAATAAGAAGAACAATATCAGGTGAGTGATAAAAATATTCTACCTTAATTTAAATACTGTCACAGAGTTTTGTGAAAGTAGAAAACATGTGAAGGGTACAGGAAAAGATTCAAGTTAGTCACTATTTTGTTGAAATGGAGTTCAAGGTGTAATTAGATTCTACATGGAGAGTACTATCATTTAAAAGTGTGAAATAGTAAAAGATACAGTTTGGTCATGGGATTATTTACCCTTCAAAGTTTGGCATTCAAGTAAGGAAGTATGTATGTTGTATAACTAAGGGCGGAATTCATGAAACCATTAAGTTATGAGTACTCTCTATGTCGTAGAGAGGGGGAAAGAGTCACTCTTTGCATAAAGATGGTTTCATGAATTCCGCCCTAAAAGTACGTTTCCTTGATTTAAAAAAAGAGGTGACTTATCTGGTTTTTCCCCTGTGCCCTTCATTTTATGTTAGAAGTTATCAGTCAGTTTGAAATTTCTTCAGTTATATGATTACAACTGGATACCTAGAATTCAGATCAGAACTATAATCTCATAAAATAATTCTTCTTACCTGAACATATTTTGGAGACCTTTGTCACCATTCTCGACTATATTTTGATTGATACAATAAACTCCAAAATGTACTCTTATGAGATGATTTATTTTATTAGGTAGTATTGATTATCATTCCTACTGATTATATATAAAATTGTCAGTTAGTGGTTATGTTCCTTACCTCTAGACCCAAGGATTACAGGTTCAAACCCAGGCCGGGTCAATGGGATTTTAGGTTAGAAAAGTCCGAGGAATAAGTCTTCTGGAAGGGACTTTAAGTTGTAGATCCTGAGTCTTAAAATTTTCAGGCTTGTAAAAGAACCTTAAACCTAAATAAAGATTTTGTACCTTCAAGTAATAACTTAGTAGCCTACTGGGTGTCTCTTGAGGCTACATGGCGACCACAGTCACTTGTGACATCTGTAGGAAAATAAGCATAATTAAATCAGACTGGTTTAAGGATCCCTGAAAGGAGAGGCTAGAGCCCTGATTTGGGCTATAAGAGCCATATAATAGATGATGGATATTTATTTAAAATAATTATTTAGATTCTTACACTTGGGCATAAAAAATAGGTTGGTAACAGGCTGACTAATGCAAACAGGTCTACCATCACTTACGAGTGTTTTAATTTTCCGTTGTAGATCCAGTTCTTTTCTTTCCAGTACTAATATTTTCCAAACCTAAGTTCAATTAATTTGTTTAAAATACCAGAAAGAAAACAAACAACAATAAGTAATAAATAATTACAATCAATAAATATATTAGAAACAAATACAGTGAGAAGTGTAGAAGGCGCTTCCCATTATTTCATTATGCTGTTATTGGGCATTTGCCAATACTCATTGAAGGATTATGTGGTTAGACTATGTAATATTTTGAACTTTTATAGGAATTAATCACTATGAGGTTTAATTTATGATAAAATCAAAGGTTTCCTACCTCTCCTCATATAAATCTTCTAAGTAGATCGCGATTTTGAGACCATAACGGTCTCATCCTTAGTACAATCTTGATGACTGATGTTATGTCGATCGAAAGAAACACTTCTTCTCCCCTCTGTTGGTGGACTGATAAACCTCTGGATCAGGTTAGGATTTGCGGGAAGTGGAAAAGTCAGCAGTAGCTGCCCATGCTTGGCCAGCCTAATTAAACAAATATATAAACAAAAGGAACTCACGGTTTGGGAAAAAAAATTCACATTCAGAAATACAAAGGGAAACTTAAGAACTTCGAAATTCTGCAAATCATGACCTGATCCAGAGGTTCATCGGTCCATCAACAGAGGGAAGAAGAAGTGTTTCTTCCGATCGACATAACATCAGTCGTCAAGATTGTACTGAAGATGAGACTGTTACGGTCTCGAAATCGCTATCTACTTGCAAGATTTATGTGAGGAGAGGTAGGAAACATTTGATTTAATCATATGTAATATTTGTTTCAAAGCTGCACTCCCGCATTTGTACCATATGTTATTAAGTGAGTGAGACTGATGCATGCTGAGTTATGGTAAATGTTTATTAGCATCTTGAATGCTGCACCCTGTAAATTTAGTTCAAACTTAACTGTGTTAAAATGGAAAACATGCTCACAATATGATGACAGTAGCAAACTTCCGCCTTATTGAGATAAAGTGCTGCAAAATAGGACATTGCCATTCTCTTTCTTTATGTGTGTTTTTATACTAGAAATAATGAGTGTGCTCTTGTTATTGCAGTCTCCACATCACAACGCACAGAATATAGTGGCTGAAATTCGAACAAGATTTGAATTGCTTCTGTTGAGACCTGCAGAGGTAGCTGCAGACATGGCAGATGGTCAGGGGCCTGGTGATGATGTGCTGACACCTGGCCAGATGCTTCTAATGGGATTCAATGGGTTGTTTGAGAAGCTGCAGTTAGAAGGAAATGCTCTGATAGCTGCACTAGAAACTCTGGATACTCCAGCCTGCTGGAAGAAGGTTGATCAAGTCTGGGAAGCGAAGGCGATGACGGTAAGTTAATATTACTTCCATAACCAAATGCTTTTATATTATACATTCAATCCTCTTGTAAGCTATCAATTCTTCAAATTTTATAAATCTATTTATTGACAATGCTTCAAATATGAAACAATTTTAAGATCATAAGATTAAACTTTAAACACACATCTCACCTCATATTATATTTTCTCATCTTGGACGTGTTTTAAAATTGTCATCTCCATTTTCATCTAGTTTTCCAACAATAATATTGACAATATTACCCCGTAGAGTTTCTTCCTGTCAAAAGATAGAGATCTTGAATTGTTTGAGGAAGAGATAGCTAGAGAAACGCAGTGTTTCTTTCAGACCATGGACTAACACATGGAAAGACATTGATAATAATTATAAAATTAATATGTTTCATACATGTGTATGATAAATATATGATCTCTCCCTTTCTCTTTTAGATAAGATTAACACTTGATAGATTTAGGCATACATTGTTTTAATATTAACGCAAATTTTTATCTTATATACATTGTAATTCCTGCGCACCAAATGCTTGATGCTGTGGCTTCATCTTTGCAAATGGCAGCTTCTTGATTAAGAAGACTTTATTGGGAATTTAAACATTACTTTTAAAAGCCAGTAGAGCTTCTATTGATGTTTTTATTATTAATTTAACACATCTCATTGAAGGATAAATTAAATTTAAAGAGAAAAGAATAGCATTGGTACGGTAAACCAAAGGTCCCGGATTCGGGTCCTGGTTTAGGCGAAAATGTCTCTTTAAATTTTATTTATCCTTCAATTAATAATAAAAACATCAATAGATGTGTCTAGAGTTGGACTCGCCCCAGTAGCTCAGTTGGTAAGAGCATTGGTATGGTAAACCAAAGGTCCCAGGTTCGGGTCCCGGTCTGGGTGAAAATTTTTCCCTTAAAATTTAATGTATCCTTCAATGAGATGTGTTAAATTAATAATAAAAACTTTAATATGAGTCTTTAATATCTTACCTCATAATTTGGTTGTGTTCTTGATCAGAAAAACATAAAATTGAAGTGAATGCAATATTATTGAAACAGAAAATCCAAAGAATTGACAGTTTGGGAAGATCTACATCCAGAAGTACAAAATTAAGATCATGAATTTTGAAATTTTAAAAGTGTAAATTCTTCAGTCAACCAAAATGTGGAAGTGGAAGCGACATCCAGGCTGACAACCAAAAATGTAACAGTTTGAAAGAGTTGAAGATAATATGCATACATATTGAAACATGTTCTCAAGAACACAACCAATTTCTGAGGAACATCTTAGAGATTTTACAACTAAGATTTTACTCAACGATGGCATTACCAGTGGCGATGTATGGAAGTGAGGCCTGGGTCCTGAAGGAAAAAGAAAAAAAGTAAAATTAAGGCATCGGAAATGAGATTCCTACAGGCTGTGAAAGGTTGTACAAGAGACAACATATTAGAAATGAGAATATTAGAGAGCAACTAAAAGTACAACCACTTCTTCAACAAATAGAAAAACACAGGAACAATAGGATAGAACATCTGCAAAGAATGACAGAGGATAGGATACCAAAGATGGCACTGATGTATAATCCTGGAGGATGAAGTTCTGTGGGAAGACAAAGAAAGTGCTGGGCTGAACAGATGTGAGATCGGAACAGGCAAAGACCCAATCCGTGAAAAGGATGATGATGATGAAATGTTAGAGACATTAATATTAAAAATAACCTCATAATATTAATTCCTATTAAAATGTATTTATACACACTATTTTATTTAATGGCATTCTTTAATTTATGTCATAGCATTGCTTTAAAGAGTTGAGCATGAAGTTGATATTTTACTCAAAAGAAATAAGTTTCAGATTTTAGGTTATTTTCTTTTACATGTCATAAATCTATGACATGAGACTCATATCCTCACTTCTCTTAATTAGTCTTAATTAAGATTTTATAAAAGAATAAAATCAGTAATGAACTTAATAGAGATTCAAGGGAAGTACAAATATTTGGCATAAGTGATAAAAAAATTAGATTAAAATATTTGGACACCTAAGGATGGAGGAAGGAAAACCATCAAGAGAAGTTAATGGAGATACAAATGAAATGTAGTGTAAACTTGGCTGGATCAAGATAAAATGGATGTAGAAAAAAGGGCTTATAATAAAGAATAAATCCAAAAAGAGGAAGAGTGGATGGATAGAATTTTATGGAGAAATATATGTTCTGAGACAACTTACATAATGAGTGGAAACATGGATGATTCTTGACCTGAAAAAAAGTTCATCACTTTGAATATAGAAATCAGCATATTAGCCACTAGACTAGAATTAATTTGATTAATAGGGTAAAATTGAATTCCTCGAAAGTTGGAGCCGAAGAATGGTAGAATAAATAAAATAGCAATTGATATCGCTAGGGCAACTACTCCTCATAATTTATTGGGAATTGATCGTAAGATGGCATAGGCAAATAGAAAGTATCACTCTATCAACCAGATAGTAAAGGACTCTACTATCAGTATTTTGTGATGAACTATGAGAAGCATTTTGTAAGCTACTTGTATGCTCATAAACAATTTATCATAATATCCTTTCATTCCTAATTGGAGCACAGGGCCTTAATGAAACTCTTCCATTTTTCTGTATTTGTTGTTAAAGTATTCACCTGTTTCCAACTTTTACCTATTACATTTAACTCATTTTCAACCATCCTCATCCAAGTTATTTTGGGTGTACCAGTCTTCCTTGCGCCTTATGTATTCTAGTCCAAAGCACATCTATATATTTTCTGGTTTGTGCAGATTATGTCCAATCCAATGTCACTTTCTTCCTCTTTTTTTAATTTTTTCTTTTTTTTTCCCCCCCCAAGACAATAATTCTTGATTTGATATTAAATCAGGCCGTATCATAATTAACATCCATTGTTAAGAAAAGCTTTGAATAGATTACTTTTGCAGTTGACTGCAGGCTTTCATGGACGGTAATCATAATGTTGAGTGATTCTGGGTTATGTGGCCTTTGTCCATTACTGGTGTTCCTACCAAACGTTTCTCCCTCAACTGTGGAGGGCAACTTCAGGGGCGAGTACTTCTAGGTGTTGCTTACATTTCATTTATTTTTTGTCCATTTATATTAGATGTTGAATTTGTGGTAGTATTTATTTTCGTTTTCTTTCTCTTGGATAAATTTATTTATTTAAGACCCGAATTTATAGCTTCATTTTGAATTGATAGTTTTATTTTTGTATCACAAAATCTCTGTATCAAATATCATCTGCAAAGTCAAGGTCTTCCAATCTTTCTGTCATATTCCACTGAATTCCTCTTTTCCTTCCCTTTACATTTATCATATTATCCAAAATAAAAAAAAATAAAAAATTAGAGACAATATACACCCGTGTCTAACTTCTATTGTAGTAATATCGTATTTATGCATATGCCACACTTTTTTTACCTAAAATATAAGTTTCAAGATTAGGGTGCAGCTTATACATGAAATAACTAGATAACTGGTTCATATTGGGAAGTTTCTATGCTATTGATGTGCGCCGCTGAATTACAAGGTCATGATGTGTCATAAATCATCTTGCCCAGCCATAACTTGCCTTAAATTCATTGTACGGGATTTCCATATTCTTGGCTATTTTAAGGCCTTCGAATTGTATCATTTCGAGGGATACAGAAAATCTGTCTGCCCATGTTTTCTGTTTGTAATCCAGGAGAACTCCTTCTAACTGTGGATATTTCACTTTATTTCCACGGAAAGATTGTCGATGTTGTGATGTGTTTTCAAGTGCATGTTTAGTTTGGATCTACTGTTGCACATTTTTTCGTCCACATCAAACTTTCTTCCTGTTGTCCTATTTCTGTGTTCTGCTGCATGACTCACCACTAATAGCTTGAATTTGAAGGTATAACTTGCTCTGCACCGACCCATGTTTACACACAGTGAACAGGAATGACCGTACCTTTCAACTGACCGTCCCTTTTACCCTTGTGTTAATGACTGAGCCGCAGCCCGAATGTACCATTAATTAGCCGGCAAAAGAAGCTTTGGAATTTACAACATTGGCAGATTTAAAAATGGTGCAGGCCTACATCTGTCTTTTGCACTGCTTCTTAGCAAAAATGTAAGACAATTTTTCCCCAATTTATTATCGCAAAACTTGGATGCGGCCTGTACACGCATAAATATGGTAAAAGGATCCTTAGTTAACCTTCCTTCATGTATCACCCTACATGTATATCCCTAAAATAGATTTTTAATCATACTTATTAAACAGTTTATAGCTCATAGTACCTGTTCGAAAAAAAACTACTAATCCCAATGCAGTCTGTAAACAGTTCATCCAATAATTAATATTTTTAGGAAGTACACTAAAGGTTTACTTATTTTAGGAATTCTCACTATGAGGTATATTCATTAAGGTAGAATATTTTTATCACTCACCTCATATTGTTCTTCTTATTTGATTATAAACTAGTTTCGGAACATAGTTTCTGTTCCATCCTCAGTATCGTCACGACCGTTGTTCTGTCGTCTTGAAGAGCTGTCCTTCTCTCCTTCCATTGGCTGACTGAAAAACCTCGAAACCAGGTCATTCTCACCGGGAATTTCAAAGTTCATTAATTTCTTCTTTTCGCTCTTTTGAATGTAGATCTTTTCCCAAACAGTAAGTTCTTTAGGTTTTTCTATTTGTTTTAATAATTTAGCTTCTTTCTCGATAAGATGTTTTTCAGACCATGCATGGGCAGCCACTGCAGATTTTTCTACTTCCCCTTTCTTGACATTCCTGAGATGTTCTTTCACTCTAGTTTTCAAATTTCTTTTAGTTTTTCCTATGTAGAATTTCTCACATTCTTCACATTTAATTTGATAAATCCCTGATTTGTTTTCTTCTTTATTTCTCTTTAATTTTCTCATTCTTATTAGGTCTAATCAGTCTACTTATGCTGTAGTAATTTTTGGATGCTAACCTTATGTTGAAATGTTTAAAAAAATTTTGAAACTTGTGGTGTTTTAATGGATGATATGTGAATTTTCTAAATTTTACATTATCTTCTTTAACTTTTAGAAGAGTGCTTTGATTAATAAATTTTTGTCTTTTGAACTTGTTTATTTTTTTGAGTATCATTTTTATTGCATAACCATTTTTTGTGGCTACGTTGATTATGTGTTCTTTTTCTTTTTCATAATTTTCTTTGTTCATTCGTATGTTCACTAATCTATGTGTCAAACTATTGAAATTATATTATTTTTGGTCTGGACATCTTACCTCAATATTAATGTTGATTTGTTCTTGGACATGTTTCAAAACAATTCTGTTTTGAAACATGTCCAAGAACAAATCAACATTAATATTGAGGTAAGATGTCCAAACCAAAAATAATATAATTAAAATAACCTCAAAATATAACTTCCTAAAATTAAATATTAAACTATTGAAAACTGCTTCTTTGTGAGCTATATAAACAGATAGATGATGCATTAAAATTATTGAACATTCAAAGTCAAACTATAAAGTTCACTATGGTATAAAAGCTTTAGGTTTCAATCACATAATAAAAGCTTTAGGTTTCAATCACATAGCTCACAAAGAAGCAGTTTTCAATAGTTTGACACATAGATTAGTGAACATACCAATGAACAAAGAAAATTATGAAAAAGAAAAAGAACACATAATCAACGTAGCCACGAAAAATGGTTTTGCAATAAAAATGATACTCAAAAAAATAAACAAGTTCAAAAGACAAAAATTTATTAATCAAAGCACTCTTCTAAAAGTTAAAGAAGATAATGTAAAATTTAGAAAATTCACATATCATCCATTAAAACACCACAAGTTTCAAAAATTTTTTAAAGATTTCAACATATGGTTAGCACCCAAAAATTACTACAGCATAAGTAGACTGATTAGACCTAATAAGAATGAGAAAATTAAAGAAGAAAACAAATCAGGGATTTATCAAATTAAATGTGAAGAATGTGAGAAATTCTACATAGGAAAAACTAAAAGAAATTTGAAAACTAGAGTGAAAGAACATCTCAGGAATGTCAAGAAAGGGGAAGTAGAAAAATCTGCAGTGGCTGCCCATGCATGGTCTGAAAAACATCTTATCGAGAAAGAAGCTAAATTATTAAAACAAATAGAAAAACCTAAAGAACTTACTGTTTGGGAAAAGATCTACATTCAAAAGAGCGAAAAGAAGAAATTAATGAACTTTGAAATTCCCGGTGAGAATGACCTGGTTTCGAGGTTTTTCAGTCAGCCAATGGAAGGAGAGAAGGACAGCTCTTCAAGATGACAGAACAACGGTCGTGACGATACTGAGGATGGAACAGAAACTATGTTCCGAAACTAGTTTATAATCAAATAAGAAGAACAATATGAGGTGAGTGATAAAAATATTCTACCTTAACTAAAGGTTTAATTTAATAATCATTAAAGAATTGTAAATTAAACCTCACATCATAATTTGTTTGATTCTTGAGAACATCTTTTAGAAGGGTTCCCTTCAAAACATGTTCCTCAAGAATCAACACATTATGAGGTGAGATGTTAATTTCCAATTCTTTAATGAATTCATACAATTTTTTGCATTCTCTTAAACATCATTTGAAGTCTGTTGAACAATGAGATGAGCAGCTATGACTCCATTAAACATTTCCAGTTTATTACTTAAAAGATGTACACAAATGACTTGATGTATGATTTTATTTTATTTTTACAAAAGTCCTTGCAGCATGCTATTATTTGTTATGAAAACTGTAGTGCATTCTTCAATCTTTTAAATGCAAGGCCTTATGGTACTCAAAATAGGCATCTTATCTCAAAATACCTAATTAAGACACTTTCTGTAATCTGTAAAGTGTGGTTCAAGAGGTCAGTAGGTCACATATCTTGATTACCGTATACAGTGTCCACTGTAAATAGATCTATTTTTCAAATTTCGGGATTGGTGTTTAGTTTTCTTACAATTTTTTTATTCTTAATTATAGAAGCTTTAATATCTAAGTTCATCTTGAATCTATTTACTTTTTTTTTAATGATATAATGAAATTGTGAATATGATAAAATGAGTTTTGATAATGAAGTTCCAACCAGTATTTGTCTTGATGTCTAAGGAAAACATGAAAAACCCTAGTCTAGTTGGTTGGGACTAATGTTTGAACCAGGACCTCCCAAATACAAGCTTCAATTCCTGCCATCTTGAGTCAACTCATTCGGTCTTACAAGCTTTCTTTAGAAATTATTTTAGGAGGATGTGATTTTTTCTCCAGTTTTTCATGAATTCAAATATGAATATGGTTATTTTTATAGGCATTATGTTAGTGGCAATAATTTTCAGGTGTTAAGCAGTGTCACTCGATAGTTTAAAATTTTCTAAATGGAAATTGGCTAAAATCTTCTTCTGGTTCTTAATGCAATTAGGTGTCAGGTTCACTTCAATCCATTCAGTTTCTCCATCGGGCTCTATCCCTTCACAGTCTTCTCATTTCCACCATCTTTTGCCTCGTTTTCATCTCATTCTTTCCATCATTTTTTTCCATTTAATTCTAGTTCTTCCTCTTTCAATTCTCCCCTGTATTTACATGCCCGTAACCTGTTTTGAGTTTCCTTTCCTTTGACATATGGCTTATGTTTCCACACCATTTCAATTGTCTATCTTCAACAACATCTGTTAGTGTCTTCTCCTGTCCGAACTCTTTATTTAATTCTATATCACCATATCTTGCCTACTGTTATTCTTAGGAATTTCATCTCTATTGTTTTTTGTTTATTACAATATTTATCCAACAATATAGGCTTTCAGCAGCTAATATCTCTGTTATATAAACCTTGGATCAATAATTTGTGTGGTGGCTCTAAGGCACAAATGGTCAGTCATTCACATTTACATTTCAACTCTGAGTCCCAAGGTCACATCTTTCAGTCCATATAAGGTTTGTGGAAGATGAATTAGGGCCAAATCAGGTATTTCTCGTAGTTTCTTCTGTTTTCCCCTGCAAAAAAACCTTTCCACCACTTCTCCTTAGGCTCATGTCATCCATTTCGTAAATTTCATCTGCCCCAGTGATGCTGTGACAGGCCTGTTCAGCCAGCATCATTGAAATCATAGACATTCGATAATAGGGACTTTATCTCATCTCATCAGTCGACCTGTCATTATGCTAGACATGAGTATATGTTTTATATTACATTGTTTTTTTTTCACTGCTCTCATAAAATGTCTATAGCAGAGAAAATCCGCAAGCTTAATGAAAGATGATTCATGCCATTAAACAACACATGTATCTTAAGATCTATAAGTACATTTCAATATGTATGTCTTAATATAAGCTTATTCATGGTCACTGTCTACTTGGCAAATACTTCCTCCTCATCTGAAATAAAAGACCATGCTGTACTTTATTTTTGTAAAGATCTTCTCTTCTTCTTAAACTTAATTTGTAGGTTTTTCATCCTGTTTATTTCCAAAATCACTCCCAGGAGGAAGACGTATTAATAATAATAATAATAATAATAATAGCTTTATTTTACCTGGCAGAGTTAAGGCCTTAAGGCCTTGTCTACCACTCAACCAGGTTTAAAAAAAAAATTGAATCTATATGAAACTCATGAAGGAATACTCTTATGACAAATATAATACCTTGATCACATTTATTTATACAAGGATGTGCATTCACTGTCTATCCATTTCAACCTGGCATAGCCTGTCCCAAGCCAGGTTGAAAAATGGATGAGGGGGAGGAGTAACACCTTGTAAAAAAAAACCTTGGTTCAGCAACTCTATATCTACTGCCTTGTAGATTGACAAATGGTCAGATGGGGTTCGTTAATCCTGCAAGACAACCCATCTAGGAGAGACAACTCCAAAATAAAACGGGGCAGGCTGAGCTCTGGAGCTGGGTGAAGGCAATCGGCCTAGGGAGTAAACCCCGAATAATAAACCCGCCATGAAAACGGGCTAGCAACCCACTTCAAGGTGTATCTTATACATTGCTCGCAGTCCCAAGGATCAAGCCTCGGATCAAAGACAGAAACAAAATACGACAAACGCTAGGAGAAGGTCTACGATTTGAAAAAAGAAAAACATATTAAGAATTGCTACTTGGAATGTTATGTCCTGGTTTAAAAGGAAGGAAGAAATAATACGAGAAATAAAAGAAAAAGATAAAAATTTGTGCATTTTGTAAAGATGATAAAGTAAAAATGAAAGCTCTGCATTCAAGGTGTAGGAATTTAAAAAGTAAATCATCTAATCTATATGAAACTCATGAAGGAATACTCTTATGACAAATATAATACCTTGATCACATTTATTTATACAAGGATAAAGAGGGATTCCTTTGATATGTGATCAGCATAATATACACATATATTTCCATAATATATGAGCCAGACACATCCGTGTATATGCAAAGAAACTTACTACTTGATATTTTACTATGGCATTGAACCAAATACCTTCAGAATGTGAGACTTCCTTATTACAAGGAATCTGGCTGCTGTGCTGTTAATTATGTTGAACAGTGTTAATGCAACTATGTCTGTTGTCTATTAATTAACATGTGTGATTAGCATATCATAGATGTAGTTAATTCCTGATACTATCATAGAAATTTTTTCTTTTAGGATAGGATTTGAAATGGGGTTCTACTCAAACTCATTCTATGTTAGTTAAGCTAGTTAAGCTATTGATATAAAATTAATGAAATCTGGTAAAGAAAACTGAAACTAAGCTGTGTTATTCCCTGTTCTGTCATCTGCTAATCTGGGACAGCAGTTTTTTGCTTTTGTCATGCTATAGATAGGCATCTGCTTTTATGGTTCACATGTGGGGAACATTGTAATAGTATATTACGATGCGAGGTTGGGAAGTGGTTTTTACGGAAGTGAGGAAATGTTTAAAAACCGAGTGATAGCGAGATTTTTAATTTCTGAGATTCTCTAAAACACTTCACAAACGTGTGTTGTACATTATTTTTTGCATGATGGTGTTTTCAAAATAATAAATAATATCTTTGTTGGAAATATTTGCATTCGTTATAAACAACTGACTAACATTAACAGTGTGAGCAATGTTTACTAGTTGAGACTACAGCAAGCTGTGACACCAATCAGTCATAAAATGGCGGCAAGTACATATTTATTGTTTTATATTGTTTCAAATAAGGTTCAGTTCATTTAAAATTCAGTGATTTGTTTTGTATACTGTATGATAACACTACCTTTTGGATATTTTTTTGTATATACATTATATGTAGTATACATAAAGGGTAGTGGTTTTACTTCCCGCACGAGGTCTGTAATATGTAATATTACAGTATAGTTACTTAGGTTGGCAACCCCAAAATTTAGGAAGTTGAACTTTCAATCATGGTCGCCATTGCTGAAAGTACGACAAAATGCACTATCATGCAAAACATATTTTTATCAAAACAAGATCTAAGTAATACTGTTGAAAAAATAGTTATAATTATTTTACTACTAAGCAAGTTGGGTCATGCAGTATCATGTAAGACTCTTATTTGGAGGTTCTGAGTTCAAACCGTGGTGCCAACTAACTTGACTGAGATACTCTTCTAATTTTCCTCAATTGTGAACACTGGGTTGAAATTTGATTAACAGGACCTATTTTATCATAATAACTTTTAATTTCATAAATTAATTATGGGAAGTAACATTATGAGATTTTCAAGTTAATAACTAGTAAATAGTGAATTGTGAAATCTAGCCTCATAACTCCAAGATCTTGAAGCACAGTGCTGCAGTTTCAAGAAGTATCCCATTCATCTTCAGTATTTTTACGACTGTTGAATTTCGGTCTATACCTTCATCTTCAAAGTTGCCATCTGGTGTTGATTTGATGAATTCTGATATCAAATCTTGCTTGCTGGGAATTTCAAAATTCATGGATCTAAATTTGTTCTTCTGAACGTATATCTCTTCCCAAACTGTCAAATCCGAGGGCTTTGCCAAATGTTTTCAAAAGTTTAGATTCTTTTTCAATTTTATGATTCTAGCAAACTATGAGCTGTAATTGCTGATTTTTCAATTTCACCATTTTTAATATTTCTTAAGTGTTCTTTTGTGTGAATGTCTAAATTCCTTTTTGTTTTTCCTACATATACTTTATTGCAATCTTTACAACTAATTTGATAAATTCCAGATTTTTATATTATCTGGAGTATTAACTTTCTTATTAGTTATTAATAGATTACCCAGGCTAAATTTATTTATCAGTGCTAATGTGATATTGAATTTCTTGAATTTTATTTTTTTTAAATCTGTTGTGTATTTCATGATGGTATCTAATTTTCTTGAATTATTTTTCTTTTTTGGAATCATATTGTAGGATGGTGTTTTCATTTAATCTTTTATGTTGTCTGAATTTCTTTAATTAATTTATTATTATTTCCTTTCCAAAGCCATTTAAACTAGCTATGTTTAAAATGTGATTGTATTCTTTGTTAAAATCTCCTCTTTTAGTGGAATGTTTATTAATCTGTACATTAAACTTTTTAAAATCGGTTGTTTATGTGCAGTATGATTGAAATCTAATTATAGCTTATTTGCATAAACTTAGTATTGGTATTAAATTACTGCATGTGTTCGTTTCTACAAATAATTTGTATATAGTCATAGTCCGTGTTTCACTACCATATCTTAATACTGGTCTTATGAGAACCGTATACAGCCATAATCTTGTGTACTTTGTTACTAAAGATGGTTTCATCATACTGTTAATTATGCGCCATCCAGCGGGCTATACAAAGTGGGACCATAAAAGAAATGAGGAAATTATGGAAGAGTTGGATGTACAGGGTGAGGCAATGAAACGGCACGATTTTGAAAAATCACCAATAATATATTTACAAAAAAGAGTATAATTATTTGAACATGAATCTTAAGTACATGAGTGGAAATTAATGTTTTACCTTAAAAAACAATCATTTTTTGAATATGGTGCCAGTAAGGTGACGTCCTTGGTTTTGCACACATTGTTGGAGTCTAAGATGAAATCCACCCATGGCGTTCTGTAGCATCTGCAAAGGAATGTTGTTAATTTCCTGCCGGATTCTCTCCTTCAGATCTTCTTTTGTTCTTGGTGCATTTTCCTCGAAGACTTTGCATTTAAGATAGCCCCAAAGAAAGAAGTCTGGGGCGGTCAAATCTGGCGAACGGGGAGGCCAAGGGATATCACCATTCTTGCTGATTAGCCGTCCTGGAAAAGCGAGTCTCAGCAAACCCATTGAGACATTAGCAGTATGGCTTGTTGCACCATCTTGCTGGAAGAGTGTTTCTTCATCTGGATCATACTGATCGATGCCAGGCAGACCAAAAGTTACTAACATGTCAGCATAACGTTCAGAGTTCACCGTTACTGTGTTACCATGTTCATCTTCAAAAAAATAGGGTCCCACGAGTCCACGAGAAGATACTGCACACCAAACTGTTACTTTTTCAGAATGGAGAGGTTTTTCATGAAGATCACGTGGGTTATTTGCGGACCAATACCGGAAGTTCTGCTTGTTAACGTAACCACTAAGGTGAAAGTGGGCTTCATCACTCATCCATAAGTTATGCACTCTTTCTCCATTTGTTCCGATAACATTAAGCATCGCTTGGCAAAAGCGTATGCGATGATTGTAATCGTTAGGTTGTAGGGCTTGCACTATCTGCATTTTGTATGGGTGATAGTGTAGGTCATTCTTCAAAATCCGTCTCACTGATCGATTGCTGAGACCAAGTTGAGCGCTGTGCCGCCTTGCTGATTTTCGCGGACTTCGTGTTAATGCATCGCGCACACGATCAATGTTCTCTGGGGTCCTGATTGTTTTTTCACTACCACCAATTTTCTTCGTCGTGCTTGCAGTGGCTTCAAAGTTTTTCACCCACAGGAGGATAGCTTTCCTCGATGGCACGGGAGCCCGTGGCGGTAGATTAAACTTAAGACGGAAAGCACGTTGGGCACCAACCACACTATCCATGTTTTTATAATATGCTTTTACAGCAAACGCACGTTGCACGCTTGACCAACGCTCCATGGCTACTGAAATTTCCACTTGTCTAGATGCTCAAGGTCGTTTCCCCCACTCCCATAACCCCCCCACTGCGCCCGTCAGCCGGAGTCCAAATCGTGCCGTTTCATTGCCTCACCCAGTAGATCCCATTCTTCACCATATACAAAACTACCAGAACAACTGGAAAGCCCATCTTCAACAAATGCCATCTCATAGAATTCCAAAAGCCATGCTTCATTACTGCCCCCAAGGCAAAAGATCGCTAGGACGTCCAAAAAAGCACTAGATGGAAAATACCTCTTTGAGATCATAACAGGCCACATGACCTAATACTTGCATGGATGATGATAGCCATAATCATCCAATTGTTGAGTTATTCAGTTATGTAATTATTACCTCAAATTGAATATTATGAATTTTAAAAAAATTATTTCCAAAAATTGTAGTGTTACACATTTTGTGCTTTTTGCATCAGCCAATAACATTTCTTCAACCGAGGAATGCTTCATAAATTGATAGGTCGAGACTTCATTCGACTTTGTATACAAGATCTATGTTTCATGGTTATCAATTAACTTATACATTCCTCTTTCGAGTTTCTGTGACAACCTGGTACAGCTAGCTGTTAACAGTAAATAATCAATGCCTTTAGACACTATGTTCGTCTAACAACCATACATCAAAATATATGTGTTTGCATGAATTCATCTCTCATGTAGTAGCTTGTAGTTGTATGGATAATGTGAATGCAGAAGGCCAAATGTCAAGTGAAAAAGCAAGAAATGTTTATGAATATTCCTTTATTCTAGAGCATTAGTTTATAAAATTTATAGCAGATCCATGACTTTGAATTGTATTCATAAATATTTCTGGTGGGAAATTTGAATTTTAATGTTCACACATAATTGATTTAAATGAAATTTGGCAAATATATAATTTTATTTTAATCCAAAATTATGAGTATACTAATTATCTGAACAGAGCTGAGATTGAATGGACGTCACTGAAGATTGTAAATAAGTAAGATATTACAGATAACATAATTTTTATAGATAAGATCTGTCACACCAGAATCTTTCATTATATCCAGTAATCTTATTTGTATTGTGTTTGTCATGTCTTTCTTCAAGAAGTTCACTGATTTAATTTTAAATATATTATAAGTGGTTATTTAGAGGAAAGGAACACACTGTAGCATATTTGATTAAGGCAATTTGCTACAAGCCAGAAAATTGGTAGTTTAAGTCATGGCGCGGTCAGGATTTTTAAACATTCATAGTTAAATATGGGAAATAACATTATGAGGTTCTTAATTCGTAAATTAAGGAGTCATTTTTTAACATCTTACCTCATACTTTATGTTTCTTCAAACATGGGAACTAGTTTTCGAGATTAGGATCTCTCTCATTTTCAACCGACATTATGAGTACCAGATTTTTGTTGGAATCATTGGAATCTCCATCAATAACGTTGCCATCTGGTGTTGATTTCATCTCAAAGTTCATCAAATCAACACCAGATGGCAACGTTATTGATGGAGATTCCAACGAAAATCTGGTAGTCATTATGTCGGTTGAAAATGAGAGAGATCCTTCTCTCGAAAACTAGTTCCCATGTTTGAAGAAACATAAAATATGAGGTAAGAGGTTAAAAAATGACTCATTAATTTACAAATTTTTAAACATGCCTAAATCTTCTGAAGGCACCATAACCCTAGTGTTGATTTAGACTCTAACAGAAATGAGTACCAGATATTTGTTGGAGGGAGGGATCAGTTTACTTCTTATTATGTTATTATATTGAAATGTATTTTGACAAGTGATATTTCAACCCATCATTTGTCTTGACAACTGAGAAAATGAGTAAAACTGTCAGTCAGTTATTTGGTCCCAATGTTTCAATATAGGATCTCTCAAATATAAGTTTCAAATTTGAAGAGAAAAATTATACGCCCAGACTGAGACTCGAGTATACTGAGTCTGGACATACAATTATTTTTCTCTTCAAATATCCATTAATTAGATGTATGAAATGAATAATAAAAACATATATGTTTCAAACTTATCTAAAGTTTGAAGTTAAAAATGTGATTAATTTTAACAGAGTTAATGAAATAATTATATTTCAAATTAAAGTTGGGAAGTGATATTATGATATATTCATTTAACATTGGTCAGAGAATATTTTAATAACTCACGTCACAAATTTTGTGTATTCACGATACCATGAAATAATACCTACTGTAAATAATTAAACATTTGCTGCTCTATACAAGTGCTTTTACATCCATTGCTTTAAATAGAAACACATGATCTTAATATAATTCTCACATATTACAATTGGGCATTGAGACTGTCATTATCCTTGCATGGGTCATTTACATTTCATCAACATAGCAACAGTTGGATTTTTTAATTATCATTCCATTAAAAGCGTATCTTCTGATAGCTAGTATTAAGTGCCACAAAAGTAGGCTATACCAAAGTACAGTGTCATCATAAACATAGTTTCCTGAACAATTTACACTTCTATTTTGTTGTAAAATATCAATCTTTGTTTCCTCCCTCAAAGAGTTGCGTTTTAGACAACAGCTCTTGTCTATCTCTATTCTTCCACATTTCTTTCTTTTACACTCAACTATTTAAATCTCCTTTTTTCCTATCTATTTTTTTAACTATCTCTTGACCTTGATCTCCTTCCTGTTGTCTTTTCAACTACTTGTCCATTCTCTCAACATGTCTATACAATTTTAGTTTTTTCTTTCAAATCTTACTGTAATTTATCTGTGTTCATTTAATTGCTAATCTCTTAATTTTTAATTTTATCTATTATTGTCGGCCGTGGTGGACTAGTGGTTATGTTCCTTGCCTCTGGTCCCAAGGGTTGCAAGTTCAAACCCGGCCGGGGTCAATGTATTTATTTCAGGATGGATAAATCCAAGGATAAACCATGGGTCCTGAGTCTGAAGATTTTCAGACTCATAAAAGATCCTTAGGCCTGAATAAAGGGCCCTCTAAGCAATATTTATAAACTTTATCATATAGTATTAGTAATACTTTAGTTATCTGCTAGTTGTCTCATTGGGTCAATTTATTGACTGCATGCCATTCATGACATCTGTGGACAAATAAGCCTAACTAATATTTGAAGAGAAAAATTTTTGCCTAGACCGGGACTCGAATCCGGACCCTTGGCTTTCCGGGCCAAGTACTCTACCAACTGAGCTACCGAGGCGAGTTACGATCTAGACGCAAATTTTTCTCTTATGTATGTTGTAATTCCCTTGTGCCAAATGCTTGAAACCATAGCTTCTATCTTTGCAAATGGCGGCTTCTTAGTTAAGAAGACATTTATTGGGAATTTAACACTACTTTATAGCCAGTAGGGCTTCTATTGACGATTTTATTATTAATTTAACACTTCTCATTGAAGGATAAATTACATTTGAAGAGAAAAATTTTCGCCTAGACCGGGACTCGAACCCGGACCCTTGGCTTTCCGGGCCAAGTGCTCTACCAACTGAGCTACCGAGGCGAGTTACAATCTAGACGCAAATTTTTCTCTTATGTATGTTGTAATTCCCTCGCGCCAAATGCCTAACTAAATTAACTTGGTCTAGTAACTCCTAATAAAGGAGAGGCTATGGCTCAACATTGGGCTGTTACACCATTGTAGATGTTTGTTTTAGTGGTGCTCTACAAAAATTTCACTTCCTCCACTCACATTCTGTTCTTGTATTTGTATATAATCTATCTTACTTTTTAAAATAAATTGTAGTGCTGCAGCCCTACAACTTAGATTCCAGAAAATGTTGACCATTTTTTTAAAAAAATAATTTCTATATTATATTGTATTTATACGTAAGTACAGTCCCACTTCCCTCATAGAGTTGCCTCTCCTAGTGAAATTGTTATGATTTTGTATTTTTAACAATCAAATACGAGTTACAAATAATAAATTCAGTAATTTATGGTAATTTGTAGACTAAGAGAGAGGTGGTTAGTCACACAGTTAGTATGATGCACTTCTTATGCCTTAGTTTCAATTTTCTTAATTGGATTATTTATCCTGTTTTTCATATTTACAATTACTATTATTTTATGTGATTATGCTCTTTAACAGTTAAGGTCATTAGCATCAAATTAAAATATGAATATGAAAAGGTCAATAAATTTTAGGCTAAAAGGTATTTTTTTCAGGCTTGTGTACTTCTTAGTGCCATTAAATTACGACATAGGACCTGCAGTTATTCCTTCCAAAGGAACCAATACTCAGTGTTTTTACGCCCTGAAAAATCTATCAACCCTGACCAGGTTTGAACCTTAGAACCAGAGTGAGCATAATAATTAGTCCATGAGGATCGATTGCTTCACATATTTTAAATAGCTACTCATTTATCTCTCATGAGATCACGTTCCAAATCTCGCAGACAAATAAAAAGTTTTCTATGGCATGGCCAGGAATCAAACCTGAACTCCTGGATGGCAGCCAAACCTGTTAATTGTTATACTTCAAAGACAGAGGTATTAAGTATGTTGAATTATGGCTTTTAATGTCTTTTCAAAGATTAATTAATCTTTATAGAGGGTAATAACAAAATTTGAATGATCTTAAATTGATTTTACTGAAATAATGTATGTGGGTGTACTTATGTAACAGTATTTTCTTATCTTAAGAGATAGCTTGATGATAATTTAGACTCAATGAAATGGGAATAAAAAAGTTTAATACTAATAATATATGCAGATAAGATTTTGTTATGTGTTTAACTTTTACGTACAATGAGATACTGCAGTCTTTTCCCCTTCTATTGTGTGGTGTATTGAACTTGCAAAGGAAGTGAGGGAGAATGAGATGAGAAGCCATTTTGAGTTTATGTAGCAGACTAATAATTGGTTATTACTGATGTCATAGAGAGAGAAGTCACTGTCTATTTATTTCCCACACATTATCTAGTAGACTTGTATACTTACAAGGAGAGTGGGAAGATCATCCTTTACTCTCTAGATTATCACATTTCTTTTCATCGTATCTTTCCCATTGGATTTCCAGACCCCACTGTATAGAAGATCCCATAGATGCACACTAATTTGTTTTTACTGATAACTAGAGACCGGATGTTAGGGAAAATGCCTATAGTTATTTATTATAGATATTGTAAAAGTGACTTCATATAAGTTCATACCTACGACCCTAGAGTTGTTTTCCATGAAGTTCATTTTACCTATAAAAATGCTTATTTCAGCTAACAATGCCTATAAATGCCTATTTGCCGTTTTTTTCTCAAAATTAACATAGTATTTCAATGAAATCAATTGAAATGGATAGACTTCATGACACATATCATTGCATAGAAATTTTCAAGTGTTCTTTTTATAAATTCTCTCTTAGAAAATTTTAGGATAAGAGTGGCAAAAGGACAATAACCTAGCAGGTGGATGGTTTCCACCTTAATGCACTCCTGTTAGGCGAAATAACAAGTACTGGCTATTTTATTTTAACTTAAGGCTGTAAAAATGTATGTTGTAGTCCATTTTTGTAAGAGCCTATTTTGAATTTTTAGTGCCTTTTTTGCCTGTCTATTTTTAATGTTTTAAGTGCCTAACATCCGGACTCTACTGATAACTTTTAGCAAATTCCAAAGGCATATAGATCTTGAAGTTGTTTAATGAGATCTTCAATAAAAAATTGCAAATTTTCATCGATCCTACTTAATAGATACTGAAAATGACAATGGTATATATATACCTATATATATTTATTTATTTATTTGTATCTGTGCCTGTTAACTCTGTAGAGGTTGCAATTTTTTATAGTAATCGTACTCGGCACATAACAATAAGGTTAGCCAACAAAATTGGACCATTACGAGTGGTGATTAACATGAATAGAAAGTTTAAAAATTGCTCTAGCAGCAGTAATTTTCCAGTTTTCATAACGAAACTCGGTATCCATCCATAGTAATTCTGCCCGAGGGCAGGTCTTTCACTGCAATCATAGCATTTTCATGCTATGCTTGCAGCTTTACTAGGGAATGGTAGATGTGGTAGCTTCCCGTTGCTTTCCACACCGGTGAAGGATGGTGATGATGATGATAATGATAAGATAATGATGATGGCCATATGATTTCGGGGACCGTTTGGGTCTTAAAGTTTTCCTGACATTTGTCTTACAGGTGAGGAAAACCCCCGATAAAAACCTCACCCAGAAAAACTGCCCCGACCGAGGATCGAACCCGGGCTCGCTGCGTGACAAGGCAGCACGCTACCTCGAGACCACAGATGCCATTGAAATAAAACAAAGAAGATAGATATATAGATAGATCATCGGTTGATTAATGTTTTTGACATTGTCCAATTCCTAATAGCCAATTTTGTTGGTCCATCCAATCCCCTGGTTGCAGATGTTTCACCTTCAAGTATAAATATATTCCCTGACTCCAAGAGGTTTAGGTCTTCCTCTGCCTCGTCTTCCCTCAGGCTTCCATTCCAAAACACATTTTGGTAGCTCACCCTCTTCCATTCGCTGGACATGTCCATACCATCTTAATTGCTGAGTTTTAATGTAATCTAAAATAGTGTTTTCAATCTTCATTTTCTCCCTTATAACTGAGTTTATAATTTTTCTTCCTCCTAAAATTCTTGCTGCCCTTCATATAAAATCCATTTCCATTGCCAAAAGATACTTTTTTGTTTTTTGTTGTTAATGGCCAAAGTTCTGCTCCATAAGTAATAATGCTTTTAACAATTGTATGAAAACAAGGAAGATACTCTAAAAAAATCAACAAAATCCGACCATTAGAATTAAGGATTTACTTGAAAACCAAAATTTAAAAATCGTTCTAACGGCCGCCATGTTTGTTTTCTCGCACCAAACTAAATGTTGTACATAGAATTTGCTTAATAAAAGAAACACATTATGTAAACCAGCAAAATCTGACCATAATATGACTTGTTGAGGAATTTGCTTTGTTTACGCAGTTCATGCGTAACGGACTTTTTTTTAATTACCTTATGGAAACAGAAGATGATATAGGCCTATGTCTCCATTGAACCTTACACCCATACCAATTTATAAATATTCCTTTGTTATAATGAGTAATTGTATAAAATGTATAATGGCTCGGTAAACTTGCATTGTACTTACAAAGTCTTATTCTTGCTTGAATGATTTTCTTTAGAGAATTTCTGATGATAGCCTGTTTGCACCCCTATCTGAGAGCGACATTAAGTCAGTTTGTATGTTAATTGTCATTCGAATTTTTGTCAGGCTTTCCTGCGATTTGTTTTCGGCATAATTCAAGGTCAAGGGATGAGCCCCTATCGTTGAATGTATGTTATATACAGAAATGCCGGCTGGTTAGATGTCACATCATCACAGCCGATTAAATAAAATAGAACAAAATGAACGACATGAGAAGTGGGAGAAATCTTAGGAAAATCTGCCCGATTCGCACACTACGAACACTATATGGAGTGACGAAGATACGATTTCACCCGTATCCTAAGAAAAATAATTTTTGTATGTTAGATGTTGGCTGCAGTGGACTAGTGATTATGTTCCTTGCCTCTAGTCCCGAGGGACGCGGCCGGGGTTGATGGATTCTTTAGGATGGAAAAATCCATTGGACAAGTCCTCCGGAGGGCATTTAAGCCGTGGGTCCCGAGTCTGAATATATTCAGATTCGTAAAAGAACCACAAGCCTGAATAAAGGCCTCTGTGCAAAATTTCCGAACGTTTCCATCCTAGTACTACCTTAGTTTCCTAGATGTCACTATGAGGCAGAGCGCTGACCCCAAGCCACTTAATGTTTAAGCCGTGGATCCCGAGTCTGAAGATTTCCAGAGTCATAAAAGAACCACAAGCCTGAATAAAGGCCTCTGCAAATTTTACCGAACGTTTCCATCCTAGTACTACCTTGGTTTCCTAGATATCACTATGAGGCGGAGCGCTGACCCCAAGCCACTTATGACATCTATCCGAAAACAAGTGTAACTAAATTAGTATGGTTGAGTTTCTCGCCTGTAGGGAGAGAACGCCCCGGTCTCGTTGAGAGACACAAGGACTTCCTACTACTAGACTATTTTATGACTTTAAGAAGTTAAATGTATTGAAGTGGATAGTTTCAGCGTATCCCATTGTCGGTTGCGACATATTTTGAACGTTACGGAGAATTACTTCAAGTATTATTAGTGTGGTTATGTGCATTTGCAATGCTATAACCACTTAACACTTTAATCGTCCTAGAGTGTTTTTCTGAGGCATGATGTTTGGTTTTTTTAGATTTTTTTTCTTTTTATGATGAACAAGGAGCTGGCCCGATGCATCAACCCCCAACCTGGCGGACGGGTAATTTTTGTTCAAGGTTTTCTTCCTCTAGCCTTTGATAGTCTAGTATCTTACTTCAAGGCAGCAGCGCTAGTTTTGGTCCGCCTATCAGCTGGAAAAATACGAAATAAAGAAATAAGGGAAATTATGGGTGTACAAGAGGAGCCGGACATCACAGACATTATAGCCTAGACAAGAAAAGATTGCAGTGGTATGGTCATGTCAAAAGAATGCCAGAGCAAAGATTGCCTAAAATTTTTATGGAATGGATCCCAATGGAAAGGAGGAAGACCGAAGAAAACTTAGATAGAAGGGGTACAAGCAGCTATGAATATCAGAGGATTGGAGGAAGATCAATGGATGGACAGAGAGGAATGGCGTTTGGTTTCCGGAAAACGGCGGCAGCTGCCATGATACCGGATGGTGATGATGATAACCTCTTAACGAACGGGAGTAGAATAATGGTCCCTACCTTTTATATGCTGTGCCTTCCATAGCCTTTAATTTTAATATTTCAAGATTTTGTTCCGGACAGCATTCTCACAAAACTATAGTTGTGACTTATTCCCCAACCCTCATAGTTGTAAATATTACATTTCCAAACTTTGCCAAGGCACGATATTTTGTTGGAAATATTCCTGTGGAAAGTACATATTCGTGTTTTCAAGAAATTAACTTCGGGTACATTAAAAGCTGTATTGTTTTGTGTCATAGATATATATGTCGCATGTTAAAGAATATGTCAGATAACGAGAGTACACGGTATCCTTGGCAAAACCAGGTGTAGGAACTTGGACCCTGGCATTGCGAATAGGTGCAGAAATAGCTAACGTTAAGTCTTTGGAAGCAAACTTGAAATTCTTGCATTCATTTAAAACAGTTTGGAAATACACATTTTAAAATGATCGATTAGCCCAATACCTTACAAGTGTAGTGGTCATCTATAACGTCACAGTTAGCACGCATTTTTAGATACATTAAAATCACATTAGTACCAAGATAGAGATAATATTGCCCACAAAATCGCGTGCAAATATGCACGCAAGGATCCACATATTCTCATCCAATAGCACAGAGGCCATCTCTGCCCACTCCGCTTTATCGATAAAAAAAAATTTAAAGGACGACCAACACGAAAAATCTCCACCATTATGCTTCTTAGGATCAAAGGTTAGCTGTTAGCCAGTGTTGAATAAGATATAGAATTTTCTTAGTCAATGGCGGGAAGAGGTAGAGAGATAAGCCCTATTTTCCAGTTTTCTTTTTATCCAAACAAGTAAGTAATAAGCTACTCACGGAAAAATAAAAGGTCTTTGTTGTTTTTTTTTCCCTTACCAGAATTTAAAAAAACTATAACAAGCTGACTGGGTCCAAGTCCAGCGTGGATAATGAACACTTCAAAAAATAAAAAAATAAACTTTCCTCCTGTCTTTCCATAGTCGGACATGTTGCCTCCTAATATTTATGATTTTAGGTTTAGTGTTAAATGTAGTAGGTTTGTGTGTAAAATATTAGATGCCATTGTATTCCTTGTCCACCGCTGTGGTCTAGAGGTAGCGTGCTGCCTTGTCACGCAGCGGGCCCGGGTTTGATTCCCGGTCGGGACAGGCTCCTGGGTGAGGTTTTTTCGGGGTTTTTCCTCACCTGCAAGACAAATGTCAGGAAGCTTAGGGCCCAACGATTCCTGAAAAATCATCCATCCTTCATCATCATCCTTATCATTATCATCACCATTCTTCACCGGTGTGGAATGCAACGGGAATTCCCTAGTAAAGCTGCAAAGCATAGCATGAAAACGCTATGATTGCAGTGAAAGACCTGCTCTCGGGCAGAATTACTATGGATGGATGGATGGATGGATGGATGGATTATATTCCTTATTGTTTTTTAAGTCGCTTTAACAGCTTGGTTTATTACGTCTAAGATCCTTTTGTTTATGGCAATACACTGTATAGGCTATATCTATTAAGTATTTATTTCTGTTTTGAAAATATTATTTTAATTAGAAATGTTTATTAATATTATTGTTAAATCGTGGTAATGAAATTCCAAGTATTTCGGCATTTGTCAATTTGAGAAAAATCTTCAAATTAGTCCTTTCCGAGATGTGAACTCAAGTAATATGAGTCTCAAACGCTAATGTCTGCGCTCTTTTGCTTGATAAAATAAGATTGTCAATTATCTGAACTCTTGCTTTGTACGATAAATATCTGCGTTGAAAGTTTGTTTTTGTTTGTTATATGGTTGCATAATACTATATCTATGACTGTACCGCGCAGTAATCGTCTTAGCGTTGTTCAGTCTCCTCCTACCACTGCCACTTGAGCCGTCAGTGTGTGCCTTACTACCTTCCAAGTCAGCTGTAGTGAAATCTATGAAACCGCGAAGTTCAAATGGCGGAGTCGGAATTAATGAATTTAAACCCAAAACACTGGAGACACTCTGTGTCCAAGCATGTCTTCGACTTTTGGAATCGGCGTGTTCTGTCTCCGGATATGTAAACGGTTCCAGACCGCAACAACTTCATAACGAATGTGTAGTTTCCATTCCCTGGTATCTACGACAGCGTCTTTTAGAATCACTTCTCAAGTCCGGTCGTTTATATAACACCCTTCAGTTGTTCGTCCTCGAAGTCCTCTTGGCATCAGATATACGTCGATTAGCAATTCGTCATGTACGACGCTGGTACAGACATCGTTTCCTCGAGCTTCTATCGTCGGGACGTGCCTCTGGGCTCCGAGTCTTGCTTCTGGAGGACATACAGTGGCTCACAGGGAGTCCCGTTTCTTCGGCTCCATTAGCATCTGCATTACATTCACTACCGATGTTAAGACAAGTGTCGCTGAGGTTTGTGTGCGATGATGGGATATTGGAAAGTCTTGGAAGTTCGTGTCCTTATCTGGAAGAAGTGGATTCAGGTGGTTCAGTGGGTGTGTCAGATGTAGGTGTTAGAAAATTATGTATACAGTCAAGTTACAATTCTCATAATAGTATGTCTAATTTCAGTGAAGATAAAGTTCTAGACAGTGGATGTTTTTCATTTGTCGGACGAACGGTACGCAGTGTGTTTTTAAACTGTTTCTTAGAGGATGCTCTAGATGAACAAACAAATTTACCGAGTTGGTGGAGATCGAATGTCATTAAACATGCAAGGAAAAATCCATGTTGTCGAACTCTGAAACTAGTGAATCTGGTTTCCACGAGAGTGACAAAGCGGGGTGTCGAGCTACTAATGTCGTGTTCTTCACAAGTCAGGGTTATGACTTACTATTCTTGTAAATAGACCTTAAATGTTCAGGCATTAAACTTTACATTTTAAGAGACAAAAATGTATAAAAAGAAGTCTGCGATTAAGAAAACGAGAGGAACTGAGATTTAAAAATGAACACTAAATAAACTAGTTAAAAAAACTTTACAAATGTTTATATGACCGTAAAAATTAATAAACCAAATTGTGTACGAGTTATTCCTGGTGTTTTATTTGTGTTTACTTTATGATAACTTGGATCGGAAAATATTTTTTTTTTAAATATAGCTATTCTTATGTATTGATTATGCATTTATTTTTTTCAGTATCAAAAGCAGTTCATTTTGTACTATATCTTAGCATCTAACATAATGTAGGCCTAATAACATTTTTGTTTCATTTCAGTATAGCAGTGTAGTTTTTGTTTCGTAAAAATATAAAGATTCATACTTGAATTTATCTACGTTAGTATGCAGATCGTGAGGTTAGAATCATAGTGTTCTATTTTACTTTTTTTTTTAATTTTTCAGGAGAACGTTTTAAAGTTTAGAACTAAATGTAGGATAAGGGTGTAGGAATGATTGACTTGAATAGTACTGTGAGATATTACAACAATTATGGTTAAAACTTGAATATTATTTATATAAAAGACTCATAAGAACCATCTACAGTTAGTATGAAAAACAAACAAAATGAAAAAAAAAATAATAAGTAGATAGAAGAATCATCTTATAACTTCTCGAAATATAAATGGAATGCTACTATGGTACAAAATAAAGGTACGTTGCTATGTATGAAACTTTTACGATATTGCCTAACAATGTTGCATACCAGCTATAAACATGTATTCTTTATTATCGACAAAAATAGGTTTATAAATTCATATCCAATTTTTTATAACACGAAACCTATGAAAATACATTATGCAACGTCTTTAAAAACAGGTTTATTTTTATTAACTATAGAGATTTAAAGACACTCCCTAATTCCACCTATTATCTTCTTTTATAGTACATTAAATAATTCCGTCTGCATTTAAAATAAATTTAGTTACAAAACGTAGAAGTTTAAATATTAAGAGAACGGCGAGATAATCAGGCTACTTATATCATAATTCAAGTATGGATGCTAGAAATAGAAATAATAAAGGAAAATTTGCAATTGCTTGCCTCAATGGAATATTGTGGGATAAAAATATAAGTAATAAAAATAAAATGAATATATATCATACTATTGTTAAAAGCATCATTACTTATGGAGCAGAACTTTGGTCATTAACAACAAAAACAAATAAGTACCTTTTGGCAACGGACATCGATTTTATACGAAGGGCCGCAAGAATTTCAAGAAGAGAAAAAATAGGAACTCAGTTATAAGGGAGAAAATGAAGATTGAAGACACTATTTTAGATTATATTAAAACTTAGCAATTAAGATGGTACGACATGTCCAGCGAATGGAAGAGGATCAACTACCAAAATCTGTTTTGGAATGGACACCTGAGGGAAGACGAAGCAGAGGAAGACCTAACACCTCCTGGAGTCAGGGAATATGTTTATATATGAAGGAGAAACATCTACAACCAGGAGATTGGATGGACCGACAAAAGTGGCTATTAGGAATCGGACGATGTCAAAGACATTAATCAACCGATGATCTATCTATCTAAGTATGGATGCTGTGTAATTTATATGCGAAATAATAAATCACATATGCAATTTAAAGTGTGCCTATTATAATGTGGCTGTAAATGCATAACAATTATGAGAAAACTGTGCCAACAGGCTAAATAAATCTATTCTATTCTATTCTAAATAAGTTCTTTCGAGTATTTTGGTATAAGTAACTAAATCTAGCTCACGTGGATCAGATTTCACCGTGTGAGGTAAATCGTGCTATTAGGAGACCCTTCCCCTTAAGAGAATTTATGGGTTTGTCTGTTGTCTATAACTATCGAACCGGAGATTCATGAACGCGCGGACATAAACTCTCCATACATCCCTATTTTCAGCTAATATTCCGAATCACCCTTTTCTGTATAATTCACTTCATTCTTGATCTACCCACCGGGTGCTTTCCCTCTGCACATCTTAAAATGTCCCACTTTCATTCCCCATTAGTGCCATCAGCAGTCTACGAGACTTAACAGTTCTTACGTATTATGTCTGATACAGGATGTAAAATATTAGCATCTGAACTACCAACTGATAGATCTTGACCTAATTACTTAATTTTCCCTGAAAAGAAAGAGAAGTGACAGTATTTGGCCTCTTTTGCAGTTTTGAGTCATTTTTATCTTCATGGCCAATTAACGGGATACTTTTACCTTTTTATATATGTTTTCAACCATTCTTAACCGGTTTTTATATTCTCACCAATTAAGTGTCTCCCATTCCATTGGTTTCGTGCCAAGTTAAACCAAAATATATACAATTTTTATAGCTATAAGTTCTTTAATCTGTTCTTTCTGCCATCAGATATATTAACAATATTTAATTTGTAAGATTTTTTTGTTCATAATACCCCTTGATATTATCTCTCTCAATAAAAACATGAGATTTCTAACAACTGTTTAAAGTTGTTAATTCTATTACCAACAATTTCACAAAATTGTCTCTCAGCTAAGATCAGGACATTATACTTTATAATTTTGTGTAAGGTTACCCAGGAACTATTGTATAATAATGTGTTTACTTTTGTCTGAACGTGAAAGAAATTACAATAATTGGGCTTGTGTCGAATTCATACAAAAAGAGGCGTACTCTGGTTTGAAAGCAAGGTTATACTACTACCTAAAGTAATAAATTCTAAAGCAAAGAATTATAGTAGGTTATATTTACATAAAATGTATTAAAGTATTGTTATAGGATAACACTAACGTATACATACCTACTTATATTTATGCCTACTTCCATGTACCAATAATTTATCCGTTATTTTCTGAAAATTTGTCTTACTTTACATTATGAAATTTTCCATTTATAATATGTCTAAATATTCAAATTCGTGGGAAAAAAAAAGTCAAAATAATTGATAGTAAAGTATTCCCACTACAGGCCTCAGGAGGCCCTTGGGGTAGTGGGAGGTTAAGGCTCCCACTTTTTCTTGACAATCGGCACTTGATGTCAGCCCTGCGTGACGGCCGCCTTTACCCCCAGAACAAGCGTCTGGTACTCGATAGTAAAGTATTCCCACTACAGGCCTCAGGAGGCCCTTGGGGTAGTGGGAGGTTAAGGCTCCCACTTTTTCTTGACAATCGGCACTTGATGTCAGCCCTGCGTGACGGCCGCCTTTACCCCCAGAACAAGCGTCTGGTACTCATTTCCGTTAGAGGCTGAGTCGACCCCAGGGCCGTAGTGCCGCCAGAAGGTTTGGGTCAGTTTAAAAATCCTGACCCGACCGGGACTTGAACCCTCGACCTTCCGGCTTGTAGCGCAGTGCCTTAACCACTACGCTACGGCGTGTCCCTCAAAAGAATTGATATGTTTTTTTTAATTCATGTAAATTTCACAAAATTATAACTCGCTATTTTTTTATTTTGTATTGATTACTGACTACATAAATGTATCCCTTTTTCATCTTATATGCATGATGGAGACCATTGAAATTAAATTGTTTATTGATTCAAGGGAGAAATTAGGTATTTACCTGAAAAATCTGTGTTATACGTGCAGAAGATACCGTAAGACTTCCTCCAATTTTCTTTATTGTCTTTTATTATGTGTCTAGTTACTTCTTACAAGCGTTGGAGGCTGCCTTACATGCGACTGAAATACTCATAAATTTCTACACAGTTGTCAAGTACATACATTTTAAATAATTGTTTAAGATCAGTTTTTAACACGCAGATACTTTCGTGTTAGTTTTAACCTTAATTTTAATTTATATTTTATAGTGATATTTTAGAATATTTTTCCCGATATATTTAGGATTATGACCATAAACACTTACTGATATTATTATTATTATTATTATTATTATTATTATTATTATTATTATTATTATTATTATTTATCATCGTCTTCGTTGTCAAGTCACTACAATTGCCATGGTTTGTTTCTTCCATACTCTAGAGGCTAAAATGTTCGCACCTGATCCGAGCTTTGCGGGCTTGAACATGACCAGGTTCCATGGACTCGTTCAGGAAGTAAAATTCTGAGAGTAGCTTTCTTCGAAGGGAATTGAAGCTGTGAGTCCCGACAATTAAAATAATACCAAAGCCTGAACAAAATATTCCGATTCTTTCACGCCCACATTTGAATCGCAAGCGTATATTGTATATTAATAATAATAGTAGGAAACGCGCATTATTCTACCAGTTATATTATATGGATGTGAAACATGGACTCTAACTTTAAGGAAGGAAAGGAGATTAAGAATATTTGAAAATAAAGTTCTTAGGAAAATGTTTGGACCAAATAGAGATAAACAGACAGGTGAATGGAGAAGACTACATAACAGTGAACTACATGGTCTTTATAGGAAGCCAGATATAATAACTGTTAAGTCTCGTAGACTGCGATGGACAGGACATGTGGTACGAATGGGGAATGAAAGACGTGCATGGAAGCTTCTTGTAGGAAAACCAGAGGGAAAACACCCAGTTGGTAGACCAAGAATGAGGTGGGAGAATAACATTAAACTATGATTTGAGGGAAGGAGATTATACAGGGAATGATTGGAAAACATTAGCTCAGGATAGGGATGTATGGAGAGCTTATGTCCGCGCGGCCATGAACCTACGGGTTCGATAGTGCTAGTGAGTTAGTAGGAAACGCGCACAAGTGTGCATAAGGGTAGAGTAGGCACAGGATTAACCTCCCAATCATTCTGATTTTCATATACCTTATTCTTAATTTTCTTAGGAGGTATAGGCCTACTCGTTCTATTTATTTATGATTGTGATGTGATAACTTTCTTATTTGACTGATACTTATAGAATTTGTATTTTTTATTTCTTCTTTAGATATTCTTTATAGAGATCATTATATACATGGAGATTTAAATATTAATCGATTTATTTTTCTCGTTCTTTTATTTGTAGTGTTCTGTGCTGAGTTCCATCACAGTTTTTGTGTTCTTCAAAACGTGATATTTAGCACACTTCAGTCTGCATAGTTTGTGATGGAAACCGTGTACTGCGAGTCTGTTGACTGCACTCCTCATCTGTTGATTCGCCCTTGTCCAATTTCTATCAGTCATCGCGCTGGCAATGTAAAATTCTTCTTCTTCTTAAACATAATTTGTAGGATTTTCATCCTTTTTATTTCCAAAATCACTCCTCTGAGGAAGACGGATGTGCATTCACTGTCTGTCCATCTCTTGGCTGGCCTTCCTCTTGTTCTTCTCCCGTCCATTGGTCTATCTTCTTTAGCTCTTTTTGCAAGTCGATTTTCTTCCATTCTTTCTATATGACCCTTCCAATATTTTCGTCTATCTATAATAAATTTGGTTATGTCTTGAATATGACATTTGTCCCTAATTTCTGTGTTGTGTATTTTATCAAATAATGTTTTCCCCTGAACAGTTCTTAAGATTTTAATTTCACATGTGCTTATTATTTGTTTAGTTTTTGTTGTATCAGCCCTAGTTTTGTATATGCTGGTTTTGCTTTCTATTGACATAGGCCAAATTAAATATTTCATATATATTTGTGCTGCATTATCAGCTTATTTCATTACTTCTTTTATTAAATTTTTAATGTTTGTAATTAATACACCTAAATAATTAAATTCTGATACTTGTTCTATAATGTTTCTTTCCACTTCTAATTTGCATCTTACTGGTTCTTTTGATATTTTATATTAAGGACCGTGTTTAAATAAAATACTTCCTGCTTACCATACCTACTTGATGGTTTTTGGGAGTGCTTCATTCTAAGGAAAATTAAAATATATGAGTGAGTACCATGTTAAAGAGATATATACAGTAGAAGTTAGAAACCCACGGACATCTCTGGTGAAATTGTTAGGAGTAGCAGCTCGCTACGTAAAGCATTTTGATTAACCTCATAACATAAATAGGCGACGTTAAAGCCACGAAACGAACATTACTTTATTTCAAGGTTTATGGATTGTCTTCATAATTAATTCCAATGTGATGAAACTAATATGAAATAAGCATATATGATTTGTATTCTTATTCATTATTGCGTTATCTGTCCTATTTCTAGGAATTTAATGAGCTTTTAAAAATTATAATCTTACGTTTTAAAGACGCAACTTTAGCTCTAAAATGCATTAAATATAACCAGCTAATAGACAATGAAGATTTCGTTGGTAATGTGATATTTGTCACACTAGACAACGAACAGCATGAAGATAAGTAGTGTGTCTATATACCTATTTCCAGGAAAGTTTGTAGTACCGGTACTCATTTTAAATTAAGTTGAATGAGTACAGAATGACTAAAGAAAAATCTCCTTCCCTCCACTATCCGAAATCAAATCCGAACAAACACGACTTAAAACATTATAGCATAGTTATATATAATTATTCTCATCGTTATAATAACTTAAATGTAATACGCTGACATTTTAACTTTTGTCCTTATAGCTGATTTTCTTTCCAGAGTTTAATATTTTATAATGGTGCCCAGAAAGTAATGATAGGAGTGAAGTTAGTAGTATTATAGTAGTAATAATTCCCAGTGAGTTACTTAAGATCAAACAAATTGCTATAAGTAAAATATATATTGACCATATAAGAAGAACTGAATAGGAAGGAAGGGATTGTAAATCAGGTTTTTGTCATTAACCGCAGAACTGCCCAAACTTATTTGTATCGTGGGTCAAATGGAAGAAACATCAAGATGGTGCTGGCCATAGACTCTATTAAAGCTGTTGTATATTATTATTATTATTATTATTATTATTATTATTATTTTATCGGCCGCTGTGGATTAATGATTATTTATGCTTCTTGCATTCAAAAATAAAATTAGAAAAGAAACCAAGATAAAAATGTATAATGTTATGGCGGTCCCCACAATATTGTATGGATGTGAAACTTGGGCTCCAGTGAAAAGACAGAAGGATAGAATACAGACGGCGGAGATGAGGTTCCTAAGACAAGTAAAAGGATGTACAAGTCTTGATAGAATAAGAAATGAGGATATAAGAGAAGAATTGAAAGTACAGTCTTTATTGGATAAAGTCACGAATTACAGACAGAAATGGATTGATCACATGGATGGAATGAGTAAGGAGAGATATCCATTGTTAGCAAGAAATTATCAAGCAAGAGGAAGACGTGATGTTGGAAGACTTAGAAGACGTTGGGCTGATGCATTATGAAGTCGGAACGGGCAATTGCCTAATCCCTGGAGTGATGATGATGATGATGATGCCTCTGGTCCCCAGGGTCGCGGGTTCAAACTCGGCCGGGGTCGATGGATTTTTTAGGATGGAAAAATCCAAGGAGCAAGTCCTCCGGGAGGGACTTCAAGCAGTGGGTCCCGAGTCTGAAGATTTTCAGGCTCGTAAAAGATTCTTAAGCCTGAATGAAAAGGCTCTAAGCAAAATTTACCGAATTTTCCCGGCCTAGTACTACCTTGGTTTCCTAGATGTCAGTATGAGGCGGAACGTTGACCATGGGCCACATCTATACGAAAAGAAGTGTATTGTTCAATTTTTTCTTTATAGGAGGATAGCGTCTAAATCTCGTTGAGGGAAACAAGGGCTTACAAGATTATTGTTATTATTATTATTATTATTATTATTATTATTATTATTATTATTATTATTATTATTATTATTATTATTATTATTATTATTATTTAGCAGGTTTCACAACATCTCCCTGCACACAATTAATCTACTGTCATTCTCCTTGACATCTCTCTGTCATTCCAATCTCCATAGTCCAATTGTTTTTCACTCATGCTGTTCAAAACGCCATCAATCCACGTTTATTTTTTTTGCTGTCTTCTTCTACGAAGTGGCACCCATTCTAATATTTTTCTTGGGAATCTGTCTTCTGTCATTTTTATATGGCCATATCATTTTTATTATTATTATTATTATTATTATTATTATTATTATTAACGTGTGTTGTTTGCTAGTTTCCTTGTTATGTCGTTATAATATATTTCACAAGTTCTTGTTCCGTTACTGATAGACTAATATTATAGATCTACCTTAGCGTATTTTAATTTATTAGAATTCTACAGACCTATAGGGGCCGGATAGAGAGTGATGGAGGGCCGTATCTGGGCCGCGGGTCGTAGTTTGGTCGTCCCTGCTTTAAAGTAAAAAGTTTAAGTATCTGTAGTAGTGTTTTTTTTTAATCCAACGCCAACAAGGATTTGACGGTTAGTGTGCTTTCCAATGTAGCTTTGCCTTAATGGTGAGTTGATTCACCTTCTCCGACGGTCAAGATATCTTCCCTTGTTTTGTATTTAGTTAGGTGGGCGGCATCCATCTCTGTTTCTTGGCATAGTGGACAGATTGGGGTCCTAGCTTGCTTATCTTGAATAGGTGTTTGTGTAGGTCCTCGTATTCTGCAACTATTATGTTGTTGACACTTAGAATTTTCCGTGGAAGAGATTTAAGTGCGTGTTACACTAGTTGTTCCCATTTTATAAGGCAGGAGTTGACTTTCGGGAATAGTAATGCGGCTCTTATTTTTGTCTGGATTTGTGGACATATTCTGTGATGAGAAATTGCTGTAGCTAGAGAAAAAAAGTAGAAACAGATAACATTTTCAGGAAGAAGACAGCGTGTGCATCCGAAGAGAAACTTAAGACAGGGGAATAGTATAATAAGATGCAGCCTTGTATCGTATGATATTCATAAGTAATGCCACGAGTGATTTCCAAATTATCGATAAATTCACGACTCACCAAGTGAGGAGTGAATTTATCTAGAGAATTTGGAAATCAAGAGTGGCATTTGTTAGGACTATTTAACGAATAAAATTAAGCTGTTTACTCACAAATCATTATTTAACTATAGTTATTTTAAAATATTTATATATTTAATGTAAACGGCGATGTTTGAAAACAAATGAGAAACGATAGGTACGCTTCTACTGCTTCATTTGTTTATCACTGCAACCAGATCATACTATTTATTGCCAAAGGAACGCAATATTGTAAGGAGGAGCTTTCTTTAATATGGTAATCATAGCACTGATAAATATTTGGTGAAACACGATTCTGATTGGTTGTAAAACAGAAATCATTGAAACGTGATTGGTCATTGACTCCCATTTGGGGCATGAGTTAAATAGTCATAGTAATCCTGCCCGAAGGCAGTCTTTAAATCATAAGCATTTTCATGCTATGCTTTGCAGCTTTACTAGGGAGTTATAGGTGTGGTAGCTTCCCGTTGCTTTCCACACCGGTGAAGGATGATGATGATGATGATCGTTGGGCCCTAAGTTTCCTGACATTTGCCTTACAGGTGAGGAAAAACACCGAAAAAACCTCACCTAGGAGCACGCTACCTCGAGACCACAGCGGTGGATATATTATTCTTAATATTGCTTAGGTTAAAATGTGTCACATTCGCTACATTTTAGTTTTTATGATGGGGAAAATTGCGTGCGATCAAGGGTTAGAAAACTGTAATAATTCGTTTTCCAGAGTCATTTTAAAAGTAAACGTATCAAATTCGACATAATATGAAATAAAAAAAAACATATAGTCATCATAGAAAAAGAAAGATTAAGAATTTAGCTTGCAATAAGATAATATTGACGCAAAAGAAACTCGAGAAAATGGTACAATTTTATACCCCATATATGACAAATTACCTTATGTAGTAGTAGTAGTAATAGCAGTAGTGTAGTAATAATAATAATAATAATAAATGCGTTTTATGTATTGTTATTGTCCTTTGTGTACAAATTGTTTAATCAGTTTTACTAACTAAAAAAAAACTCCATGGCGCGACGGGCCTAGAAGACCCTTGGCCTACCATCTGGCTGTTGACCTCACATCCACATGTGTTGATCACATAGGTGGACAATAATCTAGCCGATATAAGAGTGGCATGTCAGCATATCGGGTCTTCCAGCCGTTATAGCTGGTTTTGTCAACTTAGATCTGCTGTTTATTGCAGCTACCGAAATTCCTATGATGCTGGATAGACACTGGCCAAGATTGTATGAGAAAATGTCTTCCCTATGGAGACTCGAACCAGCGAAGGTTTTGTATTCAGCGCTAAAGCATCGTGCCTTAAACCGCTCGGCTACGGTTACTATTTTTATAAATTTTAAGAATTTTAGTACTCAGTTTCATAGACCAGATTATTGCTGCAGTGAATTAAAAACTATTCTTTCTTGACTGATAACCTGATAAGTCATGTTCATATTAGTTTATCAGAAAGTAAATACAAATACAATAGATAAAAAAGTTATTTTTAGAGTTAAATGAAGAAAATTGAGTAATCATATTCAAAACAATAATATGTAATTCTAGTTTTATTCTATAAATTATCGAATTATAAAATGAAAATATTTTAGTAATAGATTTTGATCTATGACACTTTTATGTATTTATATATACTAGTGTTCGTCCATTGGTCGAAATTGGACCATAAAACGTCACCGCATTGTTATTTCACTTTATATTATATTAGACATTGTTAGTTTTATATTGTATTTCACTTTATATGGCATTGTACTGGACTTTTTATATTAGGCATATATATATATATATATATATATATATATATATATATATATATAGAGAGAGAGAGAGAGAGAGAGAGAGAGAGAGAGAGAGAGATCCGGTTTCGAATCCCTTCCAGGCATTTATTTTTCTTATCACACCATATATATACACACAGTCTTACGCCTCTTTTACATTCCCGCATTTTACGTTTTCCCGCCTTTTACAACATTATATAAAGACCCCTTCGGTAATAAGTAGCGGATCCACGTTGAGAAAACCAGCTGTAACTGTGGATATGCTGACCACATGTCACCTCTACACTGGCAGGATGATCGTCTACCTCTGTGATTAATATATGTACATGTATTACTTCCCTGCAGTTTAAATGGGAGCTTTGGCGCTGGATTTTAGTGTGTTGCAGTTAAAAATGGCAGTTTCTTCTGGACATGACCTTTATACATCATATGCTTCTTTTGAGAAGATTTTAACTCTTGCACCAAGGAGATTTTCCATAAACTCTGCCTTGCAGTTAAAAACGGCGGAACTAATTGTTTCCATTTTTTATTGATAACACTAATTCACATCAGTAGTTACTAAACAAAAAAATCGGTTGACAAACAGAGGAGAAAAGGTGTACAAAGTTTTTTTCTTCACGTATTAATATACTGTATAGCTTTTTTCTGTATTATTTAATTATTTAATTTCTTTTATTATTTTTTACCGAAGCGTTTACCTGTAAATCAGCATTCATATTGAGAAAATGGATAAATAATTGTTTTTTTAATAGAATCAAGAAATCTAAAAAGATTATCGTTGCGAATTGTTAGTAGATAATAGTTATTACACCAACATGCTGAACTTATGTAATTATGCAGTAGGCTTATTTAGCCCGGCAATACAGCGATTGCAAAACTATTGTATATTTGGCTTAACTTAGCAAAGAAAGAGATGGAGATATAAAGGTAGATCCTTGGCCGCTTTCGCCCAGTTACAAAAGAAAGAACCCACCCTGTTGTCAGTTTTCGTCTTCCTATTAACATCTGGTGAAGAAACACAGACAACACCCGGTGCGAGTGAGAGAGATGAGCACAGCTGTCTCTTTCTACCAATTTCTTGCAAAGTTAAGCCAGACGGACAATAACCTCATCCAAGTATAAATTGTCCATGTAATTATTGATTTGAGCCCCTCATAAAAAAAATCCTTAAAGGATTCTTATGGCAGAGCCTTGAGGAAGGGGAAGGCAGGGAATCCTGAACTTCGATGGAAGAATGATGATGCATCCAACTGGCAGAGACATGCAAAAGATTGGACTGGCTAAGTAAATTAAGGAAAAATCGGGATTCAGCGTGGACTGTTTGAACTTAGATGATTATGTTGATATTTCACACATCCTGTTTTCGATATATTGCTGGTATTTTTATTTCAATTTCTAGATACTTGAAATTTTTTGTCATATTACGTCTAAAATTGAGGCCTGTGTATGTTTATTATCTGTAGTAGTGTGTCTTTGATTTGAGGGAAGTAGATTATACGGGGGATGATTGGAAAACAGTAGCTCAGGATAGGGATATATGGAGAGCTTAAGTCCGCGCGGCCTTGAATCTACGGATTCGATTGAGCTAGTAAGTTGTCAGTTAGTGTGTTTTGTGAAAATGTATCTAATATGTGGATCCTGAATACCTTTATGTTAATGCTAAAGTGCTAGTTATAAAGTTCATATTTTTCGTGATTTACTAAATTAATTTATTTCAGATTTTCATGAAATGTTTAACAAATCCTTGTACACAATTTAACATGAATACTTCTCTTTAGAGTCGGCAGCGGTCGTCTAGTGGTTATGTTCCTTTCTCTAGTCCCAAGAGTCGCGGGTTCAAACTCGGCCGGGTCAATGGATTTTTAGATTGGAAAAATTCAAGGGACAAGTTTTCCGGGAGAGACTTTAAGCTGTGGGTCCCGAGCCTGAAATTTTGGGGTTCATAAAAGAACCTCAAGCCTAAATTAGTGCATCTGAGCAAAATGTAACTTTTCTTCCCCATCCGAGTAATTCCTTAGTTGCCTACTTTGTGTCTCATTGTGATGTGGTGACCACATGTCACTCACGGACATCTGTAGGATAATAAGATTCTCTAAATTAGCTTGTCAATAAACTCCCGCTAGAGGAGCACTCGTGTCTCGACGAGAGACGTATGGAGTATATACGTTTTTCTTAGAAGTGATTATTTTTAAAATGAAGAAAAATATTGTTGCTAGGAAATCCTTTGTTAAATTATAGTCAACGCATTGATAAATGACCAGTAACATTTCCATCCTCATGCTTTGAATAGGTTTTTAGAAAACATACATCAGTTGTGTAGGCCATTCCGTATATATGTTTTTTTCTTTATTTCTTTCTTTAGTTTATCTTCTCTTAGGTTGATTCTATTCCAAAACTTTCTTGAACCATCTGGTTTTCTTCATTATTTCTGTGTTTCCTTATTATCTTAGAATTTTCATTTTTTATTTTATTTATTGTTTCCTAATTAGCTCTCTGTTATTCAACGCGCATTTCCAGACGGTGTTGCCGTCCACTTTTTGCGCTATCCCAAGTTATATATAGGTTATTTTTTCCCCGATCCTGCATATTACATGTACAACGGTTTATAAATTCCCATTTACTGTACTCAAATTCCGCATAATACGTTTTTCGGTGCAGTTTTAAGATTCATCTTCAACATTATTTTGAACAAATTTAAGATGCTTGGTCTCATCCATTTAGTTTTAGTAAAAATCAACATTAATCCCCAAACCTAACGGTATTAACAAAAAAATAATAGCATTGTATCTCAAATCTGACAAAAAAAGAAGACGTGCGGGGCTGTGTCGGGGCGCACGGCCGTGAAACGATACTATGTCAGCCAGTCGCTGTTAGCTTATTGGATTGAAATAAGAACGAAACATGCGTACCAAATATTTCGAATCCGATTTTAAAGCGTCCCACCGAGCGGCTTAAGGCTTGGGCCACTCAGCATCGTAAGAAATTTGGTTAGCTACAATAAGTAGCGGCTCCAGGTTGAGAAAACCAGCTATAACGGCTGTGGGACCCGACATGCTGACCACATGCCACCCCTATACTGACTGGATGATTGTCTAATTTCGTAATTGCACATGTGAATGTGAGGATAGCATAGGCTGGTAGACCAAGGTCATTCCAGGCCAGTCACGCCTTGGATAAAAAATATATATATATATATTTTTTTTTTTTTTGAAGCGCTAGTCCACTGCACACCAATGGTCCTGCATCACATAATTTCGACCGATATTGATATTCATCAGCTCGGAGACGTCTTCGACAGCGTGGGTGTTATCTTCACTCGCTATGTTCATTTGTTGGGTACAGCAGCAGTAAAAGTGCTCGTGGCGTCGCGTCTTTCACTGAACGCGCTGTGTCAGTTTTGCGATGCTCCGTGAACAGTCTCGTTCCCTCGGGACCGGACATTGAGGTATCTGTGCATGGCTCAGGACTTCCTCTTTCCAACGATCTGCGTAATCTATATTTTCGGCTGGCTCTTGAGCGGGCTGAGGCCGATTTTTTTTTTTTTTTTTTTTTTTTTGCACGTTTACTTTAAATTTTTACATAGAAATGTTGTCCAAAATATTTTTAATATTTAAATCGATGGATCTCAACAAACCTTATTCACAAACATACGAACCACCGCGCTACCATGACTGAGTCGTGAGTTACATTGATGAATGGAAAGGAGCGAGAGCGCAGATTGTGGTCGATCTTGTAGAAAAACCAAAAAGAAAACGCCCAGTTGGTAGACCAAGAATGAGGGGTAGAATAAGATTAACCGTTATTTGAGGGAAGTAGATTTATACAGAGGATGATTGGAAAACATTTGCTCAGGATAGGGATGTAGGGAGAGCTTATGTCATCGCGGTCTTTAGCCTATGGGTTCGATAGTGCCAGTGAGTTAGTTAGAATGGCAAGAGTGCCTATATTCACATTATTTTATATAATAAAATGTTGGTTAACCACTGACATTTAATGCGGTCTTCACATTGTTCTTTTAGTAAGATTCCACTGTATCACAATAGCTTAGTCTATCTCTTCATGTGTCAATAAATATTTGGAAAATTCAGAATTATGATGCCTATGCCTCAGTTTATACAAGTTATTGGATTTTTAAACAAAGGAAACCAATTTTAAGCATGCTGCTTGTAGCTTATGTCCCGCGCCGTAGCCGAGTGGTAAAGGCAAGGTGCCTTGATGCAGAGCTACGGGACTTGAGCTGATTCAAGTCACCATGGGGAAAGAAATTTTCTCTTGGAATTTCGGCTGGTATGGGACCGGTGCCAACCCAGCATCGTGAGGCATTTGGGTAGCTACAATAAGTAGCGACTCTGATTCCGATTGAGGGTCTTTCCACTTTTCAGCGGTTGCCCTTTTACCAGCCGGCTGCTGGCCCTTCACATCCACATGTGTCAATCACAGAGGTATATGATCAACAGCCAGTGTAGGGGTGACATGTGGTTAGCATGTCGAGTCCCCCAGCCGTTATAGCTGGTTCCTCAACTTGGAGCCGCTACTTATTGTAGCTACCCAATTGCCTCACGATGCTGGGTGGGCACCGGTCCCATACTGGCCGAAATACCATGTGAAAATTTCTTCCCCCATGGAGACTCGAACCAGCGCAAGTCCCGTAGCTCTGCGCCAAGTCTTCCTACCTTAACCGCTCGGCTACGGCGCGGAACTCAAGTTCAGAAAACCAGCTGTAACGGCTGATGGAACCGACACGCTGAGCAGATATCACCCCTATACTAGCTGGATGATCATCTACATCTGTGATTAACAATGTGGATGTGAGGCCAGCAGCCGTCTGGTAGGCCAAGGGCCTTCTAGGCCTGGAGTTTAGTTTTAGTTTACTTGTAGTTTATAAATATCTGGTGATGTCATGATTATTTCATCAGTGTTAAAACATTAACAGATTCTATACTTTTACAATGAGTAGTTGAAAGTAGAGTAATAAATCATTTTTAAAGCAAGCAAGTTAGCTCTTTCGTATCTTGTACATTTTTCATTCTTGAACATATTATGTATTACTAAAGCGAATGTTTAAGTAGCACACATGGTTAGCATGAATGTGATACCGTGACTTACTCTGACATGTTTATTCTTAATTCGTGTCTGATGTTCAAACTTCACGTGTGAATAGAACACAGTTAATAAATAAATGCAGAGCTTGTTAGGATTTTGCTATCCCATAACCTCATTTAATACACATTAAATTATAAAATTGCGAAATGAGATAAATGTTAATGTTATGCAGGGAGAATTGTAAAATTGCAGCCATGTAACATCACAACCATATGTAATTAATGTGCAGTCTGAAACTGTTATTTAAAATGGCTGTCACAAATTCAGACAACATTAAACAATTTCAGTTGTTTTATCAACATTCCCTTGCTTTCAAACAATTGAACTCTTCAAACCAAGATATAAATTCACACGAATTGTAAAAATTAAGCATAAATATTAGAATAGGAGTGAACAAAATTACATACGCAATTCGGGATGTAAGTACATTAATAATACCAAACTTATTTGCTAGCTCTCTCTTAAGATCGGGCTCAAATACGTCCTCGACTAGTAATGTACTACTTACTTCCCTTGTTGCGTACATAACTATTGGAAGCATATGAGAGCCAGTAGGTACACGGACATCAAAAACATTTCTCATAGAGTTATGAGATCTGGCGATCATGCTGCAACACCCGAGGGATCCTTCTTTACGGTACAAACAAAGATGTTGGCTGGTTCAAACCTCAACCAAGTTCGTTGGATTTTAAAGACGTAAAAACTCATAAGTATGGGTTTCTTTGAAAGGGAACTAAAGCTGTGGGTCCCGTCTCATAGATTTACAGTATGTAAAAGATCCTCAATATTTTCACGCCCAGATTTGAATTGCTGCGTTAATTGAGGGTGTAGTTAAATAATAATGTAAAAAAGTAGTGCGCTGTTGTATATTATGTGCCGAAGTTTAAGGTCACCATTTTCGTAGTTTTAATGATTTCAAGTTTTTTTTTTTTTCATCTCATTCATAGACGCTTTAACATCAAGGTAATTTCACATTTTATGATTCTTAGGCGTAACATTAGTCCATGTGCTTTATTGCGTATTTGTATTTTTTAATGTGATATGGGTAATTAAGATAGCTAGATGGCTTTGGGGAACTGACATTTGTCTTACAGGAAAAATCTCAAAAAAAAGTCCAGGAAACTTGTCCCGGCCGGAGATCGAACCCGAGCCCGTTGTGTCTTAGGTAACGACGTTATCTCTAGATCATAGCGATGAACATTAAATTATTTACATACATAAGAAAGCTTACAATAATATTCCTCGACCTTATTATCTTTTGGTCCACCGCTGTGGTCTCGAGGTAGCGTGCTGCCTTATCACGCAGCGGGCCCGGGTTCGATCCCCGGTCGGGGCAGTTTTTCTGGGTGAGGTTTTTATCGGGGTTTTTCCTCACCTGTAAGACAAATGTCAGGAAAACTTTAAGGCCCAAACGGTCCCCGAAATCATATGGCCATCATCATCATCATCCTCCTTATCATTATCATCATCCTTCACCGGTGTGGAAAGCAACTGGAAGCTACCACAGCTACAATTCCCTAGTAAAGCTCCAAACATAGCATGAAAATGCTATGATTGCAGTGAAGGACCTGCCTTCGGGCAGAATTACTATGGATGGATTATCTTTTGAACAAGGTAATGGTAAGCATGAACATATTTATCATCAAATGTATTTATGCTTTCGAAAAAAAAATACAGTATATTTCCTATTCTTACCTTTCGGCGTTCAACCAGATTTTGATTATCGCTACTATTTCACGAATAGAATAAGGGAGAAGGAAGTACAATGCATAATTAGCTTCAAGTGGTCAGATTGGCGTTTGCCATTCTCTTGAGCAATGCCTACTGAAATTGTTACTGGCTAATCACGTTACACTTAATATTTGATTAGTGTGCCGCACTCCCTCGATCTTAGTTTCAATTTTCTAGGCCCATTTTGCTACTTCTCATATCAAATATCCACTATATTTTGGGAAATAAACACTCTCTCTCTCTCTCTCTCTCTCTCTCTCTATATATATACAGGGCAAGTCAAAATGTTGTGCAGGTTTTCAGAAATTTATTATGTGAAATGTAATGAACATATAATATTGTGAGACATATTGTATGAAAGGTAAACTCTCAAAGTTTTTTTTTTAAAATATTCACAGATGTTCTATGTGAGCGCCTTTTGTTACACGACAGATGTCAAGCCGATATTCAATCTCCTGCCAAACTTTCTGTAGCAGTCCGCGGTCGATATCAGCAATGGCTGCTGTGATGCGGGCACGCAGTTCATGCAGTGTTGTTGGAAGTGGTGGTACGTAAACATGATCCTTTACAAGACCCCACATGAAGAAATCACACGGGGTTAGATCTGGTGAACGAGGTGGCCAATGAATGAGTTGTTGATCACCCTGAGATGCACGGCCTATCCAGCGTTGTGGTAAAGCCGTATTCAAATGGTCTCGAACACTGCCATGGTAATGTGGAGGGGCACCATCCAACTGCAGAATGAAATCTGGACTATCCGCTTCAAGCTGCGGAAGGAGCCATTGTTGTAGCATATCAAGGAAAACATGTCCGTTCACAGTACGTTCATGAAAGAAAAAGGGCCCATAAACCTTTGCATGGGAAATGGCACAAAAGATTTTCGTTTACAGATACAGCCTGAATCCCTAAATTGTGTGTACCACTTACGAATGGATCTCCCATCCGGCGGGTCTTTATCGTATCTGGTACGGAAATGTCGTTGAACACTAGTCACAGAGTTGTTTACATGGTAATCAAGCACACAGAAAGACTTCTGATCCCCAGTCAACGCCATTTTCCTTTACTGCTCTGCTGTTGACATCTTGCGGGTGAACGCGGAACTTTAGAAGTGGACAACTAAACTTTGAGAGTTTACCTTTCATACAATATGTCTCACGATATTATATGTTCATTACATTTCACATAATAAATTTCTGAAAACCTGCACAACATTTTGACTTGCCCTGTATATATATATATATATATATATATATATATATATATATAGAGAGAGAGAGAGAGAGAGAGAGAGGGGGGGGGAGAGAGAGTGTTTATTTCCCAAAATATAGTGGATATTTGATATGAGTCCACCGCTGTGGTCTCGAGGTAGCGTGCTGCCTTGTCACGCAGCGGGCCCGGGTTCGATCCCCGGTCGGGGCAGTTTTTCTGGGTGAGGTTTTTATCGGGGTTTTTCCTCACCTCTAAGGCAAATGTCAGGAAAACTTTAAGGCCCAAACGGTCCCCGAAATCATATGGCCATCATTATCATCCTTATCATTATCACCATCATCATCATCCTTCATCGGTGTGGAAAGCAACGGGAAGCTACCACACCTACAATTCCCTAGTAAAGCTGCAAGCATAGCATGAAAATGCTATGATTGGAGTGAAGGACCTGCCTTCGGGCAGAATTACTATGGATGGACCTACGAATCTGATTTGACCCAATTCCAGACTCTATATTTAAATAAACATTCTTATCGCCCATGGGATGGCATCCAGACACGCTAACCGTTGCACGGTAATCACATGCAGTCATTGGTTTTTTCTCTGTCAATTCTAAGTAGGCCCTACTTATTTTGAACTTTATCATCTGTATTGATTTAAATCCGAAGTTTGGAACAACCACTATTTAAATTGACATCGTAAATCGTGTATTAGCTCCATAGATTTTCATTGTTCTGGGAGATAAGTAGCAACATCAGAGTTGATTAGATTGTACGAGTTGAAAATTCCCGGAAATAAGATAATTAAATGTAGAACTAGAATTTATAGACAGCAGGCGAACGTTTTAGCGACCTTCAGCGTGTCATTTGTATACACATATGATTACAAGAAGTTCTTAACTGAGTACAGTTTGTTCAAATTATATTGCAAGATAACATTTCACAAGGTTGATATTATGCAGCATATTTTGATATAAGAAAAATACGATCTCTGGTAAAATATTTATTTTGTTTAAAATCGATATAGCCATACGTTATAGTAAATAGTGTTGCATATTCTAATGACATGTCTTCTTTGAATGTGCCATCCATATTAATTTGACTTGGTAAACATAAAAGGTCCTCTGATACCAGACTAGGTTTTTTAATCGTTCAAATAGTGTAATATCCTAAGCTAATGAAGAGATATATTATAACATCTTTGAAATCTGACAATAAATTAAATCCGAACAAAAATGTATTATTAACTATATTTTTATCGATTAATATTATTAGAGTTTTTAAAATATAGAATGTACTGAACTGCGCCCGAATAAGATCGTTTACCCTTTCATATTTTTCAGAATTTTATTTTTATTTTAGCAAGTTTCACATCTTCCTACGCCTAATTAATATACTGCAATTTTCTCTCGTGCTGCCCAACACACTATCAATCCACGTTATTTTCTTTTCTTCTACATAGTGGCACCCATTTTAGTATTCTTCTTGGAAATCTGTCTTCTGTCATTCTTTTGACATGGCCGCCATGTCACGCAGCTGGTTCGATTCCTGGTCGGGACAGGCTCCTGGGTGAGGTTTTCTTTCGGGATTTTCCTCACCTGTAAGACAAATGTCAGGAAGCTTAGGGCCCAACGGTCCCCGAAAATCATCCGACCATCATCAACATCCTTCACTGCTGTGGAAAGCAAAGGGAAGCTACCACACCTATAATTCCCTAGTAAATCTGCAAAGCATAGCATGAAAATGCTATGATTGTAGTGAAAGACCTGCTCTCGGGCAGAAATTACGATGGATGGATGGATGGATGGATATATAAAATCCACAGTTAACGTTTGAACATTCATATTTCGTTTAATTACATTGTTTCATATTTTATATATTCTAGAAATTTCCGCTGAACTCCTCCAAAAATCCATTTCTGCAGTATTTAATTTACCTATTCTAGAATGTAATTCCCATGTTTCTGCGTTATATCATTATACTCATTATTGTATTAAAATGTTTCTTTTTGTTTTAGAATTATATTCTATTTCTATTAAACGCCATTTAATTTTGATATGGCAGATTTGCTCTTATTTATCATCTCATTAATTTCAACATCATAACTTCCATCTGCACCAATTTTTCCCCCAAATATACATATTCGTCACATGCTCCAGGTCCGTCTTCTAAAACGAGATATTTTATTCATCTCCTATTATCATGTACTTCGTTTTGTCCAAATGTATCTTTAATCCCCATTTTTTGTATTCCTCCTTCAGTTTTCTTGTCATGTACTCTTCTTAAGATACCTTCGTATCTTCCACAATCAATAGCTGGTCGTCAGCAAACTGTATCGTCTTTTGCCTTTATTCCTATAGGCGACCATTTGTTTCTCCACTGTGTTAAGATGTTTTGTAGATATATTTTTAACAAGGTCTGCAATAAATAACATCCTTGTCTTAAACCTTTGGTAACTCCAATTGCATTTTTATCTTGTGTAATAATATTATTTGCCTCGAAAGTTTGGCATACAGGTAAGGAAATATGGAAGTTGTATTTTCTAGATCTCAAGTAAAAGTTATTTACTTGTGTTTTTCCCTGTACCCTTCACGTGTGTTAACATCCAAAGTGATATCGAGTTTATTTTTTTTAATAAAACTGTGAAATATCGAATAAGATTAAATGAGTCCTCTTGGTAATGAAATTCCAACTCAAGATTTGCCTTGACGATTGTAGAAATCTCGGTCAAGTTGATCGGCACCCGGTGTTTTAACCAGGGACCTCCCGAATTCGAGTCTCAAATGCTATACTGTTTGAGCAAACTCGCTCGGTAGTAAAATAATTAAACTAACATCCAGTCTAAATAATTTGCTATCCGGTAAGCTGTTTATTTCTTTTGTTGCATTTGCCATGAGTTTTCTATAGTTCTCTGGTTTGTACTGATGTTACGGAATTATATTTTATTGTAAAATGGGATCTGGTAATTAAATTCCAACTCTACAATTCCCCTGATAATTGAGCGGAAAAATCTCTAGTTTTATCTCCCGAATACAAACATCAAATCATATTATCATCGGGTAACGTAATTCCCCCTTCCAGGTGCCCCAACCTAAGAAATGGATTACAATTCCGCCAATGCCAAGGGAGAAAACCAGAAATGTCATAAAAGACAACATGGTGGCATTATATAAAAAAATTGTAAATGGTCCTCCATGCGCTAAAGTTTACGTCAACATCCTTCGTTCAGTGTATTGTCGCGGATCACCGCCGCCACATAGGATTCAGATTTTTCTTTAAATTAACTCCACAGATGTTTACACAAAATTTCCAAATTAACTCTATTTAATTCACAGTAATTAACTGGTATTCACAAATAATTTGTTGCTAATAAAGTTTCTTCCTGCACAATTTATTTAATGACCCTGTTCTTTAAACTCGTTTACGGTTTTACTTGGATATATTTTTTTTTCAATTTTATAAGGTATACAAATTTTAAAATTGAAATAATTTTAACCTCAACGGTGTTCAAACGTGGTTATTAAAAGTATAGATTAGATAATTTTATCTTCGAGTTTATGTCACTAGTCTACTATTCTGGAAAAGACTGAGTGGCTGATCCGACCCTCGCACCTTCTTATGTATATATGCGAGGGCGGGATACCAGTCGAAACTTTTCCTGAGTAAAGCCTTGAGAACCGATCTTTCCGGAATGGAGGCATAGACGGATGTGAAAAGTTCTCCGCGAGCTTTCATATTCTTGAGTCCGTCAGCTCACAAATCCTTCTCTGCCATAAAGGGTGAGCCCAACTCTTGCCGTCACCGCGAAATACGACGCAGTATTTTTTTTATTTACAATATATGACAGAGACTCTTGACTTCCCAACTCCTTTCAAAAAACGTAAAAATGAAAGTATATAAAATTATTATTCTACCAGTTATATGGATGCGAAACATGGAAGAAGGTAGAAAAGGAGATTACGAGTATTTGAGAATAAAGTTCTTAGGAAGAATTTTGGACCAAAGAGAAATGGACAGATGAATGGAGAAGACTACATAACAGTATGGTCTTTATAGGAAGCCAGATATAATAAGAACAGTTAAGTCTCTTAGACTGCGATGGGCAGGGCATGTGGCACGAATGGGGAATGAAAGACATGCATAGAAGCTTCTTGTAGAAAAATCAGAGGGAAAACGCCCAGTTGGTAGACCAATAATGAGGTCGGAGAATAACATTAACTATGATTTGAGGGAAGTAGATTATACAGGGAATTATTGGAAAACATTAGCTCAGGATAGAGATGTATGGAGAGCTCATGTCCGCGCGGCCATGAACCCACGGTTTCGATAGTGCCAATGAGTTAGTTATGAGAATGCATACTTATTTCTTGATGGATGATACAATTAAAATACAATAATTTATTTAAATAAAATTGTGATCACGCTCTACAGTTCATCAAAAGAAAAAAGTTGGTCATGCAGAAACTGCATAAACTAAGCAAATTCCTTAGCAAGTTGAATTTATCATTCAATTTTGCTGATTTATGATGTGTGTGTGTGTATGTATATATATATATATATATATATATATATATATATATATATAATTAAATTGAATGTATCCAATTATATTGTGGTAAATTGAAATGCCATCTATCCACCCAGCGCAGAACTGAAAAAACAACCATGACAGCAGCTAAAATTACTTTTTTATTGCCCACACTCCTGCTAAAGCAATTATTAAATTTTTGCTTTAGGTGAATCCCCACTCATGTTCCAAATTTGCTGATAAATGAACCCAATATTATTTTTTTTTAATTAATTGCTATATACTAAGTCTGGTTCTGAAAAAAAATTCTGCCATTGGAGTCTTAATAGGCATATACATATAAGTATATATCCTGGTGATCATGTGATTGGCAGAGTTCTTTTGGGTACACTCTAACAAGTGATAATGTGTGCAGGCTCTGTTACGGAGGTGCAAAGATTGCTATCAGTATTGTAGAAACCTTTCCTGTTGTAGATGTCATGTATTGCCCCTCGGTTATAGAGGTGGTGAAGTTCGTAGTTAGCTGTTTTCTGTTCCTCCTCTATCATGGTGGGGTGCAGTAGAAGTCAGAGTCAATTTCTGTTGCTTTCTGTGTTCATTCTTTTCCAGGAATTTTTCACAGGCTTATATTAGTTTCAGGTTGTGTGATGATATAAGAGCTGTAAAAGTCTTTGTTCCTGCCAGTTGAAACATTGGTCAGTTTGGGGTGTACTTAACACATTCAGTACCAGGCACTGAGCAGGGCATTTAAACCCACAGGCCAGCCATTTAAATACCCCAGCTACCCTTTTCGTGGCACTTTAGAAAATGGACCATTATTCACAAACTATTAGTCCTAGAAAATTCAAATTTTGTACATACCTAAAGGAGATATCCTAGTAGAATTTGATGATGAAATAACTTGGGTGATTGACATCACATGGTATCGGCGTATCAATTTCAGGAAGTGGAAGTTCATCTTCACTTTCACTTTGTGAATCTTCTAATTCAGGAATCAGTTCATTACCTGAATCATCATTATACAAAATATTCACTAATTCTTCTTCAGTGAGATATTTTTCTTTCGCCATGGTTTCACTCATGCACAAACAAGAGCGCGATAACAAGAAACATATACGACTGCATTGGAGCCTGGAGGCAAGTTTGGGTGAACGAATTCCATGTGTTGTTTGTTTTAAAAATAAAAGGGGATTTGCAGCCTAAAAATTGCAATTATTGATAATTGCAAGTTAGATATATTCCAACTTAAATTGTACCCCCCTTAAAGATAAAACTTTTCAAGAAATTTGAGGCCAACCGGAACCTTTATAGATATTATAATAATTACACATATATTATAGGAACATGTCAAACGGGAATAGAAAATGTATATTTACATGCCATCTATGATCTCCAAGACATACTAAGCCAACACAATATTTAGGCGCCAAATATAAATGCAGTTTGTTCACGCCCACTCTAAAACGAGTTAACTGACCGACGGCCGCATACACGATAGTCTCTTTAAACGCCTTAACTGGTTTATGGTACTGAATGTGTTAATACACCGAGCATTATCAGGTATCTGGTGTATCTGGTCTTGACTCTATCCAGAGCTTTAATATTTCTATAGTTCGGATGTGGCCATATTAATTCAATGCTTTTATTGTGGCAATTGTTTTGTATTCAACGTGCCTTGTGAAGGTAAATCCAGTGTCTTAAAGGGTTACCCCTAGGTATTTGTATGACTTAGCTATCTCTAGTGAGTAGATTCCACTTGTGAAAACATCCTTTCAGATGATTAATCCTTTTTTACAAAATTTCATTATCGTTTTGTTTTGGTTAAGTTTCAGTTCATTTTCTCTCGACCACTCCTCTAATCTGTTCTTCTTGGATCATAATCTTGTTTTTGCTTAAGTTCGCTGTGTCATCTGCATATATTAGTATTTTCACCTCTTATGTTGTGATCTTCTGTACAATGTCATTTGTGAGGATATTAAACATTATCATGCTCAGCGAGTCGTCTTGCAAGACTCCATTTGTTTATACTATGTCCGTTGATTTAAATGACCATTGCTTATGCTTATTACATTGTTGTTTTCCAGGATGTTGCTTATGAGTTTAAGGAGAGGATCCTCTGGTCCTAGCACTGTCCTGAGTTTTCAAACAAGTTGAAAGTTAAAATACTGAGATTAAGATGTATGTTTTATAAACTACATAAAAAAAATAATTTATTGTGAAAATCATTATGGCAATAATAGAAAGAAGAGTTGTTATTTTTATTTTATTTTATTTATTTTTTTTAGTTGATCGATAAGATAAACACTTCGCATTTTCTAACTATTAAGTGTAGAATTTTTAAATCATATATTTATTTTATATAATAAGTTCAGTATACTGTTTATCAAAAGAAAAAAAAAACATTTACAATTTGAAATTCCATCTTAGTTAATGTTCTTAATCACATATGAACTATTAACCTTTATTTTTCTCTATGATGTAGCTCGATATTTTGTTAAGAAATGATGCTGATACTGTAACCTCTCTATAATAATGAAGATAAAAACAGAAATGATATAAAACAAAGGTCACCAGTTTGTACTTTAAATATACTTAATTTTCTTGAATAACTGTACCTTAAAGTAGGTAAGCTTAGACAAAAAATAGAAAACTCGGCATTTGTTAAATTCCCTAAATTTTCAATCAACTTAAATTCAGTCTTTCAGTGCATAAAACAATTTTTTCGTAACTACAAATCAATAGGACAGTTTATACATATGTTTTTGTACTGATGGTATTGTATTATTTCCTCTAGTTCAATTATTATTATACAATAGAAACTTACTTCCTCATTCCTTTCCAGGTTTTTTTTTTACATGTTCCTATTCCCCAAGGTTGGAATAAAAAGGAACAGGTGATTATTTTCATTTTATTCCATAATAAAACATATACTGGGATGAAAGGGAGATCATTTTACCTTCTTTAGAAAATGTTTTGATATTTTTCCATTTGCTAGATGATCATCTACCCTTGTGAATAACTTGATATGAAACCACCTGGTAAGCAGGGATCTTCTAAGGCCTGTCATGCTATAGAGTTTTTTCTCTACAAAAATGTATCTTAGGATGAAATCAAAGTTTTAAAACTATCAGAAATTTAAATATTTCCTATTTTATCTTTGATTATAGTTATTTTGCATTTATAATATTTTTCCCATGTTCCCAAGTCCTGTTTTTCCTTATACAGATTCTATTACACTTCTCAGTAATATTTTTCCTTTATAATTTTTAACATATTAGTCAAAATAGAAATTTTAAATAATCTCTATGCAGAATAATCTGCATAGAGCTGAAAATTAGTACAGATCTTAATTATACTGTAACAAATGAAATATCAAAAGTCCCCATCGATCCCACTTGTGTTAAAAATTTTATTCAAGATCAAATGTCCAAAAAATTGGATGTTTTTATTATTGGATCTTCTCTCCCAAAGACATGTTACTTTGAAGACAATAGGCTTTGGTAGCCTTCTTGGCTCATTTTCTTACTACATTATGTATTTTACCACTTCAATGTACTGTTGTGCCCAGATACTCATAACTTTCAACTTGCAGTTGCTGTTCATCACATTTTTAATCTGATCTTTTCTATGAAATCTTCTCATTAATTTCTGATAGTAACTTTACTCTTTCTATAATTAAACTGACTAAAATGGACACATGGCATCTAGGAGTATAACTATCTTGGACTCCCATAAAATGTAGAGAGATCAGTTGCCTGAGGTAATGGATAATGGACCTTCTTTGCTGGACCAATCATCCCCTAGATTATTTATTTATATATTCAAAGAAATTAATGCATTGGAATAAATAAATAGATGAATAAAAAATTCACATAAATACAAAATATTGAAAACTACTACAGCACACCTTAACTTCTCAGCATACAACTTATCAATATGAATATTTCATTCTTCAAATTAATATCTTTAACCCTAGGTTTTTTTCACTTAAAGTATTTATTTTTTATGGTCAAGAAAAGTAATTATCAATTTACTCAATTTTAATGTCTTTCAGAAATAAAATTTTCTAATACATTTAATAAAATCATACATTAAAATTATTCTTTATATAAACAATTGTAAATTTTTCTTTCCAGGCACCTGTATTCAATGATGCAACTCGATCAGTTCTTGAAGACATATTTTTATTGAAAAGACTAGCAACAATGCAGCAGTTTTTCTCACTGTGCAACCAAGTGGCTCATGGAGTACCAACAGTTCTAGATGATGACCATCTCAATAAACCAATCAGACGTTTCACTGCTGATTATGTTAGTCGGCAGTTGCTTGGAGTGACTTCACAAACTTTGGCTTTGGCATTGTGTCTTCTATTGCAGAGAATTGGTTTGAATGTAACAGGTACAGTACAATGATAATAAAAAATATTTTTCCTTCCATGGCAGATTGTTTGTGTGGGAGAATCGTATATTTTAATGCAATCCAATCAGCCTAATTTTGATCACTAAAATCAACATTAAAATTGTCTATCTTATTATATGATTTTGTAGATAAATTTAGTAATTTTATAACTATTACTTAATTGAATTGGTGATTTCTATCAGCAATGCCTTCATCATCAGCTAAGGTGAGAAATGCATATATTTTATGAGGTAGAGTGTAAAAATTTCCGATTCAGTTAAGTAACATTGATAATTTGCCTTATAGTATTTCTTCTCATTACAATTTTAATGAAATTTTATAACTGTTTGGTGGATTATGAGTTACGACAATACAAACACTGCTAGCATTGAATTGCTGTTATTTTTATAAATTATACTTAGTGATACTGGTGATCAGTTGATCTTCAGTTTTGCCAATATTAGCTAGAATTAATGTCTTATTATCACTCCTTCAGTGTGAGTGATAAATTTAAATAAAAATATGGCATTGGATAGAATTCCATAAATTCTCACATTATTAAAAATAATGTGTATTTATATAAAGCAACGGGAAGCTACCACACCTCACTTTTCCCTAGTAAAGCTGCAAGCATAGCATGAAAATGCTATGATTGCAGTGAAGGACCTGCCTTCGGGCAGAATTACTATGGATATATATATCCATCCATCCATAGTAATTCTGCCCGAAGGCAGGTCCTTGACTGCAATCATAGCATTTTCATGCTATGCTTGCAGCTTTACTAGGAATTGTAGGTGTGGTAGCTTCCCGTTGCTTTCCACACCGGTGAAGAATGATAAGGATGATGATGATGATGACCATATGATTTCGGGGACCATTTGGGCCTTAAAGTTTTCCTGACATTTGTCTTTATTTTGAAGACCTACTATTAATTTCACCAAAAAGATTTTATAGAATTTTTTTTTTGTAATATATTCTCTACATTAAACTTCTCAACTTCCTTATTCATCTTATCCTTCACAGAAAGTATGAATTAATGAATTTCATACAAGGTCCCATTTCAGTATTTACAAAAAGATCAGAAAATGGAATATTACATCATGTATGGTAATATAATAACAAAAGTAGTCGCAACTTTTGCCAACATATGAATAATCAATGAAAACTTCATTGATAATGTTACAAGTAAACAAGCAAGGATAATCAATATCAAATATATGAATATGAATATTCAATTCCATTATGAGGCTGAATAAAACAAAATGATAATTACAAAGAAATAAACGTTATCTCAGTCAAAACATAAATTTATTGTGTCGACGTTTCAGTCTCCATATGTGAGATCATTTTCAAGACATGGTTGTTTATAAATTTATTGTACATAATTTCCATCACCAAGACAATTTTTTTTATTATAAATATATGTATACAAATTCAAATGAATAAATTTAAAATTCCAATTTATAATTAAAAATATTTTAGTGAGGAATCATATGTTGCACACCATTCATTTAAATCTTTTTGTTTATTTAATGCTTTATTTTGTGATTTTTTTATATAGGCCATTTCTGCTATTAATTTTTTTTGTAATTATAAAGATTAATTGCAGAAATGGCCTATATAAAAAAGAACAAAATAAAGCATTAAATAAACAAAAAGATTTAAATGAATGGTGTGGAACAAATGATTCCTTGCTAAAATATTTCTAATTATAAATTGGAATTTTAAATTTATTCATTTGAATTTGTATGCATATATTTATAATAAAAAAATAATTGTCTTGGTGATGGTAACTATGTACAATGAATTTATAAACAACCATGTCTTGAAAATGATCTCACATATGGAGATTGAAACGTCGACACAATAAATTTATGTTTTGACTGAGATAATGTTTATTTCTTTGTAATTATAATATTAATTACTCTCAGTGAAAAATAATTTTAAAAAAGTGTTTTAAAACAAAATGATTTCACATTATAAAAAATATATTTTTAATAGTTGTGATAACAGTTTATATTTCATTTTTACAATTGGCAGTATTGATTGAAATTACTTTAATTTGTTTCATTGTAAGTAATAAAGCTTATGGCTGATCACACATTCTTAACTATAAATTTATGCAATGATTAATTTTTTGGCATATATTTTGAATATATTACTTAATATCTCAACATTCTATACGAACATGTTCATTGTGGCCATATATAGGGATTCATTTTGTATCTGTTGTTGAATAGGTATATGCCATATATGTTAATTTTTTATAATTAATGAAATTCAACATAATATGAAACAAAATTATATACATTGCAAGGATTAAAATGTTTTATGAATTTGTTTTGAAATTCCATCTCAACTCATCCATAAAATTTCATTTTCAATCCTTACAACATAAATAACTATTACAGATTTTAATGTTCATTCATTAAAAGTTTTGTAATCAAAGTGAGTGCCCTCTCAATAAGAGTGAACTTTAAAACAAATTTTACTGTATTAAAAATTGTAGTAGGTTTTTGAGCATTGAATAATTTAGTATGTGTTTATAGTGGAGGTGGAACAGAGAGATATTGGTGCAGAGAGTAAGGTGTCACTAGAAGAGTTGTGTCGGAAGGCAGTGGACATGTGCTTGAAGAGCAATAAGTTCTCAACAGGAACTCTTGCTCAAGCATCTGGTTTGACAAGCACTTTGGATACAACATGGAGACGCAGGGAGGCAGCAAGACAACTTCAGCAGCAAGTAGAAGCACAGAGATCTACTTTACAACGTTTGCAACTCCAGCTGACAGCACATAATTGGCTTCATGAAGATGTTTTAATGTTACAAGGAGCTTTAACTAGCATGGCACCTATTAGTGAGTAACATGCTGTCTATTGGAGGTTTAAGAGTACTACTTTTAAATATCTATAACCTAATATTATAATGATATTCTGAAAAGAAAAATTAATGTTTGAACCAGGAATCGAACCGTGGTCCTCTAGTTCTCCAGACTAGTTTGCAGCCCACTACACCATTCTAGACCTGGCACAAACATTAACAATTCTTTCCACATATACAAATCTATAATTCTTGTTTCGTCCACTGCCAAGCAGGTGTCACTACCATCACCAACAGCCGGCTTCGTTTAGAAGTATCTATATTTGAGAATTTTACATCACCACTTTTATAAGCAGTAAACAATGGCAGCGGCCGAAACGAGAATTATAGATTTATTTATATAGTAAGAATTGTTAATGTTTGTGCCAGGTCTAGAATGGTGGAGTGGGCTGCAAACTAATCTGGAGAACTAGAGGTACATGGTTCGATTCATGGTTCAGACATTAATTTTTCTTTTCACAATATCATTATAATATGATCCATTATTGGAACTGTGTTAAAATAACAGTATTGGAAAATGTTAAATACCTATAACCTATTTATTTAAGATTGTGCCTAGCATTTTGTAACTTGTATAGCTTAAGTGTTGGGCACATCTTAGCATAGCTGGTTAAGGCAATACACTATAATACTGATAAAACTCATATTAAAATTCTGCTGAGGTAAATAGTCACAAAGTAAAATATTAAAATAGATATCTGGTAGCTGCCGTCATCTGCAATTAGGTTATTTTTAAGAATTAAATTAACATTTTTATTACCTCACCTCATATCCTTTTTCTTCTATACTACAGTTTCGAAGCTTATCTCCATCGTCAGTAGCCTCTGGTCAACCGGTGTTATGTCGTTTCTTGGCGCCAAGAAACGACATAACACCGGTCGACCAGAGGCTACTGACGATGGAGATAAGCTTCGAAACTGCAGTATAGAAGAAAAAAGGATATGAGGTGAATAGGTTATTTTTTTTTTAAAACTTTTAAGAATTGTAGGTCTTTCAGAAACCAGCTGTAGGATATGCTCTACTAACTGTTGTTGTTTAGCAATGCATATCCTTCTACTGATGATGGAAGTCTGTTTCCAAAAGGCCTACAATTCTGAAAAGTTTTAAGAAAATTTTAACCTAGTTGAGGACAATGACATCTGTCAGGTATCTATTTTATTTATATAATAAATTGGGGAATTTTTAACTTTGAGGTTTAATTCATAAGAATTAAATGAATTGTGATTTCTTTTTACCTCATACTTCTATGTTTTTTTAAACACAGCACTGCAGTATCAGCGACCATCGTCACCATCCTCAGCTGTTTTCACGACTGTCAATTTTTTCTTTTGCCGGTAATTATCCAAACTTCCATCTGATGTTCTTTTGAAGGAATTATTTTCTAAACTGCCATCCTTCAAAAGAACACCAGATGGCAGTTTGGATAATTACCAACAAAAGAAAAAATTGACAGTCGTGAAAACAGCTGAGGATGGTGACGATGGTCGCTGATACTGCAGTGCTCTATCTAAAAAACATAGAAGTATGAGGTAAGAAGAAATCACGATTCATTTAATTCATATCTATTTCATTATTTTATTTTGTGAATATACTACATATCAGAAAGTCACAGTTTCATTTCTTGATGGGGCCAGGATTTTTTAACTGGCCTAAATTTCTGGAGATGACCAGCCTCATGTGGTCTTGTGGTCAGAGTTTCTGACTACAGTTCATGAGGTCCTGGCTTTCATTCTGCTCAGACCACAGGAATTTTTCCTTAAAAGAAATTATTCTTGTGGTCACACATAGTCTGGAACTTAGGTTAAGTTTAGGTTTAAGTACTTTCTTGGTGTTTTGTTGTGATTTATCACCCATAATTTCATCAGGGTAACATAACTCTGCCTTCCAGATTCCCCAAGTGAGTTACAGTTTCACCAAGCAGGGAGAGAATACCAAAAATGTCATAAGACAATGTGATAAAATCTTCTGGGATAAACATATCCCTGTGGTCATCTCAATCTCTAAACAGAAATGAGTACCAAGCATATGTTCTATAGATAAACTCAGTTGTCATGTAGAGCTGAGATTCCGACTGACAACTTGTGTCAATTTTATAGAGAAGATGGAGCCTTAATCTTTTACTGTCCCAAGGGAATACTTTAGAGCGTGCTTGTTGAGTCAAATTATTGGTAGAGAATTGCTTCTAATTTAAATTCAATAAGGATATTTATGATATTTAAACATCATATCATACACATGTGATATAAATTCAAAAATTTTGCTAATTACAAAGTGGTGCTTTTAATAAAAATAACAGGTCTTCTTCTTCTTCTCCTCCCTTTCAAGTATTAGGCCAAGGCCTGTTACGATCCTATAGAAAATTTTCCCTCCAGCGTTTCATAGGACGGCCCAGAGATAACAGGTGTTTCCTTTTAATGGACCATGAAGGCCCATTGTAGAAATAGATCCGAGGATCCACAATTCCTAGCACAGGTGGTTGAGTGCCTTACCCTATTCTCTGGCCAATTTTGTACTAAGAAAGCTCCTGGTACTAATTTTATAGGAAGCTTTTGGACATAATGAGTACCCGATAAATTCTCCACCCTTCTAATGCTTGGGATCGAACCCAGACCATCCAGCTCATCAACAGATGCATTGCCATCTGAACTACCTGGTCAATGTATAAGAATAATTTATTAAAAAGCAAAATCCTAAAAAGTACCTTTTTATAAATGGCAAGAAAACATAGAATATTTTGAGTGCTTTGTTGTTTAAATCAGTAGTGTTTTATTGAAAACAGATCTTAATTATCTTCTCTGAAAATATTAAATTCAAGTAATGTTAATATTGTAAAGGAACTGTAATTATTAAACAGACTGGTAGATTTAATTGATAAGAATATGTAGAACATCTGTCATCTATCAGCCTTTAAACATTTTGGTACTGTAAGTTCATTTACAAAAAAAACATGATAAATGTATGGTCACTGGTAGATCACATATCCTCCATTTTATTTCAGAAGTTTTAAAATAATATGCATTAAATCTATTTATTTCTTTGTTTTTGGTCACAAAAATGAATTAAAATATTTCATCTGCTAATAGCCAAATCAATTAGTGAAGTTCTAAACTTCAAACCTCTGACTCTTGAGGCCGGTTATCACATTTGAAAGATGATATGAATTTGGTTAGTATATATCCCAATCATTTCTCAGGTAGACAATATTGAAGTTAGTGTTAGAATGTTTGGAATTAATCATATGAATGTGTTTTTATTAACTTATTCTTCTTCCTTCCTTAATTATTTCCAATTCCTTGAGTTGGCTATTACAAAGAGATTCCAGCTATCTCTATCCTCTCGTAATTTAGTTATCTATATCTCTGACCATGTCTGTCCAACTTCAATATCTTCCCTAATCTGGTCTAGCCATCTGCTGAGAAATCTTCAATTCTTCTACACTAAATAAAGGGTGCAATAAAAAAATTAGGCCTATGTTTTGATTGGGGCACCAAGAAATATCCTGATATACAAAGGAGATTATTGTGAACTGGAAAATCTTGGGTACCACTGATCTAAATGAATAATAGAAATTAAGAGAGGAGATAAAAAAACAAACTCATATCCGTAATTGTTGTACATGGACCATAATCTGATTCTCAAAAATATGTCTCTCTCTTTATTCTATGCATTAAGCATTAAATAAACTTTTCATCCACAGATAAGTAAGCATATCTAATGAAAAAAGTTTAAGATTTCACCCATCCTTTTCTCTTTAAACAAAAAGAAAAGTAAAATAAAATTCATAATATTTAAATCATAGAAGAGAAAAATTATATGCTCAGACCGGGACCCTTGGTTCTCTAGACCAAGTGCTCTACCACCTGAGCAAGTACCGATCTAAATGCAAATTTTTCTCTATATATGTTGTAATTCCTCCCCACCAAATGCTATGAAGCCTTTGCTTCTATCTTTGCAAATGGTGGCTTCTTTATTAAGAAGACATATTTGGGAATTATACATTATATTATAAATGCCAGTACGGCTTTTTTCGATGTTTTATTATTAATTTCATTCATCTCAATGATGGATAAATCATATTTGAAGAGAAAAATTATATGCTCAGACCGGGACTTGAACCCGGGACTCTTGGTTCTCTAGACCAAGTGCTCTACTACCTGAGCTACCTGAGCAAGTACCGATCTGCTGGTATGATGCATTATTTTCATATAAAACAAAATTTATTTCTTGCAACATTATTATGGTAATCAATGCTAAAAATAATCTTGCAGATCGACCAACATTCATGTTAGAGTTGCGCAAAACATCATCAGCACTTCTTGGATTACAATCACGATTAACAGAAGCTCGAGAACAACAGAGTGCGCTTGTAACTAGTGTAGAACAACGACTGAAGTGGGCTGCAGGAGCAAATCCTGCATTGAGTGAAGTGATGGCAGCATTTGAGTCTGCAGTAAGTGCTCGGTCTGAGAGGCTAACCTTGGAACAAAGATTGTCTACTCTGGTGGGAAATACTTGCAATGCTCTACTACATCATGAAGCTTTGCGTACCAGAACTTCTGAGGGTCTGGCTCATGACACTGCTTTTCTTCAGGTAATTATTATTAATGCCCAAGGCAAATACTGAGTTAGAATTTCATTACCATATCAATTCCATTATTAATTATTTTTATAATTCTTTGTAATTAATATAATTTACATTTATTAAAAAAAGCATGTACAAGTACTAGAAATACACACACCTAAAGATTTTAAACACAGTTTGAATAAAAATGTCAGTCATGATGGACTAGTGGTTATGCTCCTTGCCTCTGATCCCAAGGGTCGCGGGTTCAAATCCAGCCAGAGTCAGTGGATTTATTAGGATGGAAAAATCCAAGGAGCAAGTCCCCTGGGTCGGACTTTAAACCATGGGTCCTGAATCTGAAGATTTTCAGGCTCATAAAAGATCCTAAAAAAAAAGCCTCTAAACAAAATTTACCAATCTTAACATCCTAGTCAAATCTTAGTTGCTTGTTAGATGTCTCATTGAGTCGGTATGTTGACCACATGCCATTCATGACATCTATTGGCAAATAAGGTAACTAAAAATTAACTTGGTCTAGTAACTCCTAACAAAGGATAGGCTATGGCTCAACATTGGGCTATGCAATTATATATAGGTGAATAAAGGTATTCAAATGCTTCATATTAAAAATGAAGTAAAAAAAATAGCATCATCGTCTTCTTATCATGTCCTTCTTTTGGAAGGTTGATTCCAAATATGCCTCCATTCATCCCTATCCTACCGTGCTTTTCTTCCTCTCAACTCTTTCCATACTCCCTTTCTTGTAAGTTTTCCTTTGTTTCATTTAAAGTAAAAAACTGAGGTGTATTCATTAGGGAGTGAATTTGATATATGTTACAGTTGTTATATTAGTTTAATTTTTTTTTTCTGCAGTTAGTAGATCAGTGTGAGAAGAGCTGTGTACTAGCTGCAGGCTGTGAACAGACAGTAACACCTGCAGAGGAGAGCTTGGTGAAGATGCTGGAACCTGAAGGGCCTATTGATCACACTTGGATACATAAAGCAGAAGTTCTTATATCAGGTATATTTTACTTTTATTACTAAGCCCATTTTCACAAATATGTCAGTTACTTTGCTAATACCATTTTTGCATGATAGTACGTTGTGTCGTACTTACAGCAGTGGCAACCATGACTGATAGTTCAACTTCCTACATTTTGGGGTTGCCAACCTAAATAACTATATTGTAATATTACATATTACAAACACACATGTGGGAAGTAAAACAACTGCCTTCTATTATACTATGTACAATGTATATACAAAAAATATCCAAAAAGGTAGTGTTAATATACATTATATAAAACAAATCACTGTATTTTAAATTAACTGAACTTTATTTGCAACAATATAAAACAATAAATATGTACTTGCTGCCATTTTAATTGGTGTCACAGCCACCTGTAGTTTCAACTAATAAACATTGCCTACACTTGTTTATTTTTTATTATAATGTGAACGTGTCACAGCATTGAGAATGTCACAAATGATGTGAAGAAACCCTGGGTCTGCTAGGAATTATGAAGTATGAGGTGAGTGAAATAATAAAAAATAAACAATATTAAAAAACCTCATAGTGTTATTTCCTATCTACATAACTTAATTGCCTACACTGTTAACATTAATCAGTTGTTTATAATGAATGCAAATATTTCCAACAAAGATGTTATTATTTTACTATTATTTATTATTTTGAAAACACCATTGCACAAGAAATAATGTACAGCGCATGTTTGTGAAGTATTTTACAGAATCTTGGAAATTCCTCGTTTCTGTAAAAAACGACTTCCCAACCTCGCATCGTAATATACTATTATCTCTTCACCTGATTGAACCCTACTAGAAAAAATATCTAGCTGCAGTTAGCTCTTAATATTCATTAACAACACGCAGATCTTCTTATCTGAACTTTTATGCGAGTGTTTAGAAATATCCTTTTCATCTTTATAAAAAAATTATATTTATGTCAATACACAGTTATTTAAAATTCCAGAGTATCCAGAGAAACATGTTGTTGCATCTTTTAGATTGACCATGAGTCGTGATTGTCGTTGAAACATTTGCACAGAATTGGAATTATCTCTCTCACTTTGCCCCTTGTGCAGTCTATAAGAAGATAAGGACCCGATTCACCAATGTCCACCTGTTCCAAATGTACAATATCTGGGAAATACTGGAGAACAAGAGAGCTTAATGGTTGCAGCAATGCCAATATGTCAAATGCTTAACATTAGTAAATAACAGCAATGATGTTTTTATTATTAATTTAATATATCTCATTGAAGGATAAATTAAATTTGAAGAGAAAAATTTTCACCCAGACCGGGACCCAAACCCGGGACCTTTTGTTTACCGTACCAATGCTCTTCCAACTGGGCTACCGGGGCGAGTTCCAATCTAGATGCAAATTTTTCTCTTATATACGCATTTGGTGCACGGGAATTACAACATATATAAGAGAAAAATTTGCATCTAGATTGGAACTTGCCCCGGTAGCTGAGTTGGAAGAGCATTGGTATGGTAAACCAAAGATCCCGGTCTGGGCGAAAATTTTTCTCTTCAAATTTAACAACAGTAATATTTAGGTCATCTTGAAGAAGAGCAGGAAGTTGAGTATCTGATGCCAGTGTAGAGTTAGTCAGTTGGCTCTTGATATTTCAGAATACCACTCATACATAAGATTGCAGTATTGATGTTCAGTGTTCATGAAATTAAATGAAGTTGAAGTACTATGTCATAAATCTTATGTACACAGAATTGAAGCAATAAGAATAACATTTTTGAGGATACAGAAAACAAGAAAAGACAAAATTAATTTTTTTTTTGCATAAAGTGAAGACAAAATTAATTTTTTTTGCATAAAGTGAACATAGATATAAATATAAGAATTAAATGAATTGTGATTTCTTCTTACCTCATACTTCTATGTTTTTTAAACACAGCACTGCAGTATCAGCGATCATCGTCACAGCTGTGTTTAAAAAACATAGAAGTATGAGGTAAGAAGAAATCACGATTCATTTAATTCTTGTGATTTAAATCTCATAATATTAAAAATTCCCAAATTTATTATATAAATAGATAGATATATATGTATTGAGAGAATGAAGATAGACTACTGAGGCAAACACTAGAAAAAAAAAAGATACAGGAAAGAGACCACAAGAGGTAGAACAAAAAAAGGGGGGAGGAAGAATAGTTTACAAAAGAGAAAGAAGATTTAAATTGATATAAGTCCAAAAATTAAAAATTACAGACATAGGTTATTGCTGCTATCTAAAACTCAGCCCTCTAATGGAGGATATGAAGATTGAAGAAGATACAATGTTGAGTACAAAAATAACTTTTATTCATATGTCAAAACAGAAACTTCCTATCAAAAATCACCCATGTAGAACATTCCAAAGTTTGAGACTTTATTTCATTCTTCCAAAGGATTAACTTAAGATATGTAATATGTCATTGCAAAAGATTCAGAATATAAATATGTATGTGTGTTGTGTTTTTTTTAATAGATTCTATTAAATGCTCTTCAGTTGTATCAAAGCCCAGACAATTGCATTAATAATTTCACCTCTGCATTTGAATACGTTCATGCGGAGAAAAATACAATTGTCATCCTGTAATTCAAGTAAAGATTGAAAGACTAAATAATAGAATAATGCAATGTTTAATATTAAATTTATCTGTTTTCACTGAATAACAATAGCTCAGTGGCAGAACATGGTATACAAAACCAGAGACATTGGGTTCAAATCCCAGTTTAGCCATAAGTTTTTTTCTAATTTAATAAAACTTGCTGAGGATAAAAACAATGGGTTTTGAAACTGGTCTTGTGAAAATCATAGAGTTTTATGAGGTGAGATGTAAAAAGTTATTTCTGACTCATTTATATAAAATAAAATGTTCTCTTCAAATATAATAGAAATAATCTTTAGCCTGTATCAGAAGGAAAAATTGTGTATGTATCTAAATGCTCTTGATTTAACTGTAGAGTTATTCTCTTGTCTCCAATATATGACCAACATAATAAGGTCAGAGCTTCTGACTACAGTTATATTAAATCCCGGGTTCGATTCCCAATCAGGTCACAAAAATTTTTCCTTAAAAGGAATTATCTATTCCTGTGGTTATCCATGGTCTGGAATTTCGATTATGTTTAATTTTAAGGTTCGAGTCTTCATGGGAGAAGAAATTTTATCATGAAATTTCAGCCAGTATGGGACTGGTGCCACCCAGCATTGTGAGGAATTTGGATGGCTACAATAAGTAGTGGCTCCAGGTTGAGAAAACCAGTTATAATGACAGGGACCCAACATGCTGACCACATGTTATCCCTACATTGGCTGGATGATTGTCTAGCTCTGTGATTAATACATGTAGATGTGAGGCCAGCAGCCAACTGTAGGCCTGTCGTGCCATGGAGTTTGTTTTAGTGTTAAGGATTCTTCTGGTGTGTTATCATTTATTATCCATCATATCATTATATCATTGGGATAACATAACTCCACCTTTTAAGTGCCCCAACCTCAAATTTTGATTGTAATTCTGTCAATACCAGGAGAGAATGCCAAAATGTCTTAAGGCACTCTGATGGCATTGGAAAAAAATAATTGTTTCCCAATATCTTGATATTAGATCAGAATGGATCCAGAGAGCTTCACATATTTTGTTATAGTGTATATACATTTCCATTTTTTGCACGGCATGGTAGATAGGTTGATAAGTTGGATATTCCAATCCTAGGGGAAAGTTTACATATATATGATTCTTTTTTCAGGCAATGTAAAATCATCACAACAACAAATGATAGCACTACAGGAATCATTGTTTGCTGCTCAGGATTGCCTGAAAAATCAAGTTATTGTAGTAAGAAATCGTCTGTCAGCACATCATAAACTTATGTCAGAAGTGCGTAACTTACTAAAATCAATGGTGAAGGTAAGTTATTTCACATTTTCATGATATACCAATGCTAAAGTTTTATAAGATAATGACAGTTCCCATTGTGACATATGGATCAGAGAATTGAGCCATGAATAGATCAGACAGAAGATTACTAGAAACATCAGAGATGAGGTTCCTCATATACGTGGCAGGGTATACTCTAAGAGACCACATTCCTAGTGAAACAACTAGGCAAGAACTCAAAATTTTTTAATCTAAATTAAAAAATACAAAACTATAAACAAAAATGGCATGAACATATTTTAAGAATGGACTCTTCTAGGCTAACGAAATGCACTGTTATACCAACCTCACATCCTAGAAGATGATGGGAAGATGAATTCTGAGAACAGAACAGACCGACGGCCTACCATGAAGATGATGATGATGATGATGATGATGATATATCAGCATAGATAAAACTTAGGGGGAAAAGATTCATTAAAAAAATAAATCTGCCAAGTTCAAGTGATATACCTAGACATTGAATTAGTTATTAACCCTTCGCAGGCAAAAACCCTTATATGGGTGGCCTGTCCATTCCCTCGTGGGCAGAAACCCATATATGGGTAAGAAAAATACATCCTACTTTGCCAGCAGTTCTGGTCCATGTAGTTCCATATTTTTTTCAAGAGATGGCAGGAGAACGTTCTTTCTACCATTCTGAGTGGGGAATTCCCTTTTTAATTCAGTTAGGAACATTTTCTTGTGAGATAGTCAGTGGAGTTCTTGTGTAGTGTGTCATTACATATTACGGTGGTTCATTTGTAACATACATATCCTGTTGTTTTTTTTTAATGGCAAAAATAAAGCTGAATTACATGTTAGGAAACAGAACAAGTAGTGAATGAAAGTGGTATTAAGTTTTAGAATTGTCATTTAGTGACAGTGAAGGGGATTCTTTCAAAATTTTGTCAAGTAGTGAAAGTGAATGCAAGAGTGACATAAGCGACACCACCGACAAATCTGAAGAAAACATTTCTTTAAATATAAGCAGTAACCTGACAATAATGCAAGCATTGCCAAATTTGAATAAGCCAACAATGGACCATGAGTAATTATATCATATTGATAATATTATTATTCCCAATTTAATTGAAACTACTGGATATATCATTCTTATTGGGTTTAATATACTAAAGTAAACTAAAGTGATCCCACAACAGGCCCGGAGCCCCTGGGATAGTAGGAGGTTAAGGCTCCCACTTTTTTTAGACAATCGGCACTTATGTCATGTCAGCCCTGCGTGACGGCCGCCTTTACCCCCAGAACAAGCGCCAGGTACTCATTTCTGTTAGAGGCTGAGTCGATCCCAGAGTCATAGTGCTGCCAGAGAGTTTGGGTCAGTTTAAAAATCCTGACCCCAACAGGACTTGAACCCTCGACCCTCTGGCTTGTAGCTCAGTGCCTTAACCACTACGCTACGGCGTGCCCCCTTAATATACTAGACTAGGAATAAAAAGACTCAAAATTTACATTTTCTTGGAATAACACTGCCAAATTCTCAATAACATCGAAATCTTGAAATTTTAAAACAAATTTTCCCTAAAAATAAAACCACTTTCACAGATTTCTACTTATTTATACATATTAAACATGTAAAGAATATTATATTATCAATCTGCACTTGAAAATATTTGGCATCACCTTTACAAAATTATACTGGGAAGCAAGAAGAAAATTGCAATATCCAAAGTTTCTGGGCATTAGATGATTACTACTACTATAATATCATTATTTACCAGCATGTTTTATTTTAGGAAGTAATATTTTGAGGTTCTTTTAATTATATTATTTTGAGTCTGTTCGTCTTACCTCAATATTAATGTTGATTTTTTTGTTCTTGAACATGTTTCAATTAAATATTAAATTAAAAGATTCTTACCTCTCCTCACATTATTCTGTTAAGTAGATCGCGATTTCAGGCCTATAGCAGGCCCATCTTCAGTACACTGTTGTTGACCGGTGTTATGTCGCTCGGAAGAACCACTCTTCTTCTTCCCTCTGTTGGTGGACCGATGAACCTCTTGATAAGGTCAAAATTCCTATATAAAAAAAGGTTAATGTTTCAATTAGTTCTTAATCATCATCAGTATCTTGCCCAGACTGGTTGGAGGGAGCTGACATCGACATCCAGAGTTTACAGCTTAAATCCAACCAGTCTGGGCAAGATGCTGATGATGATTAAGAACTAATCGAAACATTTTTTTATTTTAATATGATAAATTTGAGAATTTTTAACATTATAAGGTTTTATTGATATGAATCAAATGAATCGTGAATTCTTCTTACCTCATTCTTCTATGTTTTTTTAAACACAGCCACCATCGTCAGCTGTTTTCACAATTGTCAATTTTTTTCTTTTGCCGGTAATTATCCAAACTGCCATCTGGTGTTCTTTTGAAGGAGTCGTTTTCTAAACTGCCATTTGTTATATTTTTGAAGAACTTTGTAATCAAACTTGGTTTGTCCGGAATCTCGAAGTTCATGGTTCTAGTATGTTTTTTTTTAATATATATCTTTTCCCAAACTGTTAAATCCAAAGGTTTAGATAGATGTTTCAAAAGTTTTGCTTCTTTTTCAATTCTATGATTCTCTAATAAACTATGTGCTGCTATAGCTGATTTTTCAATTTCTCCATTCTTTATGTTTCTAAAAGTGTTATTTTTTTACGAGTTTCCAAGTTCCTTTTTGTTTTTCCTATATATATCCTATTGCAATCTTTGCAATCAATTTGATAAATTCCAGATTTTTTGTTGTCTGGGGTAACTTTATTATTAGTTAACAGAAGATTACCCAGGCTGAATTTGTTAATTGGAACCAATGTTATATTAAATTTTCTGAATTTTTAAAAATTTATTATGAACTTCAGGATGGTAAGTAAATTTCTTGAATTTTTCATCTTTCTTGGAATCATGTTATAGGGTGGTGTATTCATGTAACCTTTTCTGTTGTTTAAATTTCTTTAATTTATTCTTTATTATGTCTTCATTAAAACCATTTATTTTAGAAATATGTACAATATGATTATATTCATTATCAAAATCTTCTACATTAAGTGTAATATTTATTAATCTGTGTAATAGAATATTGAAAATTGCATGTTTATGTGAAACATGATTAAAACCTGAAGATTTTAAGTAGTTGTCCATATGAGTGTCCTTTCTATAAATATTAAATTCAATTCTTTGCTGTTGTTCATTTCTTATTAAGTATAAGTCTATAATCGAAACATGTTCAAGAACAAATCAATGTTAATATTGAGATAAGATAAACAGACTCAAAATAATATAATTTACCAGAATGTTATAGCACCATATAATGTTTAATTAAGTTAAAAATTGATTATATTTAATTAATGTTGGGAAGTAAACATTATGAAGTATAATCATTAAAATTCATCGGAGAACATATTGTTTAAACAACTCACCTCATAGGATTCATGCTTCCATGATATCGCGATTTCAAACATAGTCATGTTCATCATCAGCCATAACTCTGACTGACGAAATTCTTCATTGATTAAATTTGAAGAGAAAAATTTTCGCCTAGACCGGGACTCGAACCCGGGACCCTTGGCTTTCCGGGCCAAGTGCTCTACCAACTGAGCTACCGAGGCGAGTTACGATCTAGACGCAAATTTTTCTCTTATATACGTTGTAATTCCCTATCGCCAAATGCTTTTGAAACCATTGTTTCTATCTTTGCAAATGGCGGCTTCTTAGTTAAGAAGACATTTATTGGAAATTTAACATTACTTTAAAAGCCAGTAAGGCCTCTAATGATGTTTTTATTATTAATTTAACATTTCTCAATGAAAGATAAATTAAATTTGAAGAGAAAAATTTTCGCCTAGACCGGGACTCGAACCCGGGACCCTTGGCTTTCCGGGCCAAGTGCTCTACCAACTGAGCTACCGAGGCGAGTTACGATCTAGACGCAAATTTTTCTCTTATATACGTTGTAATTCCCTATCGCCAAATGCTTTTGAAACCATTGTTTCTATCTTTGCAAATGGCGGCTTCTTAGTTAAGAAGACATTTATTGGAAATTTAACATTACTTTAAAAGCCAGTAAGGCCTCTAATGATGTTTTTATTATTAATTTAACATTTCTCAATTAAAGATAAATTAAATTTGAAGAGAAAAATTTTCACCTAGACCGGGACTCGAACCCGGGACCCTTGGCTTTCCGGGCCAAGTGCTCTACCAACCGAGCTACCGAGGCGAGTTACGATCTAGACGCAAATTTTTCTCTTATATACGTTGTAATTCCCTATCGCCAAATGCTTTTGAAACCATTGTTTCTATCTTTGCAAATGGCGGCTTCTTAGTTAAGAAGACATTTATTGGAAATTTAACATTACTTTAAAAAATGTTTCTCTTAAAATTTAATTTATCTTTCATTGAGAAATGTTAAATTAATAATAAAAACATCATTAGAGGCCTTACTGGCTTTTAAAGTAATGTTAAATTTCCAATAAATGTCTTCTTAACTAAGAAGCCGCCATTTGCAAAGATAGAAACAATGGTTTCAAAAGCATTTGGCGATAGGGAATTACAACGTATATAAGAGAAAAATTTGCGTCTAGATCGTAACTCGCCTCGGTAGCTCAGTTGGTAGAGCACTTGGCCCGGAAAGCCAAGGGTCCCGGGTTCGAGTCCCGGTCTAGGCGAAAAAAAAATTTTCTCTTCAAATTTAATTTATCTTTCATTGAGAAATGTTAAATTAATAATAAAAACATCATTAGAGGCCTTACTGGCTTTTAAAGTAATGTTAAATTTCCAATAAATGTCTTCTTAACTAAGAAGCCGCCATTTGCAAAGATAGAAACAATGGTTTCAAAAGCATTTGGCGATAGGGAATTACAACGTATATAAGAGAAAAATTTGCGTCTAGATCGTAACTCGCCTCGGTAGCTCAGTTGGTAGAGCACTTGGCCCGGAAAGCCAAGGGTCCCGGGTTCGAGTCCCGGTCTAGGCGAAAATTTTTCTCTTCAAATTTAATTTATCTTTCATTGAGAAATGTTAAATTAATAATAAAAACATCTTCATTGATTGTTTGTTGCAGTTGGAGGATTGTGGATTGGTTGGCTTGCAAGATTATGTATTGACTTATCGAACCTATTCTGAACAGTTTTCTGGATTGATTAGAGAATTAATGTCTGAAGATTTGGATGGAGACCGTGTACATAAAGCATTAGAAAAATTGGAAAGTCTCAAGGAAAAAACAGGTATACAAAGCATTATTATTACTTATCATGGTACAGTAATTTGTAATTAAAGCTTTTTCATTTATTTATTCACTTAACCAACTCAGGAGGAAGGCCTTATAGTTACATTTTAGTATGCATGTATAATATATTCTAAAAATTCCTCACAATGCTGAATGGAGACTAGTCCCATACTGGTCAGAATTCCATAAGAAAATTTCTTTCCCTATGTGGACTCGAAACAGTGTATGTCTCTTAGCTCAGAGCCAAGGTATGATCACTTAAACCAATCAGCTACAGCATGGAACACAAATATACATAACCTAAGTAAAATAGTCTGCCAATGTAATGCATGAGTTGAAAATACACCAATAAATATCTTTGGAACACTCTCAGTATTTATAGTGTAATGTTTTCTTCCATATCCATCAGTACATTCCATTGGTTAAATAAAAATGTATATTAAGATTTAAATTGAAATGCTTTATACCTTCTAATTAGAAGACTGGACATGAGGTGAGGTATAAAGCATTTTAATTTAAATCTGAAATTAAACCTCATGGTGATTTTTCCTAAAAAAGTTCAAAAATGTATATTTTCCTATCTCTCTTTCTTTAAACCCCTCGTGGACACTCACCTTGAATGCCCACATAAGCTGCATGTTCAAATGCAGCCCCATTGCAGCTTATAGCATAAGTATATAATGGACTCGTGTCATCAGCTACGGCTTAAAGGTGGGTTGCTGGGTGTGATGTCCCCAAGTTGTAGATTTGTGATTGTAATAATTTGAATCACTTTAATTCTGCCACGGCACTAATAACTCCCGTCAGGGGAATGAGGAAAAGTTTCTTACACAAAAAAAAAGACACTTTATTTAACAGTTAAACTAAAAGTTATTTTATTAAAACTCTCACTTCAGTTAAGATGAATCTTGTAGATTAATAATTCAAAAGACTCCGGCTTAGGTTAATAATTTTTCACTTATAGAAGATTACCATTTTATGTATATAATGGATGACGAATTCTAATGGTCAATCCTTCAAGTATTATACTTTATTTCCACTTATGGACTATTTGTATTCAAGATGGATGAATTTTATATCACTATATGATCTTCCATAACTTTAACACTATTCTTTCAACTAATATCAAGAAAATAAACCACCATTCTCTCATTTCTTGAGGAGCAGTTGCTTAACATGACTGACCTTCTTCAAGTATTGTAGCCATCTTCTTATTTCTGTTATAACCTCGAGGTTCTGATTGGTCCAACTGAAAAGGAAGGAGTACTCCTAACTGACTCCTATCCAATTTGTCCAATCCCATTTATTTGTTTATAAAAAAAATATCAATTTGAATATTTAAAGTATTTTACATATATTGCATCAGTTAGAAAAACATCTAACTGTATTACCTTAACAGTTTATATTGACCAGTTTGAATTTTTTATATACTTAAAAAAAATTTGAATTCTCTAAATCAATCTTATGTCATTCTTAATATAAATAAATATAATTATTGACGATTTTTATTATTAATTTAACACTTCTCATAGAAGGATAAATTATATTTAAATATTAAATAAACTAAACAAAAACCCTTATTATTATTATATGGGGATAAATATCCGGTTTTAGGCTGGATACACGTAATGAAGGATATATTTTTTGTTGTTGCTGGAATTAGGTTGTACAGTATTTTTTTTGTATATCTTGAAATAAATCCTGATCAAATTATATATTTAATTTACTTATTAAAATTTTTCATTATATCTAATTATTTTTAAATGTTGTATCCAGGTGTAATCTATGAAGAGCTTTTGAAATTTGCAAAACAACAAGAAGAGCAAAAGGAACTAAACTCTGCCTCATGTAGCAGATTATCAGGAGGGGAGGAAACGGCTAGCCTTGTAGGTCGTGCCAAGAGACCTCCTCTTCTCCGTCAGGACAGTGTGTGTTTGTCTCCTAGAAAAGGTGTGCCAGTTCTCAATACCCCAGTTACAGTCACTAAGCCAGGCAGAGATCCACATACAGGAAAAGGTATAAAAATAATTAAAAATCTGAAGAATAGAAAATAAGTATATCAAATATGTGGTGGCACACTGTAGTTTAGTTGATTAAGGCAATACGCTACAAGCCAGAAGGTCAGGGGTTTGAGTCCTAGTGGAATCAGGATTTTAAACCATCCCATATCTTTTGGCGGTACCGTAGCACTGGGGTCATCTCAGCATCTAATAGAAATGAGTACCAAATGTTTGTTCTGGTGATAAAGGCAGTCATCATACAGGGATGACATCTTGTGCTGAGTGTCTAAAAAAAATGGGAGCCTTAACCTCCTTCTACCCCAAGGGTCTCTTGTGAGGCCTATAGCAGGATCACTTTACCTTTTTTTTTATATCAGATATGTAGTGAAGATATTGCAACTTTGTACTATTAAAAATTTTTAAGTCAACATAATACTGTTATCTGTATTACAAACTCATTTTCAATACCAGTAACAACAGCCTTTCTCAAGTGCTTATAAAAGATCCTTAAGCCTGAATAAAGATCTTTTCCAAGTTGTAATTAATATTTAATTTTAGGAAGTTATATTTTGAGGTTATTTTAATTATATTATTTTTGGTCTGGACATCTTACCTCAATATTAATGTTGATTTGTTCTTGGACATGTTTCAAAACAATTCTGTTTTATCGTCAGCTATAATCTTTTCCAAGCCTGAAAATCTTCACACTTGGGACCCGTGGCTTAAAGTCCCTTCCAGAAGACAAACTCCTTGGATTTTTCCATCCTAAAAAAATCCATCGACCCCGGCTGGGATTGAACCTGCTACCCTCGGGATCAGATGCAAGGAACATAACCACTAGTCCACCATGGCCAACCTGATAATTTAATATAGCCATTAAAACTTCTTAGTTTAAAATGGCTAAAATGTGTAATCTTTTTCCTTCTTATTTTCATCAATTCAATGATTGGATTCAACCATCCATGATTTAAAGAGAATAATTCCATGTATTGTGTTTTATTTAGTATTTTTATTGTTTTATAGCTGTGCAAGAGAGAAATGCTTATGCTCTTGGAGTGTGGCGTAGGGTGAGGATGAAGTTAGAAGGAAGGGATCCTGATCCTGGGCGCAGAGCCACAGTGCAGGAACAGGTAAGATCTAATAAAATTACAGTATGAGGTTCTTTTTAATAACTACTGTAATTTGAGTCTGTCATCTTACATCATAAATTGTGTTCTTGAGAACACGTTTAAATATGTCTTCATATTTTATCCAACAAATAATTTGTCCATTTACATCTTTTCTGATGGTACCAGTAAAAAAGATATTTTGTCAAAACCCGACCTCATTTATAACTTTCTAATTGTGATTGTTTTTATTTTAGGTGGATTATGTAATCCGTGAAGCAATGAGTTTAGACAACTTGGCTTTGTTGTATGAGGGTTGGACACCATGGGTATGAAGAGATACAGCTAGATATGAATAAGCATTTGGTTTGAGTTCTGGGCAAATAAAGGTCTCGTCGTTCATCGTCACGCATCGTAATGCCAAAACGATGTCCCCAGCATGCGGGGCAGAACGAGTGGGAGATCAGATGCATATATCCATCTCTCTCCGCACGTGTATATGCCGTGCGGGTGTCCAGATAAAAAAGAAATAAAATAAAAGCAAAGCAGAAAGTAAAGCTTGTCATCTGATCGCCAAAGCTTTATGGCCAAGAAAGCAAGTGGTACCTGCAAGCTTGGTTAGCAAGCATTAATATTGCTACTTGCTGCTGGCTTGCTCCAGCAGATTGTTGACTGACAACCATGATCACGACAAAAACTCAAACAACACACACTTTACAAAATTCTTAGCCAACAATTTCTCTCTCCATCTCGTTCTTTCTTTCCATTATGAAATGTTTTTCTATCATGGACATTATCTTTTTACATTTTCAGAATGTGTGAACATTTATTCATGAATAATAATAATTTTGTATGTATCTGTAGATAGTTACCTTACTTTAAATTTAAGTTGCATACATTATGAAAAATGTTAAAATTGATAGTTTAGATTTCTTGTATTGCACTAGTTTGGATTATTTATGATTTTTAATGAACTAGTGTATTTTCTTTTTCAAAAATTTAAGTAATTGCAGTTGATATAAAACAAAATGGATTGCTATTTGTAGGGTTGTAATTATATGCAGTAAAATTTAAATTGAAACTCAAAGCACAAAAAGTGCACTGGGTGGCATTAGAAAACACATTCAAAATGTAAAATTGTTAAATAATATAAAAAATATTTTATTATTCTCCTTTTATGCCTTTTCAATTGTGCATTTTCTAAATGCTTATAAGTAATATAAAATTATAATTTTCATTAATATTTAAAAATTACAGGAAGAATAACTTTGTTGTTAACTCCAGAGCATTAGCTACATACGTACATATTTAAAAATTATAATTTAGTAAATAAAAATCTGTACTAGATATACAGTATTTATTCAGTTTTTTTTTTTTCTAATATTTTGGAAAGTCAGTAATAATTTGTTTTTAACTACAGTTTAAATTAAAATTTACTACAGAAACAAGTGTTTATTTCCTAAATTAATACTATTTTTTTAACTCTTTTCATAATATGTATTACTGCAAAATTCATCTCTAGACTAGTTTATAGTTTACATAGATTTAAAATTTTAAATCATTGACGTGTTATGTTATGAAACTAGCATTTTTTTTATCTGTACTAGAAAAGATGTTTGTTTTGTGTTGGATTTCCCTGTTTATTGATGGAGGGGAGTAAAAAATAAAAAGAAATGAAAGATTTTAGTTGGAGAGAGGGTGTGTGTTGATGAGTTGTGGTCGATGGAGAGGCACCACATAATTATCAGAGGCGCAGTATGGCCTCACAAACTTTCTAATGTATTGTAATACAGTTGGATTTAGCGACAATCACACATATCTAACATTTCATATCTTACGTAAAAATTATCTTTGATACTCACATTACTTAGCAAATATAAGTGATAAAATAAGATTGTTCCAACAAATTGAATCACTAATGTACACCTTAATTCTTAAATTTTCTCACCTGGACATGTCTTTCAGAGACCTTTGTTCCCATTCTTAACTAAATTCCAAACTCAAATAAATTGAATCAGTTCTTTTACCTCACATTAGCTATCATTCTTGGAGTGGTTTCAAAGAAAAAATATATTTTATCCTCAGCCAACAGCTGATTGATGGCTGAAGATAAAGGAGATTTTCCTTTGAAAGCAGTCCCAGGATTGATAGTTAATATGAGCTGAGGTATAAAGAACTAATTCAATTTTCTATTTAATAAAATACCTCATAATGTAAATTCTTATCCATTTTTTTAATGTTTTTGTTTAAATTAAATTGTAACTTTCCAACCTGGATAGAGTTTTATTTAAGAAAGAAAAATTAATGCTCGAACCGGGACTTGAACCCTGAATCTCTGATTCTGTACATCAGTATGAACCAATTACGCCATTTGAAACATGGTAAGAATGTCAACATTTCTTCCCACTTATATGGTGTAATTGGTATCATACTGATGTACAGAATCAGAGATCCAGTGTTTAAGTTCCAGTTCAAGCGTTAATTATTCTTTCTTAAATATATTCCAATTGTTTATTGATGTCTTCTGGCAATTGACATCTAAATTGAGAATGGGCACATATCTCTTAAAACACATTAAGGTGAGAATATTTAATTAGTGAGGCAAAATATATATTTCTAATTTAATTTGTAATAGCTATTAGCTCATAGACTGATTTCCTACATTTAGGTGTATTAAGATTTTTATATTTATTCTTGGACTTAATTTTTAAGAAAAGTGTGAAAAAAATTTCAGAGATGTCATATAAATTGCATCTTAAAAAGAGATCAAAAATATAGAATTTCTTGAAAAAATTAGACTGGTACTTCTGTAATAATATCAATGTTGTGTCAGTATTAAAATATTTAGGTTGAAAAAGTTAACATTTTCTTTTAGAGTTCTGCTATGTAAAGAAATTATTAAAAAAATGATTCAAGATAAAATCAAATGTTTCATACCTCTCCTCATATTAATCTTCTAAGTAGATCGCGATTTCAGGCTCATGACAAACCCATCCTCAGTACTATTTTGCCAACTGATGTTATGTCGATCGGAAGAACCACTTCTTCTTCCGTCTGTTGGTGGAGGGAATTTCGAAGTTCGTAAGTTTTTCTTTGTTTTTCTGAATGTGGATTTTTTCCCAAACAGTGAGTTCCTTTTGTTTATCCATTTGTTTAATTAAACTAGCTTTTGATTCAATTAGATGTTTTTCGGACCAAGCATGAGCAGCTACTGCTGACTTTTCCACTTCTCCATTTTTGACATTTCAAATGCAGGGATTGTGACAAAATTTATTTAGGAAAAACAAAAAGAAATTTGAAAATAAGGGTGAAAGAACATCTTATAAATGTCAAAAATGGAGGAGTGGAAAAGTCAATACTAATAAAACTCATTGTTAAAACTGTTGAGGTGGAGGGTCATAAAATAAATTAAGTTAAAATATACCTTCTTAGGTAAGATCCGTCGTCCTCAACTTATAAAATATATCGTCGCTTAAGAAACAATACTGCGTAACTGACACTTTTGGTGAAATTGACATTTTTATACTGTTAGCAACACAGTTAAAACATAGATTAGGATGAAATTTTGTACTATGACCTCGCTAAAATTATAGATACAATGGTTTCAATCTATAGGTACTAAGGAGAGAAGTAAACAGTTTTTTTGTTTCTCGTGTAAAATTTGTATTTTGTTAGTTATGCGGTATTGTTCTTAAGCGACGATATATTCTTTATGCCTGTAGGCCTTTCAGAACATCCGTTACATCTTCAACAGGTCCTTCTTCACTACAATATGTAGTATGATGGTTGATGCTGCTGGTCCTAATGTGGTAGGATTTGGATTGTAAATGTTGTTGTCACACTTGGTAGATGATGATCCTTCCGATGAATTTACATCCCGTCTTAATACTGCCTCATTATTTACAGTTGAAGATGTAATGGTGGATGAAGCATGTGGGAATGGACCTCTCTGCTGCACAGTACCTAAAATTGACTTGTACCATTTTAGTTTCTTTGAATTGGATAGAAGGTACTTGGTTTTGAACAGGGAAGTTTCTTGGATGTATAATTCTTGAATGAAGCTCATTTACAGATGGTTGTGAAATAGATATGATTTTTTCTCTTTGTTGCAGTTGAAGTAAACGTTTATTTTTTCTTTCCTGTTTCCTATTTTTTAGTTTTTCCTTTCTCCATTTATTTCTTTTCTCTTTCATTTTAGTTCTTTCTCTTCCTCCTGAAGGTGTACAGAGATCTATTACAGGTACTTCTGAACAAGTATTTTGCCTTTTATAAGGGGGCATAGAATTCTTTATTTTAGGTATTGAGTTTGGAATTACGTCAGCTTTAATTATACTTATCTCATCATCACTTATACTAATGACATCATCATCTTTTTCTGCTTGCCCAGCACAACTGTTTATTACTGAAAAAATACTTTGCTTTCTTTTTCTTTTGTTTTTTTCACTTGCTTCATTCTTCGACCCATGATGAATTATATTTCTAACAACTGCACTGCCTTCTCCTCTTGATAAGCTTCCTGCTGAACTTGTTGCATCCACAATCAGAGGGGTAATATCTTCATTAGACATTCTAATATTGAGAGCTGTAAAACTTGTATCACTAATAAGACTATAATAGTTATTATTGGAAGAATTGCTAGTACTGACAGGCTTCTCAATACATTGGATATTGCTGCTAATATCTAGAGCAGTTTTACAATCATCTGTTACTTGATTTGGTGTTGAAGTCACAGTTAAAATTGTAGAAGGCTGATTTCTTACTTCACAAAAATTTTAAAAAGCTGGCATTGACAATTGTTCTGTTTGTTTGCTTGAATGACAAACTGTTCCACCTGGCATTGAAGGTTGAGGTGACAATGATTTACTTGAAATTGGAGTTTCACATTTAGATCCACAATCTTTATTCAATGAAGAGGAGTTATTATGTATTTCATTCATCTTCACTTTCTTCTTAGCTAATTTACTTTTACCAAAATTTTTATTTTTATTTCCCTTCAAATTTTTATTTGGAACTTGAATTTCACACGTGAACAAGGTATTATTTAATGTCCTCTTGCCACTACGTAACAACATAATAATCTTCTTCAAAGTTAAAATTGGGAAACACATTATGAGGTTCTTAATTAATAAATTAATGAGTCATTTTAACATCTTACCTCATATTTCATGTTCTATCAAACACGGTAACTATAGTTTTCAAATGATCTTGTCATTCATTTTCAACCGCCATTATGACTACCAACGAATATCCGGTAGTCATAATGGCGGTTGAAAATGAGTGACAAGATCATTTGAAAACTATAGTTACCGTGTTTGATAGAACATGAAATATGAGGTAAGATGTTAAAATGACTCATTAATATAATAATAATCTTCCTTCTTTTTGCTGTCTTTTTTGTGCAGTACTCAATTTTATTATATGACTGAAATAAAGCCTGTTGAATTTGAAACAAAACATACATTTATTTTGAAACAATCAAGATATAAGCAACATGTATTGATGAGGTTTAATATGTAGGATCCAGTTAAAGAATTAGTGAGATCAGTTACAAATTTATAACAAAAAAAAAATCCTCTACAACTTGTATAATGAACCTAAAGATACTCAGCAGTTATGTAAATCGTAAGTGTGTAATATGAATATTTCAATTGGCAGCATGTCTATTAGGCCATTCCACGAATTTCCAGGCTTGTGAGGTACCATGTTTATATCTTAAATACAAGAATTGTATATGTACAGTCTACATAGAAAAGTTCAGTAAATTATGACAAAGTGCTTTACGAGACCAATGAATTAGTAAAATTTGAAACTAAAATTTCACTGTTCTCCTAAACTGAGCCACATTAACTGCAATACTATAAAAAACTATGAGGTTTGATCAGTTCAGAATGTAGGAAGCTAATTAGGTTTCTTTCCCCAGAACTTAATTAACAAGTTCTTTGTACCACAGAAAGAGGGAGCAGAAGTCGAGATCCAGGGCCGACATCTTGGGAAAAACCAGTCTGTAACTACTGAAGATGAGGCTAACAAACCTTGAAACATATTATATTTGAAGAGAAAAATTTTCGCCTTGCCAGGCCAAATGCTCTACCAACTGAGCTACCAAGGCGAGTTGCGATCTAGACGCAAATTTTCCTCTTATATACGTTGTAATTCCAATTACAATTGCAACTCGCCTCGGTAGCTCAGTTGGTAGAGCATTTGGCCGGCAAGCCAAAAGTCCCAGGTTCGAGTCTCGGTCTAGGCAAAAAATTTTCTCTTCAAATATAATTTATCTTTCATTGAGAAATGTTAAATTAATAATAAAAACATCATTAGAAGCCTTACTAAAGTAATGTTAAATTCCCAATAAATGTCTTCTTAACTAAGAAGCCGCCATTTGCAAAGATAGAAGCAATGGTTTCAAAAGCATTTGGTGAGAGGGAATTACTACGTATATAAGAGAAAAATTTGCGTCTAGATTGCAACTCGCCTCGGTAGCTCAGTTGGTAGAGCATTTGGCCCGGCAAGCCAAAGGTCCTGGGTTCGAGTCTCGGTCTAGGCGAAAATTTTTCTCTTCAAATATAATTTATCTTTCATTGAGAAATGTTAAATAAATAATAAAAACATCACTTGAAACATATGTCTAATGAAACAATGATATGAGGTCAGAATTACACAGACAAAACTTATCAAGTAAAACCTCATAATTCTATTTGAAAAGAAAAATATACACAGACTGGAGTTTGAACCCAGGACCTTTTGCACTCTAGGTGAGATGTAAGAAATGAATAATAAAAACATCAAAACCTCATAATGTTACTTCCTATTGTATTTTCAAATAAATTATTTCTTTTAAGCTCTGTGTGAAAGTAAATTTGTATAAACAATTTGGTTTTGAGAATATAAATATTTATATTTAATTTTAGGAAGTGATATTTTGAGGTTATTTTAATTATATTATTTTTAGTCTGATCATCTTACCTCAATATTAATGTTGATTTGTTCTTGAACATGTTTCAAAACAATTCTGTTTTATCGTCAGCTTGTCTGGATGATCAGACTAAAAATAATATAATTAATAAATATTTATATTAAAGTTATTTTCATTCAATTTGGACTCCATATGTGTAACAAATGGCATCTCTGGAATTTTTACCACTTTATTTAAATTTGTTATAATTTGTATAAAGCAATTTACTTGAATACGTAACCTTATTGCATTTTCCTCCGTTATTTGCTTTTAAAAATTGTTGAAGTACATGGTGCACAGAAAAACCCAAGAATTGTGTTTAACCAAAGTAAAGGAGGCAGAGTTTTCCTGGATAATACAGTCAAACCTCAGGATAAGAATATTTTCAGGCCCTTATTGTTTGTGTTGTTATACCAAGGTTATTGTTGAGGTTTGATGAATTACATTATACAGTAAAAATACAAAATTCTTTTTAGTTCAGAGAATAATTAAAAAAAGATAAAATACAGAAAAACTAAATATAACAAATTATATATTGTATAGAGTTTTTCATGTCTAGAAAATAGTACTGTTCTTAGCGGAATGTTTTTTGCCACTTGATGCTGCAGGTTGAGTGACAGATGGAAACATATCTCCCTCTTCTCCTCCTAGCATAAATACAACAGCAACTACATTTTATGGCACAATTATCTTCACTACTGCTACTAAATCTAATTTGTGATCATTCTAATGTTACTAAAGAGCAATTAACATTTGGAATTTTATAGATTGTAAACAAAGAAAAGCCATTGTTTATTTTTTATTATTTCACTCACCTCATACTTCATAATTCATAGCAGACCCTGGGTTTCTTCACATCTTTTGTGACATTCTCAATGCTGTGTCACGTTCACAACTGAAGTCCAACGGCTTTCTATCCTGCAGACTGACCTCTGCGCCATCTGGTGGCCGACCGAAGAATTTCCAAATCAGTCCTCTCTCCTTATAACCGGGTATTTCAAAATTCATAGTTGTATTTTCATTCTTGCATATGTAAATTTTTTCCCAAATTGTGAGTTCCTTCGGTTTTTCCAATTGTTTAAGTAATTTTGTTTTGGTTTCTATTCTATGTTTTTCTGACCAGGCATGTGCAGCTATTGCAGATTTTTCAGTTTCTCCATTTTTAACATTTCTGAGGTGTTCTTTTAACCTTGTATTTAGATTCCTTTTTGTTTTTCCTATGTATATCTTTTCACAATCTTTACAATTAATTTGATAAATTCCCCGATTTTTTGCAGTCTTCAATCTTTTCATTTTTGTTGGTTTTTATTAAATTACCTAAGCTGTAATCATTTTTCGGTGCTAATTTAATGTTGAATTTGTTGAAAATTTTTTGAAACTTGTCAAATACTAAAGGATGGTATGTGAACTTCTTGAATTTTTTGCCTATATTTTTATCTGTCTGAAGAGTACTTTCATTAATGATTTTTTGTTTTTTGAATTTATTTATTTTCTTGTGTATCATCTTCTCTTGAAAACCATTATCCTTCGCAATTTTTATGATGTGTCCTTTCTCTTTATTGTAATTTTCTTTGCTCATGGGGACATTCACAAGTCTGTGTGTTAAATGTCCCCATGAGCAAAAAAAATTACAATAAAGAGAAAGGACACATCATAAAAATTGCGAAGGATAATGGTTTTCAAGAGAAGATGATACACAAGAAAATAAATAAATTCAAAAAACAAAAAATCATTAATGAAAGTACTCTTCAGACAGATAAAAATATAGGCAAAAAATTCAAGAAGTTCACATACCATCCTTTAGTATTTGACAAGTTTCAAAAAATTTTCAACAAATTCAACATTAAATTAGCACCGAAAAATGATTACAGCTTAGGTAATTTAATAAAAACCAACAAAAATGAAAAGATTGAAGACTGCAAAAAATCGGGGAATTTATCAAATTAATTGTAAAGATTGTGAAAAGATATACATAGGAAAAACAAAAAGGAATCTAAATACAAGATTAAAAGAACACCTCAGAAATGTTAAAAATGGAGAAACTGAAAAATCTGCAATAGCTGCACATGCCTGGTCAGAAAAACATAGAATAGAAACCAAAACAAAATTACTTAAACAATTGGAAAAACCGAAGGAACTCACAATTTGGGAAAAAATTTACATATGCAAGAATGAAAATACAACTATGAATTTTGAAATACCCGGTTATAAGGAGAGAGGACTGATTTGGAAATTCTTCGGTCGGCCACCAGATGGCGCAGAGGTCAGTCTGCAGGATAGAAAGCCGTTGGACTTCAGTTGTGAACGTGACACAGCATTGAGAATGTCACAAAAGATGTGAAGAAACCCAGGGTCTGCTATGAAGTATGAGGTGAGTGAAATAATAAAAAATAAACAATATTAAAAAACCTCATAGTGTTATTTCCTATCTACATAACTTAATAAAGAAAAGCCAGTAGCTTCAGAACATTCTATACCACATGTGATATATTAGTTGCGTCTCTTTTTGACCAGCTGTATGTGTCAAAACAAGTTTCGTTGGTAGGGGTTGGTTCAGTGTCATCTCCTCTGACCGCTGTTCCAATAATTGAGTTCACCCCCTAACTTTATTAAATAATTATGTGATAATTATATGTTCCATAATGGTATTTTTTTCATAAATTAGGCATCAACTTTCTTCAATATTAAATTAAAAGATTCTTACCTCTCCTCACATTATTCTGTTAAGTAGATCGCGATTTCAGGCCTATAGCAGGCCCATCTTCAGTACACTGTTGTTGACCGGTGTTATGTCGCTCGGAAGAACCACTTCTTCTTCCCTCTGTTGGTGGACCGATGAACCTCTTGATAAGGTCAAAATTTGCGGGAACTTCGAAGTTCATAAGTTTTCCTTTGTTTTTCTGAATGTGGATCTTTTCCCAAACTGTAAGTTCCTTAGGTGTCTCTATTTGTTTAATTAGACTAGCTTTTGATTCAATTCGATGTTTTTCGTACCAAGCATGAGCAGCTACTGCTGACTTTTCCAATTCTCCATTTTTGACATTTCTAAGATGTTCCTTCACCCTTGTTTTCAAATTTCTTTTCGTTTTTCCTATATAAATTTTGTCACAATCTTTACATTTGATCTGATAAATTCCTGATTTATTTTCTTCTTCAATTTTTTCATTTTTGTTGGTTTTAATTATCCTATTAAGGCTGTATTCATTCTTAGGTGCTAATCTTATATTAAACTTTTTGAAAATTTTTTGAAATTTGTAGTGTTTCAATGGATGGTAAGTGAATTTCTTGAATTTTATTTTTTCTGTTTGTTTTATCAGTGTGCTTTCAAAAAAATTCAAATGCAAATTCAAAAGACAAAAATTAATTAATGAAAGCACACTGATAAAACAAACAGAAAAAATAAAATTCAAGAAATTCACTTACCATCCATTGAAACACTACAAATTTCAAAAAATTTTCAAAAAGTTTAATATAAGATTAGCACCTAAGAATGAATACAGCCTTAATAGGATAATTAAAACCAACAAAAATGAAAAAATTGAAGAAGAAAATAAATCAGGAATTTATCAGATCAAATGTAAAGATTGTGACAAAATTTATATAGGAAAAACGAAAAGAAATTTGAAAACAAGGGTGAAGGAACATCTTAGAAATGTCAAAAATGGAGAATTGGAAAAGTCAGCAGTAGCTGCTCATGCTTGGTACGAAAAACATCGAATTGAATCAAAAGCTAGTCTAATTAAACAAATAGAGACACCTAAGGAACTTACAGTTTGGGAAAAGATCCACATTCAGAAAAACAAAGGAAAACTTATGAACTTCGAAGTTCCCGCAAATTTTGACCTTATCAAGAGGTTCATCGGTCCACCAACAGAGGGAAGAAGAAGTGGTTCTTCCGAGCGACATAACACCGGTCAACAACAGTGTACTGAAGATGGGCCTGCTATAGGCCTGAAATCGCGATCTACTTAACAGAATAATGTGAGGAGAGGTAAGAATCTTTTAATTTAATATTGAATTGAACCTCACAGTGATAATTCCTATATAAAAAAAGGTTAATCAACTTTCTTGTCAAAGTTATGAGTGAAACTATTTAACTTAATTATTTATTTCAAATGAATAAATCTCACATAAAAAGACACGTTTACTAGAAATAATTGCTCCATAAGAGCGATACTATTTTCTAGACGTGAAAAACCCTATAGGCAGTTTGATGTAATTTGAGGTTGGGATAGGCCAATAAGCCTTAAACCATGCTGCTTCTGATGACATATCATAGGCCTTCTAGTATTGTACTTATACATTCTAGTAGCTATTTTAATTTCGCCACATAAATAAAATTGTAAGCTGTTAGACATCTTGTCTCTCACCGCTGGGGTCTCAAGATCGAGTCTTGGTCACTCCATGTGGGTTTCGTGGTGGACAAAACAGAGCTTGGGCAGGTTTTCCTGAGGTTTTCTCCCATTTTCCCCTGCCACAATTTCATTCCACCATTTCTCCATACTCATCTCATCCATTTTGTTTCATTTTTGTGATGGTGCATCAGGCATGGTTGGCCGGCACCCTTGTCATTCACAGACCTCTATATAAGGGACTTCATCTCATCTCATCCCTCGACCTGATCCTGAGTTGGACATGAGTTGAGGATATTATTATAGTAGTAAAGTAGTTTACATCACATAGTAGCTCTGAAATAAATTTCTGATACACTATGTCTATTTTTAAAATGTCATTTTTTCTGAAATTATATGATAAAATAACCCCATTTCATCACTGTTAAAAAATTTTGGATTTGTATTTTTGAGCACAATTTAATTTTACTTTTTGCATCAAGAGGCAGCATTGCCATTCTATTTTGAGACCCACACACTACAAGTAGGAAATAAGTTTATGAGGATATTTTAAAAATTTACTTTTTACAAAATATAGTTTCATTTCTAGTAGATGCCTTGATAATGACCTGTAACTTGCTTTTTTGTATTCTGTGTGAAACTATCACATTTTCAGAAAGCATTTAATTTGAAAATATATATTTCATCACTATGAATGATTAACATTGTTAAAATTTAAATTTGTCAGGACCATTAAAAAGTATTGTTTTTAACATGTTTATCATTTTATTGATCTTCATTATATGGAGATTTAAAATATAATTGTAACTTTATTATCAGTGGCAGCTGGAGGATTGAAAATGTGTGGGGAAGGGGCTCTCAGTGACCAAAGTTAGCAAACATTTATAATACAGTACATTTATATGCATTATAATTGAGGTTTCTAGAAGCCAAAGGAGTTACGTACGAGTTAATTATGGATGGGCTACAAATAGGATCAGGAAATTTATAGTTCCAGTATTCAAAGTACATAATTATTTGGATTTTTGAATAACATTTTCTCTTTAGCTATTAGTGTCAACCATACCATTTCTTTTTAGGATCACCACAAACTTTAGAGTGATTGCAAGGATAAAAAAATCTCCATATGGGTATGATAAGCTATTGCAGCAGAGTATGTCACAAGCTGCACTTATACACAGATTTTGCTATAGTTCTGTCAGTCGTACAAGAATGTGTCCAAAAAAACACAAGATAGTATTCTATATTAACTGGTTTTTATTTTTTTATTATTTATTAATTTTTTAAGTAGTTTCAATGCGAACATTTTGATTTTGTGACTTATAACACTCTGAAATTTTAACAGCATATTCATAATTTAAAAATTATTTTTTGTACTTTTTAATCCTCACTTAATTTACTCCATGAGTTCAGTCCAAGTAATTATTGCTATTTGTTACTCACATATTAAAAAATCTTTACATAAATTGGAACAAAAGTTTGCATAGAATAAAATCTGAAGCCACTTCTGAACCAAATATATATTATTAAGTTTATTACTTTCAATATTACCTGATCTTTGGCCTAATGAAGGCAACTTTGATAAGTTCATATTATTTAACTAGTGTATTTTCATTAATAATGGCATGTGTTGTATATCATCTTCTTCACTTTAATAAAATGTCATTAAAAATTATTATTTAAAAAAGAAAAAAAAAGACTTATATGGCTTGAGACATGGCCTGTATGTTATAATAATAAAGCATATGTAGATCAATTAATAATTGAGTTAGACTTTAACATCTCACCTCATAATTGTAGATTTCTCAAAGACTAGTTTTGATACCTCTGTGTATAATCTTGTTCTATCTAACAGTTTAGATAGAACTGAAGATAATACACAGAAGTATTGAAACTAGTCTTTGAGAAATCTACAATTATCTAACTGTTAGATAGAACTGAAGATTATACACAGAGGTATCAAAACTAGTCTTTGAGAAATCTACAATTATGAGGTGAAGAAGTGTTAATTCCAACACTACTATTAATTAAAATAAGCCTCGTAGTGTCATTTCCTTTAAATATAATGAACATTATGTAGATATTATGTCTTCATGACTGTTATTAATTCTAGTTTGTAAGTTGTCAAGGAATATAACATCAATCTTCGACTAATGGAAAAGCACATAAGTTAAAGTAGTGAACTTTTCAGAAATTTTTTTTTATTATCTTCAATAGAATTTAAATGTAACTTGACCTCTAGAATGGGGATATGAGACTAGATGAAGTAGAATAATTGAAATATAATGACAACTCAAGTATTAATAGTGAGTGGAGAACATATTTTAATCGACTCACCTCATACATTTCAAATTTCTTTGATACCGACGGTTTCAGACAATATCATGTCCCTCTTCAGTCATGGCTTCCACTGATGAAATTCCATGATTGTTGATTTCTTTAGTGACATCACCTCTTGTGCTGCCATCTTTCGTTGGGATTATAAACTTTGTAATTAAATTTTTATCCACCGGAATATCGAAATTCATAGATCGATATTTATTCTTCTGAATGAATATCGTTTCCCAAATTGAGAGCCTTAGGAAGTCATAAATGAACAGAAAATATAGGCATCTTTACCAAAAATGCAAGAATTATTCTTAAGTAAAAAAATCTAATTAATCCTCCTGTTGACTCTATTATTATCATAAAGGTATATAATCCCTATTAATAATGGTAGAGAAGCTAACAAGGTATAGAATAAGAGGTAAATTCCCAGTTTATCCAATTGTTTCAAAAGTTTAAAAATTTGAAAAAGAGGGGAAACTTTTGAAACAATTGGATAAACTGTTGGAATTGACAATTTGGGGAATGATATTCATTCAGAAGAATAAATATCGATCTATGAATTTCGATATTCTGGTGGATAAAAATTTACTTACAAAGTTTATAATCCCAACGAAAGATGGCAGCACAAGAGGTGATGTCACTAAAGAAATCAACAATCACGGAATTTCATCAGTGGAAACCATGACTGAAGAGGGACATGATATTGTCTGAAACCGTCGGTATCAAAGAAATTTGAAAATGTATGAGGTAGTCGATAAAAATATGTTCTCCACTCACTATTAATGAATGATATAACCCACTATTAATTAAAATATAACTCAAGTATTATTCATCCATCAGGGTACAAAAATGTATATTTCACTTATGTGCTTAAGTATTTGGAAACGCTAAGAAAGCTACAGAAAATTGTCTATGAAGTAGTGACAAGAAATATGCTACATTTGAGCATTGGATGAAAGATATGCTTTTTCTTTTCTTTTTTTATTTTAAGATTCTTGCAAATATATATATATATATAACTCCAATGTGCAAAACAAGCCTAGAAAACCCCTGGCATATCAACAGCTGGTGGTCCACATCTCTCATTTACAGAGGTGGACATTCATCCAGCTAGTATAGTGGTGATATGTGGTCAGCATATCAGATCTTCCAACCTTCATAGCTTGTTTTCTCAACCAGGAGATAATATTTATTGTAAATACTCATATTACTCAACTAAAAAGTGATAGAACAATTAGGCTGGTATTCAAGAACCAAGCTTTCTAAGGTCATGCCATCTCTGTCTTCCGTAAGCTGAGGCTCTCATCTTTTAATTGTTCCCGGAAACTTTTTTAATAATTGTTTGTTAGCACATGATGTTGAATAGAGTGAGCCAGTTAGAGTAGGTTCTGCATGACCCACATAATTAACCATGGAGAGTCGCTCTTCGCAGAAAGCTTGGTTCTTGAATACTGGCCTTAGAGTTGATTTCTATTTTATTATTAAGGGTTAGTATAAATTGATGCAATTGTTTATCTCCACATTTTAGTTAGAGCTTCTTGAGAATGTAATACTTATAATGCCATAGAAGTAATATTTTTTCTTCTATAATACCAATCTAATAATTCTAATTAACATTTTTTTATCTTAACCCATTTGTTTCAAATTTAAATACCTAACAATTATATTTGAAGAGAAAAATTTTCGCCGAGACTCGAACCCGGGACCCTTGGCTTTCCGGGCCAAGTGCTCTACCAACTGAGCTACCAAGGCGAGACATTTCAGTGAGAAGTGTTAAATTAATAATAAAAACCTAACAATTTCTTTACTGAAATCGGAAAAGAAGACCCTTCAGGCAAGTTAAGTTTTCTATATTTTTCAAAACACTAAATTTAAACAAAAGAGGATGAAAAGAAAGTCAGATTTGTACTAGTTATAAATATTAAGTTGGTAGATATTTTATTTAACAATTATATTTTTGCAATTCAGTCATTATCGTCCCAATTAAAATCTGGTCATCAAAAGGCCAAATAATCTTGCTCAGAGGCATCTTTTTAGGATAAGGATCTTTTACTTGCTATAAATTTATGACAAATTTTATTTCCATTCCGAAGGAAGATATATTCAGGATTTTTACATCCTTAAAAAATCCATCAACCCTGGGCCGGATTTAAACCAACAATCCTCGGAACCTTGGTAACTACTGATTCACTGGGACCTACATGTTAACTAAAGAATACCCTTTGAAGGGATGTAGAAATATATTTTGATTTGATGAGTTTTGCTCTTGTACTGAATTGTCAACTATAACATAGAAATGTGCAGAACTCGTCTTCCGAGGCAAATGGGTTAAGATGATGTTACAATTAGTGGATTTTTAAGAGAAAATTGCAATTATTTCATATATTTTAATAACTTTTTCACGATAATTTGTAATAAGATTCATTTTAATAACAATATTTTATAGAGTAAACAGTATTAAATATTAAATTTTGACACAAAATTATATTTGGTAACACTTAAGATTGTACTCTCTGAGAAATACTTCTTCAGCTGCTAATGTACCATTAATTTTTAAAATATTTGCGAGGTTAGAACCAAAGAATTCCATCTGTTTTCTTTTTCTTTCTTTTTTAACTATTATTTTTTTACGAGTTGGTTTTTTTTTCTGACTCACCTCATATTTATGTTTTTCTTGCAGATTATAGTTTCAGCAACCTCTTAGCATTTTCAATGCTATCCAACTCTGCAAGAAAAACACAAATATGACGTGAGTCAGGATAAAAAAACCTGAGTCATAATAATTAAAATAAACCTCATAGTGTTACTTCCTTTAAATATTAAATTTTGTCCATAATTTCAATGTTTTATTTGAATTAACATTTTCCAATCCTGGGTAGAATCTTATTTGTCCATAATGTTTAAAATTTCTGAGTATTGTGCAGAACATAAGAATTAAATTAATCGTGATTATTTCATACCTCATACTTTCTATATTTCTTTAAATACAGCACTGCAGTATCGGCAATTTCTTATCACCATCATCAGCTGTTTTCACGATTTCATGATGGTGATAAGAAATTGCCGATACTGCAGTGCTGTATTTAAAGAAATATAGAAGTATGAGATATGAAATAATCACGATTAATTTAATTCTTATGAATTTGAACCTCGTAATGTTAAAAATTCCCAAATTTAATATATAAATTGTGCAGATCCATCATTAAAATACACACTTTATCCTACAAATTATTCTAAACTCTCCTGGAATTTTTTTTTTAATGTCAAATAGAATTCTATAGCTCTAACCTCACAAATTGTTAAAATAATTATTATATTGTATAAATGATGAATAAGAACATTTTATTAATAAGTATTAACTATATTAAATATAAAAAAACATAATTTTGGTAATCTTTAAAGGGATTTTAGATCATAAATGTCATAGAAATCTGCCTCCTAAACATAACAAAGAAACTCAACATTAAAAATAATTCAACCTGGATCTCACTAAATTGGACTTTGCTTGTAATTTAATATTCCACAATCACAATTAAATTATCTTGCATCATAAATATAACACTGCCTTGAATTATGCTGTAATATGTTAATATTTTCAACATCATAAAGAGAATCAGTTTTCAGAAAATAGAATCAAGATTATATTATGTAGCACATTTGATCAAATGTGGCAATTAAAACCGGTTGCTTCAGATTTAAATATCCAGTTTTCTTTTAAGCACCAGAAAAGTAGCATATTTTTGTATTCACAGTGAACAAAATAAAATGGTTTAGAATATAGCAAAAAAGTGAACAAGAAACCACATTCCATTGCTAGTTGTAAATATTAACAAAAGAACACCCTCTCAGAGGTTGTAAAAAAATATAACAGGCTATAATTTAATGTGTTTGGCTTGCCTTATAATTGAGGACTCTTAAATTAGATAGAATTTTTCTTCTGAGAAATGAGTTAAGAAATGCAATAATTTGAAAACTTATGGTAGATATTAAAAACAGTAATGGTCTATTAATTTGTAAATTAATGAGTCATTTTTTAATATCTTACCTCATATTTTATGTTTCTTCAAACACAGGAACTAGTTTTCGAGAGAAGGATCTCTCTCACTTTCAACCGACATTATGACTACTGGATTTTCGTTGGAATCTCCATCGATAACGTTGCCATCTGGTGTTGATTTGATGAACTTTGAGATGAGGTCATGTTCATCAGGAATCTCGAAATTCATGGATCTAAATTTGTTCTTCTGAATATATATCTTCACCCATATTTTCAATTCTAAAGGTTTTTCCAAATGTTTTAAAAGGAGGGCTTCTTTTTCAATTTTATGATTCTCCAATAAAATATGTGCTGCAATAGCTGATTTTTCTATTTCACCATTTTTAATATTTCTGAAGTGTTCCTTAGTGTGAGTGTCCAAATTTCTTTTAGTTTTTCCTATGTATACTTTATTGCAGTTCTTACAATTAATTTGATAAATTCCAGATTTTTTGCTATCTGGGGTGTTCAATTTCTTATTAGTTATTAATAGATTACCAAGGCAAAAGAAATTTGGACACTCGCACTAAGGAACACTTCAGAAATATTAAAAACGGTGAAATTGAAAAATCAGTTATTGCAGCACATAGTTTATTGGAGAATCGTAAAATTGAAAAAGAAGCCCTCCTTTTAAAAAATTTGGGAGAAGATATATATTCAGAAGAACAAATTTAGATCCATGAATTTCGAGATTCCCAATGAACGTGACCTCATCTCAAAGTTCATCAAATCAACACCAGATGGCAACGTTATCGATGTAGATTCCAACGAAAATCCGGTAGTCATAATGTCAGTTGAAAATGAGAGAGATCCGTCTCTCGAAAACTAGTTCCCATGTTTGAAGAAACATAACATATGAGGTAAGATATTAAAAAATGACTCATTAATTTACGAATTAAGAACCTCATAATGTTATTTCCCATATTTAACCATGAATGGTCTATTAATGTTTCTGACAGAAATAAATCTGAACTGAATAAATGTGTATAGAGACTATAATGTATATTTTTTCAGGGAAACTATATTTAGATTTAAATGAGATGTTAGATATGTGTGTGGTATTGTCAATGTGTTGTGCACGTGTTCACTGGGATGACTGGTTTGTCATAGGGAAGTGTAGGTTTTACAATACTAAAGTAACTGTTCAAATAGTGTCTTTTAACAACACAATCTGTTGTTGAAAAACAAAAATATTGTAACAGTAACATAACCTCACATTCCAGTGTTTACATAATAATTTATCACTTGTCTACACAAACATTATAACTGTAGACACAGCTAATGTTAAAAACATCAACAATCTGTATCTTATCATTATTATTTAAATAAGGGTTTTTACTAAGAATATTTAATTTATAACAAATCTGGTTTAGTTTTGAAAATCACATCGCCGGAGTGATGCATAGTAACAGTGATAATATATGCCTTATTAATAAACAAAAAATTCCAATTAAAAAGTTTAATGGGTATCATAAAATGGTTTGGGTAACCAGACTTTTTGCATATTGTTATTTAAAGTATGGATTTAAGAGTTTGGTGACTGGTTAAAGATTAATTTCAGATTTTAATGAAAACATTGCATTATAAAAATTAAAAATACTAAACTAAGTATTTTAGAACTGGCTTTTTTCTTTTTTTTTTTTTTAGTTTAAAATGATTCATAACTGAAAGACTCCATTTTAATTAGAAAAGAGTATTAATAAATTCTAAAAGTAACATGTCTTTCAAACAATAAAGAAGTTTTTATAATTGCTGAAATAAATTTGTATTATAATAATAATAATTATTAATTATTATTATTAATTATATAAAAACAGCAAGTTTATGGCTTCTTTCCAAATTTACATTGTCTTCAGTAAGTAAAATTTATACATTGTTGTTTTTTTTATAATTTTCAATTAACTTTAATAATTCTCAATATTAAATTTTTTATCCTTATATTATTTTCTTTCTTTTTTTGATGCAGTTGTTGGTGATTCCAATAATTACATCATTTGTAAGACAGAGGAGTAAAAATGATAATTTGTATGTAATAGTAATGAATGTTCTCTTAGTGTGCTTGGGTATACAGGTATTTTTTGTGGGAATTTTTGTGTGTGTGATTTTTTTTCTTAACTTTTCAAATGTTAAGTATACTAGCTTTTACTCTTTCTTGTCAGCTGTAGATTTTGAATTTGAAAGAACAGTATGTATGTCATTTGTAGGAAATGGATAAGAACAGAAAGAATCAATACAGGAAGCAACTATTATGCCTACTTCTAATTTCCATTTATCTTGGCTAATACACATTCAACTTAATTGCTTACAATTAAGTGGCACACACATTTTAAATACTAAAATAGTATAGGAATAATAATTGCATTCCAGATAACCAATTGTAGAAAAAGGATTTATTTGAAGTTCATTGAAGATTATTCAACTGTTGTCCGTTATATTAATGTGTTATGTGTAATGAACATGTATTTCCTACTTCTAACATCTTTTGGACATAATACTGTTGTTACATTTTCTCTTTTTCTTTTCAATAAATAAACTTAAGATATGAAAAAATATTTAATATAAATTCTTTCAATTGTTATAAGTGTACTTGTGAAAAAGATATTATTAACAGAGTAAATTGTGCAAGGAAGGTGATTAGATTCCTGAATGGTGTTTTATGGAATAGAAATTTGACCAGAAAAACAAATAAGAGATTATTCAGACAATAATAGAAAGTATACTTACATATGGATCAGAAAGCTGGACAATAAATGAAAGGATGCAGAAAAGAATCTTGGCAACAGAAATGGATGGATTACGGAGATGTATGAGAATATCCAGGCTACAACATATTCGAAATACATATATCAGACAAGAAATGGATGCACAAGAAACTGTTATTATATATCAGACAAGAAATGGATGCACAAGAAACTGTTATCGATAGGATAACAAAGAGAGCTCTACAGTGGTATGGACATGTACAACGGATGTCGGAAGACCAGTGGCCTAAACAGGTGTTGGATTGGATGGTACCAGGCAGAAGGAGGAGGGGGAGATGTAGAAGAGCATGGTATGAGGGAATATATGATGCCATGATGAAGAGGGGTATGGAAGATGCACAATGGGAAGATAGGAATCTCTGGAAAGCAGGAATCAAAGGCAAACTGCTGTAAAGTGGAAAGCTTGTATTAAGTAAAGTAAGTTAAGTAATAAGTGTATATATTTCAAGTATGAATTCGTTGGATAAATATAATCAAAATGATGTATAGATGTTTTTATTATTAATTTAACACTTCTCACTGAAAGATAAATTATATTTGAAGAGAAAAATGTTCACCTAGACCGAGACTCGAACCCGGGACATTTGGCTTTCCGGGCCAAATGCTCTACCAAAATTTTTCTCTTCAAATATAATTTATCCTTCAGTAAGAACTGTTAAATTAATAATAAAAACATCAATAGAAGCCCTACTGGCTTTATAAAGTAGTGTTAAATTCCCAATTAATGTCTTCTTAACTAAGAGGCTGCCATATGCAAAGATAGTCGCAACGGTTTCAAAAGCATTTGGTGCGAGGGAATTACAACGTATAAAGAAAAAAATTGCATCTAGATCGCAACTTGCCTCGGTAGCTCTGTTGGTAGAGCATTTGGCCCAAAAAGCCAAAGGTCCCAGGTTCAAGTCTTGGTCTAGGCGAAAATTTTTCTCTTCAAATATGATTGTATAGATATTTGACTGTCTTCTTGGTCTGGGTCTGATAGCATCCCAGAGGTTCCAGGGTTCAATCCCTGGCTTTTCCCATAGAACATTTTATTTTGGTATAGTGTCTTAAACAAAATTCACCTATTGTTTATTTTTTATTATTTCACTCACCTCATACTTCATAATCATAGCAGACCCAGGGTTTCTTCACATCATTTGTGACATTCTCAATGCTGTGTCACGTTCACAACATTGAGAATGTCACAAATGATGTGAAGAAACCCTGGGTCTGCTATGATTATGAAGTATGAGGTGAGTGAAATAATAAAAAATAAACAATATTAAAAAACCTCATAGTATTATTTCCTATCTACATAACTTAATAAAATTCACCTAGCCTCGTAAAGACAACTGTATAATTACTTGATGTGAGAAGTACCAAAATCTGGTTAATAAAACTGAAAGTATGGTATTTTTATAAAGTACACAAATGGCACAGCGTTAATACTCCATGCATAACATTAATAAGAAATATTTATTTTATTTTATGTCTTCCAATTTAATTTATGTACTAAAACTGCTTAAGCAATCAAAAAGTTGTTCCTCAATGTAGGTCCCTTCTATGTGAAACTCAGGCCCATATTCATGATAATTATAAATTGAATTATGAATAAGAAAGTGTACTTTTTTTCCCCCCAAGAAAATTATATGTTTGTGATTTAAAGTCTATGAAACATTTTGATTACATTTACCTTAAGAAATTTGCACTTAAAATCTGCCTACTTACATTGCTTTCATCCTATATGTGTTCATCATTAAACATTGTGAATACAAATATGAGTTGAAAAGTTTTACACTCCCCATCTTACTATACTCGGACCAATGGATCTGTGCCCCTAAGCACTGACATCGTTTTTAGAAAAGTACACTTCTATACTCACATCATTTTACCGCCTTCCCTCCCACTACATCAAACAACATCCTCGGTAACTCACCGAGTAGGAATGTTGCCAAACTTCCCCGGTAACTCACCGAGTAGGAATGTTGCCAAACTTCCCCCAGTGTTATGGCTCTTGAATATTGAATAAAGCAAGGTTGGAGTTGAGTTGACAACACTAGAGTGCAAATGCAAGAGAGAGATAGGAATGCACATAGGGAAATGATTTGCCGAGGCAGAAAAGCAAGTAGACTTTAGTTCGCATATCTTACGGGGCCACAGATCCATTGGACAGACAATAAATATGATCCTCTCGCCTGGATGTTTCAGAGACGAACATCTCCATTCATATTTGTGTCAATTGCCTGCAAAGGTGGCATGACTTTACTAAGTAATTTGAAAGTTTCTACTGCTTCAGATAACTTCAAAAATTCTTAGTTTCATATCTTTTTCATCTAGTCTGAGGTGGAGTTTCATATAATGTAAAATATTAAAAAACTATCCATATTAAATAAATAAATTGTATTACAATATATCTTCAGCTATTGTGGAGTTGGTGATAATAAAACAGCTACTTCTTGGGAAGAAAGACAGTGAAGTTGATTTGATCAAAAAAGTGACGATACTCATCCATTCTTTGACTCTTAGATCCCAAGTTGGGGCCTGACCTCCAAGTTTTGGGATTTCTTGACAATCTGATTTTACTTACACTTATTTCAGATATCGAGAATGACATGTGGTTAGCATGTCACCTCAAGAGACGTCTAGTAAGCAAGTGAGATTTTTTTTTAAACACGGGAACTAGTTTTCAAGAGAACCATCCCTCTCATTTTCAACTGACATTATGACTTATTATGAGTCAAAATGTCGGTTGAAAATGAGAGAGATGGTTCTCTTGAAAACTAGTTCCCGTGTTTAAAGAAACATGAAATATGAGGTAAGATATAAAAATGACTCATTAATTTATGAATTGAGAACCTCATAATGTTATTTCCCATATTTAATTATGAAGTAAGATATTACTTGAATGGGGAAAAGTCAATTAATTTTGTTCAGCAGCCTCTTTTTTTTCAGGCTTGAGGTTTTTTTACAAGCCTCAAGATCTTTAGACTCAGGACCCATGGTTTAAGTCCCTCCCAGGGGACTTATTTCTTGGAATTTTCCATCCTAAAAAACTTATTGAACCTGCAACTCTCGGGACTAGAGGCAAGGAATATAACCACTAGACCATTGCGGCCAACGACAAACAATGCTACTGAGATAAAGCTCCATAAATATTACAGAAACTTGAGGATTGTCCAAAGAAGAAATGAGAGAAATTCTTCAAGTAGAAGTACAAAAATTTATTGGAAATTTGTAATAAAGTGCCAAACTGTCATAAAAAATTGTGCCGGCCATAATGGATATTAAAACTTTATATTGAAACTCGAGAGGCTATTAAAATCATTATTTATTTTTTAATTTAGATTGTATTAAATTATGCCCTAAAATAACATTCTCTGATTTTGTTCAATACAAGATTTTATAAAAAAAATTGTATGTAGAATTCAGGCTTTCATGGCCGGTAATCATAATGTTAAAAGATTCCGGGCTATGTGGCCGTGGTCTATAACTGGTGATTCTTGCAGACTGTGAATTTACAGTCGAGTCTACAACAAGAAAACACCACCTAGAAGCACTTGCCACTGAAGATGCCCTCAACAGTTGAGTGAGAAACATCTGGAAGAAACAACAGTTATAGACCACGGCCACATAGCCCGGAATCTTTTAATACTATAATTCAAGCTGTTCTTTTAATTGTTTTGAACAGTTTATTTTTTAACCTCCTCAGTACAGAGATATTTTTTTATACAAAATTAAAATATACTTTGAGATCCCTTGGAACTATTTTTTTAAATTTTGTTATTTAGAAAAAAAATAATTTTCTTTCTTGTAGTGTGAACAACTGCTAAAAACTAACAAAAAAGTTGCACTATGTATAGTGAACAGTTCAGTTAGCTGGACAAATGGTTCCAAATCTTACTTGAATGCAGAGATACCTACAGAAACTATTGGAAAGTGGACAACAAAAAACCAAACTTTCAATTTAATTAGGTATAAATCAACTAATAGTTCAGGTATGGCATGGGATCAAAAATTAATATAGGAAAGTGGAACTTTGAAATTGCAAATTGTCAACTATTTTATATATAACACTATTGATAAAGATTTGTCCAGAAATAATAATCAATAGTCACTGGACAATGAAAGTTTTTGATGCGCTGGTATTAAACAGTTAGCTTATTTTAGAATCAGGATGGTATGTAAATCTTTTTTATTTTATTAAGATTGTTTTTTCTAAACTCTTTTCAGTAATTGAAGAGCTCACTCGAAAAAGGGTATAACCATCAATTTCTGTGAAGGTGATATTAAGATGTTAAAATTAATCCAGTAGGGTATATAACTCCAGAGGAGTTCTTCAAGGGGACCCTTTAAGTCCTCTCCTCTTTAATGTGATGACAGCAGATATAACCCAGATGTGCTGCCCATCAATAAAAATGTTTATTTTTTAACCTCCTCAGTACAGAGATATTTTTTTATACAAAATTAAAATATACTTTGAGATCCCTTGGAACTATTTTTTTAAATTTTGTTATTTAGAAAAAAAATAATTTTCTTTCTTGTAGTGTGAACAACTGCTAAAAACTAACAAAAAAGTTGCACTATGTATAGTGAACAGTTCAGTTAGCTGGACAAATGGTTCCAAATCTTACTTGAATGCAGAGATACCTACAGAAACTATTGGAAAGTGGACAAGAAAAAACCAAACTTTCAATTTAATTAGGTATAAATCAACTAATAGTTCAGGTATGGCATGGGATCAAAAATTAATATAGGAAAGTGGAACTTTGAAATTGCAAATTGTCAACTATTTTATATATAACACTATTGATAAAGATTTGTCCAGAAATAATAATCAATAGTCACTGGACAATGAAAGTTTTTGATGCGCTGGTATTAAACAGTTAGCTTATTTTAGAATCAGGATGGTATGTAAATCTTTTTTATTTTATTAAGATTGTTTTTTCTAAACTCTTTTCAGTAATTGAAGAGCTCACTCGAAAAAGGGTATAACCATCAATTTCTGTGAAGGTGATATTAAGATGTTAAAATTAATCCAGTAGGGTATATAACTCCAGAGGAGTTCTTCAAGGGGACCCTTTAAGTCCTCTCCTCTTTAATGTGATGACAGCAGATATAACCCAGATGTGCTGCCCATCAATAAAAATGTATATGTATGCAGACAATGTGGTACTCAGAGCGACAGATAAGGAAGAACTGCAAGGAACAATACACAATCTCACATTGTGGGCCAACAAAAATGGCTTTGATATAAACCTATCAAAAACTATATAGATGGTATTCAGAAAGGGTGGTCGACTGGTAGATGACGACCACACACAACTCCAGGGCAACCTGTTGCAAATCGCAAACACCTTCAAATATATAGGAGTAACACTCCAAACAATAGTAGTAGAGAGCAGCAGCTGCTATAGTTGCCATATACAACATAGAAAACCTCACACAACTGTCACTTGCAACAGCCATGAAACTTTTTGAGGCCAAAATACTTCCCATCTTAACATAAAGACTGACCTCAGCTACGAAGACTTAGACTCGAATCTATGAACGCATTAGACCGTAAAAGTCGTACTCTGCTGAGAAAGTTGCATCCAAATATGTTTTTGCATACTCAAAAATCTGTTCGTTATTGTATTGTATTGTAAGCCTATGTTTTCCCTTTACAGAGATTTAGGCGCTTCCCCCTATAGGGAAGAATTTGAACCATGCTAATTTAGTTACACTTGTTTTCGTATAGATGTCATTTTGAGTGGTACGTGGTCAGCGTTCCGCCTCATACTGACATCTAGGAAACCAAGGTAGTATTAGGACGGGAAAATTCGGTAAATTTTGCTTAGAGGCCTTTTCATTCAGGCTTAAGGATTTTTTACGAGCCTGAAAATCTTCAGACTCTGGACCCATGGCTTAAAGTCCTCCCGGAGGACTTGCTCCTTGGATTTTTCCGTCCTAAAAAATCCATCGACCCCGGCCGGATTTGAACCTGCGATCCTTGGGACCAGAGGCAAGGAGCATAACCACTAGTCCACCGCGGCGATAATAATTGTTGAAATTCCTAAGCTACCTGGCGAGGTGACAGCAGAGGAACGAATCATGAGCAACCCGATGGTAACCGATGTAGTTTGAAACTTTGCCGCGTACCTTGCTGCTTTATCCAAGATGTCGGAGCTTGAAGACTTCAATCATGTTTTCAGTATATGCGAAGAAGAGGAATTTGATAGAGTCTACCAAAGAATTCAACTGGAAGAACAGGAGAATCGCCATAATATTGCGCGACACAGATGTATACGGTATTATTTGTGGGACACAAGCATAAATGCGTTCCTCTAACAGACGAAAATAATGGAAGTGGTTTTATCGCTGAGAATTCTGGGTAATTTCTTGCCAATATTACGAAAACGACTTTCATGCATGACCAGTTAGTGAGTAGCTAATTTGATTTTTGCACTTGCTCACGGAAAGTCAGCTCACCAGTGATTGGAAGTAATTTGAGTAGAGACTAATGTATTTGCATGCGGCCCTTAAACATCTTGTCAAGATTCCTAAAAGCAGCAATGGGGATCTTGAATTTGCTCCATCTAGACTTGCATATGAGTTAGTACAGGAAACTTTCCTCATGAAAGATCTACGCACAAAGTTCCTGCTACCAGCTACTAAACAGGAAACTACATTGAAGGGAATAAGAGAAAAGAAATACCAGACAATTTTTACGCAACAGATGCAGCGGTGAATTGAGACTGGACTGGATTAAACAACAAGACTGGCAGTGCAAACTGCAAAATTTCAAACTATCATGTACCATCAGTGGACTTAATGTGTAAGCTCTATGATAGATCATGTACAACATATCATTTCAATGTCTGTTTAAAGAGAACAAATCTAAAGCACATTTGTGCGTGCTTCTTCCTATTATATTATGTATTTATATACCTTCCCAATTTTCTTAATGAGTAGTTAGCATATTGCTAAGAATGTTGCATCATTTACTATTTGATTCAGCTTGGCTATAAGATAGTATTCCATATAAAAAAATGTCACACAGAATTATGTAAAATATCAATGACGGTAACTATCAAAAATAACAAACTGAGTTATTGAAAGAAAAACACATGACACACTTACAAAGACTTAGTCTGCTCTAATAATTAAGTTATTTAGTCTGTATATTCTTACCTCTTATGGTTGTTTTCATTGAACATATGAAAAATTTAATATAATTTTAGCACCAAAGAATGATTATAGCTTAAATAAACTAATAAAAACCAACAAAAATGTAAAGATTGACGATAGTAAAAAATCAGGAATATATATGTACTATAAGTCCCGGCCACGCGTTGCTGTGGCAAGGTATACATTAAAAATTTTAATTAAGTTACTGTCTTTCAGCCAGATTATTTAAAACTAATACACACGAAATTAATAATATTGAAAATAAAATAAACACTGAACACACTTAAATTATGAAATAATCAATATTTGTAATTCAATTGAAATTCGCGGTTGCAACAAAAAGCACAGCCATCTGGATTTCTCTTTGTTAAATAATAAACCAATTACCTTACACTGCCATCTGTTAGAATTGTATGGAACTCACAGATAATTACACCGCCATCTGTTAGAATCGTATGGAGCTCACAGATAATTATAACTCTTTGTTAAATAAGAAACAAATAATTTGTAATAAAAAAATAATGCGACTATAAATTTAGTTATAAACTACCCTAAGTCTCAAGTTGGATCAAACTGAACACAGTGTGTAAAATTTTATTAAAATCGGTTCAGTAGAGTAGGATTCCATCACGGACAAACAACGTGACACAAATTTTTTTTATATATTAGGATAAAGTGCAGATTGAGATAAGATATACATAGGGAAATCAAAGAGAAATTTAACCATTAGAACTAAAGAACACATAAGAAATGTAAAAAAAAAAAAGAGGGGAAGTAGAAAAATCTTCAATAGCTGCTCACATTTGGTCAGAAAAACACAAAATAGATGTAAACACAAAATTATTGAAAGTTAGAAAACACAGATGAACTCACCATATGGAAAAAAATCTACATACAGAAGAACAAGGAGAGAATTATGAATTTTGAAATTCCCGGGAAAAGAAACCTAATTAGCAAGTTCATTATACCACAGGAAGAGTGAGCAGGAGTCAAGAATCAGGGCTGACAACTTGAGAAAAATCATTCTGTAATTGCTGAAATTGGGGCTAGCAAGCCTTGAAACATATGTTCAACAAAAACAATCATAAGAGATAAGAATATACAAACTAAATAACTTAATTATTAAGTAAACCTCTTAATGATATTTTATTATTAATTTAACATTTCTCAGTGAAAGATAAATTTAATTTGAAGAGAAAAATTTTCGCCTAGACCGGGACTCGAACCCGGGACCCTTGGCTTTCTGGGCCAAGTGCTCTACCAACTGAGCTACCGAGGCGAGTTACGATCTAGATGCAAATTTTTCTCTTATATACATTGTAATTCCCTATCGCCATCATTAGAAGCCTTACTAGCTTTTAAAGTAATGTTAAATTCCCAATAAATGTCTTCTTAACTAAGAAGCCGCCATTTGCAAAGATAGAAACAATGGTTTCAAAAGCATTTGGCGATAGGGAATTACAACGTATATAAGAGAAAAATTTGCATCTAGATCGTAACTCGCCTCGGTAGCTCAGTTGGTAGAGCACTTGGCCCGGAAAGCCAAGGGTCCCGGGTTCGAGTCCCGGTCTAGGCGAAAATTTTTCTCTTCAAATTAAACCTCTTAATGTTACTTCTTATTGTATTTTTAAAATTAATGTCCCCTGTTAACTCAGGTGGTAGCGTGTCTTCTTTTTGCCTAGCGGACCCAGTATGGTTGAAAATTTTAATTGTAAAATTTTCAATCTTGGGGCCAGAAGAGGTTGTTGTGTACTACAATTTTTAATCACTAGACTGTGCATCAGATTCTTGCATTAATTGCAAATCCCTCTGCAGTACATATATTGAAAAGGCATGTGGTACTGTTGACAGCAATTAGTCCTTTGGAGTCTGGCTGCCTCCTTGGTGCTTTTCAACAGGAGAAGCACCTTCTCCCTTTTCTTTATCTTATTCCTCATACAACACACGTACATAAACATACTCATCCTAGGCCGCTCTGTACACAATATAAGAATACATTTTCTATGTAAAGTGGTGTGTAATCTGAAAATAAACTACATTTACACCATCTATATGCCAATGAAAAATCCAAAGCATGAAAAGTGCAGTGGATGGTATTAAAACATATACATTACTGCCATTTTCAGGCTGCTTATTGGACGAATTCCTCACCTTTTGGCACTATCTATATGTTTCTAGTATTAATACAAAGCACCAATGGAAACTAAAATCTATATTTTAGAAAAAATGGCACTCAACACCATTGATATTTCACATACATACAATTGTGATACACCCTTATTCGAGAGGTCTTCAATTGGTACTGTTCTTTTATTAAATCACAGTATTTGTGAGAAGATACAAAATCAATTAAACATTTTTAAAATGTTCTCTATCAGTAGATGCGAGCTTGAACTGTTTACTAAATTAGTGTCATAAGAATTCACCAGTTAACATTGCAAAGTTTATAGTAGTGATTATCATATTTTAAATATAGCAAAGAAAGCATAAATACTTCGAGAGAATAATCCAGTATTTACATCTTGAACAACCTTGTGGAACTGAAATAGAACTTTAATCTTTTGCATCAGTGACACCTCCTTCTGTTATTGCAAATGTTGCCTCCGCTTCTGGTAAGTCTGGACTAAAATAAAAAAATGTATTTACGAGACATTTCGAAAATACACAGTAAAATTATAGGATTGGATTATTCATATTGCAAAGAAGAGAAGAAGATTATATACATTTATTATTTAGCAGACTTTACATCTTTCTGCACCCAATTAATCTACTGTGATTCTATTCCACATCTCTCAATCCATGCTGCCTTGCAGTTAGGCATTGGTTCATCAAGGGATAAAGGAAGAGAACCTTGATTAAAAATATCCTGGTCCTCCAGGTTGGGGGTTGATGCATCAGGCTAGCTCTCTGGTTCATTTTAAAAAATGTACAATGCTAAAAAGCCAAAGAATGAAAAGCCAGATGGATGTAATAAACAATGACGGAAGGAATAGGGCCATTCTTCTAGGAACGTGGAATGTACAAGGTTACATAAATATGGATCCAAAAATAAACTGGAAATGTATTTCATTTTGAGTTTCTTGTAATAATAAACTCTGTTCATTACCTTACAAGAAGTGCTTGAAATGACCACACTCTGGTTTACTGCAGACTTGTGTTCACTATATTACAAACATGATGTCTAGGCACTGTCAAGGAGTAATATATCAAGACTGAATTTGAGACCAAAATTCTCAGAAAATATATGGACCTATATGTAATCGGGGAGAGTGGCAGATAAGATATAATAAATTCTACCAGTTATACAAGTCTCCTGATGTAAATTTACAAAATTGCTGTATAGTATGTATACTTCAATTAGGCCTACAAGTTGAATTTTTTTTAAATATATTTACAAAATGTATTTCATCAATTACAAAACTTAATTGTCTATATCACTTTGTCCTTGAGGCAGTCCTCTAATGAGGGAAGTCTTATATAATAATAATATCAATTAAAATTTCAAGATTGCGATAGGAAGGACATCTACAAAGTATGTCTGAACATGAGATTCCTAGGAAAGTTATGGAAGTAAATCTGAAGGTGAAAGGAGTGTAGGTTAACCAAGACTGTGATGACTGGAGTTCAGAAGGACCTGAGGAAGTTAGGAATTAAAGAATGGTGGCTGGTTGCCAGGAATAGATAAGCCTGGAAGAGATTTCTAAGGTACAAAGTAGACTGTTATTCTAATGATGACTATAAACATGATGAAAAAATCACAGTAATTTAATTATGAGTTTTTTAAACCCAAGTTTATATAACCATGTCTTCTCTAAATTTAAACACCATAGAACAAATATTAGAAATTAAATTTTTCACTTCTCACCAAAAGATACATTTTATTTGAAGAGAAAAATATGTGCCTGAATCGGGATTTGAATGCGATGTCTCTGGTTCTGTACTCCAGTGCTCTGCCCACTGAGCTACTAGGCTCCAGATTCAAATGATTATTAATTATCTTTATTATGAGAATATTAATTCTCTTATTTATATATGAATTCCCATGTGCCAAGGCTACAAACTTTTTGTTCTACATGTCTGCAGCTTGTTGTAGTCAGGGCACTGTTGGCATTACATCCACATGTCAATCACAGAAGTAGCAGTACAGGGTTGATACATGATAACCATGTTGGTAAGCTAATCATTGTAGCAGGTTTTCTTAACCAGGAGTGCTACTTATACACATATTTTTTAAATGTCACCAGCTTGTCTTAAAAAAAATGTCTAGCATTGTCGAAATTGTAGCCTACTTCTGAGGTTGGGGGTCTTGAAGCCTAAATTATGTTACCCTGATTATATGATAGATGATAACAAAGCACCAGGAGAGTTCTGAAATCTTAATTACAGACCAAGAGTGACCACAGGAATAATTAATTCCTTTAAGGAAAAAATTTCTGTGGTCTGAGCAAGAATCAAACCCAGGATCTCATTAACTGTAGAAAGAAGTTCTGACTGTTAAGATCATGAGGCTTTATCATGGCAATGAAATTCCTCATGAAACTGAGCACCAGTCACATACACTGGCCAAAATTCCATAAGAAAATCCTCCCCCCCCCCATGTGGATTTGAATCAGCAAGCATCCCATAGTTCTGTGTCGAGACATTATGCCTTATTTATTTATTTAGCTTGGTGGAGTTAAGGCCATATGGCCATCTCTTTCACTCACCAGGACAAACATATATTACATTTGAATGCAAAAAATCATAATAACTAAAACCACTTATAAAGATTCGCTACACCTCCATTAAACTCTGATTAAAAAATAAATTACATAATTAGATGGAGTATAATGAACTTGGTGACATAGAAATTTCAAAGCTGGACTGATATTGGTTATCAAGATAATGGGTGGAATATTTTTTCTAAAAAAGGTCAAATTTTAATAATGACACATTTCCAAAACTGGAATTTTGCTGCTGTATCTCAAGTATGGGCACTTGACTGTGTAAAAATAACTAAAGCAAATTATCTGTATTTGTAAAATAAATCCTTACCTGTCATATATTTTCGCAATTCTGCTTTCACCTCTTCCTTTCCTGAGATATAAACGAGTAGTTGATGCATGTGCTAAAATGTTACCACCGATTGGTTTCTTTGGATCAGCCTGAAAATTGGATCCTTTATTTTTGACTACTACTAGATAAACAATTAAATAATTTTATTCCATATAGTAATGTATCCAGTGATCTATAAATTGTATGCTTTGAATATTAGTAGCGTTCTCTAACCTATCATGAGAATGATCAGTTTTTAGCAATTTCTCTGATGAAAGACATATAAACTGTTGGGGGGGGGGGAAATCATTATAGCCATTGCCTTACTTGGCACTTAAACTAGGATTGAGAAGATCCAAAGTTCCATGACATAGATGCTAGAATATTTGTCTCCTGACCAGCAGCCGGTTAAAAATGTTTAAACTTGAACCTAGGAGAGATGGCAGTATACAATCTTTAATTGTTTTATTATGCACCAAACACTTAGTTTAAATTCCAGACTTCACAACCAATATATGTTTGGAACACACATCATGCTATTGATAGCAATATGCCCTTTAGATGGAGATATTAATGCTAGCAGTCCTATTATTGTGTATTGACAAAGTAACAATAATTATTATTAATTTTATCCAATGAAATTAACCCCATAAAGTCTCCCATTTTATCAGGGTTAAATTAAATAGACACTAACTACAATTAAATTAATAATACACAATATAACAGATAATGAAAATACTAGGCCATTCAATAAGTAATGGCAACACTTGTAAATCAGCAACCCTAGTGGTGATCATTGTAACTTTGTAGTATGTTGTTGAGTAGTCTTTGTTGTATAATTATCTAATAAAGTCTCGAAATAGCAATATTTTGTGAATACATTCACTGTTTCTTACATGTAATAAATAATGTTGACCTAAAAAGATTTTCAGTAGAATTTGTTTAGAAGGTGGAATTGGGAAGTACTCGAACATTCACCAAATTCATGAGCCCTTGTGACTATGACTTATTCACAAAGAACCTCTACGAGTCATTCAATTTCAATCAAGAGTTAATATCCATAAAGCTCTAGAACGATCAGATGAAAGAGATATTCAGAAATGGTGCTGCAAATGAAGTGAACCTATAGTTATTAATAGTGAGTGGAGAACTGTTTTAATTGACTCACCTCATACATTTTCAAACTTCTTTGATACCGACGGTTTCAGACAATGTCATGTCCTTCTTCAGTCATGTATGAGGTGAGTCGATTAAAATATGTTCTCCACTCACTATTAATGATATAACCTCATAATGTTTACTTCCCAATATTAATTTAAATATAACCTATAGTTAACTTAATAAGGGACTATAAACGAAGTTCATAATGTCAAAAGTAACCTGAATAATTTTTTTGTGATGTTATAGCAGTATTACCATTACTTATTGAATGCCCTAGTATGAAGTTAAAAATAATATGTTATTTATTAACACTGAGTTTCACTATTTCTCCTTCATTATTATCCCTTAAAAAACATGTCTACACTACACTGCAATTGAGAATTGTAGTTTTGGGTTGTTATGGCAACTTGACAACAGCCACTCACAGCATGATTAGCCTTCACTCTTCTGCCCACAAACTCAAACATTCCTACAAATTATTTTTAAATGTTGTGAGTTCTCAAAAATACAACTCTATGGATTTAGTTCAGATTTTGTTAACTGTGTTTGATTTTCATTTGTATTGTAAATATTAGTACCGGTATTCATTAATTAGTCTCTGTTATAATTGTTAATAAGTTTCTCTATTTTTACCATTCATGGCATGATATTACCAATTACAAATTCGGGTGAGCTAATATCTCTCCATATATGAGCAGCAAAACTGATATTGTACTCCTCCTCTATAGACTCCAGATATTGCAGTCAGAAATCCAAAGATCCATTAATTCCATTATACGATGGAATTATACTATCTTTGAAATGAACAGCTTCAGTCAAATAGTAAAATAAAAGTGGGGTAATATCAGATAGTAAGTAGTAATATCATATTGCAAGTTGTTTATCCCAACATCTGATTTGGACTGTAGCGCTTATAGAAGAGGAATAGCTTAGAAATTTGCAGTCAGGAATCATTATTATTTCTCAGAAGATAGACAAACTTCTTTAGTTGTAAGTCTTGGCCATGCATAAACTTTATTTTTGGCTCAAAGATAATGAACTTATATAAATGTCCCCATAACCCAGGAACACAGAAAAAAAAATCTGATGCTCAGAAATGTAAACAAACATAGAACAGAGGGAGTAAGGTGCAGTTCTCCTGAACTACATAATATCGGTCAAGATATTACTGAAGGTGAAACTGGTATAGTTACAAGACTGGATATGACGTGAGGTATAAAGAATTTTAATTTAAATCTTAAAAAAAAAATTGAACATTTACTTGTAGCTATATGAATTCAACTGATAATATTTCACAGATTTAAAAATAATATATCTATTTGTAAGTTCCACTGAATTGAAATACTGTACCTGAAAAGTAAGTGTAGCTCCAGGATCAGCTGTCATTTGATTTGTAATAAAAACAGCTACATTGTATTCCTCTGAGATTTTCTGTAAGCGAGACATCATCTGAGCTAATTTCTGTTGTCTGTCAGCAAGTTCTCCACGACCACTATAATCTACTCTGAAGAGTGCCATGACTGAGTCTACTATCTGTAAATTAGTAATACAGAGAACTGAGGGCAAAGTAGCTTATGGGATAATGCTTCTATAAACTGTTTGGCCCTGTTCCTCTGGGCAGTGGAGTGATGAAAACTTTTTTTTTCTCATTTCATGACTAGACTTGCTCATTTGTCTTTTATAAATGGAAATGGAAAAAAAAATCTTACAGTCGTAACTTGATTAGGTAAAATATTAATAATTTAATTAAATGAAAATAAAACTTGGAAGTTTTATATGATTTTCATATTTATTACAATATAAATTCGTAACAGCCGTTTCAGTATTTTGTACCTTCTTCAGACATGATTATAAATGAATGCATTTTGTTATATAATTATTATATAATAACAAAATTCATTCATTTGTAATCATGTCTGAAGAAGGTACAAAGTACCGAAACAGTTATTAGGAATTTATATTGTAATAAATATGAAAATCATATAAAACTTTTAATTTTATTTTTATTTAATTAAATGAATATGGATTTTCATCAAGTAAATGCCAAATCAATTGATTAAATTATTATTATTATTATTATTATTATTTTATTATTATTATTATTATTATTATTATTATTATTATTATTATTATTATTATTATTATTGCTACTACTAAGAATAACAGCTAACAAGATGATTTCTATGTATTAAACTGCATGTTTCACTAAATGGAATCAGAAAACAAATATATCATCATCATCCATGCAAGTATTAAGCCATGTGGCCTGTTACAGTCTCAAAGAGGAATTTTCCATCCAGCGCTTTTTTGGACGTCCCAGCGATCAAATTTACATTTGCTTTCAGTTCTCAAACCAATGAATATATATGTAGTGTGCTGCCTTGTAACGCAGCTGGCCCGGGTTCGATCCCCAGTCGGGACAATTTCCTGGGTGAGCTTTTTCCGGAGTTTTTCTTCACCTGTAAGATAAATGTCAGGAAACTTTAAGGCCCAAACACCATCTGGCCATCAATATCATATTCGCCTCATTAGCTTAAGTTTAGTTTAAGGCTCTCCTGGCACATCATTACCATCATCATCAACTCTCATATCATCGGAGCAGCGTAACCCCACCTTCCAGATGCCCCAACCTCAGAAGTGGGTTATAAGTATGACATGCCAGGAGAGAACACCAGAAATGTCAAAATGACAACCTGAGGCATTTGGAAAAAAAATATATATATATACATTGGATCATATAAATGCGAGACCAGTCTTCAACTATATTCATCATTACTAGAAAAACTTTCAGGAACATCTTAGCAGAATGCCAGATTGCAACAGATCTTCAGTGACATACGGAAGAATTATTATTGTATTTATTTAGCAGGTTTCATAACAGCTTCTTGTCCAATTAACCTACTATAATTCTTCTCCACATTTCTCTGTCATTCTAATATATATTGTCCAACCCCATGATGAAGCTTTTTATTGAAATAAAATTTGATCTCCAGCTGAGAGCCAGAAGAAGTGACATCAACAATAAAGTAAAGATCCTCCAATGGAATGCAAAAAAGGACGTCACAATCTAAAAAAGCAGAGCTGAAAAAAAGTACCTCATTGAATAGAACAGAGTCTTTTGCATTTTTTAAGCCAACATAAGTAAAAAAAATTAAAATATTTTATTGCCAAAAATATAATGATCATTGTTTATTGAACAGTCCTCATACATATATATCTTACAAATTGATTCCCCTTAAGTAGCAACATTTGCATAAGAATATATTTTGACATGTCCACCGCTGTGGTCTCGGGGTAGCATGCTGCCTTGTCACGCAGCGGGCCCGGGTTCGATCCCCGGTTGGGACAGTTTTTCTGGGTGAGGTTTTTATCAGGGTTTTTCCTCACCTGTAAGACAAATGTCAGGAAAACTTTAAGGCCAAACGGTCCCCGAAATCATATGGCCATCGCAATCATCATCATTCATATTCATCTTAGGTTAAGCTTAGGATTAGGGACTCTCCTGGCGCACCATTATCATCACCCATCATATCAGGGCAACTTAACCCTGCCTTCCAGGTGCCCCAACCTCAGAAGTGGGTTACAAGTATGCCATGCCAGGAGAGAAACCAAGAATGTCGGAAGACAAACCTGGGGCATTTGAAAAAAAATATATTTATATATTTTGACATTCTAAATACAATGAAAGAAGAAAATTAAAAATTTGACCTATCCTAGAATGTTACCTATAACTGTCGAGGATCTTAATTTTCACTCTAATAATAAATTGAGGTTTGGGTGGCATTAATCAACTGTCGTGTTAGTATAAGTGACTTACCAATAATTTAAAAACACCTGCTTCTTCATGGAATTTTGCTGCAACATAATCAAGTAGTTCATATTGATGTTCACTTGTATAAGCACGTGCATAAAGAACATTATCTAATACTGCTGCTTGATCAAGATTGAATCTGTCTGCAATGCTACGAAGTCGATCTGGACGACTGAAAATGGTAGTCAGGAAAAATATATTTAATTTTAGGAAGTTATATTTTGAGGTTATTTTAATTATATTATTTTTGGTCTGGACATCTTACCTCAATATTAATGTTGATTTGTTCTTGGACATGTTTCAAAACAATTCTGTTTTGAAACATGTCCAAGAACAAATCAACATTAATATTGAGGTAAGATGTCTAGACCAAAAATAATATAATCAGGAAAAATATTTTGAACCAAAATGGTTTTTATTTTTAAGTAGAGTACATTCTGAAATGTTAGTAATATTGAAATCCAACAATTAAATTGGTTGGGACACATATATAGGATTCTAAATGACAATCTAAAAAAAAAAAAAAAAAAAGCCAAGACAGGAAACTACAAGATGAAAGAGATCAAAGAAGGTCATCTAAGATAGAATAGAGTGTGATTTAGGAAAGTTGTGGGTTCAAATGTGGAGGAAACAGACTAGAGATTTTTTTGTATTGTAAGCCTATGTTTTCCCTGTACAAAGATTTAGGAGCTCTCCCCCTACAGGGAAGAATTTGAACCATATTAATTTAGTTACATTTAATTTTTTTTTTTTTTTTCATTGAGAAATGTTAAATCAATAATAAAAACATCATTAGTTACACTTGTTTTCGTATAGATGTCATTTTCAGTGGTCTGTGGTCAGCGTTCCACCTAATACTGACATCTAGGAAACCAAGGTAGTACTAGGACGGGAAAATTCAGTAAATTTTGCTTAGAGGCCTTTGTATTCAGGCTTAAGGATTTTTTATGAGCCTGAAAATCTTCAGACTCGGGACCCACGGCTTAAAGTCCCTCCCAGAGGACTTGCTCCTTGGATTTTTCCATCCTAAAAATCCATCGACCCCGGCTGGGTTTGAACCCGCGATCCTCGGGACCAGAGGCAAGGAGCATAACCACTAGTCCACCACGGCCGACAGACTAGAGACACAAAATCATATTTGTAAGGCAGCCAAAGTTCTATAAGAAATGTAGTGCCACTATGTGTGTATTCCAAAATAACACTTTTTTTTTTTGCCCAATACCACCCGGTTTGTCTTAACACATTTCCATAATTTTCTCCTGACATTAATATTATTGTAACCCCTTCTGAAGTTAAAGTGCCTGGAAGGCAGAGATATGTTACCCTGATGATAAGATGGGTGATAAATGGTAATGGAGCCTAGGAGAGTCCTTAAACCTAAACTTATCCTAAATTCCAGATTATGGAAAACCATGGGAATAAATCTCTTTAAGGAAAAATTCCAATGGTTTGATTTGGAATCAAACTTGGGACCAAAACTCATATTCCTATGAAGGGAATTCAAGTTGGCCGCAGTGCCAGGAACTCGGTTATCATTGGCTGCTGTGCAATGGGGCAACTTGACAGCAAAAGGCACTGTTTTTGTGTGTCTGTTAATGCTCTAGCAGCCACAATTTATTATTAATCAAAATTAAACTTGGCACAAAGCAATTAATTAAAAAAAGTAAGATTGAGTTCATTAACCAGAAAATCAGACCATTAGGTATTGGAGTTCACCTGAAACAAAAATTTAAAAATTGCTTTAGCAGAGACAATTTTCTATCTTTCATAACGAAAATCAGTATTTGCTATTAAAATAAACCAAGGAAGGTATTCTCAAAAAATTATCAAAATCCGACCACTAGAAGTGGGGGTTTACATGAAACTCAAAATTAAAAATTGATTCTAGCAACTGCCATATTCAATTCATCCCAATTTATACCATATAATTTAATGAACCCATAAATTGGCAATGTATCCTATAAGATATATTAGTGGACCAGTGGTTATGCTCCTTGCCTCTGGTCCCGAGGGTCGTAGGTTCAAACCCGGCCGGGGTTGATGGATTTTTTAGGACGGAAAAATCCAAGGAACAAGTCCTCCAGGAGGGACTTTAAGCCGTGGGTCCCGAGTCTGAAGATTTTCAGGCTCGTAAAAAGTCCTTAAGCCTGAATGAAAATGCCTCTAAGCAAAATTTTCCCATCCTTGTACTACCTTGGTTTCCTAGATGTCAGTATGAAGCAGAACGCTGACCACGGACCACTCAAAATGACATCTATACGAAAACAAGCGTAACTAAATTAGTATGGTTCAATTTCTTCCCTGTAGGGGGAGAGCACCTAAATCTCTGTAAAGGGAAAACATAGGCTTACAATACAATACAATAATAAAGTAATAGAAAAATGAATCGGTAGATTAACATACAAATAGGTAATGTTTGAACAAAATAATTATTATTTAAGAAAGACTTTGCAAGTAGTTTATAGTTTAAAACAAAGGATACAATGTATGTTCAGTATCCAGAAAGATAACCTTTCCTCCCATATAACCACCTTCTCCAGGCATTTGAGCTGAGACACACAGTGTGTGGGAGAGCTGAGTTTTTCCTGTACGAAACTCTCCAAATGCTTCAGTTATAGCCATTGATTCAATACCTCCTCCTAATAATTTACTGAAAGCATACAATTAGTTATTAATTGCAATTTTATTAATACTGTATCTTACATCTTTGTTTTTAATAAAAATGCATACACTGATAGTTGAACATTTTAAGAAACCATTTAAGAATATGTTTACAGTTTCAATGGGACAATAATGAAAATTTATCTCATAACAACTGAAAATGACAGTGGTAATATTAACTATAATCTGGCAAAACACAACTTATATAATAATTAAATCACCCAAACATTACATGAACAGGAGATGTTAAGCTGCAGCACAATTTTAAACTTTCAAAACTAAATATTTATTTATTTTCTTAACGGTAAAAGCTCCTTATTCATGGGGATATGTTCCACAAATATTTCATGAATACAGAAACCGTGAATATGGAATGGTAATTCGTATAGGTATATAGGGGATATGTTCCAAGGTTGCAGAATAAAATAAAAATTATCAAAATAAAATCAATTAATGAGAGATTTTGAACAATTTCTATTAATTATTACTGTCAGATTTAGGCATAGACTTAAAGAACTTAGTAATTTTTTCCTGTTGGCCACTTTTAAAAGGTCTTTCAATTAAGATTGATATTCAGCTGTGAATTCTGTGATAGAATTCCTTATTTTGTCTTCGGATTGCTTGATTCATTAACATTGAAACACCGTGAAATAGATGCAAACAACTTGCCAATGCGTATAAACGGTCAAGCATTTCTATTTTTACTTTAAGCACCAATACTATTTTTTTTCTCTTCGGTACTAATTTTTCTTTCCTTTTACTTGACATTATAAATTGGGAAAAAAAGCACAAGAGACACATGTTATTCAATCAAAATTATTGCAACGAATGACAAGTTGAAACAATAATATACCATTCGTGGCAATGAAGGCATTTATCAAAGTATATATCGGCATGTGAAATATGACAACAGCTTTTAACAATGTTTTGTTTTGATATTTATTTGTTCATTTGGTTTGAATCACTATTTGTAAAAGCTGCCTTGGCACCTGCCTGTAGTAAAAAAAAAAACTGCAGATGATTAAATAAAGGACACTAATCCTTCTAATATACTGAATGGATCCACGAATAACGAAATTTTTAGCCATGAATACAGGAACTGTGACACAATTTTTAAACCCGTGAATAATGAGCTTTTATTGTATGCATCCCATGGGGGAGAAATTTTCTCACTCAGCATAATGAGGCATTTGAGTAGCAACAATAAGTAGTGGCTCCAGGTTGAGAAGATCAGCTATAACAGCTGGGGGACCCAACATGCTGACCACAAGTCACCCCTATACTGCCTGGATTATTGTCAACCTCTGTGATTAATAACACAAGGATGTGAGGCCAGCAGCCAGCTGGTAGACCAACGGCCTTCTAGGCCTGTTGCACCATGGAGTAAAGTATAAAATACAGAATAATTTTTAAAAATTTGGAATGTGGCAGTTTTAATAAAATTACTACCACTATTGTTACATTAACAAGCCGGGTTCGATGGATTTTTAGGATGGAAAAATCCAAGGGACAAGTCCTCGGAAGGGACTTTAAGCTGTGGATCCTGAGTCTGAAGGTTTTCAGGCTCGTAAAAGAACTGCAAGCATGAATATAAAGGCCTCTGTGCAAAATTTAACCGAACCATCCAAGTAAAATAAAAGTTCAATACCTTAGTTGCGCACTAAATGTCTCATTAAAATTATGTGCTAACCACATGTCACTTGCTGACATCTGTAGGAAAATAAGCATAACTAAATTAGTCTGGTTAAGAAACTCCTGCTAGGGAGCACCCATGTACCCATACAGGACTTATGGGTGCATACATACATTGTTACATTGAGTTTCGAGTTAACCAGAGAAGTTTTTTTTTTTTCATCCTTAGGAATGTTCCATGTCATTACCAGAAATAAAAGCTGCAGCTCTTCACATCTTTTTAGAATCTAACAAAGATTTTCAATTATCTTATCTCTGGTCAATTACATACGTATGGTGTATGTAATTGATTGATTCAGTGTGTTATCTAATGTTCTGTGCAATATCCAAGCAGTTTAAAGCATCATGCTTTGGAGTAGAACTGTTGTGCTGGTTCAAGCCCAATGGGGGAAGGAATTTTCTCATAGAATATCGGCAAGTATGGGACTGGTGCCTACCCAGTATCATGAGTAATTTGGGTAATTACATTAAGTAGGAGCTCCAGATTGAGAAAATTTGTTACAACTGAGGAGGACTCAACATGCTGACCAAATGTCATCCCTGACAAGAGCCTTCTATAGTCTGTCTGTGGAATGTGTAGAGACAGCTTTCTGATTAAACACCTTTCTTGATTGAAGCTCAAGAGCGAAATGAGTAATGTGACATGATCTGTTCTCCCTCCTGCACTTCCTTCTGTGACCTCATTGGCCGTGCATTTTTGCCTGCCTTCTGCTTAGATGACTTTTTGAACCGATTGTCTACAGAATCTATGAACAGACTATAGGCATGTGTGCCATGGAGTTTAGAAATGATATATATCTAATGTATTTTGGATTGTTTAGCAAGGAAAATATACAATTTATATTGGAACAATGACATAAAATTTTCAAATTCACTTTATTTTTTCACAATAATTCACAGATTCCACACAAATAATAATTTTTTAAAGATTAAATTAATATGTTTCATACCTCACCTCGTATCCTCATATTATGAAACATTTTAATTTAATCTTGAATTAAATTTCATAGTGATTTTTTCCTAAAAAAGTTCAATTAATTTTTTACTAATAAAGTCTCTTCCTTCACAATTTATTTCATACACTTAGTTCTTAACTCTCGTTAATGGCTTCACTTAACATATTTACTTGTTCTCGCTCTTCCTTGTTCCTCCACACCTTCACTGGTCTACCACCAGAACACAACTGGCCAGTACTGACTTGCATCTCCATTTATATGCAACAGTAGGAAATATCTGGAAGGCCTGTCTGGTCCCCTTTCGAACAGAAGGTCCAAGAGCTGAATCTTTCTAGAATCAACGTATCTGGAAACTGATTTCTCCAGAAGTGCTTTCTGAGAGGTAATTTGCTGGATACACCCAAAAATTCAAAGGTGATAATTTGAGCATTGGATCAACAGTGCATCAAATATTGTTAATGTAGGAATTTAAGGAATATTCAAAATTTCTTTTACTGGTTAATCAATAATTGATAGTAAGTGATAAGATAATATTATCAAAAGATTTCCAGTTCAGTATCTTGCTGATTATACCAATACTGACATAGAAATGGATAATGTTATCAAAATATTTTCCAGTTCAATCTCTTGCTAATTATACAGGCACTGACATAGAAAACTGTTTACATTAATCATCATTATCCCCTTATTGTATCTTCCTTTTAGATGGTTGATTAAAAATATGCCTTCATTCATCTCTATCTTTTCTTCATTTTAATTTTTTCCATTTGTATCCTCTTTTTTTGTAACTTTTTCTTTACTAGGTTAATCAATCTCTCCCATGTCTTCCTCTTGGTCATTTTCCTTGTACCTTGAGATTTAACATTTTTTAACATAGTGTTCTCTTTTCCATCCTGGCTAATTATGGCCAAACCAATTTAATCTATTTTTTTAAATTTCTATTGTTGATTTTTTTCTACCTTTAATCATTAAGCATCCTATCTATTTTACATTAATCTTCTTCTTCCTTCCAAGTATTAGGCCAAGGCCTGTTACGATCCTATAGAAAATTTTCCCTCCAGCGTTTCATAGGATGGCCCAGAGATCTTCGTCCTCTTGGTATATAATTATAAACAGCTTTGGGGATCCGATTTGAACTCATTCTTTCAAGATGGTGGAAAATTATCATATAAGACTTGAAAGTATAATAATAGTCCCTTCGATTGGTTGCTGGCCAAAGGAAGGCAAGACCATTACATTAATAACATATTTATTAATTAAATAAAAATAAAACATAGTTTTATTTGATTTTCATATTCATATGAAAATATGGATTTTCATCAAGTAAACACCAACTCAATTGATTATTAATAACATAGGTAAATGGTTCATATCAGTTGGTTTTGCCCGAACTTTAATTGTAAACAGTGCTATCTGATAGACACGTGTAGCATATGTTAAAATAAGTACTTTCCTGAGGCATTTGAGTCTTAATTTTTTCAAGAGAAAAAATTATAAACTTATAACTTTAGTTATATTAGAAGAGAAAAATTATACGCTCAGACTGCAGTTTGAACCCAGGACCTTTTGCACTCTACACGAATGCTCTATCAACTTAGCTATCTGAGAAACTCCAATCTAAACACACATGTTTCTCTTATATACGCTGTTAATGAATTATAACATTAGTATCTAATTTAAGAAAGAAAAATTAATGCTTGAACTGGGATTTGAATCCTGGACCTCTCATTCTTCGTACGAGTTTGCTATCCATTACACCATTCAAATGGTGATACAAACGTTAACACTTCTTTTAACTTATTAATTCTCATTCATCCGTAGGCTAATAGCTGTTTCTACCATCACTCCGACTGATGTCTTCTATTCAGAAGTATTTTTATTGAGAATTTATAAATTACTTTTTAGCGGTAAAGCTTCATATATAACTTAGTGCTTAAAAGTGTAACTCCCTTCAAACGTTGGATTGAGACCATAACAGACCGCTAGGTCTATCACATGAAAGGAAGAAGAAGAAGAGTATAATTTAACTTTCACAGGGAAAGAACACTATGAGGTTTAATTTAAGAATTAAATTAATGTTTTTATTACCTCACCTCATATCTTTTTTCTTCTATACTGCAGTTTCGGAGCTTATCTCCATCGTCAGTAGCCTCTGGTCGACCGGTGTTATGTCGTTTCTTGACGGTTTTCTTCTTACTTCTATCGGTGGACCGATGAACCTCTGGATCAGGTCAAAATTTGCGGGAGTTTCAAAATTCATGAGTTTTGACCTGATCCAGAGGTTCATCGGTCCACCGTTAGAAGTAAGAAGAAAATCGCCAAGAAACGACATAACACCGGTCGACCAGAGGCTACTGACGATGGAGATAAGCTCCAAAACTGCAGTATAGAAGAAAAAAGGATATGAGGTGAGGTAATAAAAACATTAATTTAATTCTTAGAAGAGTATAACTTTATTATTTAGTTTATCTGCAGTTATTCCATAGGTTATCAGAGGTTGAGTTTTGTAAAATAAAATATTCCCTATTATAAATAATATACTTACTCACTGGCACTATCGAACCCGTAGGTTCATGGCCGTATGGACATAAGCTCCCCATACATCCCTCTCCTGAGCCAATGCTTTCCAATCATTCCATGTATAATCTACTTCCCTCAAATAATATTCTTTAAATATTTTATTTTCAAACTAAAACACAAAACATGGAATCTATTCTACTACTGTAACATTTCTCATAAGAAAAACTTACTCAAATTCCTTACTTCCAGTACTCAAACGGAACACTTGTTTGCGACGCTCACTGACTTCCAATGCTGTAAGGAAACTACCAGTTTCTAATTTAGAACAAGCTTCTTTTATCTTGTCAACTTTTGCTTCAGAAAATCCTTTTATACCACACAATTTTTTTCTAGTGCACATCTGAATACCTTTAATCGTGCATATACCAGAAGATTTCAACTTTTTTATATCTGCTACATTCTAGAAAAGAAAAAGGTATTCTTTCTTAATTATTTAATATTTGTACTTTCATTAATTAAGCTAATTTTTATTAAACAAATAAAATTATCTTAAAAGTATTTAAAGCCTATAGGATAAATTATTGTAGTATTGAATTGGTGAGATTGAATAATTTTTACTCTTTTCTTAAATTTCACTTTGAAAGTATATAGACCAAGTAACATAACTACATTTAATACCACCAAGGAAAACATAAGGCCCTACCTTACCATCTTCCATCTGCAGTTAACATAATTATAATTAGATTAATAACTTATCTATTAATGAAGTTTAAAAAAATATCCTTTTTTCTTTGTCTAATACCACCAGATTGTCTTACAACATTTCTGGCATTCTCTCCTCACATTGGAAGAATTGCAACACACTTCTGAGGTTAGGGTGCCTGGAAGGCGAAGTTATTCTTGCAAAGATATGATGGGTGAAAAATGATAATAAAGCACCAAGTTACTTCTTAACCTTTACCCTGCTACGAACGGGTATATCCGTTGGCAAAGAAAATGCTTGCCATGCTATGAGTGTGTATATCCATTCTCAACTCCAAACGCCTGCTAGTTATATAAAACATATTGCATTGCTTTCAAACTAGGCAGGCATATACTGCCATCTCTTAGGAACCTAAATAAACTTTTTCCATATTTCTCCCTGCATTGAGCAAGGAGGGTTTTGAAGGCTGGAAATATCTCAGCAGTGAAAAGGTTAAATCTAAAACTTAACCCTAAATTCCATACTATGAGCAACAACAGAAATTATTCCCTTTAAGGAAAAATTCTTGTGAACTGATTGGGAATTGACCCCAGAACCTCATGAAGTGTAGTCAGATGCTCTTAATCACAAGTGCATGAGGCTGATTTATACAATAATTCACATAATAAGATTATGAAATTATTTCTTGCTCTTCTTTCTTTTTTTCAGTAGGCTGTACACCTGCTCATCTTCATGTGATTCCAATCATCTTTTATAAAGTCTCCTGAGACTTTTTCTTCCTCCAGGCTTACCATCTCTAACAATTCTCACAATCCTTTCCTTTGCCATTCTACTAATATGCTCATTCCATTACCTTCCTCCGTTAGTTGAATCATTCTCCAAAATGTTCAATGCCACACTATTTTGTAATATCCTCATTCATGATATGGTCAAATCCAGTTTTATGGGCTATTTTTTTAAAGAATGTTCATCTCTGCTGTTTGAATCATTTGCATAAATGAGAATAGTTTTTGTGTAGGGGATTTATTTATTTTTTATTACATCAAAACTATCATACTGACTATGACAAAATGGAATGCCAATTGCATTAAGGTGTAATGCACCAATGCCCCTGTTCATCCATCCAATGACTGATTGGCTAAAATTCGAGCTTTGGCCTCCCTTAACTTCTGCCTTCAATAATTTCTATTTTGTACAGCAAGCCTCCAGTTGCGACACTTAAGTAGGTTTGCAGCATCTTCCTTAATACCATCCTCCCATCATTTTTTCGATCTTCCAAATCGTCTATTCCCCATAAAACTTGCTGTAAGCACCTTTTTGGTGCTCGGTCTGTTGAGAGTCTTTGTACATGGCCAGCCCATTCCAATTTCTTTAACTTAATAAAATTGATAAGGTCAGGTTTTCATTGTATTTGTCATACTGTTCTTTGTTGTATCATATTCTCCACTCACCATTAATATTTATTGGTCCAGATATTTTCCTGAGTACTTTTTTTTTTCAAAATTATTTAGGGCTACCTCTGATCTTTTAGTGAAGCTCCATGTCTCACTACCATAGGTCAAAACTTTTCTTATTAAAACTTTATATAGCCTTATTTTAATTGCTGAGAGTATGTTATTACTATTCATTATTTTATGAAGTGAGTAATAAGCTTTGTTGGCCAGTTTCAGTCTTCTTTGTACTTCAATGTGTTGGTCGTTATTATCTGTAATACATGAGTCAAGATAGTTAAAATTTTTTCATATTGTTAAAACCTAATTCTTTTATGCTATTAGATTGCTGTTCTGTCATTGGTTTAACACCTGTCTGTATCATAACTTGTGTTTTCTGTATGTTGAATGCCCCTGTTATAGGCCTGAAATTTCATATTAGCAATAGTCTATAATTTTTATCTAGTGAATATTGCCGTGAATAAAAATTTATGGAATAATAGTGATTTTTATATGTAAATTAAGAGTGAGGAAAATTTTCAATGCATCATAATATTTTACAGATCCCATCACATACTGAAAGCATAGCTAACATTAGAACCGAGGAGGTGTGCTCTCACTCCCTGTCTGTCTCTTTCTCATGGGTGCTAATACTCAAACTAAAAATCATTAGTCGCTTACCTACACTACTTCACTATAAACAGCTTGTCTCAAAAAGACCATCCATAGTAATTCTGCCCGAAGGCAGGTCCTTCACTGCAATCATAGCATTTTCATGCTAGGCTTGCAGCTTTACTAGGGAATTGTGTAGGTGTGGTAGCTAGTAAAGTAAAGTAATTCCACAACAGGCCCGGAGGCCCTTGGGGTAGTAGGAAGTTAAGGCTCCCACTTTTTCTAGACAGTCGGCACTTTACGTCAGCCGGGTTGTCAGCCCTGCGTGACGGTCGCCTTTACCCCCAGAACAAGCGTCTGGTACTCATTTCCGTTAGAGGCTGAGTCGACCCCAGGGCCATAGTGCCGCCAGAGGGTTTGGGTCAGTTTAAAAATCCTGACCCCAACGGGACTTGAACCCTCGACCCTCCGGCTTGTAGCTCAGTGCCTTAACCACTACGCTACGGCGTGCCCCATGTAGGTGTGGTAGCTTCCCGTTGCTTTCCACACCGGTGAAGGATGATGATGATAATGATAATGGTAAGGATGATAATGATAAGGATGATGGCCATATGATTTCGGGGACCGTTTGGGCCTTAAAGTTTTCCTAACATTTGTCTTACAGGTGAGGAAAAACCCCGATAAAAATCTCACCCAGAAAAACTGCCCCGACTGGGGATCGAACCCGGGCCCGCTGCATGACAAGGCAGCACGCTACCTCAAGACCACAGCGGTGGACTCTCAAAAGACAATGTTGTGAATTAGAATAGTATAATAAGTGATGCAGATAGCCCACACATGCATATGAAGCATTTAAAAGACTCCATAATGGTTTTCATGCTTTTAGCTATCTGGCAGTCTTTGTACAAAATTGTTTAAAAAAGTCTTCATAAAAAAAAGAAGGCTCAATTAAATTTTTACTTTAAAGTGGGCTTGTTTTAATTAAAATTATTGGTTCATTCAATTTACTTTTTTTTTTATTCTAATGGGAAACATTTTGTGGGACTGGTTAGCTGGGTTAAAGAAAAAAACTAATGTTGTATGCCCTGCCTGGAAAAATTATTTAAAGGATAAAAGTCAGTAGAGGCACCAAACCGGTATGAATTTTTTTTCATTAATGTAATTAGCCTTTCACCTTATAGGTACTTTTACATGTCACATGAAACCAGGCCTTATAGTGGCATTCCATATTGGGAAAAGGATTTAACTATGGATCATACACACACTTTTTTGACGACAGAAGGACATGGAGGGCCAAGCTGAATGATAATCAGCTCAATGTAAGGGTCTCTTCCGAGACAACACAACATTAAGACAAAACACATCATTCACACACATATTCATACTAAATATGGCAAATATGATAATGATGACCAGATGATGATCGGGGATCTTTCGGGCTTTAAAGTTTCCTAACATTTTTCTTATAGGTGAGGAAAAACCCTGAAAAAATCATCACCTGGAAACTTGTCCCGACCAGAATTGAACCTGGGCCTGCTGCATATGAGGCAGCAACACTACCCTATGACCAAAGCGATGGACATGAACAATTTTATGGGATAAGAAATAAGTGGTTATTGTTAAAGTAATGATGTAATAGAGATGAATTCATCCAACATTTTTAGACAAACTTAAACTTCACATAAAAACTGTAGACCTATGTAATTGTTAGATAAATTATATTTTTTACATTGAATCCAATATAATAATATTAGTTGTTTTTTTTTTTATTTTTAACCATGTTTTTGTCAGCCCAAGTCATCTGTGTCACAATTCAAATCTGGGTGTGAATTGGCTTACAAATTTTGCTCATAGGCCTCTTATTTCAGGTGAAAAAACAGTACTTCACCTTTCCCAATATATTTTCTAAATCCAACAGAATAACAATGTGCATGCACATGAGTTTGAGCTGTCTCTAGATGTAATCACATATCTTTGAAGCCCTACAGAAAATTTACAGAGCTGTTGCTAGATGGTAGTGCATGCAATATGACCAACCTTCAAAATAAATTCCGAAATGTTTATTCAAAATAGATGTACACTAACTTCTTCCTTCCTAACTTAACAAGATAAATTACATGCATATTATTTACTGAAGTGTATGCTAATGTGATGTACACTCACACTAACCTAACAAAAATAGTAAGAAAAATAGTGTGATTGAGCTATTGATGGTGGCAACATTGGAAGAGGAGAGAAATAAATAAATACGTAAAAATTTTAAAAGAATGTTATACGTATCGTTGCAAAACATTAAAAATATTACAAAATTTTAGTAAAGACAGAAGAAGTACATAGAGTAATAGTATTACAAGAATATACTATGGAAAATGAAGGGAAGGTAATGTACTTTTGAGTCTTTTCATTTTCTGAAAGCCCAATGATGTTGGCTGAATTTGCTCTCACCAAATTTTGGAACCAGAAACAAGTATGTTAACCACTAGTCCACCAGGACTATTAACTTATTAGTTCACAATAAATGATTTTGTACTATAAAAATGCAATGTTGTATCAGGATTTTGACATTTTCTGCATAGACAACAGTTTCTATAGCATAATAGCATAATTTAACTTCCATCTTTTTTTGTAAATTATTAGGCCTAAAGCATTATAGACCTAATAAGAGATAGACTTTAGTGATATTGAATTAATTAATTCTAAACATACAATTCCATGAGACTGAAGAATATCAACATCTTGGAAAAAACTTTCATCTTCTTCTGCATCTGAAATATCTCCCACTACTACTTGATCCTCCATTATATCTCAATTATTAAAATTAAATAAGTAGAGGAAGAGTTCTATATAATCCTTGCTAAATAGCTTAAATTGGAATTAATGTACATTTACTTATTTCTGATTTTAAGCAAACCGCTGAATAAATTTCCAATAGCGTATCAAAGATTCTCACATCCTATTTATAGCCAGCGAGAAACACCGGCTCAGCGGTTATCCCTCTATGCACCGGCACCGGCCAGTGGATTATCTCTGGCACCGGCGTTACCGCTGAATCGGCTCGTTATCGCTGCATCAGCTCTACCCAGCGATAACTCACTGATTTCAAATTGCCGACTTCTTTGTAAAATGTTGACACTACAACAAACATGGCGTCTGCCACGGTGAGTTGGAAGTTATGATTAATTATATTTTACAATTTTATTATAATTAATTACAACGATTAATTAATGGACATTTTAAAATTATGTCGACTTATTAATTATTTCAATACAATTATTGTATATGTAGCTTATTGACTGTATTTAAAGTCTTTTAGAATGTTTTGTAATTTTTACAGCATATTGAGTTTGACGTAAATTTTATGTTTTTATTTTGAAATGTTATTTTAGGCACCACTCTTGGATGATGATACAATAGGTTTTGGGGAAGAAGAGGAGGAACAGAATAAAAAGTCATTGAAGTAAGCAATATTTGGTTTACATTTGTTAATTAACCTAAGCTTTATTTATGTTACATTTGAACCTACTTTCCATCATGTGACAATTCCTATAATACGCTAAAAGGTTATGTCAAATTGTTGCGGTTTTCTTTTTACTAATATTGGGGATTCTAGCCCTCCATGCCACTAGCATAAACTTGAATAAAAAACGGAAAAAACATACGGTTTTTGTTGCATTATTTGAATATATATGTGTGTGTGTTGATTTTTTCCTAAAAAGAAACACAGAAATACATTAAAATTAAATGGGAACTTGAGCTCAATTAACCAAAAATTACCATATTTATAATGTAAAATTCATATTATTCATTGCTCAAACAAAGCAGCCAACATCACAAAAACATGCTAACAAACAACAAAACATGATCACTAAAATCAACTTACGAATCATGCAAAAAAAAAACTCACTTAAATGAAACAGGCTAAAAATGATTTGTGGCGATCACATTGACTCAGTCGCAACAAGTGTTTGTGGACTTTAATATTTTAAATCTAACCTAACATAATTAAATTATTCTAACCTGTAAAATTAAAAACAGAGGGTAAAATACTGACATAAACGCGGTGAAATATGGACATAAATCTTTGTTATCGAGAGAACCGTATTGTTGAAACCTGTTGTTATATACAGAAATACAGGTATTAGAGAGGCCATGACAAGTAGTAGTTTTTTTTTATATTTACAAGTAAAATGAGTTAAAAATAATTAAATTCTATTGAATTTAATGTCTAAAAGCTAACCTAATGTAATCAAATTACTCTAAACTGTAAAATTAATAAACAGAGAGGATAAAATACTGCATAAATGCTGTTAAATATGGACTTAGTTGTTTGTTATCGAGAGAGCTGTATTATTGAAACCTGTTGTTATCGACAGAAACACAGGAATTAGAGAGGCCATGACAAGAAATTTTTTTTTATATTTATGATTAAAATGGATTAAAAATAATTACATTTCATAGCTAAATACATTTAATATATCAGTTTTGAACATTTGTTGCATTAAACGAGTAGTTGAAACGCGCTGTAAAAATGTGACTATATATGAGAAAATTAGTGTAAACATGTTGGCAATTGACTATAACAGCAATGTCTGTTATCACATTGGCAATGATGATGCCAGCAGTCACTTGTTCTCTGATTGATTACCATGTAACCATGATGGTGGCATAGTGGGCTAGAATAGGCCTAATATTTTCTAACGCTTATTAAAACAAATTTGTTCTGTACATTTCCGTACAACTTTCTTATGACACAGTTGCAATATGTATTTTTTCGATTTTTACTAACATTTTGTCGTATTTTAAATATTTTGCCACAATTCTTAAAACATATTTTACTAGTAAAGCTGCAAAGCATAGCATCGAAATACTATGATTGCAGTGAAGGACTTGTCCTATGGTAGAACATTATAAATGAAACAATTATTAAATATTTATCTATGTATGCAAATTGTGATATTGATCTCTCAATGATTTTTTTGCAAGCTTTACAAAATCGTAGTACGCTTGTGCGAACGCTTAATGAAACTTCCGGCAGATGGTAGGAAATATATGTGAAACTGGTATGACCTACATTTAAAATTAATTCCAAAAACATATTTTGTGATATGGATGTCCACTCATTTCATTTTATTTGGTTCCAATGGGACAAGAAAGTGTACACCAGGTAATTTATTTTTTTGTATTGTAAGCCCATTGTTTTCCCTTTACAGAGATTTAGGCGCTCTCCCCCTACAGGGAAGAATTTGAACCATCCTAATTTAGTTACACTTGTTTTCATATAGATGTCATTTTGTGGTCAGCATTCCGCCTCATACTGACATCTAGGAAACCAAGGTAGTACTAGGACGGGGAAATTTGGTAAATTTTGCTTAGAGGCCTTTTCATTCAGGCTTAAAGATTTTTTACGAGCCTGAAAATCTTCAGACTCTGGACCCATGGCTTAAAGTCCCTCCCGGAGGACTTGCTCCTTGGATTTTTCAGTCCTAAAAAATCCATTGACACCGGCCGAGTTTGAACCCATGACCCTCGGGACCAGAGGCAAGGAGTGTAACCACTAGTCCACCACGGCCGGTTAATTCCCTAGTAAAACTGCAAAGCATAGCATGAAAATGGTATGTTTGCAGTGAAAGACCTGCCCTCTGGCAGAATTACTATGTATGGATTTATTTAGTTAGGTTATGAAAGGGCATATTGGTGCACATCCATATTTATAAACATGCATGGAAATTAATTGCAAAGGTTGGTTTACCAATCTCACAGATAGTGGCACCATCTGGCAACAATCCCATAAATGTTTTCACATGCACACTGCTATTCTGAAGAACTTCATTGGTTGAGTTATTGTACAGTTTTTCCAAAACATTTTTGCTACTTTTAAATATTCCTTTTCCTGCACATTATTTAGCTATATTACTGTGATTTATTGCAGCCAACATATATTTTGAAAATTCCTATAATAAGTTCATATGTTGCCACCATAGTTTTAAGTTACTATTTTGTATAGGACACAAATATCTAGATAAACATCTTCCAATAGTTTAAGAAAGAAAAATTAACACTCGAGCCAGGGCTTGAACCCTGGATCTCTGATTCTGTACATCAGTGCAATGCCATTCGAGCACTGATAAGAAAGTTAACATTTCTTTCCACTTATACAGTTCTTGTTTGTCCAAAAGCCAATAGCAGTCATTACCATCATGCCAATTGATGTCTTCTATGCAGAAGTATTTTTATTGAGTATACATTACATTTTAGCGATACAGCTTCACATTTTCAATGTTTTTATTTGCATTAACACTTTCCAATCCTGGGTAAAATTTAATTTAAGAAAGAAAAAGTAACGCTTGAACCTTGGATCTCTGATTCTGTACAACATTACAATACCAATTATGTCATTCAAGCACTGATAAGAATGTCAACATTTCTTTCCACTTATACAATTCTCGTTTGTCCGAAGGTCAATAGTAGTTGCTACCATCACGCCAACTGACATCTTCTATTCAGAAGTATTTTTATTGAGATTATACATTACTTTTTAGCAATAAAGCTTTTTTATTTAATTGAAATAAAAGCATAAAAAATATGAAGCTTTATCGCCACCACAATAATATTGATTGCCTTTATTTTCAGACATCCTTATGTCACATTCTTCCATTTGGCCTTTAGAGTGTCTGCAATTGTAGTATATATGCTATGTGGATGGTTCAGCAGCAGTTTCATTGCAAGTTTTGTTACTATAATTCTACTTTTGTCAATGGACTTTTGGACAGTAAAAAATGTTACAGGTATGTTAACTTAAATAATCTGCAGTGAATCCATTTAAAGATTCTCAGAATTTATGGGAGCCATTTCCACCAACCAATATATTGATTATTGAAGAGAAAAATTGCACTTTTCTAGTACTGCAGCCAGACTTGTCATTTGTTCATTGATTAAATAACAACAAATTGTTAGCCTGCATGTAACCCAAATCCAATGACATACAATTTCTATTTATGGAGTAAACTGAAAATCAGGTTTATGTATAAAAAGTGAACACTACATAAACAAATTGCATGTTTATTCCAATGCCACCCACAGCATTTTTTATACTTTTGGTTCTGCAATAGGCAGAATGATTGCATTAATGTAGTTTATTTTCAGTTTATGCACCAATTCGGCAGATCATGTTACATTGTTACATAAACAAAGTTAAAAAGAAGATAAGTATTGCAATAAATTCTGTGAGTGCTGAAGAAATTATGAGAGTGACTAATAATTTTGTAAGATATCAGCAGTGTATTAAAGCAAATGGAGGACAGTATCAGCAAAAATGTACTAACTGCTTAACAATAAATATAAATTTAATTAATGTTGGGAAGTAAACATTATGAGGTATAATCATTAAAATTCATCGGAGAACATATTGTTTAAACAACTCACCTCATAGGATTCATGCTTCCATGATATCGCGATTTCAAACATAGTCATATTCATCGTCAGCCGTCATCGTCAACTCCGTTATGGCTGACGATGAACATGACTATGTTTGAAATCGCGATATCATGGAAGCATGAATCCTATGAGGTGAGTTGTTTAAACAATATGTTCTCCGATGAATTTTAATAAATATAAAGTTTGAAAAAGTTAACTCTAAATATATTGGGATAATATTTCTTCTTCTTCATGGAGTAAGGCCATAGACCCGTTTCCATATCAAGAGACTGTATCCCTTCATCTAGTTATGGGGCGCCCAACATTTCTTCTTCCTTTGGGTTGGTAATGAAGCAAAATTTGTGGGAGTCTATTGGGTGTCATTCTTTCTATATGTTGGAACCAGTTAAATCTTTAATTTTGAATTTTATCCATAACACTGTAGTTGTTTAATTTGGTTCCTATTTCTTCATTATATTTTTTATCTAATAATATGTAGCCTGCTACTGAACGTAAGAATTTCATTTCATCTACTTCTGTTTTCCTTTTATCTGTTTTATTAAGTGTCCAAATTTCACAAGCATATGTTAACATAGGTACTACCATAATTTTATAGAATTTTAATTGTGTAATTTTAATGTTTTATTTTTTAGAGTTATTCTTATTGTTCCATACATACTATAAAATTTGTTTAATTTTAAGCTTATATCATTATTTAAAAACTTCTGAGTTGGATGCCCATTACTTTAAAACATTTGAGAACATCTAAAAATAAATTGACAGATAATATAATTTGTGACTTAAATGGCATGGAATTATAAATAAGTAGACAAGAGATAAAACAGTAAAAAGAAATGGTTCAGAAACTAAAGTTTTAATTAAAGCTGTAGTACCTATAGAAGAACATTAATTATAACATGAACCTTGTGATACAAGCCATTGGTTGGTAGGATCGACTCCCTTAAACTTCTGAGAGTCCTTAACTTGATTTACTGTTTAACCGTAACTTGATAAGGTAAATACTGTACAAGAGTTGTGTTTCTGTCTTCTTCATCTATGTTGTGGTTGTAATAATTATCATTTTTGTCAAGTTATTTTCGGTTTGCCATCATATGTCACAGTACGTTTAGTATTAAATGGATGACTTGAAGGAAGAACTTTATATTTCAAAGAAAGATATATTCTTATAAAATAAAATGTATGTAACATTGAAGGTGAAAATTATTATATTCACAATTTTTTTTTATTATTTTTTTTATTCAGCTTTTGCAATGAATATACATTTTTCCGGTACCCATGTTCACAGTTAACTACACATTTGTTTCAACACATTTTTCCATTCTTGTCTGTTCATCCATATATCTTCTTCTATTTCCCATTCTCTCTTTGTTTCATTGATTCCCTGAATCCACGTAATATTTGGTCTACCCTTATTTTTCCTTCCCTGTGGTTCCCAATCCATGATTATCTTAGGTAGTCTTCCTTCTTCCATCCTTCTAATGTGTCCGTACCAATTTAATTGTTTCTTCTTTATAAAATCTAATATTGAATATTGTACCTGCATTTTTTCTTTTATATATGAATTTCTGATTTTATCCTTCCTAGATATTCTTGCAGCACGTCTCCAGTAGTCCATTACATTGGCGAGTAATTTTTTTTTCATTTGTGCATTTAAAGCCCACACATCAGCTCCATAGGTAATAATGCTTCTGATTATTGTATTAAAATAGTTTTTTTTTGTTTCTTTGAAGATATGTTTGTCCCATACTATTCCATTTAGGGCAGATATAGCATACTTTCCTATATTGATCCTGTTTCTTATCTCTGTTTCTTGTTTTCCATCTTTAGTAATTTTAATTCCCAAATACTTATATTCTTCAGTGTATTTAATTGTCCCTAAATTTTCTTCTAGTATTAAATCTTGAGGAAGATCCCCTATTGTCATATATCTAGATTTATCCATATTGATCTTTAAACCCCATAAACTATATTCATGTATTAATTTTCTAGTGAGGTATTCTATATCTTCAAATTCTTGAGCCAATATCAATTGGTCATCTGCAAACTGGAGTGTATATATGGTTGAATTATCATCTAGTGGTATTCCCATCGGTTTACATTTCTTTTTCCATTCTTCAATAGCTTTTTCAGCATAAATCTTATATAATGTTGGAGATATACAGCATTCACAAATACAAATAATTAATACAAATTCTGATTTTATCCTTCCTAGATATTCTTGCAGCACGTCTCCAGTAGTCCATTACATTGGCGAGTAATTTTTTTTTCATTTGTGCATTTAAAGCCCACACATCAGCTCCATAGGTAATAATGCTTCTGATTATTGTATTAAAAATAGTTTTTTTTTGTTTCTTTGAAGATATGTTTGTCCCATACTATTCCATTTAGGGCAGATATAGCATACTTTCCTATATTGATCCTGTTTCTTATCTCTGTTTCTTGTTTTCCATCTTTAGTAATTTTAATTCCCAAATACTTATATTCTTCAGTGTATTTAATTGTCCCTAAATTTTCTTCTAGTATTAAATCTTGAGGAAGATCCCCTATTGTCATATATCTAGATTTATCCATATTGATCTTTAAACCCCATAAACTATATTCATGTATTAATTTTCTAGTGAGGTATTCTATATCTTCAAATTCTTGAGCCAATATCAATTGGTCATCTGCAAACTGGAGTGTATATATGGTTGAATTATCATCTAGTGGTATTCCCATCGGTTTACATTTCTTTTTCCATTCTTCAATAGCTTTTTCAGCATAAATCTTATATAATGTTGGAGATATACAGCATTCACAAATACAAATAATTAATACAAATTCTGATTTTATCCTTCCTAGATATTCTTGCAGCACGTCTCCAGTAGTCCATTACATTGGCGAGTAATTTTTTTTTCATTTGTGCATTTAAAGCCCACACATCAGCTCCATAGGTAATAAAATAGGTCCGAAAATGATTTGCAACGATCAATTTATAATTTACAAAAAATAGGTGCCAAATTTAATATGGAAATATCAATTAACAAAACTAAAATTATGGCATTTCATGGGAAGGACCCCATACAAAGTAAAATCTGTCTCCAGAATAAAATTTTAGAGAGAGCTAATCAATTTAAATATCTTGGATATTATCTCTCTATCTGGGATGAAAAGGATATCCCTGAAAAAGTTACTAGTTATAATAAAAGTTTAGGAATTATTAATCAAGTTATGAAACCATCCCTTGTACAAAAAAACACCAGATTACGTTTATATAACACTTTGGCTAGACCAGTGTTGACCTATGGTAGTGAAGCATGGACACTAAAAAAACAACATGAAAGCAGAATAACGGCTTGTGAAATGAGATTCATGCGCAGAACAGCGGGTTACACCAGATGGGATCGGAAAAGGAACACCGATATCTTAAAAGAATTGAAGACTACGCCAATTTTGGAATATATTAAACAGTACCAACTAAATTGGAAACACCATCTTGAAAGAATGAGTTCAAATCGGATCCCCAAAGCTGTTTATAATTATATACCAAGAGGACGAAGATCACTGGGCCGTCCTATGAAACGCTGGAGGGAAAATTTTCTATAGGATCGTAACAGGCCTTGGCCTAATACTTGGAAGGAAGAAGAAGAAGAGAAGAAGACAAATTCATAAATCTTAATCTCTGCAATGATTTAATTCAATACAATGGTTTCATTTAATGATACAGTTAAATCTACAACGGACCCCAATGGTCACATTGAGTTTTGTCAGTTTTTAATAACTTTGGATTTTTCTATGTTCTTCATTACCTTTATTAACTAACAATTATTTAATGTTTTTATTATTAATTTAACACTTTGCCCTGAAGGATAAATTGTATTTTAAGAGAAAAATTGTACACTCAGACTCTGAGCATATAATTTTTCCCTTCAAATATAATTATTTAAATTACAAACAGATTCAATCATGGAATGTGTACAAAAAATATAGAAACAACTGGAAATCTCATGTAAGAAGAATGAGCCAAACAAGAATACCATGTCAAATCTTAAATTGCCAGTCACCAGGCAAAAGATCTTTGGGCAGACCCTTCAGACGTTGGATTGAGACCGTAACAGACCCCTAGGTCTATCACATGAAAGGAAGAAAAAGAAATTTAATTATTAAATTATGTAATCTAATTATTTTCCTTAGATATAACCAGTTCTTAAAGGGGTGATTTTATCTTAAATATCATAACTTGCATTTCCAATTAATTATTCATAAAAATATCACTCATGTTTCTAATACAATTTTACTTAATAAGCGAACCAATTGTTAATAATTTAAATGTTAAGATGGACATACTCACGAAATATGAATATGAAATTCAAAGTCCTATTGTCCTTCAAAAAGTGTTTTTGGCAGCTGTTCATCTTCAAGTCATAAGCCAGTTTTTATAGCCTTTGTCATCCATGTATCTTTCTATTCAGTAGATGCCAATATGTTGTTGTTTTCAAATGCTGGGCCTTGGCAACGAAGCCATTAGCATTCTTGCTCTCCAATATTTCCCTATGGTGGATCCAACAGGTAATACTTCATAGGTTTGTAGATGTTCTTTGTTCATTTCTTCATCTTTGTTGCATAGAGGACAATTTGGTTTCACGTAGATTCCTATTTTATATAAATGTTTGGCCAAATAGTCATGTTCTGTAAGCAATCTAAATTTTGCTACTGTAGTTTTATGTGGAATTTCTGGAATAATATCTGGCTTCTTTACTAAAATATGCCAATATTACATTTTATATTATAGAGAAAGTTCCTTAAACCAGGAAGGTTTAGTTAATGTTTTAAAAAATTTAAACTGTTCATTTTCTCTGAGATGACATTCCAATTCCATTGCCCTTCCTCATGTTTTGAATCAATTCTGAAGATCTGACTTTTGCTTCCTAGTATTGCAGTTCCATGCAAGTGTAGCATAATACCACTACATGACAGCAGTATAGCAGTACTATAGCATTAACAATTTTATAGCATCACATCTAGTCTCATTTGCCATTGCAGGGTGTGAGTTTTGGACAAGAGCCTCTATCTATCTTGTCATTCCATATCTTCTCTTCCATCATTTTCGTCCATTCATCTCCTCTTTCCTCAACTTTCTTCTTAACTTATCATTCTCATCTATATCTTAGCCAATCTCTTGGTCTCTTCCTTCCTAAAATTAAAAACATAATAAAATTATCTGTACGGTTCTTAATTAAATCATTTGTCTACATATAGAGCAGAGTCCATGTTTGAATAATGTTAAAAAAGTTGTATTTTTTAGAAACAAAATACTTTTGAAATTGTAATTTTGTTAATAATATATCTTTGTACTCTATATTGTCAAGTAAAGATAAAATAAATAATAATAGATACTTGATTATCTCTTTGGTATTAGTTATACCAGTGACATTTTTTCAACCAGTAATATTATATATTTAACCTTTCTTAAGAGAAGAAAATTTAGGAGATGGACTAGGGTTTGAACTATAGATTTTCATTTTAACCAGTGGAGGTCCATGTCTCGAATAGTAGGTGAAGAATAACATATAGGCATGAAAAAAACAGCAATTAGGTGTCATGACTACTTAAATTAGTTTGATCCTTCCAGGAAATTCTCGTATAAGACTTGAAAGCATAATAATAGTCCCTTCGATTGGTTGCTGGCCAAAGGAAGGCAAGACCAGTGATGGGGCTGCCATCTTATAGCCTCTGGTCAGGCTTTTCTGGAGAAGAAAAGAAAATAGAGGAAAGAAGAAATGGAAGAAAGGAAAGACTCCCTAGCCCTCGGATGCCCTAATAGCATCGGGGTCGAAAAAAAAAGATACCAAGAGGACGAAGATCACTGGGCCGTCCTATGAAATGCTGGAGGGAAAATTTTCTGTAGGATCGTAACAGGCCTTGGCCTAATACTTGGAAGGAAGAAGAAGACTACTTAAATTATGAAGCAATTCATGCAAAACTTACACAAGACCTACTGTAGCATATATCTTGGACCAGGCTCAAATTCTTCTCTCCCTCAATCCCAAGTCACCAGAAACAATGAAACCTGGTTCACATGTTGTAATGGGGCATTTTAATTCATAGAACTGAGTTTCTTATTACAATAGCTAATTCTATAAATTAAATTTTTCTAGTGATGTAATGATTACAACTTCTTCTGTTCTAACTCAGGTGGTTGCATACCTTGCTGCCTTCTGGTCGGTCTGATTTTAATTCCCAGCTGGATTATAAATGTTTAATTGTAAAATTTTCAATTTCAGTTATAAGAAGAGCAATGATGTATAATTTTTAATTGCTAGATTTTGCACAAGGTGCATGGATTAAATTCCAAACATCTCCGCAGTATGTATATTGAGAAGGCATTGTGGTACTGTTGATAGTGATTTATCCATTGGATGGGAATGTTAAGCTTGACAGTCTCCTTGATACCTATCAACAAAAGCAGGCTACATGGCAGAATAAATTTCTTCTTTCTTCTCTCCATCATACCTCATACAACACACATTCAAAATTTTCTGCAGTGGATTTATTTTTATCACAGATTATTTATTTCATATGATCAAAGAGATTAATTTTATGGTAAGGTAAATAGTGGTAGAATTTTGTTCAAAGCTGAACTGAGTTTCAGCTATTTACACATATGGGCCTATGAAAATAGCTGTTGATACAATAGTATACTTCATATTATTATATCTCATTAAAATGGAACAAACAAAAAAGTCAGATAATTTGCTTATCAATTTTAGAGTAGTGAATAACTGGGGTTTTACAGAAAGATATGGTTAATATTAGAACCTTTATTCTGATATTGTTTAGTTGTTTCTTCACTCATCTCATACTTCTTAACTCCCACGCAGACTCGAGTTTCTTCACTTCATTTGTGACATTCTCAATGCTGTATTACGTTCACAACTGATGTCCAACGGCCCTTCTATCCAGCATACTGACCTCCGCGCCATCTGATGGCTGACCGACGAACTTCCAAATCAGTCCCCTTGGACATCAGTTGTGAATGTAATACAGCATTGAGAATGTCACAAATTAAGTGAAAAAACTCGAGTCTGCATGGGAGTTAAGAAGTATGAGGTGAGTGAAGAAACAACTAAACAATATTAAAATAAACCTCATAGTGTTATTTCCTATCTACATAACTTAACTTTATTCTGATATTTACCACAAACATGGAATTATTAATGCATGCATTATCTGGTTTGCATTTTTTTCTTTTTTAAATCAGTGCTGGTTCTCAATAATTAGAATGTGTAAATTCACGGCTTCTTAATAAATAAGGTGAATCCGGGGTCATCTTATTTATTAAGAAGAACCTCATAATGTTACTTCCTAATGTAATTTATTAATTCATTGCTTCTGTTTCCAGTTCATTTTTAAAAATGTGTTGCAGGGGTGCTATATATCAATTTTGTCCAGTCAAGTGTCACTGAAAGCAGGCAGGTTCACTACTCCCATGTTAACTGCAAGCTGATGAGAATTTAATTTAATATTAATAAATAATAATTTAATATATATTGGACATTGTAAAGTAACTTAAATTGCAGAACTTGCTATATAAAAATATAAAAGGTCAGAAAAAGGGAGGAAAAAGATGATAGAAAATTGGCCCCATTCTCAATTTTAGGCAACATCTCATTCATTATATTATTTTTAGTCTGGACATCTTACCAGACTGGGAAAGCTGACGATAAAACAGAATTGTTTTGAAACATGTTCAAGAACAAATCAACGTTAATGTTGAGGTAAGATGTCCAGACTAAAAATAATATAATTAAAATAACCTCAAAATATAACTTCTTCTTCTTCTTCTTCCTTCCAAGTATTAGGCCAAGGCCTGTTACGATCCTATAGAAAATTTTCCCTCCAGCGTTTTGATCCTTCCGGGAAATTCTCGTATAAGACTTGAAAGCATAATAATAGTCCCTTCGATTGGTTGCTGGCCAAAGGAAGGCAAGACCAGTGATGGGGCTGCCATCTTATAGCCTCTGGTCAGGCTTTTCTGGAGAAGAAAAGAAAATAAAGGAAAGAAGAAATGGAAGAAAGGAAAGACTTCCTAGCCCTCGGATGCCCTAATAGCATCGGAGTCAAAAAAAACAAGAGTTAACCAAGAGAGGTTAGATAGTAAAGTTAAAAGAGTGCAAAACACAAGTAAGTGGAAGAAGTGTTTTGCTCAGCTTGGGGCACCTTGTGGTCGCCATCCACATATCCCCTAGATGAGGACCCCTGAGGGTCTTCCTAAAATTAAATATCTCATTCATTGTTTTTATTTTTTTCAGAGAGCTCTAATTTGTCCTACAAAGAAGAAGTGCACCCCTAAAAATCCTAAGCCTACTAATGACTTTAGTTAGTATTTTTATTTAATAATACTTTTTGACAGCTTAGGTCATTAGGATCACAATTCAAATCTGGACATCAGATGCCAACAAGTTTTCCTTGGAGGCCTCTTATTTCGGTCTTAAGGTTCTTTTACATACTGTAAATCTATGACACAGGGTCCATGGCTTTACCTCCTTTCTGAATGAAGCCGTACCAGTATTTTTATGCCCTTAAAAATTCATCAGCTCTGACCGATTTTGAATCTGTAAGTCTTAGAACCAGAAGCATCCATTAGCCTACTAGTAGTAGTGACACTAAGACCTTAACTATAGCATTTAACAAACTAAACTCTAACTCTAAAGATTAGTGTATTAGTGTATCCCAGTCTGGGAAAGCTGACGATAAAACAGAATTGTTTTGAAACATGTCCAAGAACAAATCAACATTAATATTGAGGTAAGATGTCCAGACCAAAAATAATATATTTAGTGTATTAACTTTAATCAGAATTTATGCCATTATGTGGAATTTTGAATCCATGGACCATAGTTTGAGACTCTTGCACAATTCTAATAATTTGTGCCAGGAATTCTTTATATTGTTGATTGAATATATATATGTAATGCCAAATTTAATATATTAAACTAGATTATCAGGAGTTTACTATAATTGAGGGGCCCAGAGGAAAAGAGGCATGTGCCACCTGTCTAGTGTTTTTGTGATTTAGTACAGGGAGGCTGCCAGTGCCTAGTATCATAACTAGCAACTCCTGACAGAAAACAAAATTTAGTGTGTCGTCCTTCTTTTCCATTGAACCCCTCATTATTTATAGTTGATCTTGTATATCAAAATTATATAAATTTACCTTTGTCTCTATTTCAGGACGATTAATGGTTGGTTTGAGGTGGTGGAATTACGTAGATGATGAAGGAAATTCACATTGGGTTTTTGAAGCAAGAAAGGTTGGAGTAATTAGTTATTAGTTAAACATGAATAATACATCATTATTATAATTAGCAGAATTTAGATTATAAACATTTTCTCTCTTTTATAAATATAGGATTGAAATTTTTTTTACAAGTATATAATGGTCTAAATAAAATAATTTTCTAAGTAAAAAGACTTGTTTGTTACTAGAGCATTTTTATTTTTTAATAGAAGTAAATTTAATTTTAAACTTTCACTGTGAAGCACCAAAAATTTTCCAGAGGTATTATTGAGTAAACTCACACACTCTCATTATGTTTCATTATCTATGATTTAAGTAGACCATGTTCTTGAACTATCATATATATTCTCAGCTATTGGTTGATTGCTGGTTTTATGGAGGGAGATATTTTTTTCTTTGGTGATTGTTTAACAAACTTAGTTTAGTTATGAAATTGCCTTCCTCTTGTATTTTAAAATACATCAATCTCTTTCTATATATTTTTATAAAGATTTTTTCCTTCAAAATAACAGATCTATGTGTCAGTATTGATTGACATTCACAAAATAAAAAGGTAATCTTTCTCCTATTATTATATCCTTTCTCCTTCGTAGGATTTACATCTCCCATGGGACCTATAGGTAAAGCCTTGGGAAAGTTGCCTGTAGGAAGGGACCAGCTACCCAAGTAGACAGGTGCAAAGTAATAGTCTATTCTGGGTCTGTGGTTAGATGGATGCTGGGGCCACCACCTAAGACTATACTGGACAGAACAAGATAAGGAACACTTGCTCATGAATTAAAGTGGAGATCTAAATTCCCCTATATTCCAAAGAAGAAGGTAGACACACTATCAATCATTCAATGGCAGTAGACAAAAAGGATTCCAAATTAGTAAAACATCTAAAAGGTGCAGAGAACTGTTAATTTGGAGGGGAAAATAGGCATTTGGACTGAAAATTATAGGTCTATTATATTTTTATAGTTATTATTAGGACTTCTTTAATTGTCATGTGGTCCCTTTTACCAGGGCATCCAACAGAATCGAGTGAATCCATATGAAGCACAAATCTTCTGGACAGCTCTAATATTTTGTCCATTGCTGTGGTTTATCTTCTTCCTAATTGCATTGTTTGGCCTTAAATTCAAATGGTTGGTAAGTATAAAAAAAAGAATGGTTTTTTTACTATAAATATTTCAACAGTTTGGGAAATCAGTTTATTGCAAAAACTTTGTTTTTAATTTCAAGTAATGTACTGAATGAAGTATAAATAAGTACAAGGAAATTGAAGTTAGAATTAGAATAACATAAACTAGCACTTCTGCCCGGTCACTGGATTTAACCTGGTGTGTGGTGGATATTGCAAATCACTATAAATTATTATACGAATATTATTATTATTATATTTGAAGAGAAAAATTTTCGCCTAGACCGGGACTTGAACCCGGGACCCTTGGCTTTCCGGGCCAAGGGTTCGAGTCCCGGTCTAGGCGAAAATTTTTCTCTTCAAATATAATTTATCCTTCAATGAGAAGTGTTAAATTAATAATAAAATCGTCAATTATTATTATTATTGGGAGTAAGATGTAGTGTAGTTGATTAAGACAATATGCTATAGGCTGCAAAGTCAGGGGTTTGAATCCCAGTGGAGTCAAGATTTTTAAAAACTGGCCTAAATCCTTGTAATGCACCAAGGCCCTGGGATTGGCTCAGCCCCTACCAGACACTTGTTTAGGAATAAAGCTAGCTGTCATGCAGAGCTGACAACCCCTCATTCCAATTGTCTAGAAAGTTGGTAGTCCTAAACTACCCCAAGAGCCTCATAAGTCCTGTAGTGGGATTACTGTATCTATTACTATTATTATTAAAAATAATATATGAGATTGTTTAATGTTATGTGACATATTTAATGGATGACTGACCATCTTTCCCCATTGTTATAATAATAATAAAGTGATTGAGTAGAATAATTTTTTATACAAATTGTCATATTGTTGAAGTGTGTGGGTGAACTTGTAAATTTATGATTATTATTATTAAGCAGCGTCCCACGCCGTAGCCGAGTGGTTAAGGCAGGAAGCCTTGGCGCAGAGCTACAGGACTTGTGCTGGTTCGAGTCTCCATGGAGGAAGAAATTTTCTCATGTTATTTTGGCCAGTATGGGACCAGTGCCCACCCAGCATCATGAGGCATTTGGGTAGCTACAGTAAGTAGCGGTTCCAGGTTGACAAAACCAGCTATAATGGCTGGGGGCTCGACATGCTGACCATATGTCACCCCTACACTGGATAGATGATCATCTACCTCTGTGATTGACACATGTGGATGTGAGGCCAGCAGCCGGATGGTAGACTAAGGGCCTTCTAGGCTTGTCACACCATGGAAAAAGATTATTAAGCAGCATAGTGAATGGAGGGATTGCCAAAATTTCATTCTTGAAAACGGGGTCTTGTATGCAAGAAGTTTGGAACTTTTGCTATAAACTATAGAAAGAATGGTAATTTTATATATTTTTATTGTTTTTGCTGTAGCTTTGATATCTTCTGCATAATGTCTTCTATTGAAAATGTTTGAATTTTTAAACTATCATTCATGAAACAAATAGAATTTGTTAATATATGCCTCCAGTTAATCCTTACAGTGAATTGTACAAATTAAGTCTGACTCTCAATCATGGTTTTTCAAATTTGTAATGTTTCCATAATAATCACATGGCTATTAATTCCAAAAACAAATGTCTGAACCATCACATGGTTTTGCAATAATTTCTGTGGATTTTACATTATTTTTAAATTGTTATGAAACGATAAAAAAAAGAAAAAACTGAGATTGTGGTTTAAACTTTGTGTCTGCAATCCATGGATAATGTTATGAAATATTAATGTTACAGTTACTGGTTTGTATTGCAATTGTTTTGAATGGTGCTAATCTTTACGGATATATCAAATGCAAGGTGGGCCGTGGAGAAAAAGTAAGCACATCTTTGTCAAGCATGACATCAGACTTTTTTAGAAGACAGATTATTCAAAATGTAAGTACAGATTGTTTGTTTGTATTTAACAGTATAAATCAAAAAGTGCCTAATAAAAACATGTTTCAATTAATAAACTTTTTTTTTTAATTTCATGATTAGTACACCCTAATATGAGTCTCGGCCTTCAAGATTCTCCTCCAAGCCAATCTATCCACAGGCACATTCCACCAATTTTTTATTCTCAACTTCCTAACATTCTCCAGAACTCCATTAATCCAGCAAACATTTGGTCTTCCAAATCCTCATTTGTCTTCAAAGTTAGTCTGTACTTAATATTTAATTTTAGGAAGTGATATTTTGAGGCTATTTTAATTAAATTATTTTCAGTCTAATCATCTTACCTGTCGGCCGCAGTGGACTAGTGGTTATGCTCCTTGCCCCTGGTCATGGGTCAAACCCAGCCAGGGTCGAAGGATATTTTTAGGATGGAAAAATCCAAGGAGCAAGTCCTCCGGGAGGGACTTTAAGCCGTGGGTCCCGAGTCTGAAGATTTTCAGGCTCGTAAAAGATCCTTAAGTCTGAATGAAAAAGGCCTCTAAGCAAAATTTACTGAATTTTCCCGTCCTAGTACTACCTTGGTTTTCTAGATGTCAGTATGAGGCGGAATGCTGACCACAGACCACTGAAATTACATCTATACGAAAGCAAGTGTAACTAAATTAATATGGTTAAAATTCTTCCCTGTAAGGGGAGAGTGCCTAAATCTCTGTTAAGGGAAACATGGGCTTACAAGAAAGAATCATCTTACCTCAATATTAATGTTGATTTGTTCTTGGACATGTTTCAAAACAATTCTGTTTTATTGTCAGCTTGTCCAGATTGAAAATAATTTAATTAATAGTCTGTACTTTTTGACAATTTTTGTTACTCTTCCTATGAATATTTCATTCTCATCTTAATCAGTATATTTTAATGTATTATGGTAACTATACCAAATAAAGTTTATTGTTAATCATAGCTTCAAATTTAATCTGTCATATTTAGGACAAAAACTCGACCCCTTGTACCGGGAACAAGATTAGATGAAGAAGATTTAGAACAAAATAGACAGTTACATTTAATAGATTTGTGAATCCATAGTCAAATGTAATTAGGATTCTACAACACAGATACAGAATAAATTAAATTAGTAACTTTTGTGTCCTTTAGTCAAATATTGAGTTTTTGGAAGGTATCCTTCATCAGTCTGTAATTGCAAATCATGGTTTCCTTCAGAATGGAAGTACAGCCAGGTATCTTGTCATAGATTTATTGGATGTAAAAGTACCTCATGCCTAAATGAGAGGCCTGTGAGGAAAATTTGTCAGCCCATTCATTCACAGATTTGAATATTATGATACTAATGACTTGAGCTGTTGAAGAGTATTGTTAAATAAAAGTACTTAATTAATTTAGGTCATGTCTTTTCAACAAGTTTAATGAGTTGTCTTGAAAATCAGAGTCATGCTCCCAGTTTTCTTCCTATTTCATCCTAAATTTAATGCTTGGTTTGATATTTTAATTTCCTTCATTCTCTTTTCTGATCAAACATGTAATTCTATTGACGATTTTTATTATTAATTTAACACTTCTCATAGAAGGATAAATTATATTTGAAGAGAAAAATTTTCTCTAGGTGAAAATTTTTCTCTTCAAATGTAATTCTATCCTTCCCATCTTGTAAATTGTCTAACTTGAAACCTGTGTCCTCCTTCTTCTTCTTCCTTCCAAGTATTAGGCCAAGGCCTGTTACGATCCTATAGAAAATTTTCTTGCCAGCGTTTCATAGGACAGCCCAGAGATCTTCATCCTCTTGGTATATAATTATAAACAGCTTTGGGGATCCGATTTGAACTCATTCTTTCAAGATGGTGTTTCCAATTTAGTTGCTACTGTTTAATATATTCTAAAATTGGCGTAGTCTTCAATTCTTTTAAGATATTGGTGTTCCTTTTCCGTTCCCATCTGGTGTAACCCGCTGTTCTGTGCATGAATCTCATTTTACAAGCCGTTATTCTGCTTTCATGTTGTCTTTTTAGTGTCCATGCTTCACTACCATAGGTCAACACAGGTCTAGCCAAAGTGTTTTATAAACGTAATCTGGTATTTTTTTGTACAAGGGATGGTTTCATAACTTGATTAATAATTCCCAAACTTTTATTATAACTAGTAATTTTTTCAGGGATATCCTTTTCATCCCAGATAGACAGATAATATCCAAGATATTTAAATTGATTAGATCTCTCTAAAATTTTATTCTGGAGACAGATTTTACTTTGTATGGGGTCCTTCCCATGAAATGCCATAATTTTAGTTTTGTTAATTGATATTTCCACATTAAATTTGGCAGCTTTTTTTGTAAATTATAAATTGATTGTTGCAAATAATTTTTGGAAAGTGCCAGAAGAGCTAAATCATCTGCAAAAAGAATAGCATCGAGTTTGAGATTTCTATTGATTCTTCCTTAAAATTACATATGGTAAGTTGTAGTGTAGTGGTAGCAGTATCTTCAATGACACTTTTTAACAACTCTTACATGTGCCACAGCTTTTGTTTTCTTTCAAAGGATGCCAAACTCAGTACAGTATTCTTAAAATTGAAAAAAAATTTTACTTCCTGTAAAAATTTGTCGACCACTTCTGGGTTTAAACCTGCAAACTTTGGAACAGAGGCAAGTATGGTAACTGCTAGTCCAGTACGATCAATCTTGGACTTGATATTAATCATTACAATGTTGATTTAATTTAGAATATCATTTATTAAATTAATATTGAAAAGCAAAAGCTATTACTATGATAGAAATAAGTAAATTAATGAACACAATTAAATTATTGTAATCAATGGTAAAAAAAATGTTTTCTTTACCATTGATTACAATTAGAATATAATTGTTTATATATAACTAACTCACTGGCACTATCAAACCCATAGGTTCATGGCCGCATGGACATAAGCTCTCCATACATCCCTATCCTGAGCCAATATTTCCCAATCATTCCCCGTATAATCTACTTCCCTCAAATCATAGTTAATGTTATTCTTCCACCTCATTCTTGGTCTTTCAACTGGGCGTTTTTCTTCTGGTTTTCCTACAAGAAGCTTCCATGCAGGTCTTTCATTCCCCATTCATGCCACATGTCCTGCCCATCGCAGTCTATGAGACTTGACTATTCTTATTATATCTGGCTTCCTATAAAAACCATGTAGTTCACTGTTATGTAGTCTTCTCCATTCACCCCTGTGTTTGCCTTTGGCATGGGTTCCCTGAAGTAGTCCCCGCCCGGAGAACCGAATGGGAGACTATTTGACTTCCGGAAAATTTTACCCCAGTAGAACCAATGCCCGCATTTCTTGACGGTTGTATTTTTTATGGTGAAAGATCGTCACTCTTTCGACCAAGGTACTTTTTTTCGTCACCTTCGACCAGTCTGGCATGGGTAATTCTATCAGCAGCAATGCTACCGCCAGAATAACTCTCGGGATCATTTAAGCACGCAAGCCACTCCACTACGACAAGGTAAAGATACCATGGAGGGGAATTATTTATATAAAAAAAAGTAAAGTAATCCCACAACAGGCCCGGAGGCCCTTAGTGTAGTAGGAGGTTAAGACTCCCACTTTTTCTAGACATTCGGCAATTTTTGTCAGCCCTGCGTGATGGTCGCCTTTACCCCCAGAACAGGTGTCTGGTACTCATTTCAATTATAGGCTGAGTCGATCCCAGGGCCATAGTGCTGCCAGAAGGTTTGAGTCAGTTTAAAAATCCTGACCCCAACGGGACTTGAACCCTTGACCCTCCAGCTTGCAGCTCAGTGCCTTAAGCACTACGCTACGGCATGCCCCAATTACTTATATATAGATTGCAAATATTTTATATCCATATGTCATCCCCTTTTTGATTTGCCGTATGCTCCTGTACTTTTTTCCTTTCATTTGATTTGTCCTTCTTGACACTTTTCTCAGTTAGTTTTAATAATTTATTAACTTTATGAATATGGTGAATCTGGTACATTTTTACCTCATAAATATTTGTGTTTATTGACATGTTTCGATATGCTGTCCATATCATCATCAGCTTGTCCAGACTGTTGACATGGAAGCATATCAAAACATGTCAATAAAACACAAATATTAATGAGGTAAGATGTACCAGATTCATCTTAATTATTAAGAAGAATCTCATAATGTTACTTACTATTGTAATTTTTTAACTTTGTTGAATTTTTTATTGTTTAGATGGCATCATTGATGAGTCGATCTAGTCAACCACCAACAAATACGCCAGGGCAAACTAATATAGTATGAGAAGTCAGAAACCTCAAATTGGATTGAATGTGTCATCTTTTGAAGAAGTTCTGAAATAAAGCAGTAAAGTGAATAATTTATCCCATTTGACATCATTCCTTAAGGATGTTCTAACTGTGATTTGTTTCTTTAAGTGACATTTTATTATTAAAAGTCTGCATATTCTGGTGTGTGTGTGTGTGTGTGCACTATCCACTACATTGTTTCTTTATAGCATTGGTAATTATTAGAGATATTCCAGAATTTATCGTCAAAGATAAAAATATATTTGTTTAATAATAGAAAACTTTATTTAAATAAAATGAAGATATTTAATTTTAGGAACTTATATTTTGAGGTTATTTTAATTACATTATTTTTAGTCTGGACATCTTACCTCAATATTAATGTTGATTTGTTCTTGAACATGTTTCAAAACAATTCTGTTTCATCGTCAGCTTTCCCAGACTGGTTTTATTTATGTTGCATTATGTTGCACAACTTGGATGTCGATGTCAGCTCCAACCTGTGGTGGCCAAAGAACCTCCAAACAAGGTCACGCTCCATTGGTATATCAAAATTCATAATTCTGTTTCTGTTCTTCTGAATATAAATGTTTTCCCAAATAGTCAGCTCTTTTGTATTTTCTAACTGTTTTAATAATTTAGTGTCTGAATTTATATTATGTTTTTCAGACCAAACATATAAAATAATAAAACTAATAAAAACCAACAAAAATTAAAAAACTGATAAAAATAAAAAGTCAGGAATATATCAAATTGAATGCATGGGTTGTGAAAAGATATATATAAGAAAAACAAAAAGAAACCTAAAAATTAGAACCAAAGAACACATCAGAAATATTAAAAATGGAGAAATTGAAAAATCTGCAGTTGCTGCTCATGTTTGGTCTGAAAAACATAATATAAATTCAGACACTAAATTATTAAAACAGTTAGAAAATACAAAAGAGCTGACTATTTGGGAAAAAATTTATATTCAGAAGAACAGAAACAGAGTTATGAATTTTGATATACCGATGGAGCGTGACCTTGTTTGGAGGTTCTTTGGCCAACCACAGGTTGGAGCTGACATCGACATCCAGGTTGTGCAACATAATGCAACATAAATAAAACCAGTCTGGGAAAGCTGACGATAAAACAGAATTGTTTTGAAACATGTTCAAGTATAAATCAACATTAATATTGAGGTAAGATGTCCAGACTAAAAATAATATAATTAAAATGAAGATACCTTAAATAAAGATGAATCCAATAAACAAAATTTGCTTCATGTGATCAATATTTTATTATGTTAGAATGTCATAACAGAAAGTGAATGGAAGTATATAGTTACTTTCTTCGAATTGTATTTATCTTCTTCCTTGTCCAATGACATTAAGTGCTTCTAGTTCATTAAGAATCTTGCATCTCATACATTTTGGCAATATCACAATTTTTTTGTTTGATGTTATCTAGCTTCCTACATATGTGGAGATTTTCAATATTCATAGATATTCCTGAAGTTCTACATATTGTGCATTTGTCTGAGTTATAAACTCTAATTTTGCATAGATGGGCAACCAAACAATCATGTCTTGTTTTTAATCTGAATTTTGCCACTGCTTCCTTTTGTGGCAATTTACCAATAAATTGATATTTATTTTTACATTAAATATTCAGTTCTTCTTTCATTGAAATTCTAAATGTCTCTGTCAATCTGTAATTAAGTCAGATTAAAAAGAACTTAACCAATCGGTAATTGAATTAGATTTTACATCTCACCTCATATTTTGTTTTCACTCCACGATTTGTTTGAAAGAACTCTCCTCATCATCTGACTCAGATGAGTCAAAATATGAGCTGAGATATAAAATATAATTTGTTTACTGATTGTTTAAATAAAACCTCATAGTATATTCCTAACATGTACAATTTAAAATCTTGTTTACTTTAAATATAAAAACATATTTATAGAAATATCATGATCATCTGTATCCATTGGATGTAATAATTTTGATTATTTTAAGAGTGACTTAAATGGATAAAATTTCATATTGAAGATTGCCAGTTTATTTTAGTATTTGTTATTTAATTAAAAATGCATTGTTTCTCATCTAGCCTTGTGAAGTAATAAAAGTAAATAAAATGAATATTAGAAAAAGTTCATTTGGAAAAAGAATCCAAGAATAAGTGAAGAGTGAAGAATTGAGTTTATAATATCACAAAATACAATCAGACTCAGCCATTTTAAATGTTTTCTGGTTAAAGCTATGATTTTTTTTTGTGTTTTGTTAGAGATTTTAAATTATCACCTATCAAACAACCAGTATATGATGTTAGAGACCAATGGTTATTTATGGTTGGTATCTAATGTCGAGCACTTGATAATGAAATCATTCGCTCTCTTGCACTCCAATATTTAGCAGAAAGGCTGGTCTCTTCTACAAAAGCTGGACAATGGAGGAGATGGTTTCTTTCCATATCTTCATTTAAATTGCAAAAAGGGCATTTAGGTGAATCTGTTATGCCAATTCTGTGTAGGTGTTTATTCAAGCAGTCATGTCCCGTTAGCAGTCTGAATGTTGCTACTGCAGATTTTCTTTGTAATGTAGTAATGTCATAAGCTTGTAGATTTTCCCATTCCTTTCCAGATGTTTTGGTGGTGTATTCTTCTCTAAGTTAATTGATGTATTTATTTGAGATAATTCTTTTGATAGAGTGAAAGGAAACTGGAGTAGAAGTTATTTATGTAATGTAGTGTTAAATTCCCAATTAATGTCTTCTTAACTAAGAAGCCGCCATATTCAAAGATAGAAGCAACGGTTTCAAAGCATTTGGCACGAGGGAATTACAACATATAAAGAGAAAAATTTGCATCTAGATCGCAACTCGCCTTGGTAGCTCAGTTGGTAGAGCATTTGGTCCGGAAAGCCAAAGGTCCCGGATTCGAGTCTCAGTCTAGGCGAACATTTTTCTCTTCAAATATAATATATATAACTACTTTCGACAGAGCAAACTTTTCATGACAGAAAAATATTTTAAACATTGGTGCCTGGTGTGGGGAAAGAAATCACACCAAAATGAAAAACAGTTTCTCTCAAAGTAATTTCAAACTTCAATTACATGGCTAAAAATGGAAATAGCACTATCATCTTGGTCTCATTTTAAAGAGGGAGGATGAGTGTTTGTGCCAGTACTGCTTTGATATCTATGACAACTGGATATCTTAAACTGCTCAAAAGGAAAATGAACCTACAATTTTCTATTTTTAAAATTCAACATATGTCCATAAACAGGACCATATTGCAGAGACTAATTAACTGATCTGAGTGAAACAAGTTTTTTTTAAAGAGGAGTGGGCTCCAAGTGCATTATCTCAAAAACTCGAAATGATTTGAGGTTGTGAATTTAGGAAAGTTTGAAAATTTTCCCAATTAAAAAAAAAATTGTGATATATGAGGGCAAAGTAGGACCAGAATTTAAAAAATTGGGCATAGATACATAGAGAACAAAATAAAAAGAGAATGACATCAAAAACTCTGGGCTTGTACCCAAAATCAAACACATTATTGCTATAAATATATATACACCATAAACCCTGAATAACTCAGGTGGCATCTGACAAACATGGGTCAAGTATAGATTTGAATTTTGTTAATATTTAATTTTAGGATGTTATATTTTGAGGTTATTTTTAATTACATTATTGTTAGTCTGGACATCTTACCTCAATATTAATGTTGATTTGTTCTTGAACATGTTTCAAAACAATTCTGTTTTATCGTCAGCTTTTCCAAGCTGACGATAAAACAGAATTGTTTTGAAATATGTTCAAGAACATTGCTTATTTTTTATTATTTCACTCACCTCATACTTCATAACTCCTTGCAAACCCAAGGTTTCTTCACATCATTTGTGACATTCTCAATGCTGTGTCACGTTCACAACTGACGTCCAACGGCCTTCTATCCTTCTAGTTATGAAGTATGAGGTGAGTGAAATAATAAAAAATAAACAATATTAAAAAACCTCATAGTGTTATTTCCTATCTACATAACTTAATGTTCAAGAACAAATCAACATTAATGTTGAGGTAAGATGTCCAGACTAAAAATAATATAATTGAATTTTGTTGCTGATGAGATGGAGAGGATTATATACAATTGATGGTTTCATGAAAATAACTTTAGCAGTATCTGGCACTGCCGAAATTTAATTTTTTTCATTTAACTAACTTTAATAAGACATACTTACTTACATACTCACTGGCACTATCGAACCCGTAGGTTCATGCTGCGCGGACATAAGCTCTCCATACATCCCTATCCTGAGCTAATGCTTTCCAATCATTCCCTGTATAATCTACTTCCCTCAAATCATAGTTAATGTTGTTCTCCCACCTCATTCTTGGTCTACCAACTGGGCGTTTTCCTTCTGGCTTTTCTACAAGAAGTTTCCATGCACGTCTTTCATTCCCCATATGCGCAACATGTCCTGCCCATTGCAGTCTACGAGACTTAACTGTTCTTATTATATCTGGCTTCCTATAAAGACCATGTAGTTTATTGTTATGTAGTCTTCTCCATTCACCCGTCTGTTCATCTCTCTTTGGTCCAAAAATTTTCCTAAGAACTTTATTCTCAAATACTCGTAATCTCCTTTCCTCCCTTAAAGTAGAGTCCATGTACTTTAATAAGACATAATATCATCATCATAGTACATTCACGAATTTAGGCCATTTGTTGACCTGTTTCGGCCTCAATTCAGAATATAATTTGGTTAATAGGGTAAAATTGAATTCCCCGAAAGTTGGAACTAAAGAATGGTAGAATAAATAAAATAGCAATTGATATTGCAAGAGAAACACCATCCAAAAGTCTTTTGAGTGGACGTTCTGGTCTTCTTCTTCCTGTAGGTTGATATCTTAACATTTGTTTGGGTATTCTGTGATCTTCCATTTGATGAACATGTTGCATCCATCTTGACTTATAATCAGAAATTTTTCTAAAGTTCCATGTGTAATTCTTCCAAGATGTCTTCATTTTTTTGTGATCTAATAGTGTGTATCCTGCAGTCCTCCGAAGATATCTCATTTCAGCAGATCTAAGTCTGTATATCCTTCTGTTTCAACATCTATACTTCGCTACCATACAAAAGAGTTGGAAGAGCCAGTGTTTTATACACTTTCAGTCTAGAATGCTTTTGGACTAACTATGGCTTGAAGATAGAATTTATTAACCCTAAAATTCTTAAAAATTTAGATATTTTTGCATTTACATGTTTTTCTTCTTCATATGAGATATTGCATCCTAGATACGTAAAATTATTCACCTGCTCCAAAATTTTATTGTCCAGTACAATTTTACTTCTGACAGGATCTACACCTTGAAATGCATAAGACATAATAAATAAATAAATTTATTTACAGTCATCTCTATTGATAACATTCTTTATTAAGAGGTCAAGGTTGACATAGTATCCTCTATTGGTCTTGATCCTCTTCTCCATTATTTATTGCTAAGACTCCTCTTCTTTCAACCTCTTTCCCATTGCTTTAGTTAAAATGTTTCACTGTAGTTTGGAGGAGGTTATTTTACAGTGTTTTCATGGCATTTATCTGTTACTGTAATGAAGCATTCACAGATTAATTTTACTGGATATGTGTCCAAAAAGATAGAAATGAATATGCCTTTATTTACATCCTGATCTAGAAATAACCACTATCCTTTTATAAATATGTTGCTGGAAACAACAAACAGTTCCTAACATGAGATGTGAGAAATTATTTCTTTAGTTTGTCTATTGCATGGACATTATTGCATATGCTTTTGTTTTCACACAAACTCAAATTTTTAAAAACTGTGTATTACCACAAAAAAGCAGACTGATATGAATGTATGAAGCTAGTCTGAAATGAGTAAATTTAGACAATCAGAGAAGAAAAGGATGCAATAAGTAGTAGTTAAAAAATATTGATTAATTTTATCACTCAAATCACTGTATCAAATTGGTTAAATGCCACTGTCCTACATTCAGTTTCTCAAAAACTGTTGATTTGTTAAAGTTAATGATCCAATAAATTCTAGTTGCATTACACAAATATGGTATCTGATAACTTTCAATTTGTTTCTATTGACATGTTGATGGTATTCCATAAATACTTGCTATATGGAAACAACCTCACTCACAAAAATAACAATGGAAACAAAAAGGCTTGAAGCATAATATTGAGGACTGTTTGGCCATCTTTACATACAATTAAAATACAATAGTGTTAATGGTCGTCTCTCTGTATTTATACATTTTCATGGAAAATAAGATAAATAATAAGAATATGACTTCTATGAACACAATCTAATATTATATTTGAAGAGAAAAATATACTCTCAGACTAGAGTTTGAACCCAGGACCTTTCACTTTCTATGCAATTGCTCTACCAACTGAGCTAATTTGGGGTTCGAGTCCCAGTCCGAACATTAATTTTTCTTTCTAAAGTAAAACTATGTCCAATTCTGGAAAGTGTTAATTTAAAATATAACTTAAAAAAATTGAGTTGACAATTCAGTACCATTATAGAACTGATATCTAACTTTCAAGAAACTGAGCATTAAAGTATTGAACCATTTTAGTGATTTGTTTGGTAATAACTGTTTGTTTGTTTTGTTGTCTAATGTCACCAGGTTTTCTTTTATGACATTTTTGGCTTTTTCTCCTGACATTGGCAGAATTGTAATCCATTTCATAGGTTGGGGCACTTGGAAGGCAGAATTACATTACCCCGATGATATGATGGGTGATAAATGATAATGAAGCGCCAGGAGAGTTCTTAACCTAAATTCCAGACCATGGGCAAAATGGAATATTTCTTTTATTTTACCTGATGGAGTTAAGACCATAAGGTCTTCTCCTTCACTTCACCAGGGTTAAATTATACATACAATAAGAATTATGATAAATGATACATAATAGATATAGACTACACAATTCCCTTTAAGAAAAAATTCCTATGGTCTGACCGGGAATCGAACCCAGGACCTCGTGAACAGTAGTCAGTAATGCTGACCACTAGCCCCTGAGGCTGATTGTTTGGTAATAACTTTATTATTGTATTTCTAATACTTACTCACTGGCACTATCGAACCCTTAGGTTCATGGCCATGCAGACATAAGCTCTCCATACATCCCTATCCTGAGCTAATGCTTTCCAATCATTCCCTGTATAATCCACTTCCCTCAAATCATAGTTTTACAATTATAAAATCATGTTGTTTACCCTTTAGAATTATGTACGATACCCTATCACTAACAAACTTAATATCTCGGATAGCGGATAGGATCCTCCTCCTGACTAAAAAACCTGTTCCAAATGCAGGTCTTTCTGCACCCGCGTAGTATAATGCAAAGCTTCCTGATTCCTGACTACCTTCTCCTGGCCACATAACTTCCTGTAAAGCAACTATATCCACGGGCGATTTATCTAATTCCCGCGTTAATATCTCTAGTGCCCCGCTATTGTATAAAGTCCTAACATTCCATGTTCCTAGGAACATGTCCCTATGTTTGAGCCTTTGGCATGGGTTCCCTGAAGTAGTCCCTGCACGGAGATCCGAATGGGGGACTATTTGACCTCTGGAAAATTTTACCCCAGTTGAACCCATGTCCGCATTTCTTGACGATTATATTTTTACGGTGAAAGATCGTCACTCTTTCGCCCAAGGTACTTTTTTCGTCTGGCTTATCACCTTCCATCAGTCTGACATGGGTAACCCTATCGGCAGCAATGCTACTGCCGGCATAGCTCTCAGGAACATTTAAGCACGCAAGCCACTTCACCACGACAAGATAAAGATACCATGGAGGGATTGTATTTCTAATTTAAGTTATAATATGTGCTTCATAATTGAGTTTGTTAATTAAGACTTTGTTTTACTCAGTACAGATATATTCATATGTAAATAAGAAAATCAATTAATTAATTAATATCAAATTCTGGTACATGATACCCAAAGCTGTAAAGAAACAATGTGGCATGATATCTTTGTGTATAAGCATGTGTATATATTTCCATCATCTCTCATAGTAGTGATGATCATCCAGATGATTGTGAATGCTTTTGTGTCTGCTTTTGGTGAGCATTGTTTGAAATACAAAGAGAGAAACATTGGTATTTAGTGCCATGATTGATGTTCATGCCACATATATTGGAGATGTATAAAATAAACATAAGTTTAATATTGTTGTTGCTTTTAATCCTTCATTTTCTGGCTTCCCAATGTAAACAATACAATTTGGATTTTGATCTTCAGGTGGGCAATGTTTATAAATAAGTCTTCATTACAGATGTGAATTTATTTTACATTAGAGTTCTTGTAGAACCTTGGCTGCCCCAAACTTCTTCCATTTATACTTATCCTTTGTTCAACCTTCATCTTTTGATACCCATTCTTTTGAGAATTTCTTTATAGTCTATTTGTTATTATCTAATGGCATCATTTTCCTTCTGCCTTCCCAATAAAAATGCAATATCTCTAATATGTTTTTTTCTGGAGTTTAGTTTGTTGCACATCAGTGGATGTTCCTTGTTCATTATACTGTACTATTTAGTTCTCTATACAGTAAACAGTGAAGATGATTTGGAAGACAAACATGTCCAGACATGTCCTCTGACCATTCCTTCCCATGTTTTTTTTTTTTTTTTGGGTTCAGAGATGTTTTGCTATACTAATAAAATGCAGGTTTAAAAAAAATTAAAATAAGTTGAGGACAATGGTACCTTACAAATATTAATTCTGTATTATGGATGTTTTCCCTGTCATCCCCTTTGCAGCATTTTTATATTGGCTTGTAGTCATTTGTTCTTATGTATTCACCTTATCCAAAGTTTTCTTTTTCCACATATTTTCCTTATATAATATTTTTTGGGATCTTTGTTATCTACATTATAAAAATATGTCCCAACCACCTTAATTACCATGAATTGATGATTAAAAACTAGTGGCAGCTGGCAGAGATTGAACTCTTGAGGGTCATCAATAAAATTAAAGGCTTCCACCAGGACATTTTATCTGTAGGCTGATTAAAAAAATATCACTTTCTATTTAATAAATACCATACCAGTACCCAAAATATAAATCATAATTGAAAAATGAGGGGTTTGGCAAAAAAAACCAGTTAGATCCATTTTAATACTTTTAATGTGTTTTAAAGTTCAAACTCACATAATATGAAAACTGACAATTTTCTGGTAGTTTGAACAGTTATTGCACCTTTAGAAAGTTTATTAGGTAAGTTAATTTTTTTTATTTCTAAGCAGGGTTATTTTATTGTGTTGAACATGAAAATTAGATGGAGTGGATGTTTCTAGCGACGGGCACTTTGGTTACTAAAATTTGTATGCTCATTTTTTTCACTTGATGAATTTTATCTCTTCATTTTCACTTTAATCACAATATGAAATGTGGAAATGACTTTGGTCATAAGCAATTCTTATTAATTAATATTGGAACTCTGTTTATGCTGATCCCAACCAGGAGATGATGCTCCACTACCCACTGAGCCAAAAGGCCAAAAGAACACAGGATTTTGTCAGCTTGTATTGGGAGGCTAGAGGGAAAATCGCATTATTGTCAATTTCTGCCATTTGATAAATATATGAACTCTGTCTTTTCAATAGCTATAAAAATAATAATATATAATCCATTAAGCTTTCATGATTCAAGCTGATCGAGTGCAAAGAATTCTAAACTAAGATTCAGTTAAAATATTGAATGTTTAAGAAGTGTGCCTTTGTCATGGCATGCAGCATGTATAACCAAGGAACTTAAAAATCTGAGTTCATGTAAAAACAATAGATCTTTATGACTGTTAGTCTCATTTTAAATTTTGTCAAAATACAAACATTTTAAATATTTTCATCATTGTCATCGGAATAAGACATTTCTACTTATATATGGGTCATCTCAGAATATAGCCTCCTCATACAAAGTTCTATGATTCACACTTCTTTTTCCTGAATTTGTTACCAATTATAACAATTCTTTTCTAAATTCATTTTAACTTGATCCAACGATCTGATCCTTGATCTTCCCATGTTTCTTCTGCCTTTCATTTACATCTCATTTTAAACTATTTGTACAATATAAATAATGAAATTTTATTATGTTTTTATTATTCATTTCATACATCTCAATGATGAATAAATCATATTTGAATAATTTTTCTCTTTTAATATAATAAATTTGGGAATTTTTAACATTATGAGGTTTTATTAATAAGAATTCACAATTCAATTAATATTTATTAATTTTTCTCTTCAAAAATTAAATTTTATATTAATGACAAAGGAAAGTGATAAAACGTTTTTTTTATCTTTTGATACCCAGTTTTCTGTGATCTTCTGCATTATCTATTCACCTTGTCTATCCCTCAGGTTTTCCTTCCACAACCTTTTGCTATTCTTGTTACCTAGCATTTTAGAAGTATGCTCTAGCTACCTTAATCAAGATTTTATAATTGCAACCAAATCCAGTCAAATTGAACATTCCATTTTTTTTTTCTTCATATTCTCCATATACTTTTTTTTTACTGGTTCAAAATAAGTTCATAATCTTCCTTCCCATATAAGTTTATTTGTAATTTGTTTCCCTATCTAAATATCCAGATTTCATTGCCATATGTAACCAATGGGATGATTCAAAGGAAAAATTGTCACTTTATGTAAATTTACTATGAAAGATTCATATCTGGTAGTTATTCTGAACAGAGCTAAGGATTATTTTCTAGTTGTTTTAAGATGCTACCTATTCCTAGCTTTTAACTTCCTCTTTAAAAAAATATATATAAATTTTCTTGATCATGATAAATTCCATGGAACTTTGCCATGACATGCTCCCTTTCGGTTTCAAGGCGGAAGCATCATTTCAAGACCAACAGGTCTAACCCCCTACCTCCCAAACATACATTACTCTCAATTTATAGAAGAAGATATCTGTACAATTTCCTCTGGTTTTAGGTATTAATCCCAAACAATTGACATATACAGGATATTTCTGCAGTCAGTTCAATTAAGAAAAAGATCATAAGGCTATAGAGTTGTTGTGGAGCAAAGATGGGATAGTTAAGTTTGGCAGTTAAAAATGTAAACATACCTGATAGGTGCTAACATATTTATAGTATAATATGGTAGATTAAATGAAAATGAAATTGAATGAGGGTGGGAGAGGGGAGTATAGAATTTCATGGCATGAAATAATAATACGCTGAGAAAATCCTATTGCAGAATTTCAAAAGATGGAGCAAACATGCTTTGAAACATGTCTAATGAGGTAAGAAGAATACAGACCAAGCTTATTTATTAAGTTTCCAACTTATTCAAAATCTGTGCAGTTGGGTGATTAAATTTTCACATCCAAATAGGGGAACAGGTTTATTGTATATTTCGTATGTTGTGTTCAACACTACTCTTGAACCTACCAGCCTTTTCGGAATATTATGTCTCTTTATGCTTTTTGTCTAATGTTGTTTCAATGTGTTTTTTTTTTTGTATACATGCCTAAAATGTTTACAGATTTCTTCGTACTTTAAGTAAGTACTGTCCATAGTAGTTTGGTTTCAGGGACCAGGAAAAAGAGGCACATGTCACCAAAGTGTGTTTCTGCTAGGAGTTACTACTCTTAATACTAGGTAACACTAGAAGTCTCCCTGTACCTAATTCACTAGACAGATGGCATCCTTATTTCTCGCATCACAGCCAGCGAGATAAGTTCAAGAGATTGATAGCAGGTTATTCCTGATGAGATTGTAAAGAAATGTAGTCCTGCAAGAACTCCAGTTAGAATCAGTCCATTCTTTAAATAAATACCAATACAATTGGAAAACTCATGTACAATATTAAAATTATAATATGAAATTGTTACCTTGTAGGTCTGTCTCCTCAACTTTGTAAAACATTAATTCACTGCAGGCCTTTCAGGATTACTCCCATCATCAGCAGAAGATAGGTCTGTATCTACTGATCCTGAATACAAGGTAACAGTTTTATAATTTTAATTTTGTGACAAATACCTCAACCGAGTGTTACCATGAATTTTATTAATGTTGATTCATGTACAAGGGTGGATCAAATATAAACCGGAATTTGTATCTGGAGGATCTGGTAGCAAACTGCAAAGGTTGTGGTTTGGAGGGGAAGTTGGTGGGGGTGTCTGGAGTAGGGATCTTGATGTGTCGCACTCCGAAGAGCGGCCGCTTGCTTCAGTACGCCACGAGCGAGCAAGAGGTACACACGTCTGTTGCACAATGCATTATTATTAAGTTTTTGGTGAAAGAAGGCACTAAACCTTCTGAAATTTTGAGAAGGCTCCATGCGCAGTTTGGGGAAGCAACCCTTTCAAAGACGCAGGTGTATGATTGGCGCAAAAAAATTTAGTGGGCCGGGATTCAGTGGAAAATGAGCCCCACCAAAGACGGCAACGAACAAGCATCACTACAGACAACATTCATGTTGTACGGGACCTTATTGAGGAGGATCGGCGCGTAACAATTTCTGAAATTGCTTCACATGTTGGAATAAGCTTCGGAAGTGTTCAAGCCATCATCAGTGATGAACTCAAATTCTGAAAATTGTCTGTTAGGTGGATTCCTTGGCTCCTCAGCCAGGAACAAAACAATTTGACGAAAATGCATTGGACACCTCTGGAACATCCTCCTTACAGTGCAGATTTGTCACCCTGTGACTACCATTTGTTTGGGCCACTGAAAGAAGACCTGGGAGGAAGGCGGTTTGGTGACAATGCAGCGGTAGAGGAGTTTGTGCGCAACTGGCTGACTACACTTCATCCCTCATTCTTCAAGACCGGCATCAAAAAGTTGCTAACTCGATGGCAAAAGTGTGTTGGAAATGCAGGAGACTGTAGAAAAATGAGGTGGTGGTTTTGTATTTTTTTGTTAATTCAATAAAATTGTAAACAATAATTCCGGTTTATATTTGATTCACCCTCATACAATGTGCGTCCAAGAATAGAATCCCAAAAGTCAAGCTTCATCACTGCCCACGTGGAAAGAGATCTTTGGGCTGTCCAAGGAAGAAATGGATTGAAAATCCAGTCTTGAGATCATAACAGGTAATCATTCCTTATACTTGTATAGAAAATGATGAGTCTCCCTGTACCAAAATCACTAGACAGATGGCATATGCCCCCTTTCCACCAGGCACCTTAATTTTGAGGAACTAAACCTATATTAGAGCCAGTCTGGGTTGCTCATTTGTATTGTGCTTGCAAATGGATTTGAAGAACAGAAATTGGAGCTGGAAATAAATATCAATAAAAATAAATATATGGTCACATGTAGAAATATGTTATTAAATGGAAATGGACATTTAACAACAAATGAAAACTTTGTAGAAGGGCAGAATTCAAATACCTAGGAACAATAACTACGAATAGGAATGAGTTTCAGAAAGAAATCAAACCTAGGCTCAACTAAGGAAATGCATGCTGTTATGCACTGTAGGGACTCCTGTCACCCCAACTTCTCTAAAAAAATGTTAAACCAAAAATATAAGAAACTGTTATTCTTCTAACTGTTGGAAACTGTTATCAAAACATTGAAGACATGCCAAGGAAAACTGTTGTGGCTATGTTTAAACTGATAACTGGACATGATTGCCTTGACAAGCATCTATTAAAGATGAACTGCCTACCTACATCCACGTGCAGCTTAATGTGATGAGGATGCTACTATGAATAGAAGCCACAGAGGAATGCAGGAGTTTAACAAGCAGCATTGTATTGGGATGCCAGGGGAAAAATAATGCAAATCAAATAATCTTCAGTACCATTGAACAACAACTAATTATACAATAAGGGTGTGAAACATGGTCTCTTACTTTAAGAAACAAGAGAATATTATGAGTATTTAAGAATAAACTGCTTAGGAAAATGTTTGGACCAAAAAAAGAGATGAACAGACAGATAAATGGAGAAAACTGTATAATAGTTACATGAAATTTATGGGAAATCAGACATAATACAAACAGATAAATCTAATAGACTACAATGGGCAGGTTTTATGGCATTAATGGGGAATGAAAGAGGGGCTTGGAGACTTGTAGAAAAGCCAGATGGAAATTGCCCAGGAGGGAGGCCAAGAATGAGGTTGGAGGATAATATATGAAGGAGGTAAATTGCACAGAGAATGATCGGAAACATCAGCTTAGGATTGGGATGTCCATGTGGCCCTGAACATGTAGGTTTGACATTGCCAGTGAATTAGTTAATGGGTTTGAAGATAATGAATTGAAACCCAATTTTGGTTATAAAATTTAGACACTCCAAAGATATTCCTATATATCTAAACAGACTTCCCAATTGTTCAACAGTGTCATCTAACTACTGGATCTACATTATAAGTTGTAACCGCTTGAGCAGAGTTTTTAAAGTGGGCTATGTGGCTTGCTTCAGTGGGTGGTGTGCACATATAGTTTGGCCTTCATGGCATGATGCAGTTAGCTTTAAGTTATCAAGATGATGAGACCGATTTCACTGGTGCAGTGTAATTCTGTGTGTAAAATTTATTTTAAGTATGAGTTTGCTTTGAGAGGTATGTGATGAAGTTATTCAAACATTTCCTGCTGAAGTACCATTTTCAGTAACTCAAACGAATCAGCCAGAATGTGGTTTCCAGATTCAAAGCCTGTATAACTCAGGAAGGATGACACAAAATATGTTATAAGGTAAGATTTACCGGTAATTAAATATTTTTTATACAGTTAAAGCAGGAAAACCACGTGTGCATAGAGTATGGGCTTCTTAGCTGAGATGGAAATATCACTCGTATGGATACAACATTTGATGTAGACCCAGTATTACACTATAAAAACAATAAAAAAAAAGTAATAAATAAAACTGGACTGTTACTGTGGTATAACAGCATGTCTGATGAATACCCACAGGTCCCAGGTTCGATTCCTGGTTATGTCTTAACATTTTTCTTTGAGGATAGGGCCTAGAATGGGATTCACTCAGTCTCATTAAACTGATATTAATTTGGTTAAGAAAATTGAAATTAATGCAAAGGTGTTATATGATGCTAACCATGTGGTTCCTTGTACTGTCATCTGATTTAGCGACCAGGTGAGTCTTCCTTTGCTCTCCAGAGCTATAATACCCTGGATATATTTGTATTTAATAAGTGAAACTAAGGAGTAAAGAACAAAGATCTACTGAATTGAGGTAACTTTTAAAGCTGAAAGGTAAGTTGGAAGTTCTGAGAAAAGTTAGATCACATGAAAGAATGCAAAGACAGAGCAGTTAGATCACATGAAAGAATGCAAAGACAGAGTGCCAAGACAATGTAAATAGATTTAAAAATGGTTAACATTTTGAGAGAAGTAACAGATGAACAAGATCCTTTTTTTTTCATAATAAAGTTTATTTGGCACTATGCCCTCTCATGCGCCCTTGTGCTTCTCAGTATCAATCTATTTTATTGGATCATTTTATAACTATTAAACATTCTAGATGATTTCTAGCTGTTTCTTTTTGTGAGTTGCAGTGTACAGTATATGTAGATGTGACTGGATTCCTATTCAATATAAATGTTAAGCCAATTTTGTTTATCAGTTTGCCGAGAATTCACCACTTGGAGCTGGTTCTACTTTTGCGCCCCATGAAACAAGATATTAAAAAGAGAGAAACTGTAGTCATAAAATAAAGTTAAAATGTACCTTTTTATGTCAGAACCGTTGTCCTCAACTTCAGCAAAAAAAGCATACATATTTTATAAATTGAGGATGAGGTACATTTTAACTTTATTTTATTTTATGACTATCCACCTCAACGGTTTTAAACAATGAATTTTATTAGTATTGAAACTGTAGTCAGTTTTGAAATAATTCAAATACTAGCTATGAGGCACAAAGGATGAAAAATACATATGTTATCTTCGTTTACTGTATTTTTGTAAACAAAAAGTACAAATCATTACAAGGATGAGATACAGCTCACTCAATATTTTCACTGTTATGTATCATAAAAAAATTAGTGTAGGCATTTATACATCTCATATAAGTTCAGTTACTATATAAGGTAGCTTTATTTGAAAAGTTATGACAATAATTTGAAATTTGAGAACTATATAATCAAAGTATATTTATATAAAAAAATATGCCCCAGGTGAGGCTCGAACTCACAACCCCGGCATTGCTCACGACCACTGTCTTATAAGTACCGTGCGCTAACCGATTGCGCCACTGGGGCAGGCATTTGATTCCGTCGCAATATGCCACATTTCAATATGAGATGTATTATTATGGATTTTATAACATTTTTTAAGAAATCGCTCAATTATGATTTTAACGGACTTTATGTAGGTAATAATCTCCGTTATCGGTATTACATATCTTAGCTCATGCAGTGTTACGTCAACAGTCAAGTTCATGTTTTAAATGGTTCATAGCACAAGTTAAATTACAGAATATGATAAATAATGGTATCAGAAATAAATATAATTATTTTATTTGAAGATCGAATAAAATTTAGAGCCAATTTATTCATCTTTGAATTTAGATAGTCCTTACTTTTGCTACCATTTTGATGACATAGTTTCCGGTAGATCTGACCCGTCTACTGCTTGTGTACATTGAATTTTGTAAATAAACGTAATGGGGGATTTTTCTTTAAGTTTTTTTATTAGTCATACATTAACTAATATATAATTGTACATGCCATAGTGGAGTTATAAATTTCTTGTACAGAAAGATGCAAATTTAGAAATAAAATATGCGTGATTGTAATAAAATATTTCAGGAGGTGTAAGAAATCAGCTGATTGATTTAAATTATTTGGTTATGTGAATATAGTGACGTTCTTATGTATATGTCACGTAATATATTAATGGAAATTCTATTTGATGACATTTTATTATTCCAACGTGGTTAGTATTGTATAAATATATATATAGAACTGAGTGTAAAAAAAAAAACGACTCCACATTTAGTGGGTATTCTTCATAACATTAAAACTACATTCATATTATAATGCATTTATGTTATTTTATATGTTGTTTGCAGACATAGTGTTTTCGTATGTACACGATGAGCTGGTTTGATGCTACAGGATTCGCCAACCTTGCTAAATCAGCTTTAAAGGAAGCTCAGAAAACTATAGACAAAGCACTTGACATTAAAGATGAAGAGAATCATTCCATTATTCAGAGCAAAACTACATCACCAGTTACTCCTCAAGAAGACACTGACAATTTTTTTGCATCATGGGGCTTAAAATCTAGTACTGAAAAGGAGAAATTGGATATGTCAAACAATGCCACACAAGTTGAGACTCCCAGTAGAGAAACTGAAGAACGAAAAGAACCTCCTACAGGAATAAACAGGATGACAATGAGTACTAGTCTTTGGGGGTCATTTACAGGTTCCTTTTTTGAAAATCCACGATCAAGTTCAGGTAATTACTGTAGTGATTTGCTGATAGATATAAAGGGGATTCTATGCCACCATGCTACCTACATAAATACAAATAAAAAACACTTTATTGTTGCAGTATGTGAATAATTGCCTGCGAGAAATTATATGTTGATCTTTTTTCAAAAAATTGAGAAATGCTTTAAAATTAACTGAGAAGTTGAGCTTAAAGTAACCAAAAAATCACCATTTTCACAATGTAAAATACGTATTAGTCATTGCTCAGACAGTGTAACCACTAACAGAAAGTGGTGTACACTAAGTTGCCCATTTTCTTACCCTAACTTGCCCACTAATGTATATAGAATCTCCTTATATGTGAGTATACATTATGGCAATTGGATCTAGTGGGAACATGTGTTATCATATTGACCAACATGATCCTAACAGTCACTTGTTCTATGATCAAATATTCACAGGTGGTATGGTGATATAGAATAGCCAATATAGCCTAAATGTGTAAGTTCCTTAAGCTTAACTTTAATCTATAGACTTGCATAATTTCAGGTTTATTTTTTTTTTCTCCATAGCACTACAGCCTGTAGTTGGCTTTGGCTTTCTTCTCACTCATCTTCCAATTATTTATTTATTGTGGGACAACCTTCCATCTTCTAATTCCCATATACCTCAAATCCATCTCCACATCTTATAACCATCTTCTCCTTGTTCATCCCTTCTAACTCCTATTATTTCATAGTTCAGTAGGTACTTTTAGCATTAGTAATTCACATAATCATAAAAGTTGATTGTGTTATTATAAATAAGAAACTGCTGAACTATGCTCACTTACCTAGCTCATCCCAATGACATTTAAGCACAAGTTTTATTCCTAGTATATCCCTAGTGGGATGAGAGTATGTGACATGTAGAAATAATCATAAAGGATCAATAATAGTGTCTAATCCATAGTTTTCATGTAACTGATATGAACAGTGACACTCCAGATGCTATTTAAGTTAAAGTTTAACCCCATCTGCATTTGGAAAAGGTAAAAAGTAAAAGGCCAACTAGTGATGATCATCTATGAATTTTGAAACAGACTACTAGTTAATATGCACAACATAGTTATTGCATGTTCCCAACATATTTATTTACATATCCACTATAGCAAAATGTTTATTCACATCTCTGCTGGATGGTAAACTTGTTAGACACATTACGTTTCTTTATGTTTCTACACATTAGGGTAAATTATCAAAATATAGTTTACATTATGAAAATCATCTTAAGTTTTATAGATTTTTCTTATTAATAAATGGAAACAGCATGGTGTGCATTACATTTTTTTTTGTATCAACGTGTTTTTAATAAGTTAGCTATTCTATTTCACTAATGGTAATACATATGTTCCAATGATTTTATGGCCATTTTTACGTTACATTTATGTCGACTTCTCATTAAATTTTAAGTAGATAAATTTCTTCCAACATTATTTCTAGCTTAGTGCTTCCTTGAAATCATTGCAGAATACTGCCAAAAATCTATTTCTGATTTTAATTTTGTTACATTTCTGAACTAAAATATTGTTAAGGTTATGATTGATAAAAAATGGGGGATCTCCCTTGAAAAAAGGATGCAACCATCAAATTCTGCAAAAAATGTTATTAAGGTGTTAAAATGAATGCAATATTTACTATTATTTATGTAATCTCCCCAAATTTACTAAATAAGTAGTTGACATACTGGTAAATTTTTGGAATTATGTACCACTCAATTGAACTTAGCCATAAGATAGTGTTCTATATAAAATTAATGTCATAAAAAATTGTTGGTAACTTCTTTATTTGAAGGTGTTGGTAGTGTCCATATTTTAATAAAATTACAGTGGTAAGTAACACTATAAGGTAATTAACAATTAATAATTGAATCAGGTAAATATTTTTTCATCTCTTATCATAAAATTCTGTGTATTCACAGGACCGGTTTCAAAGGCCCTTGCCTCCATGCTCAGCCAAAACTCCAACTAGTCTTGTGAATATACAGAGTTTTATGAGCTGAGATGAAAAAAAAAAATATTTATCTGACTCAATTTTTAAATGTCCAATCAAGAAAAATCTCAATAACAGATTTTTTTGAGAACAATTTATTTTTTAATTCAATGCCCATTTCGACATTTCTGGTTTCTCTCCTAGCATAATTGTAACCCACTTCTGAAGTTGGGGTGTCTGGAAGGCAGAGTTACGTTGCCCCGATGATATGATGGGCAATAAATTATAATGAAGCACCAGCAGAGTTCTTAACCTAAATTCCAGACCATGGACAACCACAGGAATAATTCCCTTTAAAAAAAATTTGTATGGTTTGATCGGTAAACAAACCCGGACCTAATGAACAGTAGTCAGAAATGCATGAGGCTGATCGATAGAACTGTTACATCATTGATAACTAAATAACCACTCATTATCTCTATTAAACATCGGACATAAGTTCACCATTTATCTCTATCCTGAACTATTATTTTTCCAAACATTCCCTATATAATCACTTCCTTCAAATCATGGTTAATGTCATTCTTTCAACTCATTCTTGGTTACCTACTGGACATTTTTCCTCTGGTTTTCTTACAGAAAGTTTCCATGTCCCTCTTTCATTTCCCATTGGTGCCGTTTGCCCTGCCTTTTGCAGTCTTTGGGGCTTAACTGTTCTTATTATGTCTGGTTTCCAATCAAGATCATTTAGCTCACTGTTGTGTAGTTTTCTTCATTCATTTGTTTGTTTTTCTTTGGTCCAAAAATTTTCCTGAGCACTTTTAGCTGGCAAAATTGCTTTATTGGAAATTCCATGTTTTTTATTCCTGTATGTGATTTTTACCCAATATGAGATTTTAAAATAATTATTATTAATCATGCATTTCTTGTTTTCTGCCCAATACTTAGACACATCTTATAATAATAATTAAATGAATCAGAATTTACACCTCACCTCATATATTTGTATAAACTCAGGACTGGTTTTAAAATATATATCTTTCATTGATAACAGGCATCTGATTGTTGATTTGATGATTAGCATCATTTCATTATTCTGCCCTCTGTTGGTTTACTTACAAATCAAATCCTTTACAACATTTTATAGTACCCTGAAAGTATAGTAAAATTTTCACTGTTTTCTTTTCATTATTAATAAAAAATGTTTGATTAATGAAAGATACTTGAAAGGAATGTATAATTAAATTAATGAATAATATTAAAAGTGAGTAGATATTGAAGTAAAACATTCATATGTTTTCACCTATAATTATTACTGTGTCTCACTAGATGGCAGAATTTGTTTGATTTTACAAAAAAAAAGGACATTTCTAGTTTTCTCCCAGTACCATTTATTTGAGGGAGGTTTTCAGTTATTCCTAAATGAGTCCATTTTTTCCTCTCTTTTAACTTCATAATCATTTGTGTTTTGATTTTAGGAATTTCTGAGTCACAGAAGATGGAAGATGGAGAAGCAGATTTGGTATTCAAACAACCAAAGAAGATTAATCTTTTTCGTACCTCATCTCTTAACCAAGAACCATCGGCTTCTGATATACATAGGACGTCTGATAGAAAAAGTAGTTGGGATCGAACTGACTTATTCAAAACATCAGATAACGAAGAGGCTGGCCTGTGTGATGACTCAAGTGAATTAGGTGTAGAAGAGGGGTTCAGTAGAAGTAAATTAGTAGTAGAGAGTGAAGATGGGGACATGGGAATTCGTTCTAGGCTCTCGAGCTGTGAGGTTGATGAGGAACGAACATTAGAAGGAGAGAACTCTGTTAGAATTCAGACTGGTGATAGTTTTTCGACTGAAAGAAAGGAGAGTGTGGGAGGATCACCTGATCAACAAAAAGGAGAGGATAGTTGCGTTCCTTTGGAATCAGTAAAAAGAAGAGAACCATCAACTTCTAGCAATTATAAATATAATAGACTGTCTGTAATTTCATCAGAAAGTGATAAGAAGTCTTCAGAAAGTGTAGAAGTGATTGGATCTGCAAGTAGTGAGGGAGGAAGTGGCTTCACAACTTCACCAGAAACAGATTTACCTGGAATGTCAGCATCGTCTTCAGCTACTGGTTTAGGTTTTACTGTAGATGCTAGTTCTCCTGATTCTGTAGAAGTGATTCCTGATACTCCTAGCTCAGTAGAAATATTAGGAGAAGAATCTAGTGGCCGAGCATCCAGGACTACTTTATCATCATCTCCATATGTTTCACCTGACGATCCACAAGGTCCATCCAGAATTCTTGCTATTGTAACACAGCCAAACTCAGAACAAATTTCACTAGCGCTTGATAGGTAAGAAAAATACGCTAATGTTTTCTCTTTTGTTCTGAAACATGCAGACAATTTTTAAAACTTTAAACACAATTTCTACAAACCTACATTAACATGTTAATGTTAAGACATTTTGTTTGTACATTCTTACCTCTTAGGATTGTTTTTGTCTAACATATAGTCTGTAATCACTGACGATGGGGCTCAGAAGCCTTGAAACATATGTTCAGCAAAAACAACCACGAGAGGTAAGAATATCTTTTTCTCCTTCTTCCTTCCAAGTATTAGGCCAAGGCCTGTTACGATCCTATAGAAAATTTTCCCTCCAGCGTTTCATAGACGGCCCAGTGATCTTCGTCCTCTTTGTATATAATTATAAACAACTTTGGGGATCTGATTTGAACTCATTCTTTCTAGATGGTGTTTCCAATTTAGTTGGTACTGTTTAATATATTTGAAGAGAAAAATGTTCGCCTAGACCGAGACTCGAACCCGGGACATTTGGCTTGCCGGGCCAAATGCTCTACCAACTGAGCTACCGAGGCGAGTTGCGATCTAGACGCAAATTTTTTTCTTATATACGTTGAAATTCCTTCACACCAAATGCTTTTGAAACCATTGCTTCTATTAAGTTATGTAGTTAGGAAATAACACTATGAGGTTTCTTAATATTGTTTATTTTTTATTATTTCACTTACCTCATACTTCATAATTCATAGCAGACCCAGGGTTTCTTCACATCTTTTGTGACATTCTCAATGCTGTGTCACGTTCACAACAGTTGAGAATGTCACAAAAGATGTGAAGAAACCCTGGGTCTGCTATGAATTATGAAGTATGAGGTGAGTGAAATAATAAAAAATAAACAACATTGCTTCTATCTTTGCAAATGGCGGCTTCTTAGTTAAGAAGACATTTATTGGGAATTTAACATTACTTTATAAAGCTAGTAAGGCTTCCAATGATGTTTTTATTATTAATTTAACATTTCTCACTGAAAGATAAATTATATTTGAAGAGAAAAATGTTCGCCTAGACCGAGACTCGAACCCGGGACATTTGGCTTGCCAGGCCTCGGTAGCTCAGTTGGTAGAGCGTTTGGCCCAGCAAGCCAAATGTCCCGGGTTTGAGTCTTGGTCTAGGTGAACATTTTTCTCTTCAAATATAATTTATCTTTCAGTGAGAAATGTTAAATTAATAATAAAAACATCACTGTTTAATATATTTGAAAATTGGCATAGTGTTCAATTCTTTTAAGATATCAGTGTTTCTTTTCCGATCCCATCTGGTGTAACTCGACAAACAAAATGTCTTAATTATTAAACAAACCTCTTAATGTTACTTCGTATTGTATTTTTAAAAAATGTGTTAATGTTGTTATGTAACAGCTCTGTATTTATTATATGTCTGTTATGAAAGGGGTCCAAGGTTTAGTCCTGGCTCGAGTCACTCCACTGTAACAAACAATATTTTATCTACAATTTTTTTATCTCTTATGCTTTATAAATGTGGGATTGTAAACAATTTTCAAATTAAAAAGTAGCTTATTTTTATTGCAGAGTTGAATACCCATATCCTGAAATTTAAAATTTCTTCTATGGGGTATATTATAAAAATTGTTGAAATTTTGTAATGAATTTTATTTTATTGTCAGATTGAAATAATACAACAAAACATTAACAAAAATTATCTCAGAGACTATATGAAACTTTAGATTTTTGGATATGGATATTTTTTAATATGAGAAAAATAAGATATTTTTAAAAATCCTCCATTTAGGAAGTGTATATAAAATGTGATCATTAGGCTGTAGTGTACTATATGGAAATTTGTTCTTTTTGTTTTGGACCATATCTCTTGCTTACTAAAAATATCTACAAAGTCATTCATAATGAAGGTAAATATACACTGTTAACAACCAATACAGTCCCATGAGAATGGATGCTATACAATAGAATGAGAAGGAATTAATGTGGCCAGCCCTATGCTATGGCCACCTTTATTTCCAGGAATTTTGTAGGAGATTGATTGTACAATGAGTGAAGAAAAATCTCCTCTTCTGTCCAGGATTAAATCAGAATAATTTAGCCCATAATTGAGCCATCTGATACATAATCTAATGAAACAAATTTCTATGAAAACTTTATTAAGCCAAGACTGACTAGGATAATTGCTGTCAGTGACTAGCAGAGGGCAGTATAGAGCATGCATGATTAGTGTGATGCATTCTCTAAATTTAATTTAGATCGATGCTCTTGGTTGTCCTTATGAAACTAAGTAGACTCTGTTCCAGATCCTATACTCAAAGAAAAACATTTATTATATAGCAATAAGTTGAATTCAGGATCCCTGGAATGCTTAGTTAGACATGCCAACCATTACACTGTAGAAATGATTGCATTGTCAAAAATTTTAATATTTATAGGACTTTGGTAAGAGAATTAGAACTACTGGTACTAATCTAACACTTCACAATTTTACAGATGGCCAGGTAAAGGGGATGTTATTCTGCAGATTTTTTTATAAGACAGAATTGTTTTGGTGATTGCCTCTCAGTCGACAGCCAGGATTTCACATATTGGGGCAGTTCACATTCAGAAAGAAGAGGTTATTTAAAATTGATGAACATCAAATGTTCCGCGCCATAGCCGAGCGGTTAAGGTAGGCACAGAGCTATGGGACTTGTGCTGGTTCGAGTCTCCATGGGGGAAGAAATTTTCTCATGGTATTTCACCCCTACACTGGCTGTTGATCATCTACCTCTGTGATTGACACATGTGGATGTGAAGGGCCAGCAGCCGGCTGGTAAAAGGGCAACTGCTGAAAAGTGGAAAGACCCTCAATCGGAATGAACATCAAATAAGCTAGGCCTATGCTATATATTAATCACAAAGTTGTGAGGAAGTAAACTATGAGGTATTTTATCATAAGTAATGCCACAAGTGATTACCAATTTATCTAGAGGATTTGGAAATCAAGAGTGGCATTTGTTAGGAGTATTTAACAAATAAAATTAAGCTGTTTACTCACAAATCACTACTTACATATAGTTACCGGTATTTTAAAATATTTATATCTTTAATATAAATGGCAATGTTTCAAAGCAAATCAGAAATGTGTGGTTATTTTTATTCACTGTAACTTGATCATATTAGTTATTGCCAAATAGGATCATAATTAGTGATAACCAGGTAAGATCGCAATATTGTAAGAATGCACCCTAGTGGAGAAAAAGTGAAACACATCAAACTGTATATTATAATCAACATTATAGGTTATTAATTAGTTCTTTTTAGAAATCATTATTTAAAAACACAATTATCAAATGTGTAGTTCGAAGGAATCTGTTCATTATTTGTTATATTCAACATATTTGTTGGAGAGTCAGTCATTACAAAATAATGCTCAGACCTGTTCACAATATTAAAAGGAGGAGCTTTGTTTATTTTGGTAAACAGAATTTGATAAATAGCGAGGTGAAACATGACTTATTGGTTGTAAAACAAAAGTCATTGAACCGTGATCGATCATTGACTACAATTTGGGGCATGAGTTAAATAGTCAAAGATATTGAATTAGTTATTTTTACTCCACCTCTCATCTGTTATGTTTGAAAGAATTTTTTTTTCTGAGTAAGAAAGGAAACTTCTATCGAAACATGTCCAGATAAGAGAGCAAAATATGAGATGAGGTACTAAATAACCAACTAAATTTCTTTGTTTGGCCTGTATGTTTCATTAAAAGAGCATTTCTGATTGGGGTTACAATCTCGTTCATGGAACTAAATGACCTCCATATTCACCTCTTGATATAGCAATAGTGTCGAAAGCATAAAGAAGTGTCATAGATCAACTGACTTTCTTTCATAAATTCTACATTCATTGTACTCTGTGAAAGCTCTAATAATTTTTCTGTTTTTCGAGATTTTAATTGATTACAAAGGTGCATTATACTTTATTCTCTATACATTATATCTAGTTCTTAAGACCATGTGAATGGATTTAACATGACAGAGAAGATCATTATAGTTACTACTATTTTAAATCTTCAATTATTCCTCTGTGAGATTACTGAATAGCTAATAATCTTGGTATAAATTTGTCATTAGCTGTCCTCTATTGATGTCAGGTGGGTCAATCAAACTCTTCATTGAAACTCATTTTTTCTTTCTGTTCTTCTGCACCCTTCAGTAAAATAAAATATCTTTTTAACCCATTCGCCTCAGAAGATGAGGTATACTTGCCAGCTGTTAAATGGCCTTCAACTCAGTAATGTTTTGTTAACATTTACGAATAGTAGAGGAATGTGTTTTGGCTTTCACTCTTATTGATCTCAAGTACCATTATCTTTTGTTCGTTTTGAATGTCTGAAAATAGATAATATGATTTACGGTGACTTAAATCCGGTTTCTGAGGAAATACATTGAGCACTTAAACTTGAAGTGAATGGGTTAATATTATCATTTTCCGTCATTAGATTTGTGAGATTATTTTCTATTCTGTAAATTTATACATTTCATCCAAATAAGTGAAATAGCATTGTATGTGTGGGCTGGTGTGTACCACCATACATTTGCATGTTTTAAAACTTCTGATCCTAGTAGTAAATATCAAGTTACAGGCATTTAGCTTTGAATATCCAAAATATAATTCCACAAAGTCTTTGTAGTTCCATCTGTCTTGATTTAACTGATGACACTGTAGGAGATGATGTTCATCAAATCTTGCTACATTGTGTAGTTTTGCCGATATCAGAATCAATTATTGCAAGTTTTGCCCAGTATTGAGGCAGCCAGTCATATTCGGTGGCCAATCTGAACTTAGCAACAGGTTTCTTCCTTTTGCTGTTAGCTGTTTAATTGTAAAGATCTTATATATTACACATTTTTTATCTTTTGCTTTGGTTTGAGCTATATTAAGGAAAGTTTTGATTATTGTATCCTTTATTTTTAATTTTATTCTTTGCATTAATCAATCAATTGAGTTGGTGTTTACTTGATGAAAATCCATATATATTACTTAAATAAATATAAAACTTAGTTTTATTTGATTTTCATATTTATTAAGATATATTCAGTGACAGCTGTTTCGGTACACTGTATCTTCTTCAGACATGTTAACAAATTTGCATTAATTGTTCACTGGGATTTGACTGTTGAATAGTAGTTTCTTTCTTTGCAAGTTCATTCTCTTGATCATTCCCTTTCAACCATATTGGAATACTATCATTTTGCTTTGTTTGTTGAGTATTTTATTTGAAGAGAAAAATATATGCCTGAATCGGGATTTGAACCCGATGTCTGTGGTTCTGTACACCAGTGGTCTTGACCACTAAGGAACCAGGCATTCCAATTCAAGTACAGAACCAGAAATACCAGGTTCGAATCCCAATTCAGGCATATATTTATTTCTTCAAATAAAATTTGTCATCGGTCAGAAGCAATAAATATCTAAGATCAAACCTTAGTATTTTTCTACAGTCTTGTATTGATTTTGTTATAAGTATATCATTATTTGCATCCCGTGCTGTAGCCGAGTGGTTAAGGCAGGAAGGCAGAGCTACGGGACTTGCACTGGTTCGAGTCTTCATGGGGGAAGAAGTTTTTCTCATGGTATTTCGGCCAGTATGGAACTGGTGCCCATCCAGCATTGTGAGTCATTTGGGTAGCTACAATAAGTAGCGGTTCCAGGTTGAGAAAACCAGCTATAACGGCCGGGGGACTCGTCATGCTGACCATATGTCACCCCTACACTGGCTAGATGACCATCTACCTCTGTGATTGACACATGTGGATGTGAGGCCAGCAGCCGGGTGGTAGGCTAAGGGCCTTCTAGGCCTTTTGTGTCATGGAATTTATTTATTTATATCATTATTTGCTATAGTTTGAATGGCAGATTTTGAATCAACAAGAAATACAGTCTTTTGGAACTAATTAAGTTGATGAACTAAACTCATGAGAGCAGTTTCAATTCTATAATTACTGATACTGAGCATCAGTCTAACCAAAGTTCTGATTATTGATTATTATGTGAATTATACAGATCTTGACATATGTTTTTATTTATTTATTCTTTTATGCAGGTATCAACAACAGGAAAAAAGAAATGAAGAAGATAGGGAAGCAGAAAAAATTTCGCCAGAAAGTGTCGAGGTGATACCTGAAGGAGAGGAGGATGAAGAAGATATGAGTGTAGCTGATGACAGTTATACCTCTGCATCAGAAAGTACAGCTACTGTAACAACGACCATCATGGAACCTGTTCCTTTCACATCTGCTGGGAAATCTGATACCGATATTGTCCGTTCTCCTCATCACAAACCTAGTTCTAGCAACGAGAGCTCTCTCTATTCCAGCACAGTGAGCATTAAAACTGATTCAGGAGAACTGAAATCCCCACTAACTAGTACCAAAACCTCACAGCATAGCTTATCGCTATTAGATTCATCATATAATGAGAATTTAGTTCTAGCTGATGTTCAGTCTAAGGTTAGAGTAGAAGAACCAATTTTAACACATGGTAGTGGTCGATCTGGCCTAACTCTAGCATTATCTCATGGAGAAATACCAACAACAGTGTCACTTATGTCGATCAGTGGAGAGAGTTCAGTGTTTGTGGAGAGTATGGCTGAGAAAAGTGATGGAGGAAGCAAAATGTCTGCTACAGATTCGTCTATTGAGGAAGGTGGTTCACTTCTTTCAGACAGTAGGACACTTGTACCTACTGACAGCAGTTGTGAGGGTGCTTCTGTTATGGGAAGCAGTTCTGAGGAGGCTGTGGCTGCTACAATTATCGATGAATCTTCAAGTGAAGGGAACATTAAAGTATCGGTGCATCAGACCAGTTCATATTATGTTAAGACAATGTTGGCAGATGCAATGGGAGAGGAAGTAGCAAAAGATTGCAGGATGGAGCAGCATTTGTCAGTCAGAGATCAGTCTCCTATATCTTCAGAAAGGTTTGTTAATCCTTGAATAATTGTTTTTTAGGAGTAATGGTAGGAGGTTTATATGAATCAGATTTTACACTGACCTCATATTTTGTATTATTACAAAATATGAGGAAGGGTATAAAATCTGATTCATTTAATGATTGTTTGTTAAATCTTGACCAACTATATAGGATGGTTGCAGATATTCTATTTCATCTAAAATTCTAGCATCTATGAGAATTGCCGAAATATGTTTTACAGGAATTATCATTGAGCATTTATTTTAATTCTCAAACATTTCATATTTTTTTTATATTTTAGAGTAATGAATAATCCTTTGTTTTATGTAGTGAAGACTTAGGCAATTTGGCAATAATTTGTCTTTTGGCATAGTTTATGATTACATTTTCTAAAACTAAATATTACAAAATTATAGAACATTTTTAGACACTAAGTCTCAATAAATGTCATCGATACAAGTGTTAAGCCAAATGATTTGTTAAAATCTCTTAAAGGAGGAATTTTCCTCCCATTGCTTTTTTGAGATGTTCCAGACATCTCTTTCTATGGGGTTGGTAGTGCAGCATTGTTTTTCAGATTCTACCACCTCTCCTAGCCAAATCCCATCCTTACCTTCTTGAAGTGCAACCTGATTAAACTAATAATGGCATTAAAATTCATCGGAGAACATTTTGTTTAAACAACTCACCTCATAGGATTCATGCTTCCATGATACTACGGTTTCAAAGATGACTTGGTCTTCTTGGGAGATGCCTGAGCAGGAGTCATAGCCGGATCACTTGCTGCTACTGTGTCTGCCATGGTTAGAATGATTGCAAACTCTCTATATGCTTGGGAATTGCTGAATGTGGCTACAGCAACAATGTGCTGAATGCGGCTTCCCTTTTGAATGGTCTAAGCCATCCGCAGGTTCCAAGGCTTTCACCTTTTAGCCCCGCTAAATTTTGATAAAGGGCTGAAAAAAAAATTAATGAGTGTGTGTAATGTATGTGAATAACCACGGCAGAGATGATGATTTGGTGTTAGTTTACGACTCATTTAATTAATTTTTATTATTATTATTATTTTTTTTGCCCCAGTTTGTCCTCTTGGAAATTTCTGGTGGTCTCTCCTGGCAATGGTGTAATTGTAACCCACTTCTGAGGTTGCCCCGATGATATGATGGGTGATGATAATAGTGGTGCGCCAGGAGAGTCCCTAATCCTAAGCTTAATGTAAGATGAATATGAATGATGATGATTGCAATGGCCATATGATGTTCGGGGACCATTTGAGCTTTAAAGTTTCCTGACATTTGTGTTACAGGTGAGGAAAAACCCCGATAAAAACCTCACCCAAGAAACTGTCCCGATCGGGGATCGAACCTGGACCCGCTGTGTGACAGGAGTTATGGCAGAGGATGAACACGACTGTGTTTGAAACCGTGGTATCATGGAAGCATGAATCCTATGAGGTGAGTTGTATAAACAAAATGTTCTCTGATGAATTTTAATGATTATACCCCATAATGTTTTACTTCCCAACATTAATTGAATATAATAATAGCATGTCAATTCTTTGTGAATGTAAAGGTTCATATTGAGTAATATGAGGTTGTAAAAAAGTTATATGTTAATATATATTTCTATATATGTGTGGGTATAAAATTGCAACCTTTCAGTGATGATCATTTTTAAGTAAAAACATCCAGTATTCTTGCAAGATACCAAGAAATTCACATAAATGTAAATAGGAAAATATTAGAGTCTGGGTTACCGTTTCTTCACAGTATGTAGATGGCTTGGAAGATGACCACTGTACACTTAACTCATTTTGGCCACTTTTTGACTTATTCCCTGTGACAATAGATTTATTAACATTCAGTAAAACCTGATAACACAGCTCAGTTATTTTTAAAGTCAGGGCTTCTTATTATCAAACCATAAAATATTCATGAACTATACAGCTCAGAAACATTGCGCATTATAGGGAGAAAAGTTGAAAAGGCATTATCATTTTTAATAAGAAGTAGAATCTTTTTTCATCTTACCCCATATTCGTTGATTTCTTTTAGGACATGTTTCAAAACATAGATGTTTTGAAATGCATCCTAAAAGAAATCAATGAATGTGAGGTAAGATGGGGAGGGGGAAACTCATTATTAAGAAGAACCTCATAATATTACTTTCTATTATAATTTCCCAATCATAATTTTTATTTTTTCATGTGATAAATAAGGTGGTGAAAATAAGAAGAAACCATGTTTTGAGGTACAGAGCTTTAAAGTTTTGTTTTATATACAGAACAATAAAAATAATTAAGTAAAGTAAATGTTAAGTTATGTAGATAGGAAATAACACTATGAGGTTTTTTAATATTGTTTATTTTTTCTTTCACTCACCTCATACTTCATAACTCCTTGCAGACCCAGGGTTTCGTCACATCATTTGTGACATTCTCAATGCTGTGTTACGTTCACATCTGATGTCCAACGGCCTTCTATCCTGCAGACTGACGTCCGCGCCATCTGATGGCTTACCGACAAACTTCCATATCAATCTCCTCTCCTTATAACCGGGTATTTCAAAATTCATAGTTGTATTTTCATTCTTGCATATGTAAATTTTTTCCCAAATTGCGAGTTCCTTTGATTTTTCCAAATGTTTGAATAATTTTGCCTTGGTTTCAATTCAGTGTTTTTCTGACTAAGCATGTGCAGCTATTACAGATTTTTTTATTTCTTCATTCTTAACATTTCTAAGGTGTTCCTTCAATCTTGTATTTAAATTCCTTTTTTGTTTCCCTATGTATATCTTTTCACAATCTTTACATTCAATTTGATAAATTCCTGATTTGTTACCCTCTTCAATTTTTTTCATTTTTGTTGGTTTTTATTGAAAAAATAAAATGATTGAAGAGGATAACAAATCAAGAATTTATCAAATTGAATGTAAAGATTGTGAAAAGATATACATAGGGAAACAAAAAAAGGAATTTAAATGCAAGATTGAAGGAACGCCTTAGAAATGTTAAGAATGGAAAAATAGAAAAATCTGCAATAGCTGCACTTGCTTGGTCAGAAAAACACAGGATTGAAAGCAAGGCAAAATTAAACAAACATTTGGAAAAATCAAAGGAACTCACAATTTGGGAGAAAATTTACATATGCAAGAATAAAAAGAAAACTATGAATTTTGAAATACCCTGTGAAAATGAGAGAGGATTGATTTGGAAATTCATCAGTCAGCCAACAGAGAGTGCAGAAGTCAATTTACAAGATAGACAACTGCAGGATGGCAGTTGTGAACATGGTGTTGCACTGAAAATGCTAGAAAGGTAGTGAGGAAACTTAAGTATGCATGAAAATCAAGAAATATGAGGTGAGTCAAAATACAACTCTAATTAATTAAAATAAACCTCATAGTGTTATTTCCTACCTACATGATTTAATAAAATTAAATATACTTCTTTTATTAATTAAATAAAAATAAAACGTAGTTTTATTTGATTTTCATATTTATTATATAATTCAGTGACAGCTGTTTTGGTGTACCTTCTGAGATGCACTGTACCTTCTTCAGACATGTTAACAAATTATGAATTGTGTTCCAACTGATCTAAGCAACAATACAACAATATTTATTTAAATTTAACAAAGGGGATTCATTCAAATCAAGTTGAGAATTTAACAGTTTTTTACTACTTTTAAATTTATTAATTTCTACAGCCTCCAAAAGATCTAACTTCTTACCCTTATCACAAATATGTAAAATTTCAAAATTTGGATCGAAACAATGATTAAATTGGAATAGGTGGTTAGCATATTTTGAATTTTCAAAATTTCTGTTATATGCTCTCATGTGTTCCTTTATCCGAGAGATAAAAGGTCTACCAGTTTGTCCTATATAGACATTGTCACGTGCCACACTTCAATTTATATACACCTGATAATTTTTTTTTTTTGGTTTTATTGTTTTTTATTATATTTTGTAGAGTTTTATTAGTTTTAAATGCCACATTAATGTTCAACTTTTTAAAGTGTTTAGATATTTTATTTGAAAGTGGGCCTATGTATGACATTACAACATATTTCTTTATGTTTTCTTTGGGTAAAGGAAAAACTTTGTTAATTGCTTTTTTGTAATGAACCTTCTTAATTAAACATTCTATAATTTCAGGGTCGTAGCCATTATTAACAGCCAATTGTTTAATAATATTCAATTCATTATTATATTCCAAGGGTGAAAGAGGGATATTTAAAAGTCTATGAATGTAACTATTAAAGGCTGCCATCTTATGAGTATATGGGTGAAGAGAAGAACTATGGATAGTGGTAAATTAAAAAATTTAAATAAATATTGTTGTATTGTTGCTTAGATCAGTTGGAACACAATTCATAATTTGTTAACATGTCTGAAGAAGGTACAGTGTACCGAAACAGCTGTCACTGAATTATATAATAAATATGAAAATCAAATAAAACTACGTTTTATTTTTATTTAATTAATAAATATGGATTTCCATCAAGTAAACACCAACTCAATTGATTATATTTCTTTTCTTTAGTTATTAAACTACAACAAATCTTCGAAGCTCTGCATCTCAGAACATGGTTTCTGCTTATGTTCCCTTTATCCAGCCACCTCCTCAGTTGCTAAATTATGAAAAAAATTATAAATTATTAGAAAATCCTATATAGCCAGCTCAGATTGTCAAGTTTCAAACTTTCAACCTCTTACTTCAAAGCCATCTTATTTTGAAGTGATTGAGGTATGAACTAAGGGATTGATTTATATATCAGCCAAAGTCATGTGAGTTGTGAACGAATTATGGAAAACATTTGGTGTCAGATCTTGTTAAAAATGATGCATCCTTATGTTGAGGTGATATGTGCCTTCTTACCATTAAATCTGTTACATCCCTGGCAGTAAAGTTTTATGATGTGTTGTGGACCATTTCTAGGCTATTCATATTCTTTTAGGTGTCAGTTTTGATGGTTCATGCTTGCCTCTGAATCTGAGGTTTCAAAGTTTAAACCTCCCTTAATTTTTATGGATTTTATTAAGATATAAAATTCCTGAAAAAAAAAGAGAGATTTGTTTTGAGTTGTACATCTACTGCATATAAAAGAACATTAGCTGGAAAAAAACCTCTGAGAAAAAATTATTGGCCCTTTCATATCTAGCTTTGAATTGTGGCTGAAGAGCTGTATTAAAGAAAATAGTATCTTTTCATTATGGATGTGTCTCCTTACAAGGTTAAGTTGTTATTTTAAATTTTTATTAAAGTTTAAAATGGCTTACATTTTTTTATTGATTTAGCCGCTCTGATATGGTGAAAGTAGAGTCAGAACAGACAAGTGGTCACACATCTGGTGATGAACTTGAAACCACCACTTCTTCTGACATTGAAATAATTTCTAGGTGAGTAGTCAATATTACACATTTTTAATTTTAATTAATAATTCCTATTATATAATTTGTACTTAGTTATATTATAAAAAACATTCCTTTATTTGACTTCACAGTACAGTAGAGCCGCGGTTTTCTGAGCCACTACAAACAAGGTTCCAGGTTAACCAAAGTAGTCCCACCCCAAAAAAAAAAATCCTGTTTTACTTGGTAGATACATTTGGATAAAGTGCTATGGAAAGGCCATCTAGTACCTAGAGCAACAGTTAGAGACAACTTCAACAGACCTTCTACTGCTACGATGATTACATAAAACAGGGCAAATAAGCAAGCGAGTTCCATTAAATAGAAAATACTTCTTGACTTTTTGAAGAAATAAGATTTTTAACTGGAACATGTATGTACTGTATGTCTTTATTTTTATTTCATAATACAGTAGATGCCTTTTTTTCACACCTTTGACCATGTTTTCATTAATTTCACCAGTTTACCATACATTTCCCCTCTTGATTTTCGACAGAGTCTGTGTTATCTGAATTTTCAATTGCCAAAGGTACCTCAGATAATCGAGGCTCTACTTTACCTAATTGTTGGTATTGATGATCTAATGGTTATCATGCTCACTTCTAGGTTAGAGACTCACAGTGTTAAATTGTGTCTTAAATAATATTCTTAACTTTTGTTCAATACTAAATGTTGTTTATGAAATTCAAGGTGTTTTTCTAATTGTTTTAAGCAGTGTGCAGTAATAGACAAAAATATTTAGATTAACTTTAACTTAATGTTTTGATGAAAAATATTAAAATGAGATGATACAATTTTGCTTATTATTTGGTATTATAAGAACATAACTTCAGTATTACACCTAAAAACTTATAATTTATATAAATTTATACATCATCATCATCATAATCTTTTTTTAAAGTTGTAGTCCTGAAAGGACTATTATGATCTTCAAAACAATTTTCAAATTCCTTGGCCATCCCCATGGACGGTACTTTAAAATTCCCTTAGGAATCCTGGATCATGACATACAGTTGACATGCCAAAATCAGTTCAGTTGATACTGATAGATGTAATCTATAAGGACTGATCAATAAACAATAATCATTATTTTTTTGCAGCCATAATTAAACATGCAAAATTTTGGTTTTACAATATTTGTTAGCTTAATGCATCATATATATATAGTACAAGTTTAAAGGTCTTCCCTCCCAGCAGTTCCTATCTGTGAATGATGTGCAAGTCGAGACATGTTCAATACCACCTAGGCAAACAGTATGCTGCTTTGAAATTCTGCTTTTATCTTAACAAATTTTCAGTTGAGACTTAAGCAATATTACAGGAGGTATACATGGAGAGTTAGTTCTTCCCTACAGCATAGCTGAAAGATTATATAAATTGTTTAAAGAGGGTAGAAAATCAGTTTTACAAATAGTTGATGCATTCTGATTTCTTTTTTAAAATCTGTCTTATACTAAAAATCTGATCTGTTGTAGACCTGTTTTTTCTAAATCCACATTGATGATTTTCTATTATGTCATCAATATAGGGAGTGAGTCTGCTACTAATATATTTGTTAGAATTTTGTACAAAGTTAAAGATAATGAGATGCTCTTATAGTTAATATAATAAATTTGGGAATTTAGTTGTTGCATTTAGTTTTCTCTCTTTTCTTATAAATTGGTAATAAAATCAATTCTTTCCATTCATTTGGAAGACTCTCATTTTCCCAAATCATACTGAGCAACCGATGTATCTTGACCCAGCCCTGCATGATAGCCATCTTTATTCCAGAACATAAGTCTGGTACTTATTTATGTTAGAGACTGAATTGACTCCAGGTCCATGATTTAAAAATCCTGACCTCACCAGGACTTAATCCTTGGACCTTCTGGCTTGTAGTGTATTGCCTTAACCAACTGTGCTATGGCATGCCCCCAGCAATACTTCTACAAATAGGTACATTTCTTTAGTTTAATTAATATATATATCACATGGTTGTTTTTATGTGGGGGAGGGTGCATAATGGATATAAAGTAGGGTTTTTATAAGTATTTATTTTTAATGGGTTTTAAATGTATACATCTTTCTGTAACCAATATTAAGTTTTAATTCTCATCCTCCATTCATCTGTATCCTTCCAGTCACCATCCTACATTGACCTGTCCTTCATCAAATTTATAATTTCCTCTATCTATGTCTTCTTAGATCTCCTTCTTCTTTTCCTCTGTTTTGGAATCCATTCCAAACTCCTAACTGGCAATCTATCTTCATTCATCCTTTTCACATGTCCAAACCATTGTAATTGTTTATTCCCCACAAATTGTATAATTATTTTGTTCAAGTTAATTTTTTTTTGGGTAATACTGTTTCTGATTCTGTCTAATTTAGAGCATTGTCCAGATCTTCTATAAATATTTATTAATAAGCTAATATTATATTTTTACATGTATGCCTAGTCCAAATGGTGATAGCAGTAGTACCCAGTCACGCCAAAGTCCAGCCAAACTTCTTCATTGTGCAACGAGAGGAAAATTGGCCTTAGCAACAGAACGCTCAGAATCGCCTAACTCAGATCCTTTACTAAAAACAGATATAGTAAAGATTAAAGGTAATCTTTGTATACTATGGTGTGGATATAATTATAGTGGTGTAAAAGCTCATAAATCTTAACTGAAATCTCCAGAATTGAGATAATTATACAATAAAAACCTGTATATTGTTTATTTTTTATTTCACTCACCTCATACTTCATAACTCCTAGCATAAAACCTGTATACTTGCCTGGATGTCACTTCTTTTTAATCCTTAAGAAGTGATAATCAGACAAATACTACAGATTTTTGTATTTTTCCTATATAATACATACTTATAAACTGACGGTATAAGGGCTCCATAACAGAGAATTTTGCCTCATTCTGCAAAACTTTCTAAAATACCATTAACCACCAATCAATTATACGTAAACTGGGATTTGAACTGAAGGTCTCTTCAATATTAAATTAAAAGATTCTTACCTCTCCTCACATTATTCTGTTAAGTAGATCGCGATTAAGGTCTCTTGTTTTGTACACCAGCCACTGAGCTTCTTAGGCATCTCAATTTAAATAGATAGGAATTTTTCTCTCTCTTATACAATCCCTGCTCACTCGAGTCAGTGCATCTTTGTTCCACACCCCCATCTGGCTGCTTCTTCTCAAGAAGACTTTAATTGGAATTTAACATTACATTTATAGCCAGTTAAGTTTTATTTTCGACATGTTTATTTTGAATTCATCACTTCTCACTGAAAGACAAAAGATTTACGGACTATAAAAGTAGCATTCCCACTAGAGTCTACTTGAGAAGAAGCTCCCAGATGACGTGTGGAACGAAGGTTCATTACCTCGGGCTGATGGGGATTATATAAGAGAAACATTTTCGTTTATAGTGAATTGTGTAAGTAGCTCAGTGGCAGAGTGCTGCACCCAAGACAAGACTCATCTATGTAAAATTTGTAAAGGTTGCATTCATTGAAAATAGACCACATTAATACCATCTAACCCAATGCACAAAATGTGCAATGAGTGGAATTGGAACAGTTATATTAAAAATCAATAAATGTATGACATGTTTGCATTGAGGAGCCAAGGAAAATGAAGTGGTCAGTGTCACTGGCTAGCAGATGGAAGTTCATGATTAGTTTGGATTCTTAACCATTTTTTGCTTCTTCCCATAACAAGTGAGTACTTAGTTGTTCCAGCTAACCGAACCCTGTACCACACTCTATAGACGGGCACTCAATTAAAGATTTTTATAATAGAGCTGTATGTAAATTGATATCAGACTCCTGGAATGACAATGAGACACTGACCAAACATGTAATCAAATAAAATTGATTTGATTGGTATCTCATTAAAAAAATATTAGAATGGTATTTTAATATATAAAAAATAAATAAGATTTTTTAAAGTAGTTTATAGTATTATTTTACATTAAAATTCTCACAATTTTTCCTAAAGATATGTCAGACAATTTATTAATTTTTTAAAAATTGAAAATATATTTAATAAAATATATATTGAAGTTAAAATTGAATAATTAGTATTTTTAGAATAAAATTATGAATTGGAAAATTGACATCTCACATAAAGGTGGCTCCATAGCACAAGCGGTTAGACGCTCACCTCTCACTGCTGGGGTCCCGAGATCAAGTCTTGGTCACTCCAAGTGTTTCATGATGGACGAAATGGAGCTTGGGAAGGTTTTTCTTGGGGTCCTCCGGTTTTTTCCCCTGCCACAAATTTCATTCCACCATTTCTCCTTACTCATCTCACCCATTTTGTTTCATTTCATTCATCCACCCCTGTGACGGTGTGTCAGGAGTGGTTGGCTGGCACCCTTGTAGTTCACAGACCTCTACAAATATAGGGGCTTCATCTCATCTCATTCCTCGACCCGACCCTGAGTTGGACACGAGTTGAGGATATTTATTTACACCTCACATAAAACATAATCCTCTCGTCTGACATGTTTTAGAGACCATTATTTCCAGCATCAACTAAACTTCTACAAATTTTTGATAAATTCATATTTTGTTTGTTATCTTACAGGTCATCAAAGAGAGCTCTCAGAAACTTCAAGTGGAGGCTCTGATGATAGCCATTGCTCAGAAGTTGAGAAGCTATTAAAGGTATAATAATTTGAAAAATCCCTTACTCATAATAATCTGAAAAATTATTAGCTACACGAAGCACTAGTTCCTATATATTTTACAATTCTGTAATCAATTACAGTAAAACTTGTTTAATCCAGAATGTGAATAATGTGGAAATCTGTCCAATGTGAACAAATTTATTGGCCCCGGCGAAATAATAGTAATTTTACGTGTATTTATTTTGTATAAAACAGAATTTGTCCAATGCGGAAACGGAAGGATATTTCTGCACAATTCATGAAAAAAGTTTATAAGGCGGAAAGACTGAGAGAGAAATAAATTAATTTTCACTTCATTGAATTCCTGTTAGGCAAAATTACATTAAGGGATGATTTCTGCCGACGGGTGAAGTAGATTTTCTACCTATATTTGAAAATTTTCTTTCGGCCTCACTGCACACTGTTCGTTTAACAAATATTTGGCGTGTGACATCTGCCATGCAAATAACGAGTGCACTGTAAAATATGGTTGGTATCTAATGTCGAGCACTTGATAATGAAATCATTTGCTCTCTTGCACTCCAATATTTAGCAGAAAGGCTGGTCTCTTCTACAAAAGCTGGACAACGGAGCAGATGGTTTCTTTCCATATCTTCATTTAAATTGCAAAAAGGGCATTTAGGTGAATCTGTTATGCCAATTCTGTGTAGGTGTTTATTCAAGCAGTCATGTCCCGTTAGCAGTCTGAATGTTGCTACTGCAGATTTTCTTTGTAACGTAGTAATGTCATAAGCTTGTAGATTTTCCCATTTCTTTCCAGATGTTTTGGTGGTGTATTCTTCTCTGTAAAATATTAAATTACATTAAAATTGGAGATCGATTGTGTACGTACCTTCACAGGTAGTGTTCTGAATTTCTGGAATAAATATAGCTAAATCGTATGTATCATTGTCATTAAACGAAAAAGTGAAAGTGATTGTAGACAAGGAAAAATAAACTCTCAGTGTGCGAAATAATGACTAAATTTAAATAAGGAAAAACCCAAGTTTATGAAATTTTAAGACACAAAGAAAAAATAATTAATGAATGGATGCAAGGAAATGATCAAATGAAGAGGAAAGCAAAGCAAAATAAATGAAGAAATCAACGAAGTAGTGTGGGAGTGTTTTACAAGTGCACGATCAAAAAATTCCAAATTTCTGGACCGATGCTCCAAAGTCAAGCTCTAACTCTTGCTACATCCCTAGAGAATAACAATTTCAAGGCATCTTCAGGTTGGCTGTACAGTTTAAAGAGACGACACAATGTAGTGTGGAATGAAATTTGTGGAGAATCCAAGGATGTGGATGAAAGTATAGTTAGTGAGTGGAATCCGAAACAGCAAACTTTAATTTCAGGATATGGGCCTAGGAGACAATTTTAACACTGATGAAAGACTGTTTTTTTGCACGTTATCGTCGAAGTCGCTCGTAGATGCTATACTTCACTTTCCAACGGTAGCAGAACTACAATTAATCCAAGGTACATAAAAATACATATACGGTATTCTATAATCTAAGATTGGTTAATAATTTTTTTGTTTTCTTATAATGCGGAATTTTGTCTGTGAAAAAAAAAATTGGTCCCATGCGATTCTGTTTTGAACAAGTTTTACTGTAATATGTTTAGCAGATCCGCAAATTTTGAAGTACTCATACTGGCTTTAAAAGAATATTTGAGATACTGAAGAATCACTTACATTCATCTGAATTAAGCTACATACAGGTCTACTATGGATAAATAATATTTAAACAATTAAGAAATTTATTGTGAGGAGCATGTTCAGAGAATGGAAGAAACCAGATTGCCCAAGATAGCATATCATTATAAACCAAAAGGATTAAGGGAAATAAGAAGACCTAGGAAGAAATGGAAGGAATCATTGTGAATTCAGAACAGGCGAATCACCTAAACCTTGAAGTGAAGATGATGAAGAAATTTATTTTGTATTATTCTCTACATTCCCATTTTTTTCCCTTTTAGTATAAAAAAATAATTGTATGCAATCTTTATGTGTGAGGCAACCTGCTTTGTTTGTATATATATATATATATATATATCTCCACTGCTGTGGTCTCGAGGTAGCATGCTGCCTTGTCACGCAGCGGGCCCAGGTTTGATTCCTGGTTGTGACAAGCTCTAGGTTTTTCCTCACCTGTAAGACAAATGTCAGAAGGCTTAGGGCCCAATGGTCCCGATAATCGTCCGGCCATCATTATCATCATCATCATAATCTTTCACCAGTGTGGAAAGCAACGGGAAGCTACCACATCTATAATTTCCTAGTAAAGCTGCAAAGCATAGCATGGAAATGCTATGATTACAATGAAAGACCTGCCCTCGGGCAGAATTACTATGGCTGGGATATATATATGAATATGAAAGTTTTCTTGGGTTTTCCGCATCTTGGATTCAAGTTCGGCCTCTGGCCACTGAATCCATCTCCAACTTACTCAGGTGTGCTAAAGATAAAATACCCCTAGAATCACAAGGCATCTACGAGATTCCTTGCACCTCATGCGAACAAACATATGTAGGATGTACCAACAGACGAATTTCCTGCCGAATACAAGAACATAAGGCTGCAATAAATCGTCAAACCTACATCAACTCTGGTGCAACATATGAAACAGAGGGTACACAAGATCGACCTCACAGGATCTAGAACTTTGGCTAAAATAGATCATGAAAAAATAAAGAATCTACATAGAAGCAATAGAGATTGAGAAAAAGGCCACATTCCATGAACACCCGAGATGATGCCCAAAGATTACCATCTACATGGAAAACTGCTCTCGCTGCCCACCATGTCATCCCCAGAACAGCAAAGAAGATATGAAGAAAACCTCAGTTGGACAACATGGAGTGCGGTCGATGCTTGGATGGGTGTACGGCTTCTGAAACGGACCACACTGAAAACTGACGATGTTTAACTACATAAGAACTAAACCTTGGATAGGTGTACGGCTTCGGAAACGGACCACACTGAAAACTGAAGGTATTTAACAACATAAGAACTAAACCTCGGATGGTTGTACGTCTTCGGAAACGGACCACAGCGAAAACTCTATGCATTTTATTATATGAGACCTGAACCTGTGACTCGAACTTATCATTCCTTGATAATGGCATGTGGGATCATGCCGAAAGGAATCAGTGGCCAGAGGCCGAACTTGAATCCAAGATGCGGAAAACCCAAGAAAACTTTCATATTCATACTTATATCCGCAAAAATCTGCAATATAACATGTATATATATATATATATACACACACACACACACACACATTATTGTTTCCAAATTAATTGTCTTTAGACTCTAGTTCAAAATGTTAGAAGAGGATTTTTTTAACTGAGCTGGGATTTTACAATAAAATCTCCAGCTTTATGGGCTGGTACTCTGTCATCGAGTAACAAAGGTACATCTCTTGAACCAGGTTCAAATTATTTTTCTAATACCTGAATCTCTGTAAACATAAAAATTGTTTTTATGTTTTCTGTTGGGAGTACTTCAAATGCATAGTGCCACAGATACGGGTGAATTTTGCTGTTAAGTGATTAATTAAAAAAAAATGTAACTTCTGTATTGAGGTAGCTGTCATTTGGTTACACTGAACATATATTACATTTTTCAATAGTAAAAATGTAAAACGGCAGCAAGTAAAACTTGATAATAATGCTTCAAATTACTGGGAACTTTCATCAATAAAATTAGCACTAAAATACCATCATACAAGTTGTAAATAAATAAGATTTTACACCTCACCTATTTTGTTTCTCCAAAACTAGTTTTTGAGTTAGATGCCAGTTGAGGATGAGGAAAATTCCTCGAAACTAGTTATGGAGAGGGAACAGTATATGATGTGAGGTGTAAAATTTGATTCTTTTACCATTTGTTTAAATAAAACATGACGTCTCTTCCTAACAAACATCTAATCTCACAAGATATTGTTTTTAGAACTCAAGTTTGTAGGATTTTTTTGTTGTTCTGGTGCTTATTACTTTCTATAAATACTAATTTTGGAAATACTTATAAAAATACTAATTACTGAATATTCATTTGTTTCAGAGAATAGCAGAAATGACTGAAATCTTAGAAGCAAGAGAGCTAAAACTAATTGAATTAAGCCGTACAAATGTGGAATTACATGAAAGCAATTCAGATTTAAAAAGGTAAAAATTTAAACATATTATGTAAAAATATTGAAATATATTTCTGTCTTTGAGAGAAATAATTAAAACTGCAGTGGCACTTCAGGTAATAATTGTAAAACTAAATTGAAAATATACACCTCACCTCACCTGGAGATGTTTTTGTGGCAATGTCTTCTTCCATATGGATGAACTTACTTCTTACTGAGTCCATAGAGTAATATAATAGGAGAGAAAATTGTTGGATATTTTTACATTTCACATCATAAAACATCTGTGATTTTCACCGGACTGGTTTTAGAAGACATTCCTTCTATTATCAGCTAAACTCCGACTGTTTAAATTACACATTCAACACCAACATTCCAACTGTCGTTGGATGAACTTTGAATTAAATCTTGCTTGCTGGGAACTTCAAAATTCATGGACCTATATTTGTTCTTCTAAATGTATATATTTTCTCAAACTGTCAATTCCATAACATTTTCTAAATGTTTTGATAGTTTAGTTTCTTTTCCAATTATGTGATTTTCTAACGGACAATGAGATGCAATTATCAATTTTTTAATTTCACCATTTTTAATATTTCCAAAGTTCTTTCATATTTATAATTTACCTCATAGTGTTACCTCGAGTATTAACTTTATTAAATTAAAAGAGAAAATTGTGTTTGGTGACGCCAGGATCTTTTATACTAAATTAACTGGTGTGATGAATAATTTGAGTTAGAAAATGCATGACTCACCTCATATTTGTAATTTCTTGAAAAGGTGAGTCGTGCATTTCTAAATCAAATTATTTAAAATAAACCTCATAGTGTTGCTTCCTTTAAATATTAATAACTAAACTGCAGCCACTGATTCTCCGGCTTTGACGTTTTCACGACAGTGTTGCCGATATGGATATTCGGTGGGAGTGGCCGCTTTATGTATGCGGTTAGCAGACATACAGCTGACAACATCTCAGCAATTTCAAACCTTACTAGCACGCTATAGCTGCGTCAAGAGCAGTAATTGGTTGTGGCAAACATCTACTCCCACTACAATCATATCCTTATTGGCAGTAGAGGGCAAATTCTCCCTTTACCTTTTTTTTTTAATACAATAGGAAGTAACATTAAGAGGTTTGTTTAATAATTAAAACATTTTGTATGTTCATTCTTACCTCTTATAGTTGTTTTTGTCGAATATATGTTTCAGAGTTTCTTAGCCTCAGTCTGTAATTGCTGACGATGGGGCTAAGAAGCTCTGAAACATATGTTCGACAAAAGCAACTCTAAGAGGTAAGAATGAACAGACAAAATGTTTTAATTATCTCCCTTTACCCCGCTTATAACCTAAACTTGAGAGCCGGAGATATTGCGGCTCAGGTATAGTGTGATACTTTGGACCTGAATGCAAGTAAAATGAGAAATTTACTTAATATTGCTTCATTATATTAATCTATGCTGTGTCTCTTTAACCCTTCCAATTTTTCTTCTTCTAATAGGCCCAAAGCAGTAATCTGTTTGGCCCATCTCTCTTCTGATTTTTCTGGAACATATCTGTATGGTTTGTAAGTTTTTTCTTCCTCCAAATCTAAAAAGAATAAATACTTTGTGTTAATTCATTTCTGATGTACAGAACTAAATGTTTCTTTGTGCGTTGCATTTTAGATATTTTTGTATTTTTCTCTCATATTCTTGTATAATCCCACTTTTATATTTCTTGTAAATTGGACATTTCTGTTGCTGAATCCTTGCTTCACAGTTTATGATTCAATTTTCTTATTTAGACCATTGTTCTTGTAATTGAGAAAAACCTAGAGAAAGAAAAATCTCTACTGAGAAACTACATTTGCAGTTATAGAATTAGAATCTCTCCATGAGAAGTAATAATTTGCAAGTATCAACTTTTATTTTAGTCTCAGCCAAATGAACTATATTCCATTCATTTTGCTTGCGACTTTCTGGCTTAAAATTGTGATAGGAAATATTTATATCAAATGTATGTACAGGATATTTTCAGATGCATATAGTGGTATCTAAATAATATGATTTTTTTTTCCAGCCAGTTAGAAGCTACAGTGCAGTCTAGGGCTGCTGAATCACAAGATATTCACCAAATTACAGAAGAATATACACAAAGATTATCAACTTTAGAAAGAAAATTTCAGCAAGCTATAAGAGAGAAAGAATTGCTATTAAAACAGTTAGAGGTACTTCATTTTAATTTTTGTTGTACGAATTTACAAAATTAATCCCTTTCAAGTGAAATTTGCAAATATTAAAATACAGTTAAGTTATGTAGATAGGAAATAACACTATGAGGTACTTCATGAAGTATGAGGTGAGTGAAATAATAAAAAATAAACAATATTAAAATACAGTACTTAGATATTAAAAATGTATCACCTCATGTTTTGTCAAAAATATTGTTAAAATATTTATTTGACATGTTACTTTACAATTAATGTGTTTATATTTTATGTCACAAGTTTTTTGGCATAAAATATTAAATGATAAATTCTGATAATCTAATTTTTTTATTGCTGTCATAAAATGTTTAGAATATTTAGTAGTATTAGGTAGCTCAAATGGTAGAGCACTTGGACTAGAAAACCAAGGGTCCCGGGTTCAAGTCCCGGTCTGAGCGTATAATTTTTCTCTTCAAATATGATTTATCCATCATTGAGATGTATGAAATTAATAATAAGAACATCGAAAATAGCCGTACTGGCATTTATAATGTAATGTATAATTCCCAAATATGTCTTCTTAATATAGGAGCCGCCATTTGCAAAGATAGGAGCAAAGGCTTCAAAGCATTTGGTGGGCGGGAATTACAACGTATATAGAGAAAAATTTGCGTTTAGATCGGTACTTGCTCAGGTAGCTCAAATGGTAGAGCACTTGGACTAGAAAACCAAGGGTCCCGGGTTCAAGTCCCGGTCTCAGCGTATAATTTTTCTCTTCAAATATGAAGTATTCTGAAAGTAAATTTGGAATCATATGTAAATTAAACTTGATATCTTCAAGATTAGTGAATGTAAAAATAAATTTATATCTAAAAGTATATGAGTTGTTCAGAAGAGAAAAACAGTTTAAAACTTTGAGAGTTGCTTGATTTCAATAAAACCAAGTTTATCTCTGCATCTGACAATGTATGGAAATGACCACATTTAACATCAATAATTATGTGTAAACAAAATGATTCTTTTTCATTTTTGTGGAGTTATCCTTTGATTATAACAAACAAATTTTATTTGTAAAAGATTTATTATGGTGATGGATATTAAAAATGTTAAGTAATGTTATCATTTTTCGAGGAGAAAAGTTTTGCCTCAACTGGGATTTCAACCCAAGATCTCTAGTTTTGTATACTAGTGCTCACTTGTGCTACTCAGGCCTCTAATTCAGACACAAATTTTTCTAATATTTAATTTTAGGAAGTTATATTTTGAGGTTATTTTAATTATATTATTTTTAGTCTGGACATCTTACCTCAATATTAATGTTGATTTGTTCTTGGACATGTTTCAAAACAATTCTGTTTTATCGTCAGTTTTCCCAAACAAATCAACATTAATATTGAGGTAAGATGTCCAGACTAAAAATAACAAATTTTTCTCCCTCATATAACCTGCATGTTTGTAAAATACGTAAATCTATGACAGTATTTTGAAGTAATGTCCCGCGCCGTAGCCGAGTGGTTATGGCAGGAAGCCTTGGCGCAGAGCTACGGGACTTGCGCTGGTTCGAGTCTCCATGGGGGAAGAAATTTTCTCATGGTATTTCAGCCAGTATGGGACCGTGTCCACCCAGCATCATGATGCATTTGGGTAGCTACAATAAGTAGCGGTTCCAGGTTGAGAAAACCAGCTATAACGGTTGGGGGACTTGACATGCTGACCACATGTCACCCGTACATTGGCTGATTATCATCTACCTCTGTGATTGACACATGTGGATGTGAGGCCAGCAGCCGGCTGGTAGGCTAAGGGCCTTGTAGGCCTGTTGCGCCAGGAGTTTTTTATTTTGAAGTAATATTAATTTAACATGTTCCAGTCCCGGACAAATTTATTTGTAGAAGTGAAAAGAAATGTTACTGTCTGGAATGGTGTAGCAGACCGCACATTGATATACTCCAAATCTCCAAGCGCGACAGGCCTAGAAGGCTCTTGACTGACCAGCCGACTGCTGGCCTCACATCCACATGTGTTAATCACAGAGGTAGACGATCATCTAGCCAGTGTAGGGGTGACATGTGGTCAGCATGTCGGATACCCCAGCCATTATAGCTGGTTTTCTCAACCTGGAGTCGCTACTTATTGTAGCTATCCAAATGCCTCACGATGCTGGGTGGGCACCAGTCCCATACTAGCAGAAATTCCATGAGAAAAATTTCTTCCCCCCATGGAGACTCGAACCAGCGCAAGTCCCGTAGCTCTGCGCCAAGGCTTCTTGCCTTAACCACTCAGCTATGGCGCAGGATAGAGTTGTATATTTGAATAAATTATTATACAATTTTTATTGGTTGTTCTAGGTGATAATTTCATTGAAATTAAAATTTAGAACTAAAATTGAGTAAGGTTTCAAGGAATATAAAATGCTTAAAATTGTTACTATAGTAAATAAATATGGAGAGAATATACCATTATATAAAATATGCCAACAAACTAAGTCATTGGCATTATCAAATCTGGAGGTTTGTGGCTGTGCACATATACACTCTTCACTTCCATAAAAATGTTTGGCCATGTGTGGCCTTTTACATTCTCTTAAAGGTTGAATTTTCATTCCAGTGCTTTTATGGGGTTTTCAGAGATTTCTGTTACCTTGAGAATAGTAGTGAACCTTAGCAATTTGGATTGTATGGGATTTCATCCACTGTTAATAGATTATTCAGTTGCTCTAATCACTCTACTACACTTCTCATAAATCTCATTTAATTAGTTGTTTAGTCAAATGTAAAAAAAAAACATTTCTTTGAAATGTTGCAGCAAGCAAAACAGGATGCAGCGTCACGACTGTCAATGGGTGAATTAGAAACCCTTGTAGCAGAAAAAGATGAAATTATAAAAGAATTAAGAGAAGAAGGAGAGAAGCTTTCCAAGCAGCAACTTCAACACTCCAATATTATTAAAAAACTTAGAGCCAAAGAGAAAGAAACAGACAGCACTATAAAAAATCAGAAGTATGTATTACAAAAATGTATCTACTCAGTTATAAATCTTAACAATATCTTCTGTTTTTAAATAATCATAATCATATTTTTATTATTAATTTCATACATCTCAATGATGAAATTATAAGCTCAGACCGGGACTTGAACCCAGGACCCTTGGTTCTCTAGACCAAGTGCTCTACAATCTGAGCTACCTGAGCAAGTACCAATCTAATCGCAAATTTTTCTCTATATATATTGTAATTCCCGCCCACCAAATGCTATGAAGCCGTTGCTTCTATCTTTGCAAATGGCAGCTCCCATATTAAGGAGACATTTTTGGGAATTATACATTACATTATAAATGCCAGTATGGCTTTTTTCAATGTTTTTATTATTAATTTCATACATCTCAATGATGGATAAATCATATTTGAAAAGAAAAATTATATGCTCAGACTGGGACTTGGACCCGGGACCCTTGGTTCTCTAGACCAAATGCCTTACCATCTGAGCTACCTGAGCAAGTACCGACCTAAACACAATTTTTTTCTTTATGATCTAAATGCAAATTTTTCTCTAAATAGAGAAAAATTTGCATTCAGATCGGTACTTGCTCATGTAGCTCAGATGGTAGAGCACTTGGTCTAGAGAACCAAGGGTCCTGGGTTCAAGTCCTGGTCTGAGCATATAATTTTTCTTTTCAAATATGATTTAAAAAATTAACATTTTTTTATTTTCCCTGTTTCGAGTATGAGGTCATCCACATCCTTTTCCAAACACATATATTCTGTTTTCTGTAAATTTATATTCAGTCCCCATTTTTTATATTCTTCCATTAGTTTATTTATCATATATTTCATATCATCTTCATCCCCTGCAAAAATTATTTGATCATCTGCAAACAACAATTTTTGTGAATTTTTTAAATATCTTGGGTCAATAATTACAAGTTTAGGTACCTGTGAGAGAGATGTACAGACTAAAATTGCAATGGCAAAAAATGCAACTAAAACATTACATGGAATAATTTGGAACAAAAATATCACAAAGGAAACTAAAATGAAAATTTATAAGAGCATAATACAGAATATTTTGTCATATGGAAGTGAAACTTGGTCTTTGACGGAAGTTCAAAAAAGTAAAATTAGAACAGTCCAAAAAAACATGACAGGATAAAATAAGAAATGAATTCCTTTGGAGAGAAATGAATGTCACCACATCGGTTGTTAAGAGGATTGAAAATCAAACGCTTAAATGGTATGGCCATATACAAAGAATGGAAAATGAAAGATGGCCAAAAAATATATACCATTGGTCACCCCTGGAAGAAATAAACGTGGCAGACCAAGATGGAAATGGAAAACCTATGTCAGAACTATAATGGATGATAGGAATTTGGAAGAGGGAGATTGGAATGATAGAGATAAATGGAAACTGAAAATGGCAAACCTATAAATGGGGGAAAGCCGAAGAAGAAGAAATATGATTTATCAATCACAATCATCTTCTTTTTCTTCTTCTTATAACATTGGAGCACATCCAGAAAGTGACTCCATTAGTTTCTATTCTGAGCTATTTCTTCCTTTATGATTCATAAAAAAATATTTCTCTCCATGATTCTTTTGGTCTTCCTATTCCTATATATATAAACTGTAAATTCTCTACTCATGTCTGGTGTAATGCCAGATTGAGAGATGAGATGAAGCACCTATTATTGAAGGTCTGAAGTGCCTGCTGATCACGGCTGTCACACCAATACAAGGGTAAATGAAATGAAACAAATGAATGACAAGAGTATGGAGAGGAGAAGAGGTGAAATTAAGTTTTTGGGAGGGGAAAATAAGAGAAAACCTGAGAAAACATGGCCTGTCTCTGATTCATCCACCATGAACCCCATGTGGAATGACCAAGACATGAATTTATTACCCAGAGATAGAGGGCAAGTATCTAACCACTTGCACCATGGACCTATTCCTATGGACCCTTGAATATTGTCCTATGGACCCTTGAATATTGCTATCTAATAATGGTTTCTTTAACTGTTTTATTGCCTTTGTTGTAATATTCTTCCTATTTATTTTAATTTTTGTTTCTTTATTTTTACTTTTTCCTCCATAAATCATTGTTTTAAATTGTTTCTGTTCATTTAATATCTAATATTTATCTTCAAGCATGCATTCATAAATATTGTATTTTTAAATTGTTAGAAAAGTAAGCATTTTTTCTTGATCCTTCCTAATGGATATCAATGTATTTATATAAATCTAATATTCAGAAATACATTGTTCTTCTTCATTACTTTTCTTAATATAAAGGAACATTGTATTAATGATTATTTTAGGGAACAGTTGGATGTTCTTAGTGAAGAAGTAGAAAGACTGAAAAGATCTCTCGCTGCTAAGGATGAGGTGGAGAGAACACAAATTGAAGCAGTTCATCAGTTGACAGCACGTACAAAGCGACAGGAGAAGGAACTTGCAAATATTCGTGGACAGCTAGATGACACCACTCATAAACTGGACACAACAAAGGAATCTTTGGATTTAGCCAAAAAGTTAGTTGCAAGAATTTTTATCTAAAGATATTAAGTAGACATTACTGGTCAGATGAAAATTCTAAGTCTAAAATTTAGAATAAAATTCTTTCCACAGGAAAAGAGGTGAGGTGGAAAGAATTTTATTTTAAATTTAAACCTCATAGTGATATTTCCTATAATAGTTCAATTCTACTCTCTCTTAACTCTACTGTCATCAGATATTATTGTGTCCTGCTCCCTTTATTATTTTGATGAATCATGAAATTATTATTGTTGAATGTCATGTTTATAGACAGTCATCATCATCATTCCTATTTTAAACTAGATTTTAACTTTTAATCAAAATTTCAGTGGGAAATAACATTATGAGGTAATTTTCAATTTATAATTGAGTTAAATCATATTTGAAGAGAAAAATTATATGCTCAGACCGGGACTTGAACCCGGGACCCTTGGTTTTCTAGTCCAAGTGCTCTTCCATCTGAGCTACCTGAGCAAGTACCGATCTAAACGCAAATTTTTCTCTATATACGTTGTGTTCCCGCCCACCAAATGCTTTGAAGCCTTTGCTTCTATCTTTGCGGCTCCTTTATTAAGAAGACATATTTGGGAATTATACATTACATTATAAATGCCAGTACGGCTTTTTTTGATATTTTATTATTAATTTCATACATTTCATTGATGGATAAATCATATTTGAAGAGAAAAATTATAATTGAGTTGGATAAAATATTTTTATATCTTACCTTATCCTGTTTTCATGATACCGGTTTCATAGTCCATTTGCCTTCATCTTCAGTGAAACTTCAATGGTTTCGTGAAAACATTGAACTTTATAAGGTGAGATGTAGAAGCATTTAATCCAACTCAATTACAAAACTGCTTGAATTAATTTACCAATGTCAGCTGGCTTCTATTCTTCTAATTGTGCAAACAAGATTTGATCTCCACTAGAGATAGATAGTTTTTCATAGGCCATTTGCCTTCATCTTCAGTAAAACGTCAATGGTATCGTAAAAACATGGAATTTTATGAAGTGAGATGTAAAAGCATTTTACCCAATTCAGTTATAAACTGCTTTAATTAATTCACCAATGTCAGCTGGCTTCTATTTTTCTAATTGTCCGAACAAGATTTGATCTCCATGTTCATTTACCCACCACTAGAGATAGATAGTTAGTTTTTGGCTTCTATTCTTCTAATTGTGCAAAACAAGATTTGATCTCCATATTCATTACCCACCACTAGAGATAGTTAGTTTTTATTTAACAGCACTCCTTAACAGCCCAGTTCATTAGAGCTACAGTTAAAATCTGCATGTGGAAAGGGGGACAAAAATTTGCTCACAGGCTTCTTATTTCAAGCTTTGAGGTTCTTTTATGTGTCATAAATATGTGACATAGGACTTATGGCATTACTTTCCTTCCAAGGAAACCACGCTAGGATTTTACATCCTTAAAAATCCAATGACCATGACTATACTGAAACGAGTGAACCTTGGAACCTTGGGTGAGCATATTAACAATTAGTCCACCAGGACCAAACCACCATTAGAGATATAGGAACAGAAACTAGCTGACATAATCATCATCATCATCATCACTCCAGGGATTAGGCAATTGCCTGTTCCGACTTCATATTGCATCAGCCCAACGTCTTTTAGGTCTTCCAACATCACGCCTTCCTCTTGCTTGATAATTTCTGGCTAACAATGGATATCTCTCCTTACTCATTCCATCCATGTGATCAATCCATTTCTGTCTATAATTCGTGACTTTATCCAATAAAGGCTGTACTTTCAATTCTTCTCTTATATCCTCATTTCTTATTCTATGAAGTCTTGTACATCCTTTTACTTGTCTTAGGAACCGCATCTCTGCCGTCTGTACTCTATCCTTCTGTCTTTTCACTGGAGCCCAAACAATATTGTGGGAACCGCCATAACATTATACATTTTTATCTTGGTTTCTTTTCTAATTTTATTTTTGAATGTTCTCTGTATTGTTCCACACACCGTCTGAAATTTATTTATTTTGGAGTCAATATCTCTTTCCACATTGTAGCCAACATCACAGCCCAAATATTTGAAACTAGACACCTGTTCTATACTTTGATTTTCTAAAATAATTTTGGATCTCACTGGATCTCTTCCTCTAAAAGCCATGGTCTTTGTTTTCCTTACAGAAATGTTTAGATCGTATAATTTACATATTTCATTTAATGCATGCATTGATTTCTGTAAGTCGTCTTCATTCTTCATCAGCAAATAGAAGATTATTTATGCACATTTTATTATCCATTCTTATTCCTGGATTTACTAAAACTTTCCATTTATTTAAAATATCGTCTATATATATATTAAACAAAGTGGGTGATAAACTACATCCTTGTCGTAATCCAGTATTTGTTTTGATTGCATCTGTTCTTTTGAATCCGGTATCTATAATTATATTTGTGTCTTCATATAATTTCTTTATTGTTTCAACAAAGCACAGCGGGTATCCTTTCATTCGTAATATTTCCCATAATTTTTGTCTGTTTACTCGATCGAAGGCCTTATCCAAATCTATAAATCCTATGTGAGTTTCTAAGTTATGTTCTCTTCTCTTTTCTATGAGTTGTTTCAGTGTAAAGACATTGTCTATACATGACCTTCCCTTTCTGAATCCACTTTGATTTTCACTTATTATTACTTCTGTTATGTTTCTCAATCTATTATTTATTATTTTCGTATATATCTTGTAGCCAGTATTCATTAAGCTAATCCCTCTGTAATTCTCGCAATTTCTCCGGTCTCCTCTTTTGAATATATTCTTCACAATTGCTGTTTTCCAAGTGGTTGGAATCCCATAGGTCTGCCAACATATATGACATAATCTATTGTTTATTTTTGATTTCACTCACCTCATACTTCATATGAAGTATGAGGTGAATGAAATCAAAAATAAACAATAGTAAGGTAAAGGAAGGATTTCTGTTTGAATGGGAATGAAGCCTGGATTAGCTCAATGGATAGAGCATTAACACGGAAAGCTAAAGGTTCGGGGTTTGATTCCCGGTTCAGGCAAAAATTTTTCTCTTTACCATTGATTTACAATAATTTAATTGTGTTCATTAATTTACTTATTTCTATCATAGTAATAGCTTTAGCTTCTCAATATTAATTTAATATTAAAAAACCTCCTATCTACATAACTTGACATAATCTAATTTGAATTGAGGAAGGAGGTCTCCAAAATATTTCCAGATGAGAAAATTTATTTATTTTATGTGAAATGTACATTTTAGAGTCAGTTTGTTATAAAAATTAATTTAATGTTTTTATTATTCATTTCATACATCTCAATGATGGATAAATTATATTTGAAGAGAACATTTATGAGCGTATAATTTGGATTTATTAAAACTATTTTGATTTTAAAATGTTGGTTGGTTGGTTGGTATCTAATGTCGAGCACTTGATAATGAAATCATTCGCTCTCTTGCACTCCAATATTTAGCAGAAAGGCTGGTCTCTTCTACAAAAGCTGGACAACGGAGGAGATGGTTTCTTTCCATATCTTCATTTAAATTGCAAAAAGGGCATTTAGGTGAATCTGTTATGCCAATTCTGTGTAGGTGTTTATTCAAGCAGTCATGTCCCATTAGCAGTCTGAATGTTGCTACTGCAGATTTTCTTTGTAATGTAGTAATGTCATAAGCTTGTAGATTTTCCCATTCCTTTCCAGATGTTTTGGTGGTGTATTCTTCTCTAAGTTTATTGATGTATTTATTTGAGATAATTCTTTTGATAGAGTGAAAGGAAACTGGAGCAGAAGTTGGGTTTGAAACAATTTTGCTACCCTTCTGGCTAGAAAATCGGCTATTTCATTGCCTGTCACTCCACAATAGGGCCGGAATCCATTGAAGTACAACTTTTTTATGTAGACGGGATAAATGTTTTATCATTTTGTGACATTCGATAATTTTGATGCTTTTGGGTGTTGTGTCTCATGTTATAGCAAGAATGGCTGCTTTGGAGTCACATAGAATTACAACTTTTGTAAATTTTTGGATGTGATATAAGAGATTTTGTAAACTTAAGAAAATTGCTAGAATTTCGCCATCAAAGTTTGTTGAATTTGTGTTTAGTTTACGATAAAAGGAAAAAAGTGGACATACTGCACCAGCACCAGTGCCACCATCATTTGGTAGGCTGGAGCCATCTGTAAAAATATGTATCCATTCAGGAGCTGGGTATCTTAGATTTATCATTTCCAGTGACATTTGTTTTAAAATATATGGAGGAGTTTCAGATTTCTTGATGTCTTCTGTTAAATGAAGGTTATATTCGATTTCCAAAAATTCTAGAGGGTTGTTTCTCATCTGCATATTTTCTTTTGAATGTGGAAGTTGCAATTTCTGTTTGATTTCTTGTACAATGCTTAGGAAGCTTTGCTGAGATTTTAAACATACTTGTGGTTTTCTTTGGGTCCAGTTATTTTGGGGTAGCCTTAAAAATTTTTCATACTGTGTGACTGCTGTTTTCTCAATTTCAGATTTAAAATGTTATTTTTATTGATATTTATGTCAGTATTTTGTAATGTCTTCAATTTTTTATTTAAAAACTAGTTAATTTCATTAATTTGTTGTTAACTTTTTATTGAAGGGAATTGACTGAATATAAAAGAACGAAAACTGCTCTTGAAAAGGAATTAAAAGAAGCAAAGTTAAGTGTAGAACAGTCTGCAAAGCAAGAATTAATGGCAGCATTAGAAGAGGCTCAGCAAACTGCGCAGGAAGAGAGGGAACAGTTGCTTGCGCAGATTGAAGACCTCAGACTTAAACTGCAGCAGGCTGAAGAGCAACATTCAGGGTAAGGATAGAATTATTTTGTTGACATCTTGTGTGCCTTGGATTTATATGAAACATTTGTTTATTAAGTGAACTAGCAGATATAATAACAGTTAAGTCTCGTAGACTGCGATGGGCAGGACATGTTACATGTATGGGGAATGGAAAACGTGCATAGAAGCTTCTTGTAGGAAAGCCAGAGGGAAAACACCCAGTTGGTAGACCAAGAATGAGGTGGGAGAATAACATTAACTATGATTTGAGGGAAGTAGATTATACATTGGCTCAGGATAGGGATGTGTGGAGAGCTTATGTCCGTGCGGCCATGAACCTACGGGTTCGATAATGCCAGTGAGTGAGTTAGTATACTGAATTTTGTTGTGGAACATTGAAAATTGTGATCACTAGAGCAATTTTTAAATTTCGTTTCATGTGATTTCCTACATCTAATGTTCTCATTTTACTGGTTAACAAACTCAAGCTTAGTTTTTATAATTAATTACTATATTTCAAGGTTGGTTTAAATGAAACAAATGGTCAAATATATAAATTTTGATCATGATCATTTTCAGTGCCTACTAAATAGGATTGGTGAAGATCTGTAAACATTTTTCAAAATTTTTCTTGAGAACAACCTCAATAGCTTCATTCCTTTGGAATTCACTAACAAGGCATATGATTAATAAGTTATATTCTCTTTAAGTTACATCTGTTTTTGCACACATGTATAGGTGGAATTTTTAAATAAAGAAAACTTTTAATTTGTATTGCCATATCTTTGAACTTCTCTGAAGCAATGGATCAATTTAATTTGTACTTTGTTTAACAAATTTATTTTTTATTTTGTTGCCAAATATACCGGATTTGAAGGTACTTTTTTAATTTACTAAGAATTTTTCTGTATTGCTTATCCAAGTTTACTCTTCTTGAATCCATAGGCGAGAGGCTAATGTAAGACAGGAGTGTACTGATTTGCTACGTCGACTAGAAAGAGCAGAAGCAAGGAATGAAGAACTTGCACAGTCAGTTTCAGTAACTACACGACCTTTGTTGCGCCAGTTGGAGTCACTTCAGGCTGCCAGTAGTGCTCAACAAACATCTTGGGAAAAACAAGAGCGAAATCTTTCAGATACTGTCAGTACGTACTTTTACAGTTTTAATATTAAAACATATGAACTACTACTGCATATTTAATAAAAATTCTAATGAAGCAAATTATCAATATTGTGTAATTGCATTAGACATTTTTTTCATCTCTCCTCATAAAAGTAAGTTTTTCTCAATTTTTTTATAAGGTAAGTGTACAAATTTTGAATTCAATTATATAAATCATCAATACATAACTCAAGACCTCTCTTGACTGATATAACCAAAAATTTGGTGTATCATTTGTCTTTAGAGGGAGAATGACAATCTAAACTGGGGGAAGTAAATCAATTTATAAGGTTTCTGATTACAGACTGGTCAGCCTAGGTTTGATTCCACGCAGCAGAATGATGCAGACTTCCTAAAATCATTCATGTCCAGACCCACTCAGCATATTTGTAAATGAGTATTAGGAATTAAATTATTTTCACTCTTATTTGAAGAGAAAAATTATACGCTCAGACCGGGACTTGAATCCGGGACCCTTGGTTCTCTAGACCAAGTGCTCTACCAACTGAGCTACCTGAGCAAGTACCGATCTAAATGCAAATCTTTCTCTATATACATTGTAATTCCCGTCCACCAAATGCTATGAAGCCATGCTTCTATCTTGCAAATGGGGGCTCCTTTATTAAGAAGACATATTTGGGAATTATACATTACAGCCAGTACGGCTTTTTCCATGTTATTATTATTGATTTCTTACATCTGAATGATGGATAAATCATATTTGAAGAGAAAAATTATACGCTCAGACCGGGACTTGAACCCGGGACCCTTGGTTCTCTAGACCAAGTGCTCTACCAACTGAGCTACCTGAGCAAGTACCGATCTAAACGCAAATCTTTCTCTATATACATTGTAATTCCCGTCCACCAAATGCTATGAAGCCATGCTTCTATCTTGCAAATGGGGGCTCCTTTATTAAGAAGACATATTTGGGAATTATACATTACAGCCAGTACGGCTTTTTCCATGTTATTATTATTGATTTCTTACATCTCAATGATGGATAAATCATATTTGAAGAGAAAAATTATGATCATCTGATTGCATTTTCACTATCAATCAAATAATTGAGAAACATAGAGAATATAATCTACCAACTTTTATGGCATTTATAGATCTTGAAAAGGCATTTGACAAAGATAACATAAATAAATTGTGGAATATAATGAAAGAGAAAGGAGTACCTCAGCACCTAATAACTTCAATAAAAAGTCTATATGTAGAAAATAAAATAACAATAGAAACTGGATGCAAAAATAAAAACAATATAACAGCAACAATAAATAGAGGTGTAAGACAGGGATGTCCACTCTCATCCTCCCTTTTTAATATTTATATTGACGATATCATATATAATTGGCAGATAAATTTGGACTCACATTTCAAAATAAGAAATAAGATGTTAGATACCTTACTTTTTGTAGACGACCAAGTTCTAATATCTAGTTCAGAGGATGGTCTACAGAAATCACTCTTTCAGTTAAATAACATTATACAGAAATATAATTTCAAAATATCAATAAGTAAAACAAAAATCCTAGCTTTTAAGGGATCAGATACCGTAAGAGCGAAAATAATTCTGGAGGGGAAACCCATTGAACAAGTGAACCATTTTAAATACCTGGTTATGAAATCTCCTATTTTAAAAATGAAGATCTATTTAACAAACTTAATAAATTTAATTATATATGTGGAACAATCAAAATGATATTTAAAAGCACAAGAAAAGAAACAAAACTAAAATTTTATAAAGTAGTGGCAGTCCCCTTACTATTGTATGGTAGTGAATTTTGGGTTTTAACTAAAAGAGAAGAAAAGATCATAGAAGCAGCTGAAATGAGATTTCTGAGAAGTGTGGCTGGTTGCAAACTTCTAGATAAGAGAAGAAGTGAAGATATTAGAAATGATCTAAAAATCTCTTAGATAGAATAAAAGAATCTAGAAAAAAACTGGAAAGAACATGTTCAAAGAATGGAAGATGATCGCATTCCCAAAATTATACTTAAATACAAACCAAAAGGATGCAGGAATGTTGGTAGACCGAAGAAGAGATGGATCCAACTTTTGAATGAGAATCTATGAGACCGGAACAAGCCATATGGGCTTAATCCGTGATTGTTGATGATGATGATGATCATCTTACCACAATATTAATGTTGATTTGTTCTTGGACATGTTTCAAAACAAACTGGAAAAGCTGACGATAAAACAGAATTGTTTTGAAACATGTCCAAGAACAAATCAACATTAATATTGAGGTAAGATGATCAGATTGAAAATAATTTTAATTAAAATAACCTCAAAAATCACTTCCTAAAATTTAAATATTAATTACGAGTATTAGGAAACTTCCTGGAGATGAAGTTGACTAGAATGTAGGGCTATTCAACTTACCTTCTCCTTGTCCCATTGGCTAAAGATTACAAATCCATTTGTTCATGTGTGGATCGGTCTTTCTGACCAGTTTCTGTGTACCTTAGTATGATGGTGTAATGAAATAGTCGACAGACAATTGCTGTTATGTACAACCTTAATATAGAATTTGAAGTCCATCAAAAGTTAAGATCCTCTTTATGCTAGTTCTGTGGAGCGGTATACACATGCAAATAAATTTTAACCTGTAGTGAATGTTTTTCACATATTTGCTTTGATCTATAATCTCTGTCTTACTCATGTGTATCAGATGCTCGCATGATCAGAATTTAGAAAACATTACCCTCCGGGAGATTGGTCAAATTCCTTGTCTAACAAGGGAACTCTCAAACATTGCATTCCAAAACCTACCTTGAAATTTCTTCCAGAGAAGCATTATGATGTTCCAAGGCTGTGTCAAAAAAATTATTTGATGCTTTTAACGGCAAGGCAATAAAATCCAGCACCAAATCTCTCATTTAAACTATAGGGAAGTAATACAACTCCCGTATTGGTATATTGGATAAACCTCACTAAAATCTGACTTCTTGTCTAAGAAACGCAGTATAACTATTTCAAAATTATCTCATATACTCTCTTAATAATCTATAAATAGCAATGAATTCAACAACAAAGAAATATTGAGAGAAATTATGGTGAAATTAAATGTTTCTTACCTCTCCTCATATAAATTTTCTAAGTTGATTGCGATTTCGAGACTATAACTGTCTCAAAATCGCGATCAACTTAGAAAATTTATATGAGGAGAGGTAAGAATCATTTAATTTTACCATAAATTAAACCTCATAGTGATTAATTCCTGTAAAAGTTAACAATTGAGAGATATTAAATTTGAAGAGAAAAATTTTCGCCTAGACCGGGACTCGAACCCGGGACCCTTGGCTTTCCGGGCCAAGTGCTCTACCAACTGAGCTACCGAGGCGAGTTACGATCTAGACGCAAATTTTTCTCTTATATATGTTGTAATTCCCTATCGCCAAATGCTTTTGAAACCATTGTTTCTATCTTTGCAAATGGCGGCTTCTTAGTTAAGAAGACATTTATTGGAAATTTAACATTACTTTAAAAGCCAGTAAGGCCTCTAATGATGTTTTTTTTTATTATTAATTTAACATTTCTCAATGAAAGATAAATTAAATTTGAAGAGAAAAATTTTCGCCTAGACCGGGACTCGAACCCGGGACCCTTGGCTTTCGGGCCAAGTGCTCTACCAACTGAGCTACCGAGGCGAGTTACGATCTAGACGCAAATTTTTCTCTTATATACGTTGTAATTCCCTATCGCCAAATGCTTTTGAAACCATTGTTTCTATCTTTGCAAATGGCGGCTTCTTAGTTAAGAAGACATTTATTGGAAATTTAACATTACTTTAAAAGCCAGTAAGGCCTCTAATGATGTTTTTTTTTTTTTTTTTTTTATTATTAATTTAACATTTCTCAATGAAAGATAAATTAAATTTGAAGAGAAAAATTTTCGCCTAGACCGGGACTCGAACCCAGGACCCTTGGCTTTCCGGGCCAAGTGCTCTACCAACTGAGCTACCGAGGCGAGTTACGATCTAGACGCAAATTTTTCTCTTATATACGTTGTAATTCCCTATCGCCAAATGCTTTTGAAACCATTGTTTCTATCTTTGCAAATGGCGGCTTCTTAGTTAAGAAGACATTTATTGGAAATTTAACATTACTTTAAAAGCCAGTAAGGCCTCTAATGATGTTTTTTTTTTATTATTAATTTAACATTTCTCAATGAAAGATAAATTAAATTTGAAGAGAAAAATTTTCGCCTAGACCGGGACTCGAACCCGGGACCCTTGGCTTTCCGGGCCAAGTGCTCTACCAACTGAGCTACCGAGGCGAGTTACGATCTAGACGCAAATTTTTCTCTTATGTACGTTGTAATTCCCTATCGCCAAATGCTTTTGAAACCATTGTTTCTATCTTTGCAAATGGCGGCTTCTTAGTTAAGAAGACATTTATTGGAAATTTAACATTACTTTAAAAGCCAGTAAGAGAAAAATTTTTTTTTTCTCTTCAAATTTAATTTATCTTTCATTGAGAAATGTTAAATTAATAATAAAAAAAAAAAAACATCATTAGAGGTCTTACTGGCTTTTAAAGTAATGTTAAATTTCCAATAAATGTCTTCTTAACTAAGAAGCCGCCATTTGCAAAGATAGAAACAATGGTTTCAAAAGCATTTGGCGATAGGGAATTACAACGTATATAAGAGAAAAATTTGCGTCTAGATCGTAACTCGCCTCGGTAGCTCAGTTGGTAGAGCACTTGGCCCGGAAAGCCAAGGGTCCCGGGTTCGAGTCCCGGTCTAGGCGAAAATTTTTCTCTTCAAATTTAATTTATCTTTCTTTGAGAAATGTTAAATTAATAATAAAAAAAAAACATCAATTGAGAGATATATTTAATTAATGTTGGGAAGTAAACATTATGAGGTATAATCATTAAAATTCATCGGAGAACATATTGTTTAAACAATTCATGAATCCTATGAGGTGAGTTGTTTAAACAATATGTTCTCCGATGAATTTTAAATGAGAGATACCTGATACATCCGATTTAATACCTGAACTTCAGACAAAATCTGCAGTAGCAACATTTAGATTGATTCCTTGTCACCGTTGTCTCTATCAAGTAATCAGTATACATGTGGTGTAGCCAAATCTCCTACTTTCTCTTTCATAATTTTAGTAAGGATTTGGATCATGATCTTGTTATGTATCCATTCTTCATTCAGTTTTCAAATCTTCTTGTAAATAATGCAACGAAGAAAGAGCAAATGAGATTCATAGCCAATTATTCAATTTTATGTACAATTATCTACATTTGTATTGAGACTTGATACAAGGCAGCTTTATGGTACAAGTGGTTACAGATTCATCTTTCACCTCTGGGTCTCAGTTGGATCTCACTCACTCTATGTAGGGTTTGTGATTTATAAGCCAGAGCCAGACCAGTTTTTCTCAAAGTTTCTCCTGTTCTCTCCTACCAGAAACTTCATTCTACCACTCATCCATTTCTATCCAATTAATTTTATCTGTATTTGTGATGATGCAAACACGCGTAGTTTTTTTTTTTTTTTTACTTGACACAAATCTAACTGACAATTGTAGGTGAACTGCAAGGTCGTGTATCTTCATTGACTGAACAAGAACGGGCCTCCAGGGAACAATGTATATCACTGCGTTCCATAGTGTCTTCCCTAGAGTCAAGGCTGGCTGCAGCAAATAAAGAAGCTTCACAGTACAAAACTGAACTTGAGCTCCAGCATGCTCAGTGCAACCAAATGAGGCAAGCAAAAGAGAAGTAAGTAGTATTTATTAATTAATATGTAAAGCAGTAAAATTCCATGATAAAATCAAATGTTTCCTATCTCTCCTCATATAAATCTTCTAAGTGAATCGCGATTTTGAGACCATAACGGTCTCATCTTCAGTACAATTTTGGCAACTGATGTTATGTCGACCGGAAGTAACACTTCTTCTTCCCTCTGTTGGTGGACCGATGAACCTCAGGATCAGGTCAGGATTTGCAGGAATTTCAAAGTTCATAAGTTTTCCTTTGTTTTTCTGAATGTGGATTTTTTCCCAAACCGTGAGTTCCTTTTGTTTATCTATTTGTTTAATTAGACTGGCTTTTGCTTCAATTAAATGTTTTTTGGACCAAGCATGAGCAGCTACTGCTGACTTTTCCACTTCTCCATTTTTGACATTTCTAAGATGTTCTTTCAACCTTGTTTTTAAATTTCTTTTTGTTTTTCGACATAACATCAGTCACCAAGATTGTACTGAAGATGGGACTTTTATGGTCTTGAAATCGCAATTTACTTAGAAGATTTATATGAGGAGAGGTAGGAAATGTTTGATTTTATCATAAATTAAACCTCATAGTGATTAATTCCTACAAAAGTTTAAAAAAAAAGAAGTAAAATTCCAGTTAGATTGATTGTATTATATTGGTTTATTTAATTACACTCTTTAATACCAGTATTTTAATAGGAAGTTAATACTATAAGGTTAAAATTTAAAATTAAATTCTTTTTACCTTGCCTCATATCCTGTCTTCTAATTAGACTAATTTCAAAACCTAACACGGTTTGATCATCAGTAAATTTATGACCGTTGCTCTGTCGTCCAGGAACACTGCTTCTTACTCCATCTGTTGGTGGACTTGAACCTCCGAATCAAATCCACCAATAGATGGAATAAGAAGCAGTGCTCCTGGATGACAGAACATCAGTCACGGATTTACTGCTGATGAAACTGGTCTAATTAGAAGATAGGATGTGAGGTGAGGTAAAAAGAATTTTATTTTAAATTAAACCTCATGGTGATATTTCCTATAATAGTTTGGTACTATCAGGTTATATTTGAAGAGAAAAATTTTCGCCTAGACTGAGACTCGAACCCACGACCTTTGGCTTTCCAGGCCAAATGCTTTACCAACTGAGCTACTGAGGCGAGTTGCAATCTAGATGCAAATTTTTCTCTTTATACATTGTAATTCCCTCGCGCCAAATGCTTTGAAACCATTGCTTCTATCTTTGCATATGGCGGCCTCTTAGTTAAGAAGACATTAATTGGGAATTTAACACTACTTTATAAAGCCAGTAGGGCTTCTATTGATGTTTTTATTATTAATTTAACACTTCTCACTGAAGGGTAAATTATATTTGAAGAGAAAAATTTATTCTTCAGTGAGAAGTGTTAAATTAATAATAAAAACTATCAGGTTAATTTTAATAACTCTTTTTTAATATCACAAAGTCATTAGCATTACAATTCAAAACTGGGTTTGAAAGGACCAAAAAATTTTGGTCAAAAGCTTCTTATTTCAGGCTTCAGGTTCTTTTACATACCATAAATCTATGACATGATGTGTACAACTTTACTTCCCTTTCAAAGGAAGCCATACACATGATTTTAACACTATTAAAAATCCATCAATCTTAACCAGGTTTGAATCTGCAAATGTCAGAACCAGAGTTAGATGGAATAAAACCTAAATTTGTGTGCCAAAATTAAAAATTTAACCAATTTTGCAATAACAGATGCATTGATGTTTTTATTATTGATTTAACACTTCTCACTGAAGGATAAATTATATTTGAAGAGAAAAATTATCCTTCAGTGAGAAGTGTTAAATCAATAATAAAAACATCAATGCATCTGTTATTGCAAAATTGGTTAAATTTTTAATTTTGGCACACAAATTTAGGTTTTATTCCATCTAACCCTGATTCTGACATTTGCAGATTCAAACCTAGTTAAGATTGATGGATTTTTAATGGTGTTAAAATCCTGAGTATAGCTTCCTTTGAAAGGGAAGTAAAGTTGTACATATGTCGTAGATTCACTTCAGTGAGAAGTGTTAAATCAATAATATAAACATCAATAGAAGCCCTACTGGCTTTATAAAGTAGTGTTAAATTAAGAAGAAATTCCCAATAAATGTCTTCTTAACTAAGAAGCCGTCATTTGCAAAGATAGAAACAAAGGTTTCAAAGCATTTGGCACGAGGGAATTACAACGTATATAAGAGAAAAATTTGCGTCTAGATCGCAACTCACCTCGGTAGCTCAGTTGGTAGAGCATTTGGTCCGGCAAGCCAAAGGTCCTGGGTTCGAGTCTCGGTGTAGGCAAAAATTGTTCTCTTCAAATATAACAGATGCATTGTTTTAGTACTATTTATCTACAGGTTACTGTCCATAACATAACATGTACTGGCTAGTGGATCTATATGTGTTAGTCACAGAGTAGTTAATTGATCATCCTGCCTGTGTAGGGGATGGCATGTAGTCAACATGTTTGATTCTCCAGCATTTTAGATAGTTTTCTCAACTTGGAGTCACTACTTATTATAACTTCTAAATTCCTCATGATGCTGGATGGATGGAAATTGGTCTCATACACTGACTAAATTCAATTCGAAAATTTCTTCCCCCTAGGGAACTCTGATAAGAATATATTCTATAGCTCTGCGTGAAGGCAAGAAGTTTTAGGGTTGTATGCAAATACATTAGTCTCTACTCAAATTACTTCCAATCACTGGTGAGCTGACTCACCGTGAGCAATTGCCGAGATCGAATTAACGGCCGACTTACCAGTCATGCATGAAAGTTGACGTTTTCGTAATATTGGCAACAAATTACCCAGAATTCTCAGCGATAAAACCACTTCTGTTATTTTCGTCTGCTATAGAGGAACGCATTTACGCTTGCATCCCGCAAATAATACCGTATACAATGTCTGTATCATGCAATATTACGCCGATTCTCCTGTTCTTCCAGTTGAATTCTTTGGTAGACTCTATCGAATTCCTCTTCTCCGCGTATACTGAAAACATGATCGAAGTCTTCAAGGTCTGACATCTTGGATAAAGCTGCAAAGGTTTCAAACTACATCGGTTCCCTTCGGGATTTTCACGATAAGTTTCTATCTTGAGCTATGATCTTAAGGTACCTCGTCAGGTAGCTTACAATTATTATCGCATGAATAGATTTCTGAGTAACAAAATGTATTTTGATAAAACTTTCTCAGCAGAGAACGCCTTTTACTGTCTAATGCGTTCAAACATTCGACCCTTAGACTTTTCAGCCATAGTGGGAAATTGGTACTAATCAGTCTAGCCCAATCACTAGTTCTTTATTGAGAAAACTTCCTTATTGGGCAGCTATTCAGTTATTTTATTTTCAATATTATTGTTATTGATGTTGTGTATGTTTCTGTAGAGAGTTATCAGGAGCAGAGACTCTGAGACAGTCTATGACAGAACAACTTGCAGAATTAAGGAGAGAAGTGACAGCTTTAGAACAACAACTGTCTGTAGAGCGTGCTGCAACAGAGGCTGAGAAGCGGAGAACATCTCTTCTACAGGTGAATAAACCTGTTGTATCTTCTCTTTTATATTTGATCCTCGGCCGGGACAAGTTTCCTGGGTGAGGTTATTCCTCACCTGTAAAACAAATGTCAGGAAACTTTAAGGCCCAAACGATCCCCAAACATCATTTGGCCATCATCATCATATTCACCTCATTAGATTAAGTTTAAGATTAATGCATTGCAATCAATACCATCGTCATCATGTATCATATCATTGGGACAGTTTAACTCCACCTTTCAAGTGCCCAAATCTCAGAAGTGGGTTACAATATGCCAGTGCGAAGAGAGAATACCAGAAATGTCAAAATGACAAATAGGTGGCATTGGATAATTTTTTTTTCATATACATTGATATGTTTCAAAATAAATAAAATTAAAAATTCACATTATGGTAGTATAAAAATACGGATGATGATATTAATGAAAATGAAGGGGGCTTGGATGGGAATCTCTGCTAAGGGCATTGAAAGTGAGTGGCTGTATATGTAATATTAAATTTCATATTAACTACTATCTCTATATTCAAAAACCATAATACAGTTAAAGCTCCTTATTCACGGGGATATGTTCTGCTAATATGCCGCAAATACAGAAACCTCGAATATGGAATGGTAATTTGTTTGGGTACATAGGGGATACATTCTAAGATTACAAAACAAAATAAAAATAATCAAAATAAAATCAATTCATGAGAGATTTTTAACAATTTCTATTACTTATTACTGTCAGGTTTAGGCAAGGGCTTTAAGGACTTTGTAATTTTTTTCTGTTTTGCCGCTTTTAAAATATCTTTCAATTAAGATTGATATTCGGCTGTGAATTCTATGTGATAGAATTCCTTATTTTGTCTTCAGATTTATTGATTCATTAACACTGAAACAGCATGATATAGATGCAAACGACTTGCCAACGCGTGAACGTGAGCATCTATATTTTTACTTTAAGTGGCAACACCACTTTTTTCCGCTTCGGAACTAATTTTCTTTCTTTTTACTCGACATTATAAATTGGCAACAAAGCCGAAGAGACACGTGTTATTCAGTCAAAATTATTGCAATGAATGACAAGTTGAAACAATAAAACACCAATTATGGCGAGGGCGGCATTTATCAACGGACATAGTAGCATGTGAAAATATCTTTCAATTAAGATTGATATTCAGCTGTGAATTCTGTGTGATAGAATTCCTTATTTTGTCTTCAGATTTATTGATTCATTAACATCGAAACAGCGTGATATAGATGCAAACGACTTGCCAACGCGTAAACGTGAAGCATCTATATTTTTACTTTAAGCGGCAACACCACTTTTTTCCACTTCGGAACTAATTTTCTTTCTTTTTACTCGTCATTATAAAATGGCAACAAAGCAGAAGAGACATGTGTTATTCGGTCAAAATTATTGCAACAAATGACAAGTTGAAACAATAAAACACCGATTATGGCGAGAGCAGCATTTATCAACGGACATAGCAGCATGTTAAATACTGCAGTGGTGGCTTTTAACAATGCATTTTAGGTTTAGTGACAATAAGGTTTGTTTTAGTTTGATATTAATTTGTCCATTTGGTTTGAATCACTCTTTGTAAAAGCCGCTTTGGCAGGTGCCTGCATAAAAAAGTTGACTAATCTTTCTAATATGCCGACTGGATCCACAAATAAAGAGATTTTTAATCGCGAATACAGGAACTGTGTCTCAATTTTTTAACCCACGAATAAGGAACTTTTACAATGTATTCAACATTTGTCAGAAGAATTTATTTTTCTTTAATCAATAGTTGATAAGGAGGTAACACTATGAGGTAATTTATCATAACATTAATTGGAATTATGCACCTCACCTTATGTTTCGTTTTCTCACTTGGACATATTTCAAGGCAGTCATACACACATTTTTAACTAGTATCCAATAATTGTATTGACTAATGGATGTCTTGTATATGTTTTCCCCACTAGTGGTGGGCAGATGAAACTCACAGTTAAATATTTTTTCTTAGGAACTTAAAAACTCAATACTTTTGTCTTAGTTTTTTTTGAGTGAGTTGTTTTAGCAGTTTTACCTTTTGTTCAATTCCTTGATTTTTAGTCCACACATGAGAAGCATTTGCAGATTTTTATATTTCCCCAATATTTTAGTAAAGAAGCCAGATATTTAATTTTAGGAAGTTATATTTTGAGGTTATTTTAATTATATTATTTTTGGTCTGGACATCTTACCTCAATATTAATGTTGATTTGTTCTTGGACATGTTTCAAAACAATTCTGTTTTATCGTCAGCTTTCCCAATCAACATTAACCCGTCAGCGCCGACATCCATACGTGGTATAGACCCTCTCTTCTCACTTATTGCCGACATCTATACGTGGTATAGACCTATGCAGGCGTGTTTTCTTTTTGTTCTGGATCGTACATTTTTGAAGCTACAAATATGTAATTTATTTGTGTTTAACGTAGAAATTATGAGCTTTCAGGACATATGACTAAACATAATATTTGTTTAAAATTTAATTTCATATTATTTTTTTAAAAATCAGATGAGATTGAAGTAATCGTAATTTTCTCTAAATGCGCGCGACCTTTTCATTTGTTTTTTTTACTGCTGTATATTCTTATATTTGCGTATGAACAATATAATTTTGAAGCCTAAGATCTTAGCTTTCTTTCTAAGTGTATGAATCAGCTGTGATCACATTTTGTGCATGTGGTATTGAGGTTGAAGTAGTTTCTTACTTCAACACTCGATGGCACACAGACCTAGCTTTGTGCTGCTTTCTGCAGGGCTCCTAATAAACTTATACACAATCTAATTTTTCAGGTCGATAAAATGATATACAAGCTATCGATTGATATATAAATCGACCTGTTATGGGGAATACCTGATTTATTTTGCCTCTTTCAAATAGATGTTACTTACAAGGAATCAGTCTGAGGCGCGGTGTCGTGCGTTATATACGTAATTATGGCCAGTCGTAACCTAAAAGACACTTCATCAGAAAATTACCCCTAAAAGTGATAAATTGAAACCTCAAAGGAGGTGTGTTGTTTTTACTAAACATGGGAGAAGAAAGACATCTGTTTATTGCTGCCAGGAATGTGATGTAGGTCTGTGTATTGAAGAGTGATTCAAGCTGTATCACACCAAGCTCAACTACTAAGGTTATGTGATTTTTTATTTCTAAAATGAATAGTACTAAAATAAGAGAAAATTATTTTTATGGTCTGTGTAGTTGTAAATAACTGCTGTAGAATTTTTATACGAATCCAAGCAATAATTCAGATTCTAAGTATAAACATTCCTAGTGCTTTGACACAAGATTGAGCTTGAGTTCACTCTTCTAAATATTCATTCTGATTTTGGTTATCTCAGCTGCTTTTGTATATACAAGTTACAGATGAATCAGCACTATGCCACACAATATATTTTAGTGTCTCACAGAAAGAAACAGGGATGTCCAATGTGAGCAAATCAAATTATTTAGTAAAAATGTGTATCAAGAGAGAGAAATTCAGATTTCAAAATTTTTTTTAATAGTTTATAAAGGCTACTGAACTCCATACGGTATGTATTAAATTTCTCATTTATTTCTGAGCTAACAAGTAAAAATTTCGTTCAAATTCATTGATATTTAAAAAAGTTATGATCGTTTATACAAATCAGTGTTCTAGGAATACTAAAATGTTAAAATGGCCTCCGTCCATGCAGTATGAAAGCAAGTAAAAGGGTGCGTCACTGACGGGTTAATATTGAGGTTAGATGTCCAGACCAAAAATAATATAATTAAAGAAGCCAGATATTATTCCAGAAATTCCATGTAAAACTACAGTAGTAAAATTTAGACTGCTTACAAAACATGACTATTTGGCCAAACATTTATATAAAATAGGAATCTACGTGAATCCAAATTGTCCTCTATGCAACAAAGATGAAGAAATGAACGAAGAACATCTACAAACCTGTGAAATATTTATTACCTGTTGGATCCACCATAGAGAAATATTGGAGAGCAAGAATGCTAATGGCTTCATTGCCAAAGCCCAGCATTTAAAAACAGCAACAACATATTTCCCCATATTTTGTGTTTCTATTGTTCTTGCAATCTAATATTTAGATTTCATACAGATTTTTCCTATCTAGAATTGTTTACATTCTCCACATTTTATCTGATAAATTCCTGTTTTTGTTTTATTGATTTCAATTAGATTAATGATTTTTTGTGCAAGTCTGATATTGAATTTGTTGTATATATTTTTTTAAATTTGTTGTATGCCAAAGGATAATATGTAATTTTTTTCTCTTCTTTATCATCTCAGAAGTACTTTATTTCCTTAGTTAATTTCAGTTTTTAGGAATTTGTTTACTTTTCTTTTCTGATTTTTTATACATTTATTCATTTATTTTATTGGGATTTATGAGTTGTAAATTCCTTTTATTTATAAGTGCTTTTTAATATACAAAAAGTTTTTTTTAATTAAAAGATTATATTAGTAAAAAATATATTAATGTTGTAAAATTTAGTTTATATAAAAATGCATTCATATTTACTAGATGGTATGAATTTATTTCCATTAATCAATAAATAAAGGTTCAATGAGGATTATTAATTGGAGAAAAAATTCTTAACTTTGGCTAGACCAGTGTTGACCTATGGTAGTGAAGCATGGACACTAAAAAGACAACATGAAAGCAGAATAACAGCTTGTGAAATGAGATTCATGCACAGAACAGTGAGTTACACCAGATGGGATAAGAAAAGGAACACCGATATCTTAAAAGAATTGAAGACTACGCCAATTTTGGAATATATTAAACAATACCAACTAAATTGGAAACACCATCTAGAAAGAACGAGTTCAAATTGGATCCCCAAAGCTGTTTATAATTATATACCAAGAGAACGAAGACCACTGGGCCGTCCTATGAAATGCTGGAGGGAAAATTTTCTATAGGATCGTAACAGGCCTTGGCCTAATACTTGGAAGGAAGAAGAAGAAGAAGAAAAATTCCTATAAATTATCTAAAATGCCACTAAATTTTAATTTTTAAGGCAAGCACTGATTTTAACTTTAATTTGTAGTTATTACTTAAATAAAATATATTCCTTTATGTGTTAGGATCAACTTAGAGATCGTGAGACTGGTGGTGATCGTGATCGTCATGGAGCACGAGGATCTCCTGCCACATCTCCTCGATCTTCTCCAACACTCAGTTTTGGGAGAGTCTCACTCTCTGAGTCTCTTTCAAGTAATGCATGGCCACAGGTAGGTTTTTTAACCTATAGCAATTATAACAACTCCTTTTAAATTTCTTAGTGGATCACTTCAAAATGAAAAGGTCCAGTCTCACAAGACTTTGCTACCATACACATAAATTTACACAGTTTTCAAGATTTTCTTCATAACCATTTCAATGATGTTTCATGAAAAATGTGTAGGCAACCTTAATTGTAGTGATTCATCATACAAATATAATTAAATAATCAATTGAGTTGGTGTTTACTTGATGAAAATCCATATTTATTAATTAAATAAAAATAAAACATAGTTTTATTTGATTTTCATATTTATTATATAATTCAGTGACAGCTGTTTCGGTACACTGTACCTTCTTCAGACATGTTAACAAATTATGAATTGTGTTCCAACTGATCTAAGCAACAAAAAAAACTATTTTTTTTTAGTCCAAGTGCTCTACCATTTGAGCTACCTGAACAAGTACCGATCTAAACGCAAATCTTTCTCTATATACGTTGTAATTCCCGCCCACCTAATGCTTTGAAGCCTTTGCTTCTATCTTTGCAAATGGCGGCAAATGGTAGAGCACTTGGACTAGAAAACCAAGGGTCCCGGGTTCAAGTCCCGGTCTGAGCGTATAATTTTTCTCTTTAAATATGATTTATCCATCATTGAGATGTATGAAATTAATAATAAAAACATCGAAAATAGCCGTACTGGCATTTATAATGTAATGTATAATTCCCAAATATGTCTTCTTAATATAGGAGCCACCATTTGCAAAGATAGAAGCAAAGGCTTCAAAGCATTTGGTGGGCGGAAATTACAACGTATATAGAGAAAGATTTGCGTTTAGATCGGTACTTGCTCAGGTAGCTCAAATGGTAGAGCACTTGGACTAGAAAACCAAGGGTCCCGGGTTCAAGTCCCGGTCTGAGCATATAATTTTTCTCTTTAAATATAATTTATCCATCATTGAGATGTATGAAATTAATAATAAAAACATTAAAAAAAACTATGTTTTATTTTTATTTAATTAATGAATATAATTAATTTTTGAGCCTAGTCGTGGTCTGAATTTGACTTATGTAAGATAATTCTGCAGTTTCAGGATGATGCATTTGAATGTGGGTCCACATCTGGTCGATATAGCAATGTGTATGATAGTCTCAGGGCAGGTAACACCACATCTCTATTGGAAGGACTTCAGTCACAACTCAAATTACGAGATGGTATATAAATTTATATTTGTTTATTTCTTCTGATAATTTAGTTTGTAATACTAGAATAATGAAGGATCACACTTATAGTTACTTTTTCACATATTTATAAAACTTTGCGATGTTTTAATATTTTTTTCACTCACATTTTAATGTCTACAATGTATTATCATATTTACTCAAATATAAAGACAACCTTATAATTTATATAAATAAATTGGATATTATTTTTACATCTCACCTCATTAAACTCTGCAATTTTCACAGGACCTGTTTCTGAAGGCACACCTTCTATCCTCAGCTAAAACTCTGAGGATAGAAGGAATTCCTTCAGAAACCGGTCCTATGAAAATAACGGTGTTTTTATGAGGTGAGATGTAAAAATAATATCCGCTTCATTAATATTTAAAGGAAGTGACACTATGAAGTTTATTTTAATTAATAAATAGAGTTAGATTTAACACCTCACCTCATAATTGTAGATTTTTCGAAACTTCTTTATATCATTTTCAGTTTTATGAAACTCTGTAGATAACTAACTCTTTAGTTAGATAGAACTGAAAATGATACAATGAAATATCAAAACTAGTCTTTGAGAAATCTACAATTATGAGGTAAGGTGTTAAATCTAACTCTATTTAATTAATATCCACCATTTATATAAATTGTAAATTACCTCATAGTGCTACATCCCTTTACAATTTTTATTAAAATAAGACAACCTATTTTTTCCAAATTCTAAATATTGTGACTCATTTTAAATTTTGACTAGGTAATAAACCCAGTCAAGGTCAATGTTTTTAAGTTGCATAGCAGACATTATAGCTGCTGGCTTGGAACAAAGGTCAAATAATATGTGGCATACATGAATATTCTACAGTCAGTTGGAAAGTTGCTATGGAAAAAAGACTCTCAATAAAGACATTCACAAATTATAATAATAATGTGAATTTGAATGGGGATTTTTTTACATGTATTGAAATGAGTACTAATAGAGAGTCAAATTCTGTTAAAAAATGGTACAATGAGTTATTGGATTCTTATTAGTTTGCAGAGATGTTATGTTGCTAATTTTTAAAGTTGATGCTGAAGTTATCAACAACTTTGTGGTGAGGAGAAAGTTTGGTGTCTCTGAAATTATCATTTTTAAGAGATGACAAATTAAGACATAATCGAGAAATGCTAATTCATCCTGAAAATCATTTAGTGGACCGAGATATTATGAGTTGGAATGAATAGTTATTGAGAACACATGAGAAAATTTATTAAAAAGCAACTTAAAATTGGGGGATCATCTTTAAATTCAAGGTTGTCTTATATTTGGGTAAAAGGTAATAACTTTTCAATTCTTATACGTTAGATTATTTGTGACTCACCTCATATTTGTAGTTTTATTGCAGACCATAGTTTCAACACTCTGTGTGTCATTATCAATATTGAGGTGAATTACAAATAATCTAACTCATAATAATTAAAATAAATGCCATAGTATAAATTATATTTATATATTATATAGTGTCACTTCCTTTAAATGTTAATTAGCTTTTTATTCCATAAATTTTCATTTACAACCGTATGTTTTATTACTTAGATTGAATTTGTTATATTACTCAACTTGTACAATGCTATGTCCTTAACAAACAAAGTACTTACTTACTCACTGGCACTATCGAACCCGTAGGTTCATGGCCGCGCGGACATAAGCTCTCCATACATCCCTATCCTGAGCCAATACTTTCCAATCATTAACAAACAAAGTAACTTAATGGAATCATCTGAGCAATTCCAATCTAAATGCAAATTTTTCTCTTATATTCGCTGTTAATGACTGGTGCTTGAAGCTGTACTGGCTTTATAATGTAATGTAAAATTCCCAAATAAATGTCTTCTTAATAAAGAAGCCGCCATTTGCAAGATAGAAGCAAAGATTTCATAGCATTTGGTGCACGGGAATTAACAGCGTATATAATGGAATCATATTTTAAATTGGCATGGCCAATTTTGACCTTAGCAAATTAATCTACATACTTATAATGTATGATAGAAATTCACTTATAATTCTTTGATTTAGGTTAATTTTTATGGCAGAGTTAATGTAATTTACGTAAGTTGATACCAGATTCATTCTCTCAGGGTAAAGCAGGACTCTTTTCTTAGGGAAGAACAAAAGGAAATGGTGAATTTATGATACTGATGAATAAAAGTTCACTTTATTGTGCACTTAAATAATTACAGTTGTAATAATTCATTATTAATTAATAAATTAACTGCAATTACAATGTAATGATAATAATTATATCCTCAACTTGTGTCCAGCTCAGAGTTGGGCCGAGGGAAATAAATTAACAGTCAGTGTTAATAATTACTCAAACAGACTAGGAAAAGGTGGAAATATGTCAATGTTATTCCTAAGGGCAGTCCCCCCACTGTAGCTGAGTGGTTAAGGCAAGAAGCCTTGGTGCAGAGCTATGGGACTTGTGCTGGTTCGAGTCCCCATAGGGGAAGAAATTTTCTCATGGAATTTCGGCCAGTATGGGACAGGTGCCCACCCAGCATCGTGAGGCATTTGGGTAGCTACAGTAAATAGCAACTCCAGGTCGAGAAGACCAGCTAAAATGGCTTGGGGACCCAACATGCTGACCACATGTCACCTCTGTGGTTAACACATGTGGATGTGAGGCAAGCAGCCGGCTGGTAGGCCATGGGCCTTCTAGGCCTGTCACGCTTGGAGTTTTTTTTATTCCTAAGGGCCAAAATTACATTAATTAGACAATAGCAGAATTTGAAAGAATTAGATTTTCTGAAATTAAATTGGAATATAAATTATCCATTTATGAATCTCAGGAATAACATGACTGTAGGAATCACAATATGTGTATCAACAGGTGAAGTACAGCAGTTACAGTGGGAAATGTCAAGGAGAGATGCAGAGAGAAATGCTCTAACTAGTGAACTTTCTCAGCTCACTGCTCGTGTGGAAGAACAAGAGGCTCGACTAAAGGAAGCAGAAACTGTACGTGGTCAGTTCCAAGACTTGCAGCATAAGTATGATGCCTTGTTGCAAATGTATGGAGAAAAAGTGGAAGAAGCTCAGGAGCTACAACTCGATCTAGAGGATGTTAAAGAAATGTACAAGTCTCAGGTTAGTGATAAACCTCAATGATAACATTATTGTTTTTCTTATATTTACCATATTACATTATTGAATGGATCCACTTTAGATTCAGTCATTTGAAATAGAATTAAATGCAGGATGACCATATTCTCACAGTCCAAAATGAGATGCTTCACATTCTTGTTAAAAAAGATTGTATTGTAATTTTGAAAAAGATAATACTTATAAACACATATAAAAGCATTATGAAAACAAACAAAAAAATTATGCATCATATTACACCTCTTCTTAGCTAAATTCCAGATATAATGACTGCATTTTTTAACTGCGGAATTGTAATTTATCCTTCAGTGAGAAGTGTTATATTAATAATAAAAACATCAATTGAAGCCCTACTGGCTTTATAAAGTAGTGTTAAATTTCCAATAAATGTCTTCTTAACTAAGAGGCCGCCATTTGCAAAGATAGGAACAAAGGTTTTCAAAGCATTTGGCATGAGGGAATTACAATGTATATAAGAGAAAAATTTGTATCTAGATAACAACTCGCCTCGGTAGCTCAGTTGGTAGAGCATTTGGCCTGGAAAGCCAAAGGTCCCGGGTTCAAGTCTCGGTCTAGGCAAAAATTTTTCTCTTTAAATATAATGTCTGAGTGTTCGTGTGATTTATCCTAAAGTCTAAATGGCCATGACCAAGGAAGCTAAATAAGGTCGAAGTCTCACACATGTCTGTCTAATATCCATTCCTTCATACTCAATGCATTGGTGGAAAGTAAAGTGCACTGGCATACCTTCATAAGAAATGGACCATATCCTTTGACAATACAGGGTGTTTCAGAATAAGTATTACAGATCCAAGTTTTTTTGAGAATGGGAACATCTTACCTCAAATTAATGTTGGTTCACTTTGAAACATGTTTCGATATAATCCTATGATCCCATTCTCAAGAAAACTTGATTAAAAGAACCTCAAAATGTTACTTCCTAAAATAAACCATTAACCCATCAGAGTGGGAGGAGCTGCAGGAGGATTCCTTGGAATGGCATTTAAATTTGTAAGTTAGAAAACAAAATTACACAATTTGAAAACGAGTTACGTTATTAATAAAAGGGTAATCTTTCCTCTACAAAATGATATTTAATAATTTATTTAGTGAACCTTTTCCGAAAAATAAGAACTAGTTCCAGTAAAGAAATCATGCGGGCGGTGCACGTCACTCCTCGCTGATGGGTTAAGTATTACAGACTTCTAGGGGTTGTAGAGGGGACTTAGTAGATAAAGAACCCATGTCCGGAAATTTACCATTTTGATATAAAATAAGTTTGAAGATCAAAACATAATGAGCTGATATCACGTGTCTTGTGTTTCAGAAAAAGTACTTCAGACTTATAGAGGTTGTACTACACCTGTTGAGTCATAGGAAGATCTTGCATGAATTCTGGTGGCAGCAGAAATTATTGAGCACACACCAGGTCTTGTGGGGCATGTGTATGTAAACATGCGTGCAAGTACACTTTATGCAACTTATAACAAGGTCACCATGTGGAACCACACTTATAGTACAACCTCTAGATGTCTGTAATACTTATTCTAAACCACAAGACACACGATATCAGCCCATTGTGTTTCGACCTTCAAACCTATTTTACATTGAAATGGTACGTTTCTGGTCATGTCTTCCTTATCAAATCTTTATCTACTAAGTCCCCTCCACAACCCCTAGAAGTCTGTAACACTTACTTATTTTAGGAATTCTCAGTATGAGGTATATTCATTAAGGTAGAATTTTTTATCACCCACCTCATATTGTTCTTCTTATTTGACTATAAACTAGTTTCTGAACATAGTTTCTGTTCCATCCTCAGTATCGTTATGACCATTGTTCTGTTGTCTTGAAGAGCTGTCCTTCACTCCTTCCATTGGCTGACGAAAAACCTCGAAACCAGGTCATTCTCACTGGGAATTTCAAAGTTCATCAATTTCTTCTTTTTGCTCTTTTGAATGTAGATATTTTCCCAAATAGTAAGTTCTTTTGGTTTTTCTATTTGTTTTAATAATTTAGCTTCTTTCTCGATAAGATGTGTTTCAGACCATGCATGGGCAGCCACTGCAGATTTTTCTACTTCTACATAGGAAAAACTGAAAGAAATTTGAAAACTAGAGTGGAAGAACATTTCAGGAATGTTAAGAAAGGGGAAGTAGAAAAATAAGCAGTGGCTGCCCATGCAGGTCTGAAAAACATCTTAACGAGAAAGAAGCTAAATTATTAAAACAAATAGAAAAACCAAAGAACTTACTGTTTGGGAAAAGATCTACATTCAAAAGAACGAAAAGAAGAAATTGATGAACTTTGAAATTTCCGGTGAGAATGACCTGGTTTCGAAGTTTTCAGTCAGCCAATGGAAGGAGCAAAGGAAGCTCTTCAAGATGACAGAACAACGGTCGTGATGATACTGAGGTTAGAACAGAAACTATGTTCCAAAACTAGTTTATAGTCAAATAGGAAGAACAATCCGTCTGGCTTTTCCTTTTATCAGGCTTGAAAGCAATAGAATGTCCCACCAACTAGTTGCTAGCAAGGAGGTGGTAAGTCCAGCGATGGGGTTGCCATTTTTAAGCATCTGGACTGCTTCAATACTGCATTTACTCAGTATTAGTTGGAATGGTTATACTGCCATGACTCGGTCCCCAGAGCCTCGTTTGTTAAAACAGGTTGTACCACGAGAAAGTGAGGTTGAGAATTGAGTAGGAGAGGTTATATGAGACACTTCACTACTCCTTCTCTGGACTACATCTCTGGATATCAGCTAAACTGGAAGGAACATGTCTCAAGAATGTCTAGATCCAGGATCCCCAAGGCAATAATGAACTACTGTCCAAATGGGAAACGGTCACTTGGTCAACCTATGAAAAGATGGCACGAAAACCGCATTCTCAGGCCGTAACAGTTCTTCTAGGACTAATACCTGGCAGGATGAGGATGATGATGAGGAAGAACAATATGAGGTGAGCAATAAAAAATTCTACCTTAATCTGTAATACTTATTATGAAACATCCTGTATATTCCAGCATCACTTAACAACCAAGGAAAATCACAGAAAATCTTTGTTGGAACACAGATGTGAGTTTTGGTCATGGTCCAAGTGACCTCAATGACCATTAAATTCACTACACACTTCTAAAATATTTCTTAATACTTTGTAATTTGTATATTTACAGATTGATCAACTGCTGAAGAAGGAGCCTGCAGTATGAAAATAGTTAAAATTCTTAGCAAATCAAATATGTATGAGAAAGATGAAATAAGTTCCAGTTATGTTGTTACTGTGTTTATTCCTGAATGTGAATTTGCTCATTATGTTTTGCTATAAAAAGGCAGTTTTATATTTTTGTGAATTACATATATAATTATATTTGGCCTAGTGTTGAAGGATTACTGGTATAAAGTTTATTAACCGGTTACAAATGAATTTATTAACATAATTTTGATTTTAGACTGATGTGTATCACATCATACAATTATTATCAAATTATCAATTTGAAATTCTTTTGTATCCCGGTTACAAGTGCTACATTTCATGATAACGTGAATTATCAAACTATTTTAAACTCCCTTTCCAGGTATTATGTTATATTAATCTAATATCAGGTTTTCAATAATGCATTTTAAATCATTTAATGTATGCTATCTGCATTTTTAAAAAAGCAGGGAAAGAAAGGCACTTTTTTGCTGGCAATGTTTGCATATATGTACATTTTTCAAATATTGACAGAAAGTTGTTATAAATTTGAGGAGTCCAAATATTCACACACATCTCTGACCTTCTTTAAATTGGGAGATTTCATAATGATTTGTTTATCTTTTAACCTATTGAACAAATAATATTTTTTGATAATGATATGAGTTGAAACTATAAATACAAATCAGTATAGCTTAATTTTTTGATGTTGTATTTAAATATTAATACTTTCTAATACTGGACAATATTATTTTGAAAAGAAAAATTAATATTTGAACTGGGACTTGAACTCTGGACTTCTAGTTCTATGCACCAGTATGTTATCCATTACACCATTCAAGGCCAGCCATAGCGTAGTGATTAAGGCAGTGCACTACAAACCGGAAAGTCGAGGGTTCAAGTCCCCCAGTGGGGTCAGGATTTTTAAACTGACCCAAACCTTCTGGTGGCACCATGGCCCTGGGGTCAACTCAGCCTCTAACTGAAATGAGTACCAGATCCTTGTTCTGGGGGTAAAGGCGGCCGTCATGCAGGGCTGACATCAAATGCCGATTGTCTAGAAAAAGTGGGAGCCTTAACATCCTACTACCCCAAGGGCCTCCCGAGGCCTGTAGTGGGAACACTTTACTGTTACACCATTCAAGACACGACAAACATTAACATATCTTTCTTCATATACAATTCTCTAATTGTCTGAAGGCAGATAGACGATGCTACCAATAGCCAATGGTTAGCTTCTATTAAAGAAGTATTTTTTAAATGAGAATTTTACACTAATACATTAAAAATACTTCTTTAATAGAAGCCGGCTGTTGGCTTTTGGTAGCACCATCTATCTGCCTTCGGATGATTAGAGAATTGTATATGAGGAAGTAAATATTAATTATATTATTTTTGGTCTGGACATCTTACCTCAATATTAAATAGTAAATATTAATATTTGTACTGTGTCTTGAATGATGTAATAGATAAGCATACTGGTGCATAGAACCAAGCATTAATTTTTCTTTTCAAAACAAATCAATATATTTAGACATATATCACTGTCCTTTCTTTTAACACTTTCAAACCCTTGGATGACATTAACAGAGCTCTCTCTCTCTCTCTCATTTTTATGTAATGTACATTTAATTTTTTTTTCCCCGCCAGTGAAATGAATATAGTTAGTTTTTAACGTTTTTATGATGATTTAAATCTTATTCCTCTAAATTTGAACAGTTATGTACAGTGTACATATATAATAGAATAGAAATATGAATCAAAAACTTTATACTACACCTCACAAAATACCTGAAAAAATATAAGGTGAAGTGTAAAGTTTTCAATTAATATTTCTATTCTATTAATATTTTTAGCTCATAGTGTCAATTCCCACAATTTTTTTATGGAGTTATCTATTTATACATTATAAACAACAGTTTTTCTATGTTAGTTTGAAATAAAAAATAATCACTTGCTAAAACTTTAAATAAAAAATACAAAAGAATTAAATCTGAAAGAGTTAATTTTAATTTGAACATGTTTTAGAGGAAGTCTTCTCCATCTTCACATTTCCTCCAAAACTAGTACCAATTTAAAGAAAGATTAAAGGTGTACATATAAATATTTAACTTAAATTTATATTACTTCCCTTAAGCCAATGGAATAGGTGAAATATTGTTTATATTGTTCTTATAAACTTATGTCAGTCAGTATATATTTCAGTGATGTGTAACTTATTATCTTTTCCATTAAGTTTTCTGCCCTTCCAATTTTTCTATTTTTATTTATTTTTGGTGATTGATAATATTCTAAAATAAAATTTAAGCGTAAAGCTAGGCTTGTGATAATATTTAGATGTTTTCTTGTACTTTTTCAAGTCAGTATTATTAATTGAAGATGCAGTAATTTCTAAATAGAATATTTGAGCAACATTATTTCACAATATATTCATTTTCATAAAGGTGTTGAATTGGTTAACTGTTATATTTTAAATTCCTGGGGGAAAAGATCTGATCTGAAGATTCATCTGTCCACCAATAGGAGGAGGAGAAACAAGAGATTTCTAACTGAATTTCCCTGGAATTTTGAAATCAACAGAGGAAGGAGAACCAAGAGATTACCAACTGTCGAAACAAAGTTAGATGCTAAATAGTGAGTGGAGAACTTACTTAGGCACCAATAAATAAATTTAGTCTGGAAAAACTTCTAAGTACCAATAAAAAAATCAACATCCCAGACAGTAAGAAAACTGGAATTTATCAAATAAATTGTAATGATTGTAGCAATGTATACATAGGAAAAATAAAAAGGAATTTGGAAACACACTAAAGAATATTTCAGAAATATTATAAATTGTGAAATTGAAAAATCAGCAATTGCTGCACATAGTTTGCTAGAACATCATAAAATTGAAAAAGAGGCAAAACTTTTGAAACAATTGGATAAACCATTGGAATTGACAATTTGGGAAAATATATTCATTCAGAAGAATAAATATTGATCTATGAACTTCGATATTCCGGTGGATAAAAATTTAATTTCAAAGTTTATAACCCGAACCAAAGATGGCAGCGCACAAGAGTTGATGTCCATAGAGAAATCAACAATCAGAGAATTTCATCAGTGGAAGAGGGACAAGATATTGTCTGAAACCGCCGGTATCAAAGAAATTTGAAATTATGAGAGGTGAGTCGTTAAAAATATGTTCTCCACTCACTATTAATGATATAACCTCATAATGTTTACTTCCCAATATTAATTTAAATATAGTTAGATGCTAGATGATAACGAGAAAAGTTCTTGAAACTAGTCTTGGAAAGGATGCAAAATATGAAGTGAGGAGGAATTAATGAAATATGTGGTTGATTCACATTAAAACATTCAAAATGCTTTATAATCAAGTTTTTATTTTGAGTCTGTACTATCTTATTTCAATTTAATGTTGGTTTGTTCTTGAACATGTTTCGATTAGTCTTTTAATCATCCTCAGCTTGGCCAGACTCATTAAGTAATGCTTTATAATGTTGCTGTGTTATATTAAATAGTAATGTGTTTTTTATACAAATGAACTGCTCGGGAAACATAATGATAAGTGCCAAAAGGAATGTTTTGGAATGTTACATTGTTATCTGCCCCTTGCCACTGTGTTTCTGCTTCCAGGAGTCGATGGCTGTTACCATATGTCCTTTACCTGCTATCTAGTGCATAAGTGAGAAAATAATACCAATCACATACCACTCTGTTATACAAAACAAGCGAGGAAGTCAAATATTGCTTGTTTGATGTCAGTGGCGCTTACCATTATGTTCCCCTGAGCAGCTCAAATATAAATTTTTCTTAAATAAATAATACCTCATAGTAATTGAGCTTGTATTTTTTAAACATTCTTTCCTCATATGATAGTTTTGTTGGACGTATGTTTAAAGGCTGTTGCCCCGTCGTCAGCATATTTAAAACATTTTTGGAAAATTCAACATCAGTTTAGCACCAAAGAATGATTATAGCCTAAAAAAACTTATGAAAACCAACAAAAATGAAGAAAATGGAAGATAATAAAAAATCAGGAATATATCAAATAAAATGTGCAGATTGTGATACAGTATACATAGGGAAAACAAAGAGAAATTTAAACATTAGAACTAAAGAACACATAAGATATGTAAAAAAAAGGAGAAGTACAAAAATCTGCAGTAGCAGCTCACGTTTGGACAAACACAAAATAGATCTAAATACAAAATTATTAAAACAGTTAGAAAATATCAATGAACTCACGATATGGGAAAAAATCTATATACAGAATAACAAGGAGAAAATGATGAACTTTGAAATTCCCGGAGAAATAAGCCTCATTACCAAGTTCTTTGGAACACAGATCCAGGGCCGGCAACACGAAGAAAAGAAAAAAAATCAGTTTATAATATGCTGACGACGGGGCAACAGCCTTGAAACATATGTCCGACATAACTATCACATGAGGTAAAAACGTTTAAAAAATATAAACTCAATTATTAAATTAAACCTCATAATGTTACTTCCCAATGATTTTAAAATAAAAATACGTCATAGTATTAATTCCTAAAAAGTCAAAAATAAATATTTGTATTTATTTAATCACAATCAAAGTGGAAGGTAACACTATGAGGTATTTACATTAATGAATGAGTTGGAGAAAATGTTTTTAATATCTCACCTCATAAAGTTGCGTGTTTTCACAATACTGGTTTCAAAAGTATGATTTTACTTCCAGCTTCATTCTAACTCCAAATTTGTATTTATAAGTGAAAACAATGATCTTTTAAATATTGAGAGATAAATATTTTTGTTTAAAATTAACGGTTAATTTTTTCTTTTCTGTATCTGTGGTAAAGGTACAGTGATTTCACTATAGCCTGGGGTAGACCATCAGCAGGATTGTCATCCCTGTATGCTGTCCTTCTTTTACCCCAACAACATGAGTCTGGTACTCATTATAGTTCGAGGCAGAGTCAATTCCAAGGCCTTGGAGCTGTCAGAAAGTTTTGTCAGCAGGATTGTCATCCCTATATGCTGCCCATATTTTTACCCCCACACATGAGTATGGTACTCATTTTAGTTAGAGGCAGAGTCAACCCCAGGGCTTTGGAGCTGTCAGAAGGTTTAGACTATTTTAAAAATTCTGATACTTTATGAATAGAACACACAACTTTCTGGGTTGACCATAGCCATGGCTCATAATGAATGATGATTCATTGATTCTATTGTCCTAATTTTCTACATAGACACAAAACAAAAGTTTTAGAATTAATCATCAGATTCAAAATATCTTATTTATTTTCATACCACTCAAATGAAATCTGACTGGATTGTCTGTAACAGTGCTTTAATTGAAAAAAAAAAAGAGGTCTTTTTAGGAGCTTCCGTAAAGGGTACATACAAATTAGCTTATATACCATATATAGAATGAGAGTTTTTGAAGACTTTTGACAAAAAATAACTGCACATATGTCTGGCATTTTTGTTAAAGTAAATTACAAGAAAATATACTTAAAAATCTACCCCAGCACGTTTGGAGGGATGTCCCCCCCATATTCCTTCTCACTAAAGTACTGAGCTGTCTGCCATGGTTGCCTGGTGGTTATGTTCCTTGCTTAGGTCACAGGTTCAAACCTGGCCGAGATTGATGGATTTTTAGGATGGAAAAATTCAAAGAACAAATCCTCTGGGAGGGACTTTAAGCCATGGATCCCAAGCCTGAAGATTTTCAGGCTCGTAAAAGAACTGCAATTCTGAATAAAAAGGGCTCTATGTAATTACTGATCTTCATCCATCCACGTAATACCTTAGTTGCCTACTAGATGTCCTTTGAGGTGACACACTGAACACATCTCTCATACCATCAGTAGGGAGATAAGTAATTAAATCAGATTGGTTAAGTAACCCCAAAAAGGAGAGGTCAGAGCCCAACTTGGACTCAAGGAGCCATAGGAAGGAAGAAAGGCACTGAGCTATTATCATAATAATTTTACGGACAATCTTTTGCTGTTTATGTCAGCAGGGTACAAGGGTTCAATCGTCCTGGTTCTTTTTCCATTCCTCCTCAAGCACTGGGAATGGGAATGGGTTGTGCTTTGTCTTATTGAAAATGGATATGATTTGTTCTGAAATGTTGCTCCTCACAATTTGCTTTATTGAAAAATGCAATTTTATTTTCTTATTTGGTTTCAATGTCCATAATACTTAAACTGAATGAATTATTTTTATGTACAAAAAACAATTACCTTCTGTATGTGATTCATTCTTATATATCATGATTCATATTGATGAATTTTGAAAATAATTTCAACAGATTTTTATTTTGTCAAGATTTATGTTCATTTATTATAATATATATTATCTATGTTTAATATGTAAAATTATTTTTTGTTTTATTTTAGAATATAATTATTTGTGTAATAATTATTGAAATAAGTGAACTTAAAGTTTATTTGTCTTTTATTGATATTAGCTGGTATGTGAATAACACAATATTGTTAATAAAGTGCAAAAATTTGGAAATAATAGCAATATTTTATATTAATACAGGAGTAGACAAAATAATGAAAACACCTTCTAATTTTTTCATTAATATGGTGTAGGACCAACACCAGTCTTTAAAATAATTGGATTTTCTTTTTAATAAACTTATGATGAGAATTATCATTATGAGGCTTTCATATTAATAAAATTAAAATGAGTAATGAATTATCTCACCTCATGTACTCTGTGTTTTTCGTAGCACAGGGCTGCAGTTTCAGGGACGTCATTCCTATCTTCAGCCATATTTCCAACAGTCAAATTTTTGCCTTCACCATCGTCTTCTAAACTGCCATCTAATGTTGATTTGATGAACTTCGAGGTTAAAGAAATACAAATTTAGATTCATGAATTTTGAGATTCCTGGCAAACAAGATTTAATCTCGAGGGTTCAACAAACAAACACTAGATGGCAGTTTAGAAGGCAATGGTAAAGGGAAAAAATTCAACAGTCAGAAATATGGGTGAAGACAGGGACGACTGTCTCTGAAATTGCAGTCCTGTGCTGTCAGAAACACAGTGTGTATGAGGTGAAATAATTCATGACTCATTTTACTTTTATTAACCAGAATTCTTCTTGGAATTGTTTTCTACAACTTATGAATGTATTCTATGGGGATCCTGTATCATACTTCATGGAGAATTTCTTCTGTTTCTTTAAGAGAGAAAGAATTTGGGTTCCAATTTACACCATATTGCTTCAATTAATATTCAAATCTGGAGCTTGAGTTGGCCATGGTAAATTCTTGTCAAACCTGTAAAGAAACACAAGCAGGAGTGTGAATAGGGGCATTGTCATCTTGAAATATAGCATTAGCCAAGGGGAATAATGTACCATTGAGTGCACATGGTTCCTTAGAATACACTCATAGACCTTAGCATCTCTTTGTCATTCACCGTGACAGTAAGAACTACAGAATACCAGGATATTGCTGCACAAGCATTCCGAGTTAAAGTTGTAAGCTTGTTGTGATATTCTCCAAACATACATCTTACAAGTAGAGGAAAATGTAAATGTTGACTTATCAAACCACATTAATTTTTTCCAATCATTAGCAGTCCAGGACTTGTGTTCATCCACTGTTTTTGATTTATTGGACTCCTGTTCTATAGCCAATAGTATCTGCTCTGCCATAAATATCTAATTTGTGTAACTCTCTCCCCACTGTTTTGGTAGAAACTGGTTCCTTAAATACGTATTTAATCTGCAGTCACTTTATATGCAATAGTTTTATGATTTTGTGACAATTCTCTTCTTTTCCATTTAATTTCTTTTTGCGAAATCTGTTCCTTTTGATGTTTTTATTATCCATTTCATATATCTCAGTGATGGATAAATCATATTTAAAGAGAAAAATTATACGCTCAGACTGGGACTCGAACCCAGGACCATTGGCTTTCAAGGCCAATGCTCTACAGACTGAGCTATCTGGGTGAGTTCCAATCCTAATACAAATTTTTCTCTTAAATACTCTGTCAATTCCCATGCGCCAAATGCTATGAAATCTTTGCTCCTATCTTGCAAATCTGTTCCTTTTGTCAATCTTAAATTCCAATATTTTGCCTGTGTATCTCAGACAACTCAGTGAAGATGGCTGAAGATGAGAGGGATGCCTCTTCTTGAAACTTCATACTTCAAGTATATGTAGACAATTGTCAAGAAATTTTTGTTTGTGCTATTAGTACCTACAGTTTATTACAGATGTGTTGATTTCAAAATATTTTATTTGTTTCATACCACTTGAATGAAATATGATTGCATCATCTATTACAGTGCTGTAATTTAAAAAAAATTGGGGGAGGGTGTCTTATCTTCGTAGGAGCTTTCATAAAGAAGGGTACATACAAATTAGCCTATATATGATATACTGTATATAGAAAAATAGTTTTTAAAGGCTTTTGACAAAAAATAACTACACATACTTCTGGCATTATTGTTAGAGTTAATTACAAGGAAATATACTTAAGAAATACGTATACCCCCACATATTTGCAGAAGACATATTTATCTTTAGTCAAGTATGCAGACAGAACCTTAGAAACTGTGTTTCTTGGAAACCCTTATAATTTGTCAATTTCAGTGACTGTAGTTCCAGCTGACTGGCACCAACATTTTATTCTCTTTGAAAGTCACTCAAATCAGACATCATAAACCTGGTTCCACATGTACAACTACAGCAGAAGAAGTGATTTGCAGTTAAGTACAATACTAGGTTCAAAGTAAATATCTGATAGAAAAGAATGCATTTCTGTAGGATAACCATGCTAATGAAAATAATTGCACCAGAAAATGTGGCATTCCATTATTTTGTCTACCTCCTGTATACCTAAATTGTATATTCCAAAAAGAATGTGATGGACATCCTTTTTCTTCATTATCCTCTTCTTACAAGGGAACTGTCAACCATTGCACGCCTAAACCTACCTTGAAATTTCTTCCAGAGAAGCATTGTGATATATCAAGGCCATGTTCAAAAAAATATGTGCTGTTTTTGACAGCAATGCATTAAAACTATAGGGAAGTAATACAACTCGTGAATTGGTACATTGGATAACCTTCACTACCTGCCATCCATGCTTCATCTCCCCTTACTCCACTCTGCTCTTACTCAAGCAGGGAGTCCGTCTGTTCCGTGCAATGGGTTACCCTTGATGGCTTTGATTTCTATGCCTTGCAGTTAAAAATAGCAGATAATATTTTGGATACAGCCTTGATAAATCGCAACATTTCTCTGGGAGAAATTTCAAGGTAGGTTCAGCAAGCTATGGTTGACAGATTCCTTGTTAGTATTCCTTGTAGAGAGAACACTACTGAAAACACTTTCAAGATGAGAATTCAATAATTAAACTGACAGTAGTTAAAATAATTTATAATGTATTTTCACTTGGTGAAGTGGAGACCATAATGTGACCTCTTCCATTTCATAGGGGCAAATTACATAGATATTAACATTTATGAATAAATTATAATTGTAGGATTAATTTTAAGAATAAGAGTACTTAAAAAATGAAAAATTTTAGAAACTTAAAAAAAGTGTAGATTAATTTGTGTGTTTTATATATCTTACAATATTTTGAACTATTATAAGAAAAACCACTATGAGATTTAATTTAAGATTTAAATTAAAATTCTTTACACCTCGCCTCGTATCCAGTCTTCTAATTAAACTGGTTTCAACACTTAGGCGGTTTCATCATCGGTAATTTAACAACCGATGTTCAGTCGTCCAGGAGAATTGTATCTTACTCCATATGTTAGTGGACTGACGAACATCCAAATCAAATTCGCTGGGATCAGTAATTTCACAACCAATCAAGCGGTAAAGAGAAAAATTTATGCCTGAACCAGGAATCGAACCCCAAACCTTCAGCTTTCCGTGCTGATGCTCTTAACCATTGAGCTAATTCAATGGTTGAGAGCATCAGCACGGAGAGCTGAAGGTTCAGGCATAAATTTTTCTCTTTACCATTTGATTACAATAATTTGGTTGTGTACTTTAATATACTTATTTCAATCATAGTAACAGCTTTAGCTTCTTAATATTAATTTAATTCACAACCAATGTTTTGTCATCTAGAAGAACTGTTTCTTATTCCATCTGTTGGTGGACCAATGGAGTAAGAAGCAGTTCTCTGGACAACAGAACATCAGCTGTAAAATTACTGATGAACCTGCCTAAGTTTTGAAATCAGTTTAATCAGAATATTATATGTGAGGTGAAGTGTAAAGAATTTTAATTTAAATCTTAAATTCCAATATTTTGTCTGTGTATCTCAGATAACTCAGTAAAGATGGCTGAAGATGAGACGGATGCCTCTTGAAACTATGGTACCATGCTTGAACACGGAGTTTGAGGTGAGATACGACTCACTTTTTATTAGTTATTAAAAGAATATTTTATATTCAATTGAGTTGGTGTTTACTTGATGAAAATCCATATTTATTAATTAAATAAATATAAAAGTAGTATATTTAATTAATATGTTTAACAATATGTTCTCCGATGAATTTTAATAAAACGTAGTTTTATTTTTATTTAATTAATAAAGAATATTTTATTTATTTATACATGCTGGTTGAGATAGGGCTATCTGGCTGACATTTCTGAAACTGAAGCTTATAGTATAATATTTTAACAAGTTGTAGAATAATTATAAACTTGTATTTTATGAAAGTATTTGTGTGTGTGTGTGTATATATATTTATAAAAACAAGTGAATTTATGCAAGTTACAGGCTTTTTATACATTTTATTTATTTTTGTGCAATGTAATGACACATCTACCAATATGAACAATATATTTGCTATAGTTCGTCCTCCCATTTTATTTCTTTCTTGACATTAACAACTCGTTTTTAGGACGTCCTGACCTCTGGCTATTTTCGAAAAATTTTTGTTCACCAACTCTATCAATTACATGCTGAATGGTTGCTCTTGGCCTTCCAGTTATTTCACTAATATCATTTAGCGATTTACATTGATTATGCAAATGATTAATTAATTCCCTTTCTTCTACTGTAGCCTCTTTACCTTTGCACCACATTCCACTGATAATCTGCAGTCAGAACACACACAACTACATGGCAAAGTACACAAGGCTGGAGTGAATAACAACACTGCCAGACCCACTCCCACTGTTTTACCTAACCATGCATTGAGAAATACATGGTTATATTTTAACAATTAAAAAAAAATTCTGAAACCTGTTGTCAGTACATATAGTAAACAAATATGGTATTCTATATTGAACTTTTATGAGGTTTAATTCAAGATTTAAATAAAAATATTTTATACCTCACCTCATATCCAGTCTTCTAATTATACTGGTTTCAAAGCTTAGGCAGTTTCATCTTCAGTAATTTCTTGTCGACTGATGTTATGTCATAATATTATAATGATATTGTGAAAAGAAACATTAATGTCTGAACCAGGAATCGAACCGTGGACCTCTAGTTCTCCAGACTGGTGTGCAGCCCACTACACCATTCGAGACCTGGCACAAACATTAACAATTCTTTCCACATATACAAATCTATAATTCCCGTTTCGTCCGCTGTCAGGTAGGTGTTACCACCATCGCCAACGGCTGGCTTCGTTTAGAAGTATTTATATTTGAGAATTTTACACCACCACTTTTATAAGCAGTAAACAATGTTATTTAACATTTTCCAATATTGTCTAAATGAAGCTGGCCGTTGGCAATGGTGGTGACACCTACCTGACAGCGGACGAAATGAGAATTATAGATTTGTATATGTGGAAAGAATTGATAATGTTTGTGCCAGGTCTCGAATGGTGTAGTGGGCTGCACACTAGTCTGGAGAATTTGAGGTCCACTGTTCGATTCCTGGTTCACACATTAATTTTTTTCACAATATCATTATAATATGATCCATTATTGGAACTGTGTTAAAATAACAGTATTGGAAAATGTTAAATGATCTTATGTTGACTACTTAGGAAGAAGCAGTTCTCCTAATCAACATAACATCAGTCGACAAGAAATTACTGAAGATGAAGCTGCCTAAGCTTTGAAACCTGTATAATTAGAAGACTGAATATGAGGTGAGGTATAAAAAAATTTTAATATAAGTCTTAGTAGTCTGTATACCTGTTCACCTTCAATTATTTTTAAAATAAAACAAGAAAAATCAGCTTTAGATGAGGATCAAATAATCACAAAATTTCACAACAGTACCTGTAAAGACAACCAGAGTGATAGTCAACTTGCCAAGGGTAGGTATGCAACAAACGACATTAACTAAGGCACCAGCTGAATAGTAGTAGCTGCTTGTTTTAATTTAAAACTGGGTGTCCTGTTTTACCAAACTATCCTATTTTACCCAAATCTCCCTTATGTAAATGTATATTATTTCCCTATGTGTAGCTAAAATGACAAACGCCCTCTAATTAGAAATGTATTATATATGAAGATTTATCATTGCATATTTTTGTGTGTTTTACCATTTTTATTAATAATTAATTCTGGTGAAGGGGGATCTTGCAGTCTTATCTTCATCAGGTAAAATAAAATACCTAACTCACTCCTTGGCACTATCGAACCCGCAGGTTCATAACCGTGCAGATAAAAGCTGTCAACACATCCCTATCATGTCATGAGCTAACATTTTCCAGACATCCCCTATATAATCTACTTCCCTCAAATTGTGGTTGTTATTCTCCCACCTCTTTCTTGGTCTGCCAACTGGGTGTATTCCTTCTGGTTTTCCAACATGAGGCTTCCATGCATTCCCCATTTGTGCCACATCTCCTGCCCAATGCAGTCTATGAGACTGAACTGTTTTTATTATATCTGATTTCCTATAAAGATCATGTAGCTTACTGTTATGTAATTTTTTCCATTTGCCTCTCTTAATTGGTCCAAAAATTTTCCTAATAACTTTATTCTCAAATACTCGTAATCTTTTCTCCTCTCTTAAAGTAAGAGTCCATGTTTCACATCTATATAATGTAACTGGTAGAATAGTAATTTTATATATTTTCAGTTTAACGTTTTTTGAGAGAATTTGAACAAGAGTACGTGCAATACATAATAGAACGCATTTCCAGAATTTACCATATGTTTAATTTCTTTGTGCATCTCATTCCTATTTGTAATTATTGTTCCTTGGTATTTGAATTCAGCTACTTCTTCAAAATTTGCCTCATTTGTCAATAACTGACCATTTCCATTTTATAATATTTATTCCTATGTGTGAACATATATTTAGTTTTATTTGTGTTTACTTCCATCAGATAAAATAAAATAATGATAATAGTAGTAGTATTGTTTACTAACTCACTGGCATTATCAAGCCCAGAGATTCATGGCAGCGCTGTCTTAAGCTCTCCATACATCCCTATCCTGAGCTTTTTAATCATACCCTATATAATTCATCCCCATCAAATCATGGTTAATGTTATTCTCCCATCTCATTCTTTGCCTACCTACTGAGCACTTCCTCTCTGGTTTTCCTGAAGTTTACGTGCCCCTCTTTCATTCATTTGACATTCGTGTATTAAGTCCTGCTCATCGCTATTTATAGGACTTAACTGTTCTTATTGTATCTGGTTGCCCATAAAATCAAGTAAAAGTGATTCCACTACAAGCCCTGGGAGGCCCTTAGGGTAGTAGGAGGTTAAGTCTCCCACTTTTCTGGACAATTGCCACTTCATGCCAGCCGGGTTGTCAGGCCTGCATAACGGCCACCCATAACCCCCAGAAAAAAAGTCTGGCATTCATTTCCATTAGAGGCTGAGTCAACCCCAGCACTATTGTGCTGTCAGAATGTTTGAGTCAGCTTAAAAACCCTGATCGCAGCTGGACTCGAACCCTCGACTCTTCAGACTTGTAGCATATTGCCTTAACAAACTACACTACAGCATGCCCCGAAGACCATGTAATTTACTCCATTCTTCTGTCTGTCCGTCTCTCTTTGATGCCAATTTTTTCCCCTATGAATTTTATTGTCAAATGTTTCAATCTTCTCTCGTCACTTAAATTGTACATGTTAAGCATCAATTGGCAAAACACCATTAAAAAAAGTAATGAGATTTTGGTGTCATCTGTTGCACTGGCTCATGAAATAATTGTATGCATACTTTTAGCACCAAATCTTTAAATATAGGCCTAGCCTTATTATTAAAGAAAAATGCAAACATCATCAGTCCTATCAAGAGATTCTATGTTTTGCAACAAACGGTTATAAAACCAGATATTCATAAATGCTAATCTAAATTTTGCATCATACAGCTAAGCGCCAAATGTTCCCGCTCTTAGATTGTTGATGCATAACTGTAAAAAAAAAGGAAAAAAAAAAACTTGCAATATCCAGTATTGTTAGTTTGGCACTACAATAAATAATGAAGATTGAGTTAAATTTTAAACTTATTTTTCTCAAAACTTACATAATGGCACATATCCGATTGATGCATAACGCCATCCAATTAAGAGTCCATGTTTCGGATCCATATAACAGGAAGATTAATAATAATACTGTATGAAATAATTTTTCCTCACCTGTAAGACAAATGACAGGAATTTTTTAGACCCAAAGATCTCCGAACATCATCTGGCCATCATAATCATCATTATCACATTCGCCATGTTTAGTGTGAATGGTGTGTTTTGTCTTAATGTTGTGATGTCTCTGAGGAGGCCCTGACATTGAGCTGATCATTCATTCGGAGAGGCCCTCCATGTCTTTGTATGGTCAAAAAAGTGTGTATGCGATCCATAGTTCAAAATCTCTCTCTCGACAGGTCGTGCCACTGTAATGCCCAGGTGGTGTGTGGCGTGTAAATCATCATCATAGTACATTCACAAATTTAGGCCATCTGTTTCGGCCTCAAGAGAAACACCATCCAAAAGTCTTTTGAGTGGACGTCCTGTTCTTCTTCTTCCTGCAGGTTGATAGCTTAACATATTTGATTTGGGTATCCAGTGATCTTCCATTCAATAAACATGTTGCATCCATCTTGAATTGTAATCAGGCATTTTGTTTTCTAAAGGTTCCATGTGTAATTCTTCTAAGATGTCTTCATTTTTTTTTTTGTGATCTAGTAGTGTGTATCCTGCAGTCCTCTGAAAGTATCTCATTTCAGCAGATCTAAGTTTCTGTATATCCTGTTTCAGTGACCATACTTCGCTACCATACAAAAGAGTTGGAAGAGCCAGTGTCTTATACACTTTTAGTCTTGAATGTTTTTGTACATATAATGTAAGTGGTTAAATTAAGTTAATGGAATGTAATTATTGACTTCATTATGTATTTTACGTGTTGAGGCTGAGACCATAAACACTTATTTTCCAAATAATTAAGGAGAAAAATACAATGTTTACGTTTTAAAAGTTTGATTGTATGCAATAATACATTAAACAAGGTAAAATCCGATGTAACTGGAATACTTGGTATGATGTTCATTAAAGTAAACAAAATAAGCCTATGCTTTCTGCAGTGACGGATTTTCGTATTCTCATAATTTCACAATCATCATAGCTATAAACTCCATTAATGTGATCTGTTTTCAAAGCATATTAAATATTGAAAATTTTATTTTTCCAAATATATTGTTATGGAATTTTATTTAAAAATGTTATACTCATGTAATATTGTTTGTTTTATAAATTGACTAGCTAATATCTGGCGTGCGATGCTATGCCTAAATAAATGAAAATTAATGTGCTTTTATGTTTAGTTGAAAAAGTAGAAGAAAAAATAATTACAAATTTATATTTTTTAGATACCTCTACGTACATGTCTCGATCTTCTTGGCATCAATGAAAGACAAAAATGGTTATTGTGAGATATCCGTAAAAGATAAACATATGCTGTCGCTAACTTTTTTGTAGAGCTTTTTGAGATATTCAATTCTGTGTACATTAATTTTGTGTATTTGTTATGGTTTAGGCAGCATAAGCCATTTAAGCGTCCAAAGAGCTACTTTTTTCACGTTTTCCACTACAAAGGGTGTAGGAGTTGAGTATCACAACTCTCTTATAGCCTATGTTCATCCCGGGAATCTCCAGAACATTTTGCAAAAAGCCCCATCACAATTGGATCAATGGTATGGCCGCGCATAAAGTGTGAACAAACAAACATTCATTTTTACATATTAGACTAGCTAATACCTGGTGTGCGCTGCTATGCCTAAATAAATGAAAATTAATGTGCTTTTATGTTTAGTTGAATAAGTAAAGAGAAAAATAATTATAAATTTACATTTTTTAGATACCCTGTGCTGATTACCCGGCATTGCCCGGGAATCTTACTTATCCTGATCTTCTTGATATAAATGAGCTGAAATAAGAAAATTAATGTATTTAGTTAAATAAGTAAAAGGACAAATTTACATTGTAATTATTTTTAGATATCCCATGCTGATTACCCGGTGTTGCCCAGGAATCTACTTATCTCGATCTTCTTGGCATAAATGAGCTAAAAGACAAATTCATTATTTGTAAAAGAATACCCGTCATGTGCTGCTATGCTTGCACAGGAATCTACGTACTTGTCTCAATCTTCTTGGCATCAACGAAAGACAAAAATGGTTATTGTGAGTTATCCGTAAGAGATAAACATATGCTGTCGCAGAATTTTTGAGATACCGGTATTCAATTTTGTATTCATTCATTTTACACATTTGTTATGGTTTAGGCAGCATAAGCCATTTAAGCATCTAAAAAGCTACTATTTTCATGTTTTCCACTACAAAGGGCAATTTTTAAGGGTTTGGAGTTGAGTATCACAACTCTCTTATAGCCTATGTTCATCCCAGGAATCTCCTGAACATTTGCAAAAAACCCATCGCAATCGGATCAACGGGATGGTCGTGCATAAAGTACAAACAAACATTCATTTTTATATATTAGATTAATATCCTGCTGCTGTTTGCAAATTCAGAAGAAATTAAACTATTGAGGTTATTTTCATGAAAATATTTTGAGGAATTATTTATCATGTACCGCTCAGTAGTAATGAAAATTTCGTAATACTAATTAATATTCTCCAACTGCATAGATTGTTATAGAACAGGTCTTTACTAGATATTAAATATAAAATTGGTATATTTAATATATTATTACATAACCTCAACGGTGCTTTAATATGAATTTTAAAAGTGTTGTTTATTAATAAAAATAATCGATAACGATATAAGTAGTTAGTTAATGGTTTATCAACACTTTTGAAATTCATGTTAAAGCACCGTTGAGGTTATGAATAAGATGTTAATTATATAATTTTTATCTGTTAAGTCAGTTGTCCTCAACTAATTACCAGGTAAAAATTATATAATTAACATTTTATTCATAACCTCAACGGTGCTTTAACATGAATTTCAAAAGTGTTCCTAAACACTAATTAGTTGAGGACGACTGACTTACCAGGTAAAAATTTTATAATAAACATCTTGATGGTTTATGTCATAACGGCAGAAATGTGGAGCATAAATGCAGCCCCAGCAAACAAATAATTTACAATTATTATGTTCAGGCACAATTTTTAAATTATTTAATTAATATAGTTTCCCTTATTAATTAAATTCAGTACCAGCATAGTTTCTAGAATTCATGTTTTAAAATTTAAGAATTATTAGTTAGGTAACGCAAAAATTTCGTCTATGTCCTAAAACAAATTCTTTATATACAAATACAATAAAAATAAAAAACAGTAACTTTAAACAATGATATATTTATTATTATAAAAGTTAAATTACATTTTAAGAAAGAAAAAAATTTAGAAGCAGCTAGACTCGAACCTTTCACAATCCATCTCTTGATCACTAATCCAAAGTCTAACTGACTGAGCTAGCGGTAAAAAAATTTAATATCTGTATTAAAACTGGTTTATATGTTTATAAACCGGAAGAAGGTTTCTTCGTCAACTTTTTCACCGGAAGTAGATTGTAATTCTTATACTTTCTCTATATTCAAAACTGCATTCATCTGCCATCTATCGATAAAGTATGTAGTTAATGTGTTATTGATTTTTTCAAAGGTCGAGACGTGAGCCATCTACAGGAGGAATTATGTATTATTTACCGACTAGTAGTAATGAAAATTTCGTAATACTAATTAATATTATCAAACTGCATAGATTATTATAGAACAGGTCCTCGTTCAGAGAGAGAGAAAGAAAAACCAAACAATTTCTATATTGTATACAATAAATATTTATAATAAAACGTAATTTTTATTTTTATTGTAATTTCTATATGCGAGAACAGATTTAATCTATATAATTTTATAAGGGACTAATACCCGGCGTGCGCTGCTACGCCTAAATAAATGAAAATTAATGTCCTTTTATGTTTAGTTGAATAAGTAGAGGGAAAAATAATTATAAATTTATATTTTTTAGATACCCGTGCTGATTACCCGCCGTTGCCCGGGAATCTACTAATCCTAATCTTCTTGGAATAAATGAGCTAAAAGGCAAAAATTAATGTACTTCTTTATGATTAGTTGAATAAGTAAAATGAAAAATAATTATAAATGTATATCGTAATTATTTTAAAGATTCCCCGTGCTGATTACCCGGTGTTGCCCGGCAATCTACTTAGCTCGATCTTCTTGGCATAAATGAGCAAAAAGACAAAATTTGTAGTTGTGAGTTATCCGTAAAACAATACTCGCCATGTGCTGCTATGCTTGCACAGGAATATACGTACTTGTCTCGATCTTCTTGGCATCAATGAAAGACAAAAATGGTTATTGTGAGTTATCCGCAAGAGATAAACATATAGGCCTACTGTCGCGGATTTTTTTTGTAGAGTGTTTTGAAATATACAATTTTGTGTACATTAATTTTGTGTATTTGTTATGTTTAGGCAGCATAGGCCATTTAAGCATCCAAAGAGCTACTTTTTCACGTTTTCCACTACAAAGGGCGATTTTTAAGGGTGTAGGAGTTGAGTATCACAACTCTCTTATAGCCTATGTTCATCCCGGGAATCTCCTGAACATTTTGCAAAAAACCCCATCACAATCGGATCAACGATATGGCCGGGCATAAAGTACGAACAAACAAACAAACATTCATTTTTATATATTAGGTTAATACACTGCTGCTTTTAGCGAATTCAGAAGAAATTAAACTATTAAGGTTGTTCTCATGAAAATATTTTGAAATATTTTTACATTAAGTGTACAACCACATCTGAAAAAAAATTAAAAAATATATTTAGCGGTCGCAATTATTCGATGTTTCGCTACGAAACTCAATATATGCTATTTATGTAAAACGAGGAAGGCATTCTCCAAAAATAAGCGAAATCTGACTACTAGAAGTGGGGGGTTACCTGAAACCTGAAATTTAAAATTGCTTCAGCACCGCAACGTTTACATCGTCATGATGTATACAGTACAATTCAATTAAAATTAAATTGTAAATGTATCCGATGAGATATTTTGATTTTAATCAATTTAATATTTTAATAAAGTAATGCGTGCTATTATGCATTGCAGAGATTTTTGATGTCCCAACTCCTTTCAAATAACGTTAAGCTGAAAATATATAAAACTATTATTCTACCTGTTATATTGGTGCGAAACATGGAATCTTACATTAAGGGAGGAAATGAGATTACAAGTTTTTGAGAATAAAGATCTTATGAACATTTTTGGACCAAAGAGAGATGAACAGACAGGTGAATGGAGAAGACTTACATAACAATGAACTACATGGTCTTTATAGGAAGCCAGATATAATAAGAACAGTTAAGTCTCGTAGACTGCGATATGCAGGACATGTTGCGCGTATGGGGAGTGAAAGATACATGGAAGCTTCTTGTAGGAAAGCCAGAGGGAAAACGCCCAGTTGGTAGACCAAGAATGAGGTGGGAGAACAATATTAACTATGGTTTGAGGGAAGTAGATTATACAGGGACTGATTGGAAAGCATTAGCTCAGGATAGGAATGTATGGAGAGCTTATGTCCGTGTGGTCATGAACCTACGGGTTCGATAGTGCCAGCGAGTAAGTAAGTACATAAGTAAGTAATGGAAACTACAGGCGTTCGTACAAAATTCTAACAAATATATTCCAGACTTACTTTCTATATTTACGACGTAATAGGTGATAATTTGGATTGAAGAAATAGGTCTGCAATAGATCAGCTTTTTAGTATAAGACAGATTTTAGGAAGGAAACGGGAATATTACGTCATTGTATATTAGCTATATGTATACTTCAAGAAGGTATACGATTTAGTTAAAAGGGAAAAGTTATATAGTATTCTGCTGGATTTCGGATTTCCTAAAAAGTTGGATTTAATCGAATGCAATTTAATGGCACAAACAATAGGATGCGGGTAGGCAAACCATTTTCAAATATTTTTTAAATTCACAAGCAGTTAAAGCATAGAGATGCACTATCTACACTATTATTCAATTATGTACTGGACATGCCGTCAAATATTTAGAGGGAAAAAGAAGGCTTAGAACTCAATGGTAATAATAAACTGTTGGTATATGCTGATTACATAATATCATTAGGTGGTAAGATGGAGATACTAAGGGTCAATACAGACATTTTATTGAATAACACTAAGAAATTCGGACTGGAAGTAAACATCAATAAAACTAAATATATGGTCACACAGAATATTATTGTACAATGGAAATTGACACATGAAATGACAAATGAAGGAAATTTTGAAGAAATTAAAGTGAAAATATATAAAATTGTTGTTCTTCAAGTATTTTATATAGATGAGAAACATGGACTTCTACTTTAAGGAAGGAGAAAATATTAGAATAGATTTATTTAGCCTGGTGGAGTTAAGGCCATGTGGCTTTCTCTTCCACTCACCAGGACAAACATATGTTACATATAAATACAAAAAAATACAATAATAGTCATACTAAACAATTAATCTGTCAAATTGAATAATAATGAAAATAATGTCTAATAATACAATAAAATTAAATACAATTAAAATTAAATTAATGATAGAAAGAATAGAGAAAGGAATAACAGCTCGAATCTATTATACATAAAAAGAAAAGAAAGAAAAAAAATACAAAGAAAATAATAAACTATAATGATTTAATCTATCGCTTATTATAAAAGGCACTAGGTAAATATATTAACAAATCTTAAAACTATTTTTATTAAATAATGAAAAAACAAATTATTAATTTTTAAAAAGTAATATTAGTGAGTTGTTTCTGTTAATAATCTTATTTTGAATTTGTTTCTGAAAGATTGTAAAGTTTGGCAGTCTCTGACATACGGTGGAAGAGAATTCCAATGTACTAGCAAGAGAAACTGTAAAATATTTCGAATAATAGGTAGTGTGATGAGGAGGGATATAAAGGACACTGTGCTCAAGGGATCGGGTATCTAATTTATGTATGTCAGAGAGTCTAGTGAAGCGGTGTGATAAATAATAAGGTAATGATGTGTGTAATATTTTATAGAGAAGGCATAGGGAATGGATGGTTCTACGATCTTGTAGACGAAGCCATGACAATTGTTCCAGGGATGGTGTAACGTGATCAAATCTGCATATACCACAAATAAAACGTATGCAAGAATTATGAAGACGTTGAAGTCTTTGGGTAAGAACAGTATTTAGGTCAGTACGAGTATGTGAGAATAGGGTCCTTAGGAAACTTTTGGAATAAAGAGAGACGAACAGTCAGCTGAATGAGAAGAGTACATAACTATGACCTATATGTTCTTTATAAGAAACCAGATGTGAGAAGAACAATTAAGTCTCGTAGTTGTAGGACATGTGGCACCAATAGGTTATGAAGGGTGGATGAAAGCTCCTTGTTGGAAAACCAGTAGGTAGGTTAAGAATGAGATTAGAGAATTACATTAAACAATTTGAGAGAGGTAAATTATAACGGGATGATTGTAAAACATTAGCTCAGGATAGGGACGTATGGAGAGCTTATGTCCTGCGGTCATGAATCTCCGGGTTCGATAGTAACAGAGAGTTAGGCATTTATTATTATTATCATTATCATTATTGTTATTATTATGGTTTTTATTATTGTCATTATTGTTCTTATTATTATTGCTATTATTATTGTTATTATTATTATTATCATTATCATCATCATTATCACTATCCATCCATCCATCCATAGTAATTCTGCCCGAAGGCAGGTCCTTCACTGCAATCATAGCATTTTCATGCTATGCTTGCAGCTTTACTAGGGAATTGTAGGTGTGGTAGCTTCCCGTTGCTTTCCACACCGGTGAAGGATGGTGATGATGATAATGATAAGGATGATGATGATGGCCATATGATTTCGTAAAATTTTCCTGACATTTGTCTTACAGGTGAGGAAAAACCCCGATAAAAACCTCACCCAGAAAAACTGCCCCGACCGGGGATCGAACCCGGGGCCACTGCGTGACAAGGCAGCACGCTACCTCGAGACCACAGGGGTGGACTATCACTATTATTATTATTATTATTATTATTATTATTATTATTATTATTATTATATGGTCTATCATTATCATCAACAACAGCAGGGCAACAGTCCACTTTCAACCTCGGCGACCCTTAGAACCCTCTTCCAGGCTTATCTGTCCCTAACAAGGAGCCACTATCCTTTAATTCCCAACTTCCTCAGGTTCTCCTGAATTCCAGGCAACCATCGCAGTCTTGTTCGAACCACACTCCTTTTACCTTCAGATTTATTCCGCATTACTTTCCTAATAATATCATGTTCGGTCATTTCTTCGCAGAACTACTGCCACTGCAATCTTGGAACTTTAATTGATGTTAAAACAGGAGACTTGAATAATTGCTACAGTTTATCTTATCCACCACTCTCTCTGATCACATATAAAGTCCACCTACTGGATCTCCGGCCCTGAAGTTTAGGTTATGCGAGGGGGAAGGGAGAAACTTGTCCTCTACTGCCAATAAGGAAATGGTCGAATTGGGAGTGCACGTCTGCCACAAGAACCACTGCTCTTGACACAGCTATAGCGCGCTAGTAAGGTTTGAAATTGCTGAGATGTCAGCTGTATATCTTCTAACCACATACATAAAACGGCCCCTCCCACCGAATATCCAAATCGGCAACGCTGTCGTGAAAACGTCAGGGCCGTAGAATCAGTGGCTGAACTATAGGACTATATATAATATAATATATTCCCGAGTATTTCCGTCTCATGAATCTTCAATCTTGGTACATCGCTCGTTTTCAGTGTCAAGTTTCATATTCATACATTGAAAAGGATTTTATATAAATTACATTTTATTTTTCTTGTTAGAAATGTTAAATTAAAGAATATTCACCTGAAAGGTCCGTCTCCTCAACTTAATTAATCATTTAACTGTAGCGCTTTCGGGACTTGTCCCATCATCGGCAGGATTCAAAACTGGTGTTTCATTGAATAATACCTCAACGGAACACATCATGAATCTTATAAAAGTTGAATGTTAAATTAATCCAAAATAAGTTTTATTAACATAACATGATATTTATGGGAAACCAAATATACAAGTAATAAGAACAGTTATTTCTCAGATTGCGTTGGGAAGACATGTGGCAAGATTGGGGAACGAAAGAGAGCCCAGTAGTTAGATCAAGAATGAGGTGAAAGAATAACATTAATAATGATTTGAGGGAAGGAGATTATATAGGGATGATTGTAAAACATTTAGCTCAGGATAGGGATGTATGGAGAGCATATGTGCGCGCGGCCATGGGTCTATGGGTTCTATAGAGCCAGTGAATAAGTTAGTTAACATTTTAAATTATTCTGTTAATTTATTCACTTATATTATTAGTGCCATTAATTAGGCAGCCTAGATATACAAAATGAGAAACCTTCTGAAGTGTATAGTCTTTTATGTTTATACAGCATGTGTTATATTTCTTGTTTTGCTTCCTTACCACATATCCTACTTTACTTCCTTAATTTATTTTCAAATCCATCTTACTAGCATCTGCTTCTAGGGTCATAAAGTTCTCGAAATATCTCTTGCAGTTCCACCAATGATATGTTTATCATCAGTATATTCTACAGCCTATATGTGAATAATATGGATCTTCAAAAGTTCCAAAACGAACACTACAAAGGGGCTTTACTATCCGATTGAATTCTATTTTAAAAATGTATAGTTGTTTTTAAATTTATTATTATTTATTATTATTATTATTATTATTATTATTATTATTATTATTATTATTATTATTATAGTCCACCGCTGCGCTGTGGTCTCGAGGTAGCGTGTTGCCTTGTCACGCAGCGGGCCCGGGTTCGATCCCCGGTCGGGACAAGTTTCTTCACCTGAAGATAAATGTCAGGAAACGTTAAGGCCCAAACGGTCCCCGAACACACCATCTGGCCATCATTATCATCAATATCATATTCGCCAAATTAGCTTAAGTTTAGTTTAAGGCCTCTCCTGGCGCATCATTACCATCATCAACTCTCATATCATCGGGGCAGCGTAACCCCGCCTTCCAGGCGCTCCAACCTCAGAAGTGGGTTACAAGTACGCCATGCCAGGAGAGAATACCAGAAAGTCGAAATAACAACTTGGGGAATTTGAAAAAAATTATTATTATTATTATTATTATTATTATTATTATTATTTTTATTATTATTACTATTATAGAGAAGTAAAATATCAGAGATGAACTACAAATATATAATATAAACGAGAGAATATACACAAATAAACGTAATTGGTTTGAACATATATACAAAGAATGCCAAATAATCGTTTATCAAAGCAGCTGCTTCATTATAGGCCTCTAGGCCGAAGAAATGTAGGAAGACCAAAACGTCGTTGGAAAGACGACCTGCGCCTGCAGCATATAGTGCACCGGGGAGCGGAACGGGTCAACAGGCCCATACCTTGAAGATGATGATGATGGTTATTACTATTATTGTTGTTATCCTCTGTCGTAGTAGAGGGGCCTAGTATTAATGATCCAGTTAATCAAACGAAAGAAGTTTAGCTTCACTCTCTTGTTAGTTGATGAGAGTTAAGGGAAGTAAAGGCAATCATCGTCATCATCATCATCATCATCATTATTTATAGACTCTTTAACATATAGAGCAATATAGCGTCTAGGAATTTCAGCTGTATCTAGCAGCGAATATAGCAAAGATATTCTAGTCCAACATTTATCTTGACGAATGAGAAAAAGTAAGAAGAAATATCCATTTGATCGATTGGCATCGCCGTTTGAACCGGGATCTGTCGTGTACGAATCTCAAACGCTACCGGTTGGGCCAACTATTTCGGGTATTATTATTATTATTATTATTATTATTATCATCATCACATTCTTCATGTTTAACATGTATGTATGTGTGTGTGAATGGTGTTTTTCGTCTTAATGTTGTGTTGTCTCGGAGAAGACCCTGACATTGAGCTGATTCCTCATTCGAGGAGACCCTTCATGTCCTTGTGTGGTCAAACAAGTGTGTATGATCCATCGTTAAAATCCCTCTCCCGACAAGTCGTGGCACAGAAGGCCCGGGTGGCGTGTGACACGAAAAGTCCTAAAAGGCGAGAGGTAAAAATTCATCAATGGAATAGAATTATTATTGTTGTTATTATTATTATTATTATTATTATTATTATTATTATTATTATTATTAATATCATCATCATCATCATCATCATTATAAATCTATAAAGTAAGTTCTGCAGTGTATCGTGGAATTATTAATTTGTTTGTTTATTTACGAGATAAAGCTGAGACCATAAAGTCTCATTTTCCACTTCATTGAGTTCAATAAATTAGAATGTTTATATTTTAAAACTTTGATTGTTCGCAATAAATGTAGAAAAGTAAGAGCAGATGTAACTGAAACACTTACGGATAAAGCGATTTCGTTTCATTAAAGTAAACAAAATATAGACTACATGGTTTCTACATTGGCAGATTTTCATAATCTCATAATTTCACATAAACAAGGATATTCCTTAATATGATTTTTTAAAGCAAATTAAAAATGAAAATTTTAACAAAATTATTCTATGAATATAATAAACTCCTAAACATTATTATATGTATGTAATATTGTCGTTAGTTTTGTAACTTGATTAGTAGGATATGCATTCCTAAATCAGAACAGAATTCGGTTTGATCTTAATATTATTCATGCTGCTCTTTCTTACGCCTGACTTTATCCAAACAGAACTCATTTTATTTTCATAATAAACATTAACATATATTTTACTTTAGTATTACACAATCATTTTCTTATCAATACAATTTATGCTAAATTATTTATTTTATTTACGACAACGGTGAAGATTAATAGGCTATATTTTTCGTGTTACTGCATAGTTTTCAATTGCTTTATATTTAAATTAATTAGTATTTTTTATTTTAATTCCACATTATATAATGTATTAAAAGTGTTGTGAATTGAAGGACCAAATATTATTGGGAACAACTGTAAAAAGGAAATTCTAGAAATTAATGTAGCATTCTTTTTGTAAAAGATAGATCCTTTTTTCGATTATCGTGTAGAAAATTAAAAAAAAATCTTTACGAATTTTCACGTCGTAGTTTATGTTTCACATGTGTAGTAAGAATACATTATATTTTTACCAAAACAAAAATAACATGGGAATAATAATTTTGTTAATAATACTCATGTTTTTCTGTCCATAGAGAATTCCTGTCCTTATGATTCAGTTTATATGTGTACCCAGATTCTTAGCTTCATTTATGGTCAGCGCATATTGTCAATGCACTCCAGCCTTTTGCAGGTCTTGAATTTAAACACGGTAACTTCACAACAATTTTGGATTTTTTTAATTTACCGTAAATGTTATAATTGCTACAAATTGTGAAATAAAATTGTATAAACGCGTACTTAATAAAATTTGCTATTAGAATATTCATTAATTTTCACTTTAAAAATTGTTACGTAAAAATTACATAAACTAAGTTAATTCCTCAGTAAGTCGATAATGAAATTATATATATATATATATATATATCGGTATATATCAAGTGTATCCTCCGGTAAGCACTGAAAATGTACCCACAAAAATTTCTGGTTAACCCTATGATACGATTTTGCTGATTAAACATTTATTATTCAATTTTTACATGATAATATCGTTATGAAAAATATGAAAATTCCGGCCACTAGAACCATTTTTTTTCTTTAGATAACTCCCGCTCCCAATGGTCCGATTTTGTTGCTTAATAAAACTCGATCTTGCCCTCGTTAATTGATTGTTATAAATATGTTGAATTTAGATCCGATATATTTGCCATGATCTAGTGCGCATAATAGGTAGATTCGATTAAAGTTTTCTTTATTCCAAAAATCTGTTTATTGATACAACAACAGTAGCTTCATTCCTTCGGAATTCACTAAACATATCGCATGATATCATTAGTTTTGCCTTTACATTTATTTATTTATTGAATACTTTACAAGTAACAGAATATTATTATTTTTGGATGAGTTGAAACTTGTGTTCAGGGGGATTTTCTACAAAACATAAAAAATAGGTCTTCATACTTTAACAATATTTAATTAATTATACACATATTAATTATATGTACAATTATATATAACTTTTATGTGTATATATAAATTTTGGTCGTCGTCATATTCGGTGTCTGCTAAATTGATTCGGTGAATGTCTGTAAATTTTTTTCATAAATATTTTCATGAGAACAACCTTAGTAACTTCATTCCTTCGGAACTCGCTAAAACCAGAAAACATGGACAAAATGATAGTAATAACCCAACGGAATATTTGACCTAAAAGTAAATGTGTTTTTATAGAACGAAATAAGACGCAAAAATTCTATGAGTTATAAAAGTATAATTGTCCACCGCTGTGGTCTCGGGGTAGCGTGCTGCCTTGTCACGCAGCGGGCCCGGGTTCGATCCCCGGTCGGGACAGTTTTTCTGGGTGAGGTTTTTCCTCACCTGTAAGACAAATGTCAGGAAAACTTTAAGGCTCAAACGGTCCCCGAAATCATATAGCCATCGCAATCATCATCATTCATATTCATCTTAGGTTAAGCTTAGGATTAGGGACTCTCCTGGCGCACCATTATCATCATCATCACCCATCATATCATCGGGGCAACGTAACCCCGCCTTCCAGACGCCCCAACCTCAGAAGTGGGTTACAAGTACGCCATGCCAGGAGAGAAGCCAGGAATATCGAAAGACAAACCTGGGGCATTTGAAAAAAAAAATAAAAAAATAAAAATTAAATTAAATGTATGGATTTTTTTCGCGTTCTTAAAATAGAATGAACTGAACAATTACATTTACTATAAACTAAATTTAATTTAACAGCCTTGTGTTAAAATTATTTCCATTTTATTATTTGTAACAGAAACAAAACTAAGAAAAATGGTCGATTTTGCAACATTATTTTCGGACGAGAAATCTAACACTTGTACAGCATACAATTTTTTAATGTGTCCTCAACAAAAATTACCATTAGATTTTTTTTCTGTAAACAGTTCAGAAATCCACTATTAAACTTTTAAAAACATGTTAGGTTGGTCACATTATTTGATAATACATAAATATAAGAGGCACAAAGTATCGCGTTTCAGAACATTACGGGACCTGCAGTCGAATCTGATTGGTAAGAGCTATGGTTTAATAATCTGATAGTGTAACAGCACCCCTCATTTAGCAATGTTAGAACTTGAAATATTAAAACCTGTTGAGTTTATAATTAATTTGGTATATATTTTTTTATTTTATATATTCTTTATATGTTTTATATACTTTTTATTTTGACATAAATATTCCAACCCGTTTTTTACCAAGGGTATGTTAAGAGGTATTTACAGTTCTAAGATTGTATTATTGTTTCAGTTGGTGGAAGTTGCTAATGAGGAATTCTTCGACATTGACTGTGTTGACGTGAAACTTCAATATTTAGCGAAGGAACAGATTCTAGTGCAGCTGGTGATCTCTGGAGAACGTTACCGCAGAGCAGGATCCTTGATGTTGCAGTCATCCAATGGTGGACCGTCTGCAGTAATTTTTCCGGACAGTTAAAACGGGGTGAAGCAGTTTTATTCATTTTGTAAATATAAGATTGAGTTTATAATTAATTTGGTATAATATGTACTATATATAAGCCTAATTTTTATTTTGACGTAAATATTACAACCGTGTTTTACCAAGAGTATATCATGGAGTATTTACAGTTCTATGATTATATTGTTTCAGTTGGTGGAAGTTGATAATCAGGGATTCTTCGACATTGACTGTTGACGTGAAACCTCAAAATTTGGTGGATAAACATTCTAGTGCAGCTGGTCGATCTCTGGAGAACATGTTGCCGCAGAGCAGGAACCTTGATGTTGCAGTCATCAGATGGTGGGCCATCCGCAGTGATTTTCCGGACAGTTAAAATAGGGCGAAGCAGTTTTATTCATTTTGTAGAGGTAAGATTTAAATTGGCTATGGTTGGTGAGAAATTGAGTGGTCATGTACGTAGTTAGACCATAGGGACAGTCTATAGGGTGCTAGGGATGAACATTTTAGTATGAGGCGTCATTGGATGTGGCAACAATGGAATTCCAGATTGTTTCGTAATACTTTTAATAATTGCCTCGCGTTAGAGAGATTTAAATATTTAAAGTTGTTTATTATCCACCAGAACATCATAGAAGTTTTAGGACTTGTCTTACAATTTATACATAAATAATATATTAGCGAAATTAATTCATTATCAATATGGTTATTTACCATAGCTCGTCCCTCTTTATTATCCCATGCTAATTGGTTCAATGGCGAACGATTACATATAAATGTAATATATACAGCAACATGTGTATACACTAACATCTGAAGTCATTTCGGTTAATTTTAAATGTTGGTTAGTCTTATGGCAGGTTTCACAAATCCTCATTATCGTTTTAATACTTACATTTTAAGGATAATTACTGAATTTTTGCGTTTTTACCAAGCTTCGTTAGATGAAAACGGACATTTTATGACGCTTTATTGAAATTTTAAGGGAATCGTTTATCTAATTATCTAATGGTGGAAGGTTTTGATGCAGAGCTACTGTATTTGCATTATTTGGAAAATGATGAACGATTGGGGAATATTAACTTCTGTATGCGGAATAATCATTTTGATGAGTTGTCTGACAGAAAATTTCTATAAAGTTACCGCTTATGGTATGACAATAAAAACATTTTTCATTCGTGGAACAATATTGTAGCCTCGTTATCTTTTCATTGCGTTCGTGGTTTCCATTACGATAAAATTACACGAAGTAAGAATTTCGGTAAAATACAGAAACAAAAGACGATCACATTGGTCATTATTATAGTTACATTATTATTAGGCAATCTCTAGCGATATAACAAAATTAGCGTAGCTTATGTTAAAATTATATGCAAAATTGTTAAATGGATACTGCACGTAATTTAATGCATGCTATTTTTAATGAAGCGATGTTTGATAGATCGCAAAAATAATGCATTTTAAAATTACGCATTTTTCAAAGTTTTGTTTGGCTAGTTTTAACAAAGATTCGTGAAATCGGGCATTAAAAATATAATGAAAATCACACTTTTAGCGTTTTTCTCTCTATGAACCTTCTTGAATCAGTTAGTTGGCTTGTGAGACGCGTGAGAAAAGTTGCCATGTCTTTGATCGCCGATTGAGCAACCAGCGGAAAAACACGAATTCTGGCCGAACTAAAGTAAATTTCGAAATTACTGTTTCCGTAGAGTTATAGCTATAGAAATAAATTATTCCGGCGATATTTGAGACTTTACAATTGTTTATCCACCTATTGATTTGAAGAGAAGTTTAGTGAATCCAAAGTTTGGGCAGGAGCCGCCACTCTTTGTACCATAACAAAATATTAGTGTTGTAAAACGTTATTACTGATGAGGGTATACTTCTATGCACATTTATAGTTTCTGATAAAAGAAAGTAAGAAAATTATGGAAAAAATTGAAGTGGAAATAGGAATAACCAAAATATCTTATAAAATGGTAGGTCCTCAGTCCCCCATAGAATATTGCTTGCCATATTTGCCTATATTTCCGAGGTTCGTCGCAGCCATTTTCAATTAATATTTTCAGAACATAAAAATCCTGAGTATAAATTCCTTGGGAAGGGAAGTTAAGCTGTGGCTCTTTTGTCATATTTGACACAAAATAATTCAAAGCCTAAAATAAGAGGTCTCTGAGAAAATGTCACCCCTTTCACACCCAGTTGTGATACTAATGTTCTGAGCTATTAAAGACAGTCATTGGATAAAATACTTTACAAATTATTGATCAAGCAAATATAGCTATGAGTTATGATTAGAACAAGATTGGCAACTTGGAGGAATGTTGGTTCGTATCTGCTGGTTATGCTGAATTGGTTGCTTACTGATGTTTCCCTCTGGTTTGCCTTTCCACATGTGCTGCCACTGCAATTTGAGACTTAACATTCAAACTAAAGCTAATTTTCCATAAATATAATACAGATTACTTTTATATAATTTTCTCCATTCACCTGTCTCTTAGATTCATACATTTTCTTAGTATTTTCATTTACAAATAATATTTTTTGCTTCTCCTAAAGTAAGAGATTACTTTGTGCAACTATATAACTTGAAGAAGAGGTCTCTGAGAAAGTCATTTCTAAACTGTGTCCACAAATATAGTGTTATACTTTAAACTACTACTACTACTACTACTACTACTAACTACTACTACTACTACTACTACTACTACGCCGCTTTGGATAAGCATATCTAAATGAAATTGGTGACAATCAAAAGAGAAACTCAGTTTTGTGCATGTTAACAATGGAGAATAATGGACAACAATACAGAAACTAAACTAAATTTAATCACATTTTTTGTGGTCGATATGGGTTCATTGTGTTGGATATTTAGCAGACAGTGATGTCTGCAGCATCACTCATGGGGGCCACATTCAATGTCTGAGGTATAGCTAAAACATTTTGAGTTTATCTTTTGATTGTCACCAATTTCATTTAGATATGATTATCCAAAGCGATGTAGTAGTAGTTTAAAATATACTATATTTGTGGACACAATGCATTTTTAACACTTTTTTAATTATAGATTATGGGATAAGTCCATGTTAATACATGATGGCATGTTTCCCAATTTTAATTTCCTTCTGAGCCTCATTTTTGTAACTTGTAATAATTGTTTCTAAGTATTTTAGTTTTCATATCTTCAGGATTTTCCCTCATTTGTGTGTCCTCTCACATTTAATAAATTTTATTGCTTTTTTCTTCAGAGATGGTGGAGACGAGATAGCAGAAGTGAGAAAGGCCGTTGCTCCCATGCCAGTATTGAGAGCCACTGGTTGCAGTGAATGGTGAATTAAAATAGCTTACTTTTTTATATCACATCAAGTTAACTTGATGCCCAAGAAACTATTTAATAATGTACAATGTTTTACAGGTGAATTCCATAGTAAATAACTTAACATTTGCAACATCTTATATTTAATTGCTTCGATGCCTTAAAATATTACAAAGTTTTTTCTCAAAATGACATATAGTTCATATGATAGAGATTCCATTTCAGTCCTCAGGAGGCCCTTGGGTTAATAATAGTTTAAGGCTTCCATTTCACCTTTCTATACAGAGAGATGTCAGCTGGGTTGTAAGCCCTGAATATGTATGGTACTCATTTCTGTTATAGTTTGTCACCCCAGTACCATGGTGTTGCTAGTATTAGGTCAGTTAAAAAGTCCTGAGACTTGAACGTGTCATCTTCAAGATTGTAGTATAATGCCTGCATTATGGCGTGCCACACATAGATACAGTACAATTTGTAATACACTGTTCAAAACAATTAGAGGAACACTAGGTAATATGCAAATATTTTTTTATTGGATAAAGGTACAAACATGAAATTAATTAAGTACATTATTTGTGGTTATTTATTTATTTATTTATTTATTGTTCATGTCAGTAAAAACAAATGAATAACGCTGACAATGAACTTTTCAAATAATTCCGCTATGTAAGCAATTGAATCTTGTGCTTATTTTTCAAAGTTAAACACTCGTTATATAGAGTTAGTATCGTGTATGGCCTCCACGACATTCGATGACAGTTTGGCACCTTCGTGGCATGCTCCCAATAAGATTCTGGATTTCCTCTTGCGGGATATTCTCCCATTCCTCTTTCAGAGCATCTCCAAGTTGCTGCAGAGTTTGTGGAGCTTGATGTCGGTTCCTGACCTTCCTGTCTAGAAGATCCCACAAGTGTTCAATAGGGTTGAGGTCTGGGCTGACCGCTGGCCACTCCATTACCTCAATTTCATTCCTCCTCAGGAAATCCCTGGTGACAGCCGCAGAATGTGCCCTGGCATTATCCTGCATAAACAAATCCAGGGCCTACTCCAATGGTAGCAGGTACTATATGCTCTTCCAGAACGTGCTCGATATACCGGACAGCATTCAGTCGCTGGGGAACAAGTACAAGGTCCGTACGATTGTTGTACATAACTCCGGCCCACACCATTATGGAACCTCCTCCGAATCTATCAATTTCCTGTACAGCCTCTGCAGAAAAATCTTTCTCCTGGCCGTCCCCACACCCTCAATCGACCATCACAACGTGTAAGACGATACCTGGATTCGTCCGAGAAGAGCACAGACTCCTACTGGTTAAGGTTCCAATCACCATGGTTTTCAGCATACGTACGTCTTGCTGCCTTATGCCCATTTGTTAAGCGTGGTTTTTTAACGGGCCTTTTTGGACGAATATTCTCTTTCCTTAATCTGTTCCTTGTTGTTTGGTCTGAAACCCGGATTCCGGAAGCCATATGAAGGCCATTCTGCAGGTCTTTTGCAGTTTTTGTTCGCTGTCGAAGAGCAGAAAGAACAACGTATCTATCCTGGGGGCTTGTTTTAAATGTACGGTCCTGGCCACGTCTTCTACAATACTGACCTGTCTCTCTGTGCCTGTTGCGTAACCTGGACACCACGGAAGGAGAAACCCCAAGCTCTCTAGCCACTTGTCGCAGAGATTGACCTTGTCGTAAAAGATGTAGAGCATGATACACTTCAAACTCGTTTAAATGCCTCATTTTGTGAGAGACTTCAATAAACAAGGCAATAGTCAACATTCGTCACTATAGCAACATCAGGAAGCTTACCAATTAGAAGTGGCCAGTGCCTTCCAAAATAAAAAAAAAAATTCTCTATATTTGTTATTTGAGGTAATTTCTCTGTATTTAGGCCATGGATCTTTAAAATTTGTATCCAATGATAAAATTAATAATTCAATTTACATATTGTCCAACTTTCAGCACCACAGCTTTAAAAAACAATTACTTATTCAATTTATTACAAGTGTTCCTCTAATTGTTTTGAGCAGTGTATAAGGAAATATCAGAATTCTGACTTAAGGGCATTTAAAATTGACTTTTCTTGTTAACTGATGTCACTTTAAAAATACAAAATCAGGGAAGAAGAATAAAACAAATCTTAACCTCCTCCTGTCCCCAAAGACCTTCTGAGACCTAAAGTGAAATCACTTTATCTTTATTTATTTCTCATTCTGTAAAATAGTTATAAAATATTTAGGATCCAATTCTCAAATTATAACATTGATATTTATATTGCACTTATCCTGTTATTGCATTACTATACTGATAGTTCACACTGTAAATAAGACTCAACGAGTAGAGTAAAAAAAGGCAGGCAATATACACTACATGTGTCGCATGATTGTGAGTAATATTGTTGCTAGATCCAAGATGTTTTAAACATCTCCAAGTGTACTAACTGATTATTGTCTGTACTTAATATTTCAAAAAAAATTTAATTTAAAACTTTACAAGATTTGTTTTCTAAACAGTCGGCTGTTGTCAGATGGGTTGTCAACTCTGAGTGATAGGCCATATTTACCTCTTGAACAAGCATCTGGTATTCATTTCAATTAGAGGCTGAGCCAAGGCCATGATGTTGCCAGAAGGTTTGGGTCAGTTTAAAAATTGTGATCCCATTGGACTTCAAATCATTGATCTTTTGGCTTGTAGTATATTGCCATAACCATTTAAGCTACAGTGCAGTGTGCTCCCGAGAGATCATAAAACATTTAAATGTTTAGAATGTTATTGTAGAATTTTCTAAAGATTTGAGAAATGGGTAATATTTATTAGCAACAAATTATTCTGTATTTGAGGGTGTGGGCAAAAATCTTGATGCAACATATTTTTACTAAAATAAAGATTGAAGCATGATTTGTCATCTGTTTTGAGCCTTTCCTTTCAAAAGTCAGAAAGGAATTTTAATATTTTTGATTATACAAACAATATATTTCAAAATTTAGCAAAGAGGTTGATAATGCAAAAAAATAACTTTTCAGAAATATGTAAGTTGTTAACATTTTTTCTGACACCTCTCATTTGTCAAGTGATATTTGTTTTTTTGCATTAAGCTCTAAAAGTAAACAAAAGACAAACTAAAATAGGGATTAAATATTTTAAAGCCAAGTCGAAACAATGTTGCTGATGCATAAAGATGCCATTTCTTTTTAATTTCAATATTTTTCGTCTCACAGTGTACAAGAAATTTTAAAGATTGTCACTAAAAGCAGTGGCTAAAATTAAGAATATAAAAGCATCTGTCATAATCCTTCTGCATGATGTAATTGAGGGGCTTAGAACAGTAACATAAACCACATTCTGTTAACAAACGTCATTTATAACAATGATAGCAAATAAATGTATTGAAATATCCATAAAATAAATTGCAAGTGTGCCAGTGATGAATTAAAAGATATAGACACACAATGTATTACTGCCCAATTAGTATTTATAATTTTTTGAAACATTAAAATCATATCTCAGAAAGAACTATATGTTGCTTATGTTTTTGCCCTAAGCCCTTCAAATTTTAATTAGAGAACAAAAAGAAATTTTACTTCAAGAATCAATATTAAAAAAAACTACCATGTTTCTTACAGAACATAGTTTAGATGTAGCCACTTGCATATTCTTAACACATTTGCTTCAGAACTAAATATACAGTGTTGAGGAATGAGACCTCTACCGTTATCCTTGTTATTGTTTTCTTTGGACAAGCTTGCTGGCTTCTGTAATAAGGGATAAACATTGCAATTTTGGTGGAGATGGTGTTAGCGGCGAAACTCTTGCTTCCTAGAGCGCTGATTGGTGTCAATGGAGGTGGGGGGTGCTGCAGTTATGACTGCCAAATTAGAATTTGTCACATTTGTCAACTTTGAGCTAGAGATGGCTAATGCTGGTTTTTCTTTCACATCTTGCTGGAAATTCTTAAACATAGCTGTGGATGGTCTCTGTTATGGTTCCAAGTCCAGTCACTCTGGATGGTATAGACAGAGGCACAAGCGGCACTGCAGAGATGGGATCAGCCCCATCGCATCCAAACTTCAGATCGAGTATGGTTCAGTTGGTGTCTTCTTTATAGTTCCACCCTTTGTAGATCAGCTAAATTCGATAAAGTTGCGCTGTTTTAAGAATAGAGAATTGCTTGGACTCCAAATTGGAGGTAACATTCCCATCTCCAGCTCATCATCTTTATATTTCTTTGGTTTTGAAGCATATACTTCAGAATTTGATAATATCTGAAGCTTCACAGAGGGAAACTCTGTTTTTGGGAAAGTTTTAGGCGGTACAGCTCTTGATTGAGGTGAAGGTGAAGGTTTAGCAGGGAGGATCTGAAGCAGGCTAGAGTTCTTGCCCGAATTATGCGATTTTGGAGATGCAACTGACGTGTTTAATTTGGGCTTCACAGGTCTCCTTACTGGTGTTGAATTCAGATCCTTTGCTGCTATTCTTTGCATCTCTGATGATATATTTGGTGGGATCATTAAGTCCAAGTGCTTCCTTGAAAAAGGTGAAATTTTCTGACATCAAATTCTCACCATACAAATATTCTGCTACTTTTCGACTTTCTTGTCAGCAGGTACAGTATATATCAGCCATTTTTTTAAATGGCTTGTGTTTCTGTAGAAAAGTTCTCGTTGCCAACCAAACTCAAAAGGTTTGAGAGAAAAGCTGGATTAGACATGTCTACAGAGCTCTTCTTATGTCTCTCTCCACTAGCTGACAAAGCTGGGGACACACCGTGACTATATTGCCCATCAGAACTTTCTCCAGATCCTAGAGAAACTCTGAAACTCTTGAGCTTACTGAGGGGCAACTATTTCTTTAGAACTTGATTGTGTTTTTGGTAAAGTTTGTGATAAATTTTAAGTTTTATGATCTAAAAGTGAATATTCATTAAGACTATGAATTGTAAGTTGAATAAGCCTAAAATATTTAATTAAGATAAGGTTTAAAAGAGTATCATTTTATGAAAGGACATGGTTCACAGGGTGATGTACAGTCTGCATATAGCAGGCATCTCTTTATTCCATTAGTTTGTATAGGCATTTCTGGTCGTTGGCTTGCTTTATACATGAAATGGGCTTTTAATTTCCATAATGTAACTAAGGGTAACATAACATGGATGTAATGGAATTGGGAAAACCTCAGTTGAAGGACAAAGGAAACATGGCCACTTCTGTTGCTTCTCCTAAAGTGACTGAGAGCACAAACAGTGATGAAGAAATAGCAGGCAAAACTGCTGAATTGCATAATGATGGTACAACTGATGACAGTGTAGTGGCATCCAAGACAAAGAAAGATACTAGTGAAAATGCAAAAAAATGGTTACAAAGCAGGGCATAGAACATGCTTCCAGCACTAGTGAAAAATGGAAAATGCAGCTTGATTTGTCTGATTCAGCTAGCAGTTCTGATAGTGGAGAAAGTGAGGTTGAAACCACTTGTAAAATTGGGGAACTGCATACTGATGGTTTCAGCACATTGAACAATGATGAAATGGATGCCATGGACTTTCAGGGTTGAAAAAAATACCACTTCAAGGGGTTATGGAATAGTTTTGAACAAGATAATCTATTTGACAGAATCATCACTGAGTGTTTGCAATATAGATTGTGCTGAGGCAAACACATCCCCAAAATGACATATATGGGATCCAAATTTTAAGAGACTTACTTTCACAGTGTGATATCTTGTGTCGATGAAAATGGAATTGAAGAGGATGAAAAGGAAGATGTCACATTTACTTTGAAGATAATTTCATATTCAGAGAATCCTGCCATTAAAGATTAACCAATGGATGTAGATAGCAATTCTGAAGATTCATTCAGCATGAAAGAATCAAATAAAACTTCCCCTACAACTCTAAACAGGTCAAAAAGCAGAAGCAAAACAGACAGATTAGATTTTAGAGATTCAATAAATTCAGAATCAGGAAAAAAAAAAAAAAAAAAAAAAAAAGGCAGAGTTGCTGGAAGAACAACTTTCCATTTCATATGTCTAAATCCATTAAAGATTATGTTGAAGCAAAATCGGATGATGCAGATAAAGATAAAACAACAGTTTCTGAGAAATCAGATTCAAAAACAAAAGTAGATGAGTTGGAGAATATGGACAAAATGAAAGAAACTTATTCTTTCATTTTCCCCCACTTACAGGTTTGCTATCTTCAGTTTCCATTTATTTGAAAGAAACTAATGTAGAAAATGCTAAAACTGGTAAAGCAGATGATACAGCCATTCACACTAAAGTAGAAACATCAGGTATTATTACGGAAGAAATGTCATCAGAATTGACAAGTTCAGCAAAAAAATATGGAATGTTATGGATTACAGGCACTAAATTTACAAGAGCACAATACCAGAAATAGTTTTTCACCATATTTTTCTCTTACATACATATTTGCTTGAATCTGGTTCAGAATTTAGGTCTCCAGTAAGCTTATCAAAAGGAAACAATAACAAGGATAATGGTAGTAGTCTCATTGCTCAACATGCAGTAGTGAATATAAACTAAGAGATAATTAGGCAGACTTATTTAAATAAAATATTTTGAATGTTGAAAATGTTTAGGTAACTTTGAGTTCGTAAATGTCAAATATGGGGTATCAAATGTTCCTGTAAAGGAACAGGAATAAGTTTTAATTTGTCTTTTACATGGAATTCACCTAAGCTGCAGTTGAGAATATGTATTTCAATAAAAATTGCAATGGGAAGTAACACTGAAATAATTTACAATTTATGTGAATGAATCTGATTTTTTGTCTCACTTCATAAAACTACATGATTTTCAAAGCCATCTCTTCCATTGTCAGCTTGACTAAGTAGGAAAACTAAATAATACAATAATTTAAAAACCTTAATAATAGGGATGAACTCCAAAACATTTCCAAGTGAGGAAATGTTTTGAGCTGAAGTGTAAAGTTTGTGAATCATTTTATTATTTAAATATTTATATCATAATCAGTGGTGGCTCCTACCTTAAGTCTTCAAATATAATATTATGCAGGGACAAGCAAGTTGACTCAAGTTGTTTTGTTTGAGATCAATTTTGTATATCCTGGGTTCAAACCCCAGTGTCAACCAACTTGATAAAGATTTTCTCCTGTTTTTCAAGTGAAATGGTTAGGTTGGAATTTTACTATTAGGACCCTTTTCATCATAACTGTTTTAGAGTAACAAAAAAAATTAATAAATGGATGCCATGTGACTTCAGGTATTAAATGCATTTATAAGTAAGAAAAAAATGGGAACATAAGATTTAAAAATTACACAAAATAAATACCATTGGAATAAAACATTCTCTTGCCAAAGTAACACTTAGAACATGGGATTTTTGGATTGAATTATTAATTTCCACCAAAATTCGTGTTCTACCAGTGATGAGAGATATGAAAATAAGCTGTTTTCTCCTCGTCTCTTGTGGGTCTTCAAAGCCTACAAACTGATATCAGGGGATTCATACAAAGAAAATGAACCTGTGCTTCTAAAGCTTATTCTCTGCTCAAGATATCTGCAGCAGAAATAAATTGCTGACTGAAAGTATTTGGGCATTTAAGGAATTTGCCAAATAAAGTAAAAATACGGTTAAAATAACAATTATTTTTTAATGAAACAAAATTTTCTTGGGGGTTCAGCAAACTATTCAACATACAGGAAATGTTGCCACTGCTCATAGTGTAACTTCCCATGCATTTTCTATAAATCTGTATTCTAAATATTGGTGGTTAAGACCTATTGGTTAAGCCAAAAGTGAAATTAAAATAGTAAAAATTGGGATTCTATGCCAGGTGTAAATTCAAATAAAAAAAATACAAAAATTATTGTAGCAGAAAGAGAATATCAAATCTAAATTTTGCTTCAAAAATTCAGAAAAGCCTGAAAATTGAATGAGAAGTTGAAAACCTGAAAGATACAAAATTGTCACTTTTGAATAAGTCTTACTCTAACTAAAGCAGAATACCAAATAAATGGAAATATCCTAATAAAAATGCTGTCAAATACCTAATTTATTCTAACCATAGTTGGTTTTGGCAGTATACTCTAAGCTGTATGGTTGGAGTTTGTCCTGATGAGGTCAGAATTTTTAAATTGGCCTAAGCCTGGCAGCAACATGGCCTAATGTCAACTCAGCCTCTAGTGGAAATGAGTACCAGGTGTTTATTATGGGGATAAAGGTAGCTGTCATACAGGACTGAAAACCTTGCTGATACATCATTCACATTATTTATTTTTAATTTCTTTCTTTCTTTCTTTCTAGTTTTCTTTTGTTTACACTGTTGTTCCTTTTTGTTTTACCTTTGTTAACCTTCTTACCTTATTCATACATACAAAGACAAGACACATACCCAGACTCAAGGTGGAAATTTAGAATCCTCTATCCTGCTGGGAATCGAACCTGGGTTGCTGGAGTGGAAGGTAGGGACTCTACTGACTATGCCATGGCAATGGATGTTTTTCTAGAAAGGTGGAAATGTTAACTTTTTATTATCCCAAGGGTCTCCTAAGGTTCATAGTGGCATTACTTTATTTGTATAGCTGGTAACTAGTGGCCTGTTGAAAGATTGATACCTGGCATTGAATATCAAAACATCTTATTTTTTAATTTATATACAGTTAATTTCTATTTTGGGATTAATACCTTTTCTTATCATGTGGGATCTAGATTATCACCATGTAATCCAGGAAACTTGTTAAACTTACAAAATGTGTGGATAGCACATTTAATGTGCTAGTAAATAGACTAGAGATTCTGGGTTCAAATCCAAGTTTGGGCAAAAAAAAAAATGTAATTGCATTTATATTTTCACTTTCTGCTTTGGGTTCTGCTCTAGATGATATCTTTTTAATTTATATGTTGTTTTGGTAAATCACATTAAATAGGTTGTGTGTGCAGTGGAGAGCTTTAGGATGAGGTATGTTTATGAAGTAAGGGCTCCTTTTGCATTGGATGGTTTTTGGATATTTGGAAAAATTGTTGTGCATTCATATTTCTTTGGTGAATTGAAGAATGGGATCTTTCAGATTGATTTTCTCATGACAAAGATTTCATGCTCTTCTTTACTCTGAACTATGAAATGTGGATGTATAACTTTTTTTGTTGTATGTCCAAGACCAGCTAATGTCAATGGTGCTTAATGTTTTTTATGATATGTAATTAACTAGATTGTGTTTACAAGTTATGTATAATGTGTAAATTTTCTTTAGTGATTGCAATAAAGGAAGTTAAATAAAGTTTTGTGTATTCTTGTGAAATGTAACTATAACATAATCCTATTGAATTCCTTCCGGAGCGAGTCTTTATCGTGTTGGACTTAGTTTATTTTTTTGAACATCACTTATGTCCTGTTTGACAACTTAATTTCAATGCAGTATTCATCCATTATTTGTATACTTAAAATGTTATTGAACTTTCCAATTCAAAGCTTTAACACTTGAATTGGAATCTTAATCCAAGTTAAATTTCAAGGTATAATTTGAGAAGTTCACTGGAATTTTAGGTAGAGAGTAGAATTAATACAATCAATTTGAAGCAATAAAAGGAGCAAAAAATATACCCTAAGTCTCACACCTAAAAAAAAAAGTAACAGTCTAGCATCGAAAGAATTTTATTAAACAAACTGGTGCATACAAACACAAAATTTACAAGCACTTAATACAAAAATATATATATATCTTGTAAACTTCCGAGAAATTATTCAGATCTGTTGCTGCCACAAAATCTGAAACAAACCAAACAATTTAATTAGCAGCTATAAACATAACTTCAAGCAGAACATGTAAAGTAATATTTGAAGAGAAAAATTATATGCACAGACTTAGGTTTGAACCCAGGACCTTCAGCTTTCTAGGCTAATGTTTTTCTGCTGAGCTATCTGGGCACTCCAATCTAAATGTGAATTTTTCTCTTATACATTGTTAATTCCCAATTGCATGATAGAGCAAAAGCTCATAGCATACAGCAATCAGAAATTAATGTACAAGAGAAAAATTTGCATTTAGATTGGAGTGCCCAGATAGCTCAGTAGAAGAGCATTAACCTAGTAAGCCAAAGGTTCTAAGTTCAAACCCCAGTCTGAGCATATATAATTTTTCTATTCAAATATAATTCATCCTTCAAAGAGAAGTATGAAATTAATAATAAAAACATGTAAAGTAATTCCATTCCATTGATACAGTTTAAACTCTTAGCTTGTAGGTACATCTACATGCCACGAGTGCATATATCAGTACTCTGTCCATAGTAATTATGCCCAAGGGCAGGTCTTTCACTGCAATCATAGCATTTTCATGCTATGCTTTGCAGCTTTACTAGGGAATTATAGGCGTGACTTTCTGTTGCTTTCCACACCAATGAAGGCTGGATGATTTTTTGGGGACTGTTGGGCCCTAAGCTTCCTGACATTTGTCTCACAAGTGAGGAAAAACCTCATCCAGGAGCCTGTCCCGACCAGAAATCGAACCCAGGCCTGCTGCATGACAAGGCAGCATGCTACCTCAAGACCACAGCAGTTGACATATCAGTAGTATACTCTCCAAATATGTACCAAAATTTATATATACATAAATGCTAACATATTTACATTGCAGATATTTCCGATTTCACTAAATTTTCCTTAATTTGTTGGTTTTATCTTTAATGGGAAGCTCATCACCTTACTACTTGAACAATTAAAATATCCACTTCTGTTTAAGTAAAATTTTATCACCTTACCTCATTCTTCTTAGACCAGGTTTCAGGACCTTTTTGGTTCATCCTCAGTATTTTCATGACTTATGTCATCTTAAAGACAACAACAATGGTCGTGAACATTCCGAGGATGGAATACAAAAATAGTCTAAGAAGAATACGAAGCAAGGTGATAAAACTTTACTTTAATATCTCAGTGTTAATTCCTTTAAAGACAATCTCCTTCTACGCCCACTTTCAAAGTTCTAGAGGAAAATGTTTATTGTTATTACAAAGAACCAGTCACTGAACTAATTTCATTTATCCAGTTCATTCTTGTAAACTAAGGCAAACTGGTAATAAGAACACTATGCCTAACTTTTTTTTTACACTGTAACAAAAGAGTAGTTTACATTTTAAAATAATTTACATTTAATTCTTTTTATTCAACACTGTAATAGCTCATTGGCATTGTAATGCAAATGTAGGCATGAAAGTATCAACAAAATTTGCTCAGAAACTAAGGTTCTTTTATATGCCTTAATGTACCACACAGGAATCCTGGCTTACTTCCCTTCCATAACAAGAAATTGGCATTTGGTAGATCTTTTCCCCCAGATATGATACAGGTATCGTTCACCAGTTAAATTATTCAGTGAAATGTTCTTAGTAATACATTTTTTAGGCTACATCTAATACATTTTGGCCTTTTTCTGCTACCTTGTATCTCCTTCCATTAATATCTATCAAAGCTAACCTTTAAATCAAATAGAGCATATTTCCAACTATAAGAAAATATATATAGCAAAACTGCCAACATTTTGACTATATCACTGCTATCCTGTGAATTATATGTTTAATACAGGACTACAATTATTATAGTTTTTACCAAAACTTAAGAACCTCAGTTCCAGAAAATAGCTTTGACTCACCCCCTCTACTTTCCACTCAAATTTCAGCAAACAAAAGATGACCCTTGTTATACTTTCAAATACCAGTGAAGAAAAAGTGACATTTGTCCTAAATATGATATCAAAATGCAGTGGGGTTCAAAGTGTCACTAATAGTTGACTTCAGGTAGTGGTGAAAGGCAAGTTTTTTAAGTTATTAAAATCGCATATTATACATTATACATATAAGAAGTCCCTTAGCCTCAACATTGGAAAATGTCTCCAGGAAACAAGCTCAGATCCACTAATAAGGAGGCAGGGATGCTGTAACCTAAGCCAACACATTTACATTGTGTGTGTATATATATATATATATATATATATATATATACTATTTCTCTAAATTTTCCTTTTAATTTATTGGTTGCACCTTTAACAGGGTCAGCCACGGTGGACTAGTGGTTATGCTCCTTGCCTCTGGTCCCAAGGATCGCGGGTTCAAAAATCCAAGAAGCAAGTCCTCCGGGAGGGACTTTAACCCGTGGGTCCCGAGTCTCAAGATTTTCAGGCTCGTAAAAAATCCTTAAACCCGAATGAAAAGGCCTCTAAGCAAAATTTACCGAATTTTCCTGTCCTAGTACTACCTTGGTTTCCTAGATGTCAGTATAAGGCGGAATGCTGACCACGGACCATTCAAAATTACATCTATACGAAAACAAGTGTAACTAAATTAATATGGTTCAAATTCTTCCCTGCATGGGGAGAGCGCATAAAATCTCTGTAAAGGGAAACATGGGCTTACAATACAATACCTTTAACAGGAAGCTCATCACCTTACTGCCTTAAAAGTGTAAGTAAAATTTTACCACCTCTCACTTCATTCTTGGACCAGGTTTCAGGACCTTTCGGTTCCATCCCTAGTATTTTCATGACCGTTATGTCATCTTAAAGATGACTACAATGGTCATGAAAATACTGAGGATGGAACCAGTCTAAGATGAAGAATACGATGTGAGGTGGTAAAATTTTACTTAAGTAATACCTCAGATTTAATTCCTATAAAGTCAATCCCCTTCTGTGTTAAATTTTAAAGTTCTAGAGGAAAATGTTTATGGTAATTACAAGAACTAGTCACTGAACTAATCTCATTTATCCAGTTCATTTTTGTAAATTAGGGCAAATTGGTAATAAGAACATGGACAAGCCTAACTTTTTTACAGATTACAACCAGATTGTGAAGAAATTAGGTAGCAATTCCAGGTTGAGAAAACCAGCTATAATGACTAGGGGATCCAACATACTGACTACTAGTCACTCCAATACTGGCTAGATGATCGTTCACCTTTGTGATAAACAGATGTGAATATGAGGCCAGCAACCAGCTGGTAGGCCAAGGGCCTTCTAGACCAGTTGCACCATGAAGTTTTTCAGTTTTGACAAAACCCATCATTGGAATATATCTAAATCACAATCTTATTGCATGTCTATTGTTTTGCCGGTCATATTTTCTGTTTCAAATGTTAAGTAAAACTAAGAAAAAAGCCTCTAGATGTCAGGACCATGAATTTAATCCCAAGAACACTACAATATTGTATATTGTCATGTTAAATCTGTAGCACCACAACTATTATTCAGAAAACTGAATGAAAAATACATTTATTATGATGACTATCAATTCTATAACAATTGAATAATTAATTGTAGGCTTTCACGGCCGGCGTCTTGATCCATATTTGGTTCGTCTTCCGGGCTTATAGGCCGTGGTCTGGTTGTCTTCTTACTCGACGTTTCGTCTACTGCTGCGGTAGACATCATCAGGAGATACTGCGTGCTTTCTGTGAACTCCTCAACAGTCGGCTGCAGACTGGCTGGTCGTTGGAAACTGTCTCTCTGTTTATAGCTAAACCCCGGGTGGAGGGAAGGTTTTCTGCGCGCACCGAGTTTTGCGTTGTATTGCCGTTTGCAGAAGTCATAGGCTTCGTTGTCGTGTTATGCAGTGCTGGGATCCAAATTTTGTTTATCTTCAAGGTTTCTTCTTTTTTGTTGAAGGAATTTTTATGTTTATATATTTCTATGGCTTCTCTGTATAGTCTGGTGTAGTAATGTGATGTTTGTGATAATACCTGGGTATCTTCAAATCTTATAATATGTTGTTGGTTGTTCATCAAGTGTTCCGCGACGGCCGATTTTTCATTTTGTTTTAACCTGCAGTGTCTCATGTGTTCTTGTAATCGTGTGTTGATCATTCTTTTTGTTGTACCGATGTACACCTCTCCACAACTGCACGGGATACGATATATACCGGCATGACTCAAAGGATCTCTAGTGTCTTTGGCTGGGCGTAGTAATTGCCTAACAAACAAAAATTTGAAAGTTGAATTTTCAGTGGATTAATGATCTATCCAGAGAATATCAAGGCATGGTAGATGTAAAACCAACCCTACTCTCTCCCAGACCTGTTCTATTTATTTTTAAAAGTTGGCTTTTAAGCGAAAAGTGGTGGACGAGGCAATTATTCAATTATAGAAATTTATTTATTCATATCACTTTTTTCTTTTTGCAAATGCTCCAGGTTGTCTTTCGACATTCCTGGTGTTCTCTCCTGGCATGGCATACTTGTAACCCACTTCTGAGGTTGGGGCGCCTGGAAGGCGGGGTTACGTTGCCCCGATGATATGAGAGTTGATGATGGTAATGATACATCAGGAGAGACCTTAAATTAAACTTAACCTAATTAGGCGAATATGATATTGATAATGATGGCCAGATGATGTTTGGGAACCATTTGGGCCTTAAAGTCTTACAGGTGAGGAAAAACCTCGAAAAAACCTCACCCCGACCAGGGATCAAACCCGGGCCCGCTGCGTGACAAGCATGCTACCTCGAGACCACTGCAGTGGATATCAATATCACATGCACTTGTACAAACTAACTCTTTGCTCCCAAGCTTTTAAATCCAAGATCGCCTGCCTTCGGTATGGGGTGAGAATAGAAAAATTATTTTTGGCAACCTAGTGGGTACCTACTCATAGCCAATAAAATAATTATTCCAAGTACTTACCAGAATGTATTCCATTCCTGTTTTGACCGCTGATGCCAGCTGAGTTGAATCACAGAAGGCAAATCTGAAGTAGCCCTCAAGCAGCAGCCATGGAGATTTATACACACATTCGGTAGAGATGGCAGCAGTAATAAGGTGTCTTCGGTGTAATCTGATAACGCCCTACAATCAACGTCCCAGGCACCAGGAATTGACATCTGCATCTTCATTAATGTCCCAGCAATTTGTACCTGTAAATACAAATACAAGCACTGTAAATCCAGAAATGCTATTCATTTGATAAAATATATAATTAACATTGGGGCACTCAATAACACAGTTGATTAAGGCAATACAGTACAAGATAGAAGACTGCAGGTTCGAATCTTAGGGGGATAGGACTAAAACTGCCCTAAACTATCTGATAGAACTATACCCCAGGGTTGAACTAAAAAGAGTACCGAGTATGTTCTGGGGGTAAAAACGATCGTCATGCAGGGCTGACAACCTCATTCCAAATGTAGAAAAATAGAAGCCTTGATCTCCTACTACTGTGAGGACCTTCTAAGGCCTGCAGTGGAGTTACTTTCATATATCATTAACATTATATACTTCATGTTTTAGGCTTATTACCCCGTTATGTCTCCCATTGGTCACATTCAACTGAGGCCAATAAGCTCATTTGTCTTTTTGATTAATAAGTTCTCTACTGTCAATCTTAACACCATACTATACGTTAGGTTGGTTTTATGGGGTGTTGCATAACTACCAGTTATCAAATAACTTATTTTCTTTTTTATTAAGACTTGAAATGGGCTATCTATGCCACCCTACCACCTGTAAATATTCGATCATAGAACAAGTGACTGCTAGCATCATGTTCTCACTATAGCCAATTGCTAACATGTTTACTCACATATGAAGTGATTCTATCCCAGGATTCCACCTACATTAGTGGGCACATTAGGGTGAAAAAATGGGCAGATTAGTGTACACCAGATAAGAATTCACTTGTTTGTTAGCACATTTTTTGAAAATGTTGGCTACACTGTCTGAACAATGACTAATATTTATTTTACATTTTTTTTTGTTTAATGCCACCTGTTTGTTACTCAACATTTCAGGTATTCTCTCCTAGCATTGGCATATTGTAACCCACTTCTGAGGTTGGAGCGTCTGGAAGGCGGGATTACGCTGTCCCAATGATATGTTGGGTGATGACAATGGGTAATGATGCGCCAGGAGAGGCGAATGTGATATTGATAATAATGATGGCCAGATGATGTTCGGAGACCGTTTGGGCCTTAAAGTATCCTGACATTTGTCTTACAGGTGAAGAAAAACCCCGAAAAAACCGCACCCAGGAAACTTGTCCCGAGCAGGGATCGAACCCGGGCCTGCTGCGTGACAAGACAGCACGCTACCTCGAGACCACAGCGGTGGACTTATTATACATTATAAATATGATGATTTTAGGTTACTTTGAGCTCTATTTCTCTTCATTTTAAGAGATTTCTCACATTTTTTTGAAGAAAAAAATATTTCTCTCAGATAATTATTCACATATTGCAACAATAAATTGCGCATTTTCCCTTTATTTGAATTCATGCAAATGGCACAATGACTAGAATCAAAATAAAGTTATGTTTGTAATATAAACAACCTGACATGTTATCTCTAACATAGAGAGAACTCTCTGCAAATTAAAGAGAACTTTTGCAATTTAATACAACAAATCTTTGTTTGCTTTTCATCCACTACCTACTTTCTTTCCCATTGTAAAACCTGTACATACGCAGCGATTTATGTTGTGTTCCTGCACATGTGGGATTGTTGAGACATGCGTGAAGAGTATTACTGCTTCCTCCCCAAATTTAAAATAATGGACACACTAACTTCTCTACAATCTAAGCCATTTTAATTGATATTATTTATTTATTTTTAATTATTATACAGAAAAAAGAAAAGAGGAAGACCAAGGTTAACATGGAAGGAAAACATGAAGACAGTAATGCAAGCTAGAGGGCTAAGCATCGAAGATGCCCAAGACCGTAGGCTTTGGAGGTTTGGCACGGGAAGACGGCAGCAGCTGTAAAAACCCGAAGATAGATAGATAGATTTTTAATTATTATATTTTCATTTAATTCCATCACGCAACAGGCCTATGATAGTCTTGGCCGGTGGACTCATCAAGCCACATTTGGTCGGCATATCGGGTCCCTCAACCGTTATTGCTTGTTTCCTCAACTTGGAATTGTTATGCCTATTTATTGTAGCTACCCAAATTCCTCACCATGTTCGGTGGGCACCGGTCCCGTACTAGCCGAAATTCCATTTTAAAATTTCTTCCGCAATGGGGACTCGAACCAGCGCACCAAAGCATCATGCCTTAAATCGTTCGGCTATGTCGTGAGACATTAAATTTACCATTTTTGTAAATATGGCTTGAAAACATTTACATATCTAGTGCATTAATGATACATTTTTGTAACGTTATGGTTTGTTTCTAAGTGATACACTTTTATGTGATTCCACGAGCCACCAATGACAAATTACAGAAGAAGGCTTTTGGAATATTATGTGTAATATAAATAAGTAGAAATGCGCACATACCGTGCATGGAGGTAATTACATTACTTTTCCTTACTATACGCTGCGATTGACTTCTGTCTCTCCTTACATTTTATAATGTGATATCTGTCACAAAATTCTAGACACAATATGCACACACACTTGTCATTTGGTTCGTGGAAGGTCTTGTTACTGCACATCTTGTGGTGGAAGCCATGGATTGCCAATCTTGTCGTCACGTGTCGCATTTCATGATTAGCTTCCGTCCAGATCCTATCTTGCATTGCACACGTTGCATAGAACTCCTCCAGTATGCTGTTTTTCTTCTTGTACAGGTCTTATAGGAGCTTTCTGAAGGCGTCATTCGCTGGGAGAATTATCTCGCATCTTAGTTCTTCTATCAAAAATGTCTCCCTGGTGAGCTCATACACTAGCTCGATCTTGCGTTCTATGGTACTCCTAGAGCTCTCTTCAGATATCTAGCTTTCACCCGCTCTATTTCTTCCAACTGATTGTACGTGAGATACTCTCCCACTGTTTCTAGTCCATACGTCAGGGTGGGTAGTATCTTTAACCGGAACATGTCCATAGCTGTGCTGATCGATAGTTTTGAGATGTTTCTGATTTCATTCATGGCTCTAGTGGCCGCCACTGCTCTCGATCTTATGTGTATCCTGAAGCTTTTCCCAGTTGTCTGGATTGTGATACCTAGATATCTGAAATTGTTTGTCCTCTTGAGTAGGTTGCCATTGCATATTATGTTTTCTGCTTCGGTGAGTTTCCTCCTTTTCTGAACACTACCAGTTCCGTCTTCTCTTTTCGTTAATTTTGATGTCGTTTCGCTCCGCCCAATCGCCTAGTGTGTCTAGTGCTGACTGTAGTTTGTCCACATCTGTCGTTGCGATGGCCATGTCATCGGCGTAGATGTACGTAGTCGTTCCTTCCATTCCTTTTGTCACATCGTGTGTGAGGACGTTAAAGAGGATAGGACTAAGCGGACGCAGTTTGTCTGTGGTATCCAATCGGATTTGCCTATTCCGTCTTCTATCTGGATGTGGTTTTCTGCAAGAATATTAGATATCAAAGTCGTCGTACTCGTTCTGCCAATTAGTTCCTCCAGTTTGCTTATTCGTATCTTTCTGTCGACCAAATCGAAATCTTTCGAGTAGTCGACGAATACCACATATCATTTTCCTCTGGGTTTTTCTAACGTCTGCTTTATTTGGTCATCATCATCATTCCAGGGATTAGGCAATTTCCCGTTCCGACTTCATAATGCATCAGCCCAACGTCTTCTAGGTCTTCCAACATCACGTCTTCCTCTTGCTTGATAATTTCTTGCTAATAATGGATACCTCTTCTATTTTATTTGGTCTAGCAGGTTTTCTACTGCCATGAACGTGGATCATCCCCTCCTGAAGCCGAACTGTTCTTCTGGTAGTATTGGGTCGAGCTTCTCTGCTAGCCTTTTGGCTAGGATTCCTGTTAGAAGTTTCAATGTCGCTGGCTCTAACGCTATTCCTCTATAATAGCGTTTGATGTTTTGATTTCCAAGTTACAGACTTACTTACTTACTTACTCACTGGCACTATCGAACCCGTAGGTTCATGCCCGCACGGACATAAGCTCTCCATACATCCCTATCCTGAGCTAATGCTTTCCAATCATTCCCTGTATAATCTACTTCCCTCAAATCATAGTTAATATTGTTCTCCCACCTCATTCTTGGTCTACCAACTGGGCGTTTTCCTTCTGCCTTTCCTACAAGAAGTTTCCATGCACGTCTTTCATTCCCCATACGCGCAACATGTCCTGCCCATCGCAGTCTACGGGACTTAACTGTTATTATATCTGGCTTCCTATAAAGACCATGTAGTTCATTGTTATGTAGTCTTCTCCATTCACCTGTCTGTTCATCTCTCTTTGGTCCAAAAATTTTCCTAAGAACTTTATTCTCAAATACTCGTAATCTCCTTTCCTCCCTTAAAGTAAGAGTCCATGTTACTTACGAGGTAAATTGTAATGTATGGGTAAGAATTCACAATATTAATAAAAAAAAATTACAACACTCTCTATACTTTATATTACACGTAATCAGCATTATGTGTAATATAAAGTATAGAAAGTGTTGTAATTTTTTTATTAATATTGTGAATTCTTACTCATACATCAATTTACCTCGTAAGTAAGTCTATAACTTGGAAATCAACACATCAAAAGCTATAGACTAGGACGGACAAGCTATGGAATCAACGTGCTATCAAGTTCCAAAACAACATTAAATACTTTTAGCTTGAAACTTAGAAAAGAGTCATGTTCATTGAACTGGTGAAGCCTTTGTTTTATATACCTACTAAAGTTTTGATTCGGATATAGCAAGCTCTGCAAACATCTCTCCCATTCTCATTCGTTATGAACAACATGGTTTATACAGTACCTACCGTATGCGACACAGTAACTTCATGCATTTGGTGTCTAAGATTAAGCGCTTATTTTTAATGATGTTTCTTAAAGGCAGTAATCGGTCCTGAGTGGACTAGTGGTTACTATGCTCGCTTCTGATTCCGAGATCGCGAGTTAAAACAACGGGGGCGCCCTCAGGTCTTTATGGGCACAAAAATTATTTTTTTTTTCAGGAAGGAAGTAAAGCCATACGTTCCGTGTCGTAGATTTAACGGGCATTAAATAATCTCGAGCCTGAAATAAGGGACTTCGGAACATGATTTATGGACCCTTTCACATGCAAATTTGAAGTGCAATGCCCTTTTTAATAAGCAATTTATTCTTGAATATAAAAAATCCTGTATCTTAAGGAATTAAATTTATTACAGAAAATTAAGCAACTTTCATATAGAAACCAATATAAATATCATCCAAAAATTTCCTTCCCACTAGCTTTCAATGAACTGAGCTCAGGACCAACAAACGTCGCAGTCCCCAGAAATTTATATGGTATGATGCTCCAAATTTTTAAGGCAAAACCTCCAAATGTTTCCCACCCTCGCAGTATATGCACTCTTGCAGTTTGAGATAGCATAATATGTCCGAGATAAAAATATTTTCAAATGTTATGCATTTTCACTTACAGGATTCAGAAAGAAGCATTTGAAATTAAAAAAAAAATTATTGAATTATGTAAAAGTAGCTTCTTGCTGCCAGAAAACGAAACAAGCGACTTGGCGTTGCCAGAGCCGAAACGCACTACGTATCATAGGTCTACGTAGAACAAGGCGTTAAAAATTAAGTGGAAAATTACTTGCCTGGGAATTCAATATTTATTTAATCTTATATGATGTTATACTACAGAAAAAAATGTTACATGCAAATCTGCCATGTCTTAGTTTAAAATATTAATAGTGAGACTACAAGAACCGTGTCTGCACCACAGCCGAGTAGTTTAAGGACGAAACCATGATGGTGCAGAGCTAAAGAACTTGTGCTGGTTAGAGTCCCCATGGAGGATTAAATTTTCTCATGGAATTTTAGCCTGTTTATGATACTATGCCCATTCAGCAATGTGAGGAATTTGGGTATCTACAGTAAGTAGCGGCTCCAGGTTAAGAAAGCGAGCTACAACAGCTGGGGAACTCGACATGCTGACCACATGTCACCTCTGTACTGGCTAAATGATCATCCATCTATGTGTTTAAAACATGTGGATTTGAGGCCAGCGCTTACCCGGTAGACCAAGGACCTTCTTGATCTGTCGTGTCATGGACAATTTTTAACAAGGAGGATGCATCAAATTTCCGTACTTTTTATTTGAGAAGGATTATAGAGCCAGAGAAAGGCAATGGTAAACTGGAGCTTGGCCATAATAGAACTAAATTGAAGGGTGATGGCTAAAAACAGTCATATTATGCTTCTATTGCAGTATTTATCTTTTAAGGTAATGAAAGTAATTTTACTAGAATGGTAAAAGTTAATGATTAAACACTGTGAATAAAATACATTTTATTACAGAAAATGTGAATACAACTAATTTTCTACATAATTGCACTACAAAATATTTTTCTTGAAAAAAAAAATAGACTGATCATTTTTAGACATCATCCATCAATTAATACCATGAGGAGAAAGATACTACAAATCTACCATTAATTGACTCAAAAAGTTTTATTGCCCCCTCTTCATATCAAATTAGATATAATCAGGTAATTTCTCAAAATTTTGGACAAAAAAGTGACCCCTGTTTCTAATACTAATTAAACAATTTTCAATTCTGTCCAAATTTTAAATTATGAGAAAGGTGATTTTGATGGGTCACTGATTCAACAACATAACTGCTAAGTAGATTTTAATTCAGCAAACGGAAGTTAGGTTTAGATACCTGTTAAACCCTATAGATAAAAAAAAATGTTGCAGACCTGTGTAATTGACTCACACAATTACAGAATTTAAGTTAGCAGGTCCTTCATCCAACAGTAGAACTTTCATGCAACATAAAAATACAAATAAACTTCTAGGCACCGATCGGCTGCGGTGGAATAGTGGTTGTGCTCCTTGCCTTTAGTCCCGAGGGTCGCGGGATCGATGGATCTTTTAGGAAGGAAAAATCCAAGAAGCAAGTCCTCCGGGAGGGACTTTAAACTATGGGTCCCGAGTCTGAAGATTTTTCAGGCTCTTAAAAGATCCTTAAGACTGAATAAAAAGGCCTCTAAATTTACCGAATTTTCCCATCCTAGTACTATCTTGGTTTCCTAGATGTCACTATGAGGCGGAATGCTAACCCCGAGCCACTCAATGACATCTGAAAACAAGTGTAACTAAATTAATATGGTTGAATTTTTCCCCTATAAGGTGAGAGCGCCTAAGTCCCATTGAGAAAGAGAGGAGAAGAGAGAGATGGTGTGAGAGAAAGAATAATAGATCGGATGTCTAAAGTTTGGGTGGTAAGAGTGAAAGGAGAGAATAAGGGGTAGCGAAGAGAGTGAGGAGGATGAGAGCGGAGCGGGGAGAGGCGAGACGAGGAGAGAGAGAGGCGAAGAATGACGAGGAGTTGAGAGAGAGGGAGCGTCACTCGAGCTGAGAAGAAAAAGGAGAGAGAGGAGAGACAGAGAGCGAGAAAAAGGAGGAGAGAGAAAAGGACGAGAGAGGAGAGAGAGAGAGAAGAGAGGGAGGGAGGAGAGATGGGGCAGAGAGGAGGGACGTAGGTGAGAGAGGAGGAGAGGAGAGAGGGGGGAGAGGAGAGAGAGAGAGATGAGAGGAGCAGAGGAGGACGAGGGGGGGTGAGAGGGGGAGATTGGAGAGGAGAGAAGAGGAGAGAGGGAGGGGAAGAGAGAGGAGAGAGAGGGGAGAGAGCGGAGAAGGGGTGGGAGAGAGATGAGGAGAGAGGGGGGAGAGAGATGAGAGAGAGGGGAGAGGAGGGAAGAGATGAGAGAGGGGGGAGGGGGGAGAGAGAGGGGAGAGAGCGGAGAGAAGGGTGAGGAGAGAGAGAGAGGGGAGCGGGGAGGAGATGAGAGAGAGGGAGAGAGATGAGAGAGAGGGGAGAGAGATGAGCGATGGAGAGGGAGAGAGGAGAGAGATGAGAGAGGGGGAGAGAGGGGAGAGAGGAAGAGAGAGAGAGAGAGAGAGTGAGAAGGGAGGGAAGAGAGTGGAGAGAGAGAGAGAGGAGGGAGAGAGAGGAGATCGAGAGGAGCGGAGGGAGAGAGAGGGAGGAGAGGGAGAGAAGAGAGAGGAGAGGGAGAGGAGAGGTGGAGAGGACGAGGAGAATGAGAGATGTGGGAAAGGAGAAGTGGAGAGAAAGGAGAAGGAGGGAGGAGGGCAAGGAGGAAGAGGCCGGGAAAGGAGAGAGAAGGGGGGAGAGGGAAAGAGAGAGAGGAGGGAGAGAGAGAGAGAGAGAGAGAGAGAGAGAGAGGGGGGAGGGGGGAGAGTGAGAGATAAAAGGCTTACAAGAAGAAGGAATAAACACCGAGGTATATCATCATCATCATAGTACATTCACGAATTTAGGCCATTTGTTGACCTGTTTCGGCCTCAAGAGAAACACCATCCAGAAGTCTTTTGAGTGGACGTCCTGGTCTTCTTCTTCCTGCAGGTTGATATTTAACATTTGTTTGGGTATTCTGTGATCTTCCATTCGATGAACATGTTGCATCCATCTTGACTTATAATCAGAAATTTTGTTTTCTAAAGATTCCATGTGTAATTCTTCTAAGATGTCTTCATTTTTTTTGTGATCTAGTAGTGTGTATCCTGCAGTCCTCCCAAGATATCTCATTTCAGCAGATCTAAGTCTCTGTATATCCTTCTGTTTCAACGTCCATACTTCGCTACCATACAAAAGAGTTGGAAGAGCCAGTGTTTTATACACTTTCAGTCTTGAATGCTTTTGGACTAACTGTGGCTTGAAGATAGAATTTATTAACCCTAAAATTCTTAAAAATTTAGATATTTTTGCATTTACATCCTTTTCTTCTTCATATGAGATATTGCATCCTAGCGAGATATAAATAAATAAAAATGCAAGTAAACAGTTCGATATTATTATAGAACCGATATATTGTGATTATAAAAAATGTGCAGTTAAAATGTTTTTACTAAAGTACGAAATATGCCAAACAAACATATTACTCGTATAAAATTCATATTTCACGATACTTTTAACAATATACAAAAACAGTTACTTTTCCACGCTATATGAAGCATTAAAATAAATAGTTTTTTTACGTGTGTTTGAGAATAAAGTTTTTAGGAAAATGTTTGGACCAAAAATAGATGAACAAACAGGCGAATGGAAAAGATACTCGTATAACAGTGAGCTACTTTATTTTTGTTTGAAACCATATATAATAAGAACAGTTAAGTCTCAGACTGCGAGTAGGACATATGGTAAGAATAGGGAATGAAAGAGGGGCATGGAAGCTTCTTGTAGGAAAACCAGAGGGAAACCAGTTGGTAGGCCAAGAACGAGTTGGGAGAATAACATTAACCATGATTTGAGGGAAGTAGATAATACAGGGGTTGATTGAAAAAATTAGCTGACCTTAAACCTACGGGTTCGATAGTGTCAGTGAGTTAGCCATTATTCTACGAGTAACAAGTGAGTGTATAGTGTCCTTCCCTTATGAAGACTTCTCAATATACACAATACCAACCCTAGCAGTTTAACTAGTAAGTACAATAAATTGTGCAGAACACAAAACTTATCGGTAGTTAAATAGCTCCAAAAATAAACAATAGAAGAACCTAAAATTATTAGTACAGTTGTGTAGAATACACGAAACAGTTAAATGGCTCTGAAAAGAAAATAATAGAAGTTAAAATTATTGTTCAGTTGCATAATAAATGCAAATCAGTATTAGAAATATCGAGAGAAAATGGTTACCATGGAAGAGTGGCACAAAGGAAATACGAGAATTCAATGTCACCATGCCACCAACAAAATTCAAATAAAAAAAAAACGAAAAAAAAATTGTTGCAGTATGTAACTACCTGAAAAAAAAAATGCCTATATGTGTGTGTCGATTTTTTCCCCAAAAAAATGTAGAAATGCCTTGAAATAAATTGAGATGCTGAGCTCAAAAAATCAGTTATAATGTAAAATGTGTATTAGTCATTGCTCAGATAGTGTTGCCAACTTACCACAAAACCCGCTAACAAACAAAATACGTAACGCTAAACTAATCTCGTGTACTATTATTTAACTCGCCCATTTTCTCACCCTAACTTGTCCACTGATATAGGTGGACTCTTGGGAATGAATCCCCTTATATGTTGGCAATTGACTCTAGCGGGAACATGCGTTATCACATTGGTCAATAAGACTCTAAAAGTCTTTTGTTCTCTGATCAAATATTCACTGGTGGTACGATGGCTTAGAATAGCCGAAAGTATTTTGTCAATTAAAGAAAAATAAATAAATTGATCAAATTATTCACTGTACCAAACATTTTTTACACTCACTGAATCTCATTCAATAAACAGCATACTCTCTCGTCCAGGCGGCGGCTTTATCTACACGGCATCGGTGCAGTGGCATCTGACTTCTGCTGATTGGTCTCCGACTAATTTGGTAACATCTCTGGAAAAGAAAAAAAAGTAGAGAAATGATTATGCAGGAACGTCTGGATTCAATGATGATAAAAGACTGATGGGTGGTCGGCTATTTGATTGTAATATGCTGAGGTACTGTCATTTATTTAATGAGGAAAATTTGTAATGATGAATAATAATATATAATAACCAGGAATGGATTTCTATGAAAATATAGATTATTAATGAACCAAAAATAAATTCTATTTTGCACGTTCTTTTTTTTTCTGTATCACAATATGCAGTATTAAAAAATTACTTTTTTTTTTTAGAATTAAGCACACATTGCAATATTTTTCAATGTACTATCCATATTTAAATCATTAAACTACAAATAATCAATTTTAATGCTAAATTGTGGAGAACAACGGGATGCTAACACACCTATAATTCCCTAAGTAAAGCTGCAAAACATAGCATGAAAATAATGTTTGCAGTGAAGGACCTGCCCTAGGGCAGAACACTAAAAAATGCTAAATTACAAAAATCCATTAAAGTAGGAATTTTTAAAAACTACATTTCAACAATAGTTTTAAATATTTACAATTAAATCCATTAAAATATGGTCTTCCTGGCACAAATAAAAGTTCTTCTTTTTTAATCATTCGGAAAAAAAAATACTTGAAAAACCAAGGGAGGAGGGGGAGGAAAATATTCCATGCACTTTAGAGCTACATTTTAAGATCATAATGTAACTGGAAATAATATTCGATGTCCAATCACCAAAAGTGATTTACCTTACATAGAATTACTTTTCCTAACCATAGACTACTTCTCAAAATCATGAAGAAAGGAATGTTTTCATCACATCTCACCAATTCAATTATACACTGGGTGTTTGGTTATTCTAGCTCAGATGACTTAATATGCATATTAAAATGGGTCAGATTACACTATTTTATCAATTATCTTTGATTATTTCATTTTTTCTTCAATTACAACACTTATTAACAATTCAGTACTACATCCTTTATTTTTAATTACTGTAAGAAATCATATAAAATCAATGAATCTATATTTCGTTCACACTTAAAAAGTTGCCTCAAGTTTTTGATAGGACAAGGACATCAGAATTCCCTACTCCATTGGGAATTTGAGATATCAATAATGATAGTCTGCACGATCCATAGTCTTTGACTTTTCATTGATTGTCTCCACGTTTATTTCATTTTTGTTAATTTAGCAAATTCCGAAGAAATTAAGCTATTGAAGTTGTTCTCGCGAAAATATTTTTGCAATTTTTTTACAGATATTGACTATAATGAAATATGAACCTAATTTAAACTGAATTAATATAGGCCTACTGGGCCAAAAAAGAGATGGACAGATGAATGGAGAAAACCACATAATAGTGAGCTACATGGTATGTATAGGAAGCCAGATATAACAACATTTACGTCTCTTAGACTGCAATGGACAGAACATGTTGCACGAATGGGGAATGGAAGAGGTGCATGGAAGCTTCTTGTAGGAAAACCAGAAGGAAAACGTCCAGTTGGTAGACAAGAATTAGGTGGGAGAATAATATTGATGATTTGAGGGAAGTGGATTATACAGGGGATGATTGAAAAACATTATCTCTGGATAGGAATGTATTGAGAGCTTATGTCCTCGCGGCCATGATCTACGGGTTCGATAGAGCCAGTGAGTTAGTATATCTGCGACAGTGGAAAAGATCACCTGACCGTAAAAAAAAAAATAAAAGTCCAAGCTACTTAAATTAAGCAAATTCCTCAAGTCGAATTTAATAATTATAAATCATAGTTGCACTCGAATGAGAGAATTTATTTGCTTGCTTTTATAAGTTCATTTAAAGACCTTGAAGTTCGTACTTTTGTTCACATTTTACCAAGCATTGTTCATTTACATGATGGTATTTTGCATTTACACATTTTATGATGGAAACCGTGGATTGTGAGTCCTATGACTGCATGCCTCGGCCTTTGGTTGCTGCTAGTTCACTATCATGTCTGTTCCTATGAAGTCTTACTTCTCCTGTTACCTTCTTGATACTTTTTGATAACGAAATGTACATTTCTTTTGATAAACCGTAAATAACCCATTGGCACTATCGAACCCATAGGTTCATAGCCGCGCGGGCATAAGCACTTCACACATTCCTATCCTGAGCTAATGTTTTCCAGTTATCCCCTTCAAATCACGGTTAATGTTATTTTCCCACCTCATTCTTGATCTACCAACTGGCAGTTTTCCTTCTGATTTTCCTACAATAAGCTTACATTCCCATTTATCATTTCCCATTTATCATTCCCCATTCGTGCCCCATGTCCTGCCTATCGCAGTATGAGACTTAACTGTTATATATGGTTTTGTATAAATATCGTAACTGACTTAATACAGTCTTCTTAATTCACCTGTCTGTTCATCTGTCTCTGGTCCAAACATCTTCCTAAGAACTTTATCCTCAAATATTCACGATCTTTTCTCCTACCTTAAACAGAATCCACGTTTCGCATCCATATAATATAACGTTTTATATATATTCAGCTTAATGTTTTTTTGAGAAAAGTTGGGACAAGAGTCCCTGTAATAGATAACATTTATTTCAAGAATTGAGCCTATGTTTAATTTCTTCCTGCATCTCATCCCTACTTGTAATGATTGTTCTTACGTATTTTAATTCAGCCACTTCTTTAAAATTTCCCTCATTTGTGACTTCCAAATACATTATATAATGTATTTGTGTGTAAAAATATTTAGTTTTAATGAGGCTTACTTCCAGTCCCAATTTCTTAGTATTACTCAATAGTGTGTGCGTTTTGGCCCTTAGTACTATTATATCCTCGCTATCGCCTAATAATTTAACATCATCAGCATAAACTAACAGCTTACTAATAACATTGATTTGTAGGCCTTCTTCATTCTCTAATGCTTTGATGGCATGTTCTAGTACAAAACTGAAAAATAGAGGACACAGTGCATCTCTTTGCTTTAATCCATTTTGAATTTCAAAAAAATTCCGAAAACTGTCTGCCTACACGCACCCTATCTTTGTGGCATTTAAACACATTCGAATAATTAAACTTTTTAAGAATTCCGAACTCCAGCAGGATACTATATAACTTCTCCCTCTTAATCGAGTTGTACGTCTTTCTGAAGTGTACACATAGTTAATGCACAGTACCACTATATTCGCATTTATTTCTTAAAATCTGTCCTATTAAAAATTTAATCCATTGCAAATACCAAGTTTCACTGCGAGAATAAAAAGTGCACCCGCTAAAGCATTCCCACTAAAATTTCAGCTTTCAGGTTATCTCTCGCTCTTAATGATTGATTTTGCTAATTAACGAACTCAGAATTACTTGTTTTTTATTCAAATGGTTGCATGCTAGTTTCGTTATAGGAAAAAAAGGTTTCCAGTTGAGATTTTTAAATTTCTGCTCCATGTTTAAATTTCATTTTTAATTATCGGATTTTATTGATATTTTGGGGAATATCATTACCGATTCCGATTGAGGGTCTTTCCACTTTTCAGCGGTTGCCCTTTTACCAGCCGGCTGCTGGCCCTTCGCATCCACATGTGTCAATCACAGAGGTAGATGATCAACAGCCAGTGTAGGGGAGACATGTGGTTAGCATGTCGAGTCCCCCAGCCGTTAGAGCTGGTTCCTCAACCTGGAGCCGCTACTTATTGTAGCTACCCAATTGCCTCACGATGCTGGGTGGGCACCAGTCCCATACTTGCCGAAATACTATGAGACAATTTCTTCCCCCAAGTCCCGTAAGGCTTACTACCTTAACCGATCGGCTATGGTATCATTACCGTTTTGGTATTTAAATAGAATATATCAAATTTCATTGTGAAAAGTAGAAAACTGAAGGCGGTAGAGCGATTTTTAAATTTTCGCTCAGATTAATCGTTAACCCAAATGGTCCGATTTTTGCTGGTTAACGAACTCTAAATTACGTTTTTTAATTAACTGCTATATGCAGAATGTTAAAACCGAAAAAAAATTAGCCTCTAGATCGTTAACAGGCGCACAAATATTTGTGTATCTGTTCTGCGTCCAGTAGATAAAGTCGATGAAGTTTGCATTTTTTATGGATATAACCTCAACAGCTACATTCCTTCGGAATCCGCTAAAAACTAAGACCAAATATTAGTTAAACTTGAAAAAAAATTAGTAAAGTAAATAGACAAGTAATACCGATCAAAAGTATCTAGTCACAGGTCGTATATATCGAGAAATACATACTAAAAGGATATTAATGTGATTATTATTCAATGTCAAATTCCTGAGAAAATTGTCCCTTATATATTCCCTTTTTAAAATCAATAATTAAAAATCCATGAAATTCAACTTGATTTAATGATTACAACCAACAATTTTAAAGAATCCCACGTGGCATAATATAGTAAGAGGTATTTGCAATTTCCCATCCTAGTAACCATCCCTCACGGAAATGCAATTAAAAAAAAACTTTAAACATGTTTAAATTCTTCAGATATACGAACTATTAATACATTTTAAGTAAAATATTAATACATGTTATGTAATTATGACCGTGAAATAAAGGCACGAATTATTTTATGTGAAACAAAATATATCACTGATTTTTATTCTGACAATCATCTAGAATTTAACAATTCCCAATTTTACGTACAATTTACATAAATATATTTTAAAAATGTATTTAAATATATTCAAAACGTTTGTACTTTTCTTTCGAGCTCGTTTATTTGCTAATCACAAGATGGAGAATAAACATTCATAGAAAGCAATAAATAGACTAAACTAAAGCAGAATTACATCAAATAACAGTTCTTACCTAACAATCCATTCCTCTGGAGTGTTCATCACGTTCTGAAACCAGATGCTTTTTGTCGTTTCTATTTATGTCATACCAAACAGCCTGACCAACATAACCATATTTTCAATTTTTAACAGTGCATTTCCATACAGATAAAAGTAATTAATAATAAAATTAATAATCTATCTAAATTTGTCAAGTGCAAAAAAAATACACATGTCACAAAAAAAAACTGAATTACAGTTGTGAGAATAAAAAAAAAGATAATTATAAAACTTTCTGATGGTAAATTTTATTAAGCAAAGTTTACGAATTGTTAATGCTATGAATTGACGTATTTCTCATCCTAAATGAATAGTGAAAATAACTATTTTTTTAAGTTCTGTTTGTTACAAATAAAAACAAAAATAAATAATTTTAATACAATGCTGTATAATAAATTAATACTTAAATTCCGAGAAATTCAATTTTTCATTTGATCTTATTTAAAAAACATAAAAAAGTAACGTAGGTCGGTATTCAAGAACAAAGGTCTCTAGGCCATGCCGTACTGCCTTGTCACGCAGCGGGCCCGGGTTCGACCCCCGGTCGGGACAAGTTTTCTGGGTGATGTTTTTTTTTTTCGGGGCTTTTCCTCACCTGTAAGACAAATGTCAAGAAACTTTAAGGCCCAAACGGTCCCCGAACATCATCTGGCCATAATTATGATCATTAACATATTCATTAAGTTTAGGATTAAGGCCTTTCCTGGCGCATCATTACCATCATCATCACCTATCATATATCATCGAGGCAGCGTAACTCTGCCTTCCAGGCGCCCCAACCTCAGAAGTGGGTTACAATAACGCCATACCATGACAGAATGTCGAAATGATAAAGTGGTGGCATTGAATAAAAAAAATCTTGTAGAAAATGATGTTGAATAGAGTGAGCCAGTTAGAGTAGGTTCTGCATGACCCACACTAATTAACAACGGAGAGACGCTCTGAGAGTCACTATTCGCGGAAAGCTTGGTTCTTTAATATCGGCCTAAATAAATATAGCCTAAATTATATTTTGATAGGTCCACCGCTTAGTCTCGAGGTAGCGTGCTGCCTTATCACGCAGCGTATTTCGATCCCCGTCGAGACGGTTTTTCTGGGTGAGGTTTTTATCGGGGGTTTTCCTCACTTGTAAGACAAATGTCAGAAAAACTTTAAGGCCCAAACGGTCCCCGAAATCATATGGCCATCGCAATCATCATCATTCATATTCATCTTAGATTATGCTTAGGATTAGGGACTCTCCTGGCGTACCACTATTATCATCATCACCCATCATATCATCGGTGCAACGTAACCCCGTCTTCCAGGCGCTCCAACCTCAGAAGTGGGTTACAAATACGCCATGGCGGGAGAGAAACCAGGAATGGCGAAAGACAACCTGGGGCATTTGCAAAAAAAAATATATATGTTGCTAGTGTGAAATTTTTGTGTCTTATGTTCATTATTTTTGCATCAGATATTCTATTAGCATTATCATTGTATACATGTTTTCCGATTTTTATGTTCAAAATTAATTATTACAAAAATGTGTAAATCTATTATTATTGTTTTGATGAATCCCTAGAACACTAGTTTTGTACTCATCAATTGAACGATATTCATTTTACTTATAGAATATTTAATTAATAGATATAACATAAAAGCTAATCGATAGCGACGAAACTATTTTTAGCCCTTAAAGTGGCAATGTAACCTATAGGATACATCAATTGGTTTAATTAATTTACTTTTTTAAAAAAAACAGAAGAAAACGAACGAGAAGGAATTACCTAAATGGGTGTCGAATTACACAATATACCTAATTATAACAGTCATATATGATTATGTTTTCACTGCGGCCCGCCACATTTAATTAACCGACACGTGAAATTTGTGTTTTGCCAATTTCTTCTTCTTCTTCTTCGGCTTTCCCCCACATATAGGTTTGTCGTCTTCAGTTTCCATTTATCTCTATCATTCCAATCTCCCTCTTCCAAATTCCTATCATCCATTTGCCAATTTAAGGATTAAATGAGAATTATAAAAAATTCGAATAATATTTCCTAATGCAATTTTTATGTAATTTTGATGCTGTGCCACAACATCATCATTATCATTATCTTATGGTGTCCTCCTTTCGGAAGATCGATTCCAAATATGCCTTCAACCACCTCTATATTCCCATGCTCTGCTTCTTTTTATTTCTTCCCAGTCATATCCTCTCTCTAGTAGATTTTTCTTCACTTGGTAATTCATCTTTCTCGTGGTCTACCTCGTGGTCGTTTTCCTTGTATCTTGAGATTTAACAGTATTTGTGGTAGTCTTTCCTTTTCCATTCTTTTTAAATGTCCAAACCATTTTAGTCTACTTTTTTCTAAGTCTGTTGTTAATTTTTCTACACTTATTGCCTCTCTGATTTTGTCATTCCTTATTCTATCTTTCCTTGTTTTATGTACGTAAGAATTTAATTTCAGTAGCTTGGATTCTGCTCAAGTCTTCTTTGTATATGTCCTAGTCTCAGCTGCATATGTTAAAACTAGTTTGAAATAAGTTTTATACATTACCATTTTACTCTTGGTGGGTATATATTTATTCCAGGTTGTTTAATTAAATTACAGACTATTAAACTTTTCTCTATTATTTTACTGATTTCAGTTTGTATCTTCTCATTTGCTTTTATCACCGTGCTCCCTAAATATGTACATGTTTCCACTTTTTGTATTTATGCCTGATAACTTAATATACCAAACATTGTTCAGATTTCTACAAATTTTCTTGACTGCCGTTTTCTCGATATCTATTTTTAAACCATATTCTTCTGAAACCACAAAATATGTACTATTACCCGTTTAAGGAGTAAATGCAGTTGTTGACGGAGGGCACTGCAGTCGTGTTTATGCAGGAATAGAACACGTGACACTGCTATCTATGAGTGCAGAGGATAATGGGACGTGGGACGCTGACAGTATACATTGCCTTATGTGACGTCACGTGTAACAACAAACGGAGCTTCGTAATTCCTCCGCCTGCAGAGATACTTTGAATGACTAATAATAATAAAATTTACAAAATAAGTAAAACATTCTGTGAAAGTGCCACATTTAAATGCCATTCATGGACGTTCAGAACCTGGATTAGCTGATTAGAGAGATATGACAAAATGGGACTATACCTGTGCTCCACATGAATTAGGCCCCTGTGTCATGTGGACACGATCGTATATGAAATATTAGTTAAATTATTTCCATGTTATTTTTGTTTTGATAAAAATATTTTATATTCTTGCTTCACAAGGGAAACAGAAAAACTATTATGGGCATAGCGGAATGAAAATTCCTACATATTTTTTAACCCTTAAATCGGCAATGCATCCCATAAAATATATTGGTTTAATTTATTTAATATATTTTATAAAATAGTATAAAAACAAATTAGTATATATTATAATCTAAATTTATGTTAAATTACATAATATACAGAAGTAACAGTTGCACATGATTTTGTTTTCACTGCGATCCAACACGTCTTCATGGTTATATATATATTATATATTTAACGAAATATATTATAGTACTTTCTGCGTTTCTGGCAATACTTCTTAAATAGTTATACTTTGCTATCATTAATTTTCGGTTTATTCAGTTATTAACAGTTTTACTTTATTCTGTAATGTGGGATTAAAAAAAATTACTTTATTCTCTAATGTGGGGTAAAAATAAAAAGTATCCAATTAATTTAAAAATAATAAATCTATGTACAAAATATGAAAATAATCCCCTGCATAGCATGGATAAAATTAAGAAATATTTAAGTAGTACAGTAGTATACTAGTATCTATTAACATTATGTTAACCATCCATCCACAGTAATTCTGTCCGAAGACAGGTCCTTCACTGCAATCATAGCATTTTCATGCTATGCTTGCAGCTTTACTAGGGAATTGTAGGTGTGGTAGCTTCCCGTTGCTTTCCACATCGGTGAAGGATGACGATGATGATAATGATAAGGATGGTGATGATGATGATGACCATATGATTTCGGGGACCGTTTGGGCCTTAAAGTTTTCCTGACATTTATCTTACAGGTGAGGAAAAACACCGATAAAAACCTCACCCAGAAAAACTGCCCCGACCGGGGATCGAACCCGGGCCCGCTGCGTTACAAGGCAGCACGCTACATTAACTATAATAAAATTAATAGTACAAAGAATTTTCTATAATACTAAGTAAAATATAAATTATTGTTAATTTTTAAAAAGTAATGTTTGACAGTATAGGCATTATGTAGAGGAATAACTGTAGATAATAAAGTCAACAGAATGTTTATGGGAGCAACAGATACGAAACAGTAGCCTAATTAGTATCTTAAGGTGAGCTGTTCCCATTGACGAATAGCAAAAATAACAATATTATATACATAATATTATGTAAGAAGTAAACTTAAGAAAGTATAATTTTTTAAGGATCTATGCATTGAAAGCAGATCATATTATGGAATTCATAGAAAACAATGTAAGTGAAATTATGAGACTATGAAAATACGCTACAGAAGATAGCATGTTTACATGTTTTGATTATTTGAATGAATTCAGAACACATTATCTCTAAAATACTCCAGTTACACCAGCTCTTACCTTTTTGAATGTATAGCGTCAATCAAAGCTATAAAACATATTTTATTAGGAATATTCCACAATAAAGTGTTTATTATTATTATTATTATTATTATTATTATTATTATTATTATCATCATCATCATCATTATTTATTAGGATTTTCCACGATACAGCGTTTCTCGTTCAACCCAACGTGATTTGTCGTCGCCAGAGGTTCCTGTCTAAAGCATCATCTTCCCTCAAATCTCTAGCTTCCATACTTCTCCTCATTCCATCTGTCCAACGTTCTCTAGATCTGCCTCTTCCACTTCTTCCATTAGCTTTCCTATTAACGATCTTCTTTAGTGTTCTCTCTTCTTCCATTCTTATGAGGTGATCATACCATTTCAAACGTTTGTAATTTCTTGTACGTTTCAACATCCAATATCCATTAACCCTTTACTGCTAGTCCGTTATAGATAATTCCGTCCGGCATTCTTCTCTTTAGGTTTTTTTTAGAATTGTACGTTTTTCAGTAGAATGAGGAGCTGGCTCATTGCTACAACCCCCAACCTGGAGGACCAGGTAATTTGTAATCAAGGTTATCTTTCTCTAGCCTTTAGTGAATCAACACGGCAGTAGCTGTTAGTTTTGGTTCGCCTCGGGTATTTCATTTCCCCGATATCACCCATATCTGGGAAGCATTCACCTATTCACCACCTGGGGAGGCGCCCGATGGGGGACTAACAACCCCACACGGTCTTTGAAACATAAGCATTCCACTTAGTAAAGTAAAGTAAAGTGATCCCACAACAGACCCGGAGGCCCTTGGGGTAGTAGGAGGTTAAGGCTCCCACTTTTTCTAGACAATCGGCACTTTATGTCAGCCGGGTTGTCAGCCCTGCGTGACGGCCGCCTTTACCCCCAGAACAAGCATCTGGTACTCATTTCCGTTAGAGGCAGAGTCGACCCCAGGGTCATAGTGCCGCCAGAGGGTTTGGGTCAGTTTAAAAATCCTGACCCCAACGGGACTTGAACCCTCGACCCTCCGGCTTGTAGCTCAGTGCCTTAACCACTACGCTACGGCGTGCCCCCTAAGCATTGGTTGTAAAACAGAAATCATTGAAACGTCATTGGTCATTGACTCCCATTTGGGACATGAGTGGTGTGATTGCGATCCACTGAGTGATAATCTCTCTGGCGCTAGAAGACGTATTGATAAGCGTGTAAACACTATTCAGTGAGACGGAGAAAGCCTGAAACAGCAGCTGCAATTTCCCACCGTGATGCAAATGTGCGAGTTCGCTCTCTCCCTGTCCATTATGCAAACTCATCCACCCGCAAGCTCAACCTTACGTTAGAGGCAATCTTACGTTCAGCATCTTTGTAAACAACTGTCCATATTGTTCACACTTCAGGATAGATTAGCAAAATACGGCATTAACTTATTAACATTTACAAATTAAAAGTAAACTCATATTATAATTAATCTTGTATTGCTTTAAGTCTTAAGAAGTTTAGGAATATACAGGGTGTTCTGAAATGATGGATGGGGTTTCAAAGTTCTTTAATTTCCCTTACATGATACATATAAGAACAAAACTTGCATGTGATTAAAGAAAAACTCTTCGAGTTTTCATAATATCTTAATATATAAACATTTCGTGTCATGTTGTTTGTCCGCGATGGAATCCTAAACTACTGAACCGATTTTAATAAAATTTTACACACTGTGTGCAGTTTGATCCAACTTGAGACTTAGGGCAGTTTATAACTAAATTTATAGTCGCATTATTTTTTATTGCAAATTATTTGTTTATTATTTAACAAAGAGTTATAATTATCTGTGAGTTCCATACGATTCTAACAGATGGCGGTGTAATTATCTGTGAGTTCCATACGATTCTAACAGATGGCGGTGTAAGGTAATTTGGCAAGGTAATTGGTTTATTCTTTAACAAAGAGAGATCCAGATGGCTGTGCTTTTTGTTGCAACCGCGAATTTCAATTGGATTACAAATATTGATTATTTCATAATTTAAATGTGTTCAGTGCTTATTTTATTTCCAATATTATTAATTTCGTGTGTATTAGTTTTAAGTAATCTGGCTGAAAGGCAGCAACTTAATTAAAAATTTTAACGTATACCTTAGCCACAGCAACGTGTGGCCGGGACTTCTAGTGCTTTATAAGTATTCGATGTGAGCACCTTTCGTTACACGGCACATATCTAGTCGATAGTCGGATTCCTCCCTAACATTGGTCAGCATATTTGGAATAATGGATTCAACAGCAACAACAATCTTTTTCTCAAGTCTGGAAATGTCAACGGGAAGTGGTGGTATGTACACATGATCCTTTCACATATCCCACAGGAAGAAATCACAATGTGTGAGATCGGGAGACCGTGGAGGCTATGGGAATAAACAATGTCATCCGGACCGACGCATCATTTGGTGTTCGTGGACGTCCTGGGCTTTTCCTTTTACAGATACATCTAGTTGTTTCTAACTGCTTATACCATCGACGGATAATCTTATCTGTCGGAGGATCAATTCCAAATTGCCGTCGGAAAGCTCACTGCACTACAACAATGGAACCAGACCTCGCAAATTGCAACACACAGAATGGTTTCTGTGCAGGAGTCGCCATTTTAACAAATTTAACGCTGACGATGTAATAATGACAAGAAACAAATTACTGCATGCAGGATATTAAACTTTTGCAGTTTTTCTTTCATTATAGCAAATAATCACGCATCCAATTTTGTTTGTAAAGCAATACCAACTACTTAAACCCCGTCCATCATTTTGGAACAGGAGTATAATGGGCTGAAAATGTGCATAGAATGCAGGATCAAAGAATTCCGAATAAGGTAATGAACGCAGCATTTGACGGGAAAATATCTCAAGGAATTACGGTGGTCCATCCAGAATTGATCGTAAAAATTATAATTATCTGGGAACTATTCGTGCTCTGGCCCCCTGCTGGTCCAGGATATAATAATGACATAAATAATAGTGCTGTGGATCTGGAATATTGTGCAACCTGAACCAATGAATTAATAATGATATATCGCTGTTAACATGGAGATTATAGAGGTTCTACATGACATAATCTGCTACATACGTCATTTCCCACACTAGTTAACACTAGTTCCCACGTATCTGCAATTCAAACTGTATTAAAGATCCAATGCATTCCATCTCAATAATCAATTAGACTAATGTATCATCTAATTAAGAACTCAGGAACGAGTATAAAAATCTTATATATAAAAAATAATGTTTGTTTGTTTGTATGTTTGTTCGTACTTTATGCGCGGCCATACCGTTGATCCGATTGTGATGGGGTTTTTTGCAAAATGTTCAGGAGATTCCCGGGATGAACATAGGCTATAAGATAGTTGTGATACTCAACTCCTACACCCTTAAAAATCGCCCTATGTAGTAGAAAACGTGAAAAAAGTATCTCTTTGGACGCTTAAATGGCTTACGCTGCCTAAACCATAAGAAATACACAACATTAATGTACACAGAATTGAATATCTCAAAAAGCTCTACAAAAAAGTCCGCGACGGCATATGTTTATCTCTTACGGATAAGTCACAAAAAACATTTTTGTCTTTCATTGATACCAAGAGTCCCTTATCTCTTACGGATAACTCACTATAACCGTTTTTGCCTTTGATTGATATCAACAGCCTCGCGCCGTAGCCGAGTGGTTAAGGCAAAGAAGTCTTGGTGCAGAACTACGGGACTTACGTTGGTTCGAGTCTCTAAGGGGAAGACATTTTTGTCATGGAATTTCGGCGAGTATGGGACCGGTGCATAGTGGGTCAGAAATGAAATCTAGCTGGGGGGAAAAAAAACACACTGTTTTGACTCACTCTCATCAATTTATCTTTTTTTTTTCACTCTAATATAATTGTTATATGACGGTCTTAACGTATCTGCAAAGGAGGGTACAATTTAGAAGTGGAGGTTTACTTGAAATCCGAAATTAAAAACTCCAGTATATCGACTGGACCGATTTGGATTTTTTTTGTTTTTTTTTTTGTTTTTTTTTTGTTTTTTGTTTAAGTGGGTCTCCGGATGGTTTAGATTCACAATTGGACTTGGTAGGTGGTGCGGCGATCGGGTTATAGGATTTTTTATGTCAGATGCGTAGTCATCTGCATTATCGTTATGTTCCGACATAACTATGTCACGTCATCATTCACACTTATTGAGCCACAACAGAAACTGTAAGAGGTTTTCTTGCGAACTTATTTAATAATATCTAATTATGTCCTAATTGCTGAATTTTATGGTAAAAATGTAACATATTTTTATCATCCGCCCATGATATGAGAATTGAACGTTCCGGCAGGACAACGTCTGCCGGGTACGCTAGTAATTAATAAAACTGTATATCACAGCATTCTTATATGTTTACGGGTAAATTTTATAGTCTCCTAACTTTAACTTTGGTTCCTATACTTTAAAGATGGCAGAAAATTTGGTTATCAGTCACTTAAATTTAATACCAATTTTTTACGTAATCAGAATTGCAATATAGAGCATACATTTTAAAACATACACTAAACATATCATAAGATTTAAAAAAATGATAAATTGTTTGTTTTATAATAAAAAACAATAAAAAGAACAATTACACTGTTCTGCGTGGATTTTGGTTTTTTTAAATAAATGAGCGTTTCTGAATCACAATTTCACACTGATTGCAAAAATAAGATCCGTTTTCGCGTACCACGTCAGAATGTTTTACAATTCAACATTTTATGTTTTGAATATTTTTCGTAATGTACGTATTGTAGTAATATTACAGTGTGTTTATCATTTGTTAGAAAGGCCCAACAGTTTATAATTTCAACTTTATTACTTAAAATGTGAAATAATATAACTATTATTATGTTTATATTTTAAATTATGTTTATATTTATGAAAATCTACAAACTATATCTGCCCTAGGTCCGTACAAAAAATTTGTGGTTGTGTAAAAAAATCTAAATCTGTTTTTCTATGTATGTGTTTCATATACGTCAGTAAAACAAAGATATAACTGCTTTTATAAAGAAAACTTACTTTCAAAACTTTGGCATTAAATTAGGAGACCAGGATAAATCGTGGTACCCTCACAAAGTGTGTCGTAGTTTTGTTGCAGAGTTGAGGAGTTGGACAAATGGAAAAAAAGAAGTCATTGCCCTTTGGTATCCCCATGATTTGCAGGGAACTTACAAATCATGGAGACGATTGTTATTTTTGCACAGTTAAGGTAGTAGGATATAATGCTAAAAACAAGAAAGATATTGCATATCCTAACATTCCTTCTGCCATTCAGCCCGTATCTCATGGTCCTGATATTCCGGTTCCTTACACCCTGAATCAGATACATTGCCGTCAGCATCCAGTAGCACTGCAACTGAATCTCTAGTGGATGAAAAACCATATAATTCTGATCATGATAGATATTTTAATCAAAGTGAGCTTAGTGGTTTAGTGAGTGATTTAAATTTGCCTAAAGAATCAGCAGAATTGTTAGACTCTAGGTTAAAAGTAAAGAAAGTATTAACTGAGAGTATATAATTTTCATGTTACAGGCATCGTGAGAAGGAACTTGTCCCTTTTTTTGCTGAAGAAGAAAATTTAGTGTATTTCCAAGACATCCTTGCTGTCTTAACATTTTATAGCATAAACTATAATTCCAAAGAGTGGAGGTTCTTCATAGATTCTTCTAAAAAATAAGTCTTAAAGGTGTTTTGCTTCATAATGGAAACATTCATCCTTCCATTCCTGTGGCCCACTCTTTTGTTTAAAAGGAGACATATGAAAATGTAAAGTTTTGTTACAAAAACTGCAGTAAGAAAACCATCTATGCTAGTCTGTGGAGATTTCATGATTATTGGACTATTAGTTGGTCAGCAGGCTGGTTTCACAAAATACTCTTGTTTCGTATGTGAATGGGATAGCAGGGCTAGGTCAGAACACTGGGAAAGGGAACAGTGCACGTAGAACTAATTTAATACCGGGCGAATAAATATATAAGAAGTGAACCTCCTATTGATTCCTCAAAAGTATTGTTGCCACCTCTCCATGTAAAATTATATTTAATGAAACAATTTGTGAAAGCTCTAGATAAAGACAGAGTGCTTTAAATACCTTTGCGCTACATTTCCTTGATTATCCTATGAAAAAATTAAAGCTGTTGTATTCGTTGGCCTACAAATTCGAAAACTGGTGATGGACAGTCAGTTCGAGAATATTATGAGTCGAAAAGTGAAGTATGCCTGGAATGCTTATAATTAAAATTATTATTATTAAGTAATGATTAATTAGTGGCAAATAAATTCTTGCCTAGTTTTTCACACTAAATTATTGTTGAAAGTAATTTTTATTACGTTTTACAGAGCTATAATTTCATTTCTAGTCATTCGTGTTTGCACATGTGGATGTGAGGCCACCAGTCGGCTGGTAGGCTAAGGGCCTTCTAGGCCTGCCATGAATATTTTGAAAACCTGAAGTTATGGGAGAAAATGGAGATAATTTTCGAATTCAGCACAAACATCCGTTTAGCATCACCTATGAGATTTTAAAAAACAAAAAATAAGTTTTAAAATGCAGAACGGTGTTATCTAATATATAAAAATTAATGTTTGTTTGTTTGTTCGTACTTTATGCGCGGCCATACCGTTGATTCGATTGTGATGTGGTTTTTTGCAAAATGTTCAGGAGATTCCAGGGATGAACATAGGCTATAAGAGAATTGTGATACCCAATCCCTTCACCCCTAAAAATCACTCTTTGTAGTGAAAAGCGTGAAATGGTTAGTTATGAATGTGCTTCTTTAAAACGACAAATTATTTCAAGAGGATTAAAGAAAACTGAAGAAGGTACGTAATCTACTGTGGGGATAACAACCTTTAGTTCCGGTGAACGCCTGACTGCCGTATCGGGCGAGACTAGTAAAATCATCGACCATATATTACATGTATCATACATTATTATTATTGTAATATAATATCGGTGGGTAAATATCGGTCTCGTCTAGAGACGCTAAATGTCTGGAAAACCGGACGTCTACAGCAGAGCGCGACGGTATGCGGAATAGTCCGTGGCGGTCTCGTTTTACAGACTTTCTTCCACAGTGGGGAGTTAATCTCACCACTGAAGTTATTTTCCATCGTGTCGTGGGGTTATGCGACTAGCGCAGTTCGAGTGTCTGGCAGCTATCACATGGTCAGTGGGTCCCCAGGACACAGTCAGTGATCTTGTGGTCATCTCAGCGCGAAAGCACTGCCCAACTTATCGAGATGTTCGTGTGACGGGCATTGCTGGGCCACGGATAATTTCCCGGATCCCCACAGGCGAGGACTTTATATGGCCGGTTGAGGAGGCCATTAATATGGCCTGAGTGCCAGTTAGTGTAGGATGGGTAGGTGGGTGGGATTTAAAGGCTGCTCCCGGATTCAGATTGGGGTTCAGGATTTCGGCTTAATATAAAACTGGTAATGTTACATGTGATTACCATTTTTTCCAAATTTCACGCTGATATCGCTGAAGATAAGAAAAACCAGCGACAATGACCAACCGGCGGGTTGGGACACCCCTCCAATGTGCAATAGCAACGGAGTAATACGGTTTATTTCTTGATGCTTGAAATGTCCAGAAATAAATCGGGGGACTGGGCGCACTCTTGTCTTCACAAAATCATGGATTACCAAAGCATCAAAAGTGGGTCACGCAGAAATGACGTGAACAAGTGAATTCTACATCAAGTCGAATTCATGGTTCAACTTTGTTGGTTTACGGAATGCATCTCTATTTTAAACGCTTTATATTAGCTTGACCTGTATGTATCTATCTATCTATCTATCTATGTAACGGAATCTTTCAACGCGATTTTCACCCACTTAAAATCATCGGATCGACTTGTAACTTTGTATACTTGTAGAGGACCCGTGACAATACAATAATTTCATATTTATTATCACACGCTTTATATTAGCTTGGCATCTATCTATCTATCTATCTATCTATCTATCTATCTATCCTATCTATCTATCTATCTATCTATCTATCTATCTATCTATCTATCTATCTATCTATCTATCTATCTATCTATCTATCTATCTATCTATCTATCTATCTATCTATCTATCTATCTATCTATCTATCTATCTATCTATCTATCTATCTATCTATCTATCTATCTATCTATCTATCTATCTATCTATCTATCTATCTATCTATCTATCTATCTATCTATCTATCTATCTATATAACGGAATCTTTCAACGCGATTTTCACCCACTTAAAATAATTGGATCGACTTGAAACTTTGTATACTTGTAGAGGACCCGTGACAATACAATAATTTCATATTTATTTTCTAAAATCCTGGCCATAATCATCAGAACATCAAAAAAAGTGTTTTTGTATCAATGTAACCAATCTTTCAACGCGATTCTCGCCCACTTAGAAACATTGGATTGACTTGAAACTTTGTATATTTGTAGAGGACCCGTGACAATACAATAATCTCATATTTATTTTCTAAAATCCTGGCCATAATCTTCAGAAAATAAAAAAAAAGTGTTTTTGTATCAATGTAACGGAATCTTTCAACGCGATTTTCACCCACTTAGAAACATTGGATCGACTTGAAACTTTGTATACGTGTAGAGGACCCGTGACAATACAATAATTTCATATTTTGTTTCTAAAATTCTGGCCAGAATCATCCGAAAATAAAAAAAATGAAAACTGGTATAATAGGTTGCGGACTTGTCGAGTTCTTAGTCAATCGTTGTAAGAGCTCAGTTGGTAGAGCAGTGAACTCTTAGTGGTATATAATTTCAGTAATCCACATGTCGCTGGTTCAAATTAGGCTGGGAGGGTTTTTTTATAGAAGAGTATTACTTTTAGCTCATACACAATAGTATCGAATTTAAAGATATTTACATTTTTATCTTATTCTGTAAAATATTAAAACTAAAAAATAAATAATAGTTTTAAAAAACTAAAAGAACACGTTTTATTAGAAAACTAAAAAATGAAAAATAATTTTAATTTCCCATACGCTTGGAATAAAATAAAGTGGTCAACAAAAAAATAATCTCCAACACATATAGAATAAAATTAGTTATCAACAACAAGAAAATAATTTTACCATCAAAAGCGTGGGGTGATTTTTATGATTTTTACATTTTCTTCTTAGAGAGCTTACTTTTACCAATATCTGTTTATTATCAAATATATTAATTGATATAGAGCACCCCACGCTTTTGATGGTAAAATTATTTTCTTTTTGTTGATAACTCTAATTTTATTCTATATGTGTTGGAGATGATTTTTTTGTTGACCACTTTATTTTATCCCAAGCGTATTGGAAATTCAAATTATTTTTCATTTTTTAGTTTTCTAATAAAGTGTGTTCTTTTAGTTTTTTAAAACTATTATTTATTGTTAATTAAATCGTATGTATACGTCGTTGGAGCAGCCTCATGGACTAGTGGTCAGCGTTACAGACTATTGTCATGACGTCCCGGGTTAGATTCCCGGTCAAACCATACGAATTTTTCCTTAAAGGGAATTATTCCTGTGGTTGCCCATGGTCTGGAATTTAAGTTAAGTTTAGGTTAACAATTCTAATGGCGCTTCATTATTATTTATCACCCATCATATCATCGGGGTAACGTAACTCCGCCTTCTAGGCGCGCAACTTCAGAAATGGGTTACAATTAAGCCAATGTCAGGATAGAACGCCAGAAATGTCAAAATAACGACCTGGTGCATTAAAAAATAATCATGAATGAAAATAAATGGATGTTTTACTTTACTATCTATTCACTTTTAACATTATCCACTATTTTAATTACACATTCTGGTTATGTTCCTTGTCTCTAGTAAAATATAAATTGATTTGTAAGAGATGATGATACTCCAACCTACTTACTTGTTGTTAGTCAAACCCATCCAGGTTTTACAGGAGGTATGTTGACCGCAGACCATTCATGACATCTGTAGGGGAATAAGTATAATTAATTTGGTCTAGTAACTCCTAACAAAGGAGAGTCTAAGGCCCAACATTGGGCTGTTGCACCATTGTAGCTAGATTGTAGATTTATTTCCTTTCTATTTAAGGACATATTCATGGGCTTTTCCTATGTGAGTTTCCTGGTTTTTAGAACTTCCTACAGGCCCTATATTATCATCCCATGTTTTTCGTAGTCTTCGTTAAGGTCTACTTTTACTTAGTCCATCTATTCGGGATTCCCATACTTGTTTAATTATTGTAACATCATTCATTCTTTTTATGTGGCAATATACCTGAGTTGAGATTGGTAGGCTATATGTTATTTTGCAGAGGTTGAACGTCCAATATAGATTCTTATTGTATGATATCTAACTTTATTCTTCCTTCGGAGATTATGATGTTCATTAAATTAAATAGTTAATGTCATACACTTAGTCTACAAAAGAGATCAAATAATTAGATTTAACGCTTATAGCTAAACGTGATTATATTGTCAGCTACGATTTAAACTAAGAGCTAAACAAATTTACTGAAAACCACTAGAAAATCAAGAAAATCTAAAGGCGAAAAAAGCCAATGTTTAATTTGGGGATTAAGGTAGGCTGATTGAACTAAAGCGTATTTAATAAAAATAAAAACTTGTAGGAACGATATATTTTAACAAATTAATATGCAAATTTATTACCAATTTAAATAATTTCTTTATGGACCATACATTAGTGATGAAAATCTTATAAATCGAGTATATGTACGGTTTTAACAGACATTCAGTTATAGAGGTTTTATTACATACGTAAGTTTAATACACCTGGACAGAATAGGAGTATAACGCCTGCCTATGGGTTTGAGGTTCGCGTGTTACCAAAACAATATATATATATATATCCATCCATAGTAATTCTGCCCGAAGGAAGGTCCCTCACTGCAATCATAGCATTTTCGTGCTATGCTCGCAGCTTTACTAGGGAATTCTGTAGGTGTAGTAGCTTCCCGTTGCTTTCCACACCGGTGAAGGATGATGAGATGATGATGATGAGATGATAATGATAAGGATGATGATGATGATGGCCATATGATTTCGGGGACCGTTTGGGCCTTAAAGTTTTCCTGACATTTGTCTTACAGGTGAGGAAAAACCCCGATAAAAACCTCACCCAGAAAAACTGCCCCGACCGGGATCGAACCCGGCCCCGCCTCGTGGCAAGGCAGCACGCTACCTCGAGACTACAGCGGTGGACTATATATATATATATATATATATTTTAGTAAGGGAAATTAAAGGACAGACTTTATTCGGAGAAAGAATAAAAAGGGACCAGTTCCTTAATACAGAGGCATATATTGTGATAAATTATTGTGGAAAATAGGGAGCATGCCCCTGGAACAATTTATAGATGCAAGAACTCGCTCCTTGAATAAAGTGCTTATGAAAACAGACAGGTGAAAGGAGAAAGTTGTATAACAGTGAGCTACATGATCCTTATGTGACTCCAGATGTAATATGAAAAGTTAAGCCTGGTATATTACGACGAACAAGGCATTTGTCACGAGTCTGGAATGAAAAAGAGGTTTGGAAACATCTTGTAAGAAAATCAGAGGAAAAGTGTCTACCTAGTAGGTAGATGAAGAATGAAGCGGGATAATAATAGTAACCATGGTTTGAGGGAGGTGGATTCTACAGGGAATAATTGGGAAATATTAGCTCAGGATGGGGATGTATGGAGAGCTTATGTCCGCTCTGCTAATTTCTGGGTTTGTTAGTGTCAATAAGTTAGGAACTTACTCTTTGGTATTACGAATAGTCTGATAGCAGAAAAAGGTTTAGTTGAATTGATTAAACAAACGTGGATAATCTTGAATTTCAACTCAACAACTCAACTGAGCAACAAAAAATAAACTTTTTTTTGTCAGAAAGCAAAATATCTGATTCTGATAGTATTTTTTCTCCTGAATTCAAATATAATATCCGTGTTTCTCCATCACGCAAGGTTTCCGAGAGAGAGGAATTTTTAATTTCAAACACTTTAATATTTTCTACATTCGTAACTACACAATATTCGAACATTTGGACTCCACCTAGAAAGTAAGAAATGACGATTTTCTGCTATACTTCGCCTGTGGAGCATCCCTCTTGATGGTCCAACAATAATCGGCCAGCATAGTAGGATTCCATTTGCCTTGATATTTCTTTTCCATAGTTGAAACCATTTGAGTTAGCTCATTTGGTTCTATTTTACAATGGACAAATGGACGAAAAAACGTTTATTAAAAAATAATTATTTAAATCCATTAATTGAAATTGAAATAAAAAACTGTGGGTGATGGAGAAATTCCGAATACAAATTTTAAAACACAATAAAAAACTGAATTAAGTACAACTATTGGTACTCATGAGACAAAAATCATGTTGACTAGTGTAATATGATTATAGCCTAAGAACCCCTGTTAAAAATGTATTAGGCTTTCTTGACATTTTTATTGTCGCCTTTATGTAACAGCATGACGTAACAATAGATTATGCTGAGATTTTTGTATGATACATGTGGGTGACAGTTTACAATAGCGTGTCTTTTTCTCACGAAAATAAATATTAAATTTTAAACAAACATCGACGTCCTTCAGGTCCTCTAATACTTTATAACGATTTGATATTTTGTGAATTTTTTTAAGGACTATGCTACGTCATATGAGTTATATCATTCTAAAAAAATCTCCATTAAAATTATTTTATACTTTAAAATTATAATTACAGTATCTAAATTTAATGTCATATTTAATATACGACCTGTTCTGGCTAAAGCAATCGGGCTGTTTGATAAAACATGATAATACATCGATCTAAAATGGAAATTTAACTCTATCTGCCGAGAATTGAACCCGGGCTACTGGAGTGCAATTTATACTCAACCGATCTTTCCATAGCGACAGATTAAATAAAGTTTAATACTTCAACATATTAAGCAGAACATAATAATAATAATAATAATAATAATAATAATAATAATAATAATAATAATACTAATAATAATAATTAGAGCCCCGAGACAGCGTAACCCCGCCTTCCAGGTGCCCAACCTCAGAAGTGAGTTACAAGCACGCCATGCCAGGAGAGAACAGCAGAGATGTCGAAATGACAACCTGGGGCATTGAAAAAAAAAAATAGAATCCCGATTTTCTGAAATATCATTTTCAGAAATTTGTATATAAATATGAAACCAAAAAGATTAAACACGTATATATATATATATATATAGTAATGAAGCAATTATCGTATACTAGGCAAAACCAATTATTTTAATTATTCCTAGAATTAGAATTACTTCTTTAATATAGTACTGTATTAAAGAAGTCAGCCATTCTCCACCAAGAAGATTATACATACTGTATAGATACAGGATATAGAAGGTTAAATGGAGAGGATAAAAGATACGTATAGAACAATTAGTTCATTTTTTGCTACAAAGTACTGAAAGGCAACTGTCTCCTATTCAAGCTCTGAAGTTACATTGGTAGGGATGTACATTTAATTATAAAGGGCTATACTTTTCTAAGTTCTGTTGTCATACACAGTTTTCTGTCTAACAGTATGTTTTTATACAGGGCGATTCAAAAGTCTCTTGACATTTTCGTCAAACCAATGTTTTATGCCAAACTTGTTATTACATATGGAAAGTAATGTCTATTGGATGGTAAACTCAGTACATTTCAATGTGGTGGCCCTCTAAGTCACGGCACAGATTCCATCTTTCTTCTGTAGAACGAAACACTTTTGCCAGCATAGCTGGTGTGATTGCAGCTACCGCTGCAGTTATTCTGTTTCTCAATTGCTGTAAGGTGTTGATCTTCACTTCATACACTTTGTACTTAACGAAACCCCAAACAAAGAACTCTAATAGGATCAAATCTGGAGAACGGGCCACCCAAATTCTCGGTGAACCACGACCGATCCACCTATCAGGGAAAACTTCCTTGAGGTGGTCACGAACAATGATGGCAAAATGGGGTGGTGCGCCATCTTGCTGGAAAACAACAGTATCTTGTACAGCTTTCTGTGCCAGCTGCGGTCCCAGGTATTGTTCTAACATGTCAAGATAGTTACTTCCAGTTACTGTTGTTTCCGCAAACATGAACGGCCCGTAAATTTTTGTTTTTCTCAGCCACACATTTACCTTTGGTGTGTCTCTCTGAAACTCTTGTATGGCGTTTGGCTGTTTGCCTGCCCAAATCCTACAATTATGCATATTGACAAGTCCACATGTGTGGAATGTTGCCTCATCATTGAACAACACATGTTCCACGAGGTCTTCATTTTCAATGGTATTTAACAGGCCATCACACATAGCTTGTCGAGCTACATAGTCTTATCTGGATGTGATAAGGGCGTTTGTTCAGTTTGAAGCACAAGGTGCGCCATACAGTGCTTTGGGACAGACCCGACTCTCTGCTGAGTCTTCTGGTTGATATACCGGGGACTTCGTGAGATGGCCCGGCCTCCCTCTACGTGCCTCACCATCAACAGATCCCATCCGTTTTATTTTCAGTACCAGATCTCTAATAGCTTGCCTGCTAAGACCTGGTTTTCTGAACTTTCTAGTGAATTCTTCTTGGACCTGCCCGTACGTCAATCCTTGTATACGAGCAAAAACGACAGCTAATCTTTCCTCTATTGTTAGCATAGTTTAAATTACCTATAACAAATATACATAAACTAAGGATATGAGGAAAATGTCAAGAGACTTTTGAATCACCCTGTATACAGATAAAGATCACTTATCTTTGCAAGATGTCATCAGTGCACATTTATACTGAGGTATTGTGCTAGGAATAATATTCTCAGAGATTATACAATTTCACTATTAACTAAGCGAGACAAAGTAAGAATATTTGAGTATCCAGGGTTCTTATTCAGCACAAATTGCAATTTAGTGGAAAATAGACTATCCACTTCACTATTGTTCGTCTGGTTTAACTTTGCAAGAAATTTGTAGAAAGAGACAGCTGTGCTCACCTCTCTCACTCGCATCAGTGTTGTCGGGGTTTCTTCACCAGATGTTAATAGGGGTAAGGTGGGAGATGAAAACCGACAACAAGTTCTTTTGTAACTGGCGAAAGCGGTCAAGGATCTACCCTTATATCTCCATCTCTCTCTATGCCAAGTTAAGCCAGATATACAATAGTGCAACACTGACTTTCTGACCTGCATCTTCCATTAATCCCATAGCTTATTGAAGAAATAAATCTGAAGTCTTCAGTTCCTTTGATGCTGTCCAGGAAGCCAACTGAAGTAACTTGCGTATATTGATTGCTTCGTTAATGTACAGTGTGTCCACAAAGTCCTGCTACCAAAACAATGTAACTTAGCTCGTAAACTATTTGAGATAGAGACATGCGGCTTTTTGCAACATATTTTACATCTCTCAAAGTTTTGTTTACATTTGTTGCACATTATGATTTAAACGACAATGATGACGCCACAGGAAAATACCCAATGTGTGTGGTGGTATGTTGAGTCTGGTAAATCACCAGTACCCCCATATCCGAATGTTATGGTGGTTAACATGTCCAGACACAAAGACATTCGCTTCATCAGAGAACATCACCCTCTGCAGGTACTCATTGTCTTCGTCAATTGCGTTCAGCATGGAATCAGCAAATTCCGCACGCCGAGGGAAGTCAGTTGGCAGCGACGCTTGCGTAATTTGCAGCCGCTTAAGGAGGACTTTATGAATGGTTTATTTTGGTAAATAAAGTTCCCGTGAAGCATGACTAACCGATTTTTGAGGTCTGAGTTGAAATGCAAGTTGCCAATTGTCGATAATTTCTTGGCTCACACCTGGTCGTCCACTCCGTGGCAAGTCCATTACACTACCAGTCCCTAGACATTTTTCGACCCATCTAATTATGGATGATTTGGATGGAGGATCCCTTCCATATTGCCGGCGGAAATTTCGCTGAATAGTTACTGGTGATTTACCAGACTCAGCATACTACTATACACATTGGGTATTTTCCTGTGGTGTCGTCATTGTCGTTTAAATCACAATCTGCAACAAATGTAAACAAAACTTTGAGAGATGTAGAATACGTTGCTTAAAACCGCATGTCTCTATCTCAAATAGTTTTCGAGTTAAGTTACATTGTTTTGGTAGCAGGGCCTTGTGGATACTCTGTAGTTAAATTTGAGATTTCGTCGTACACCCTAAACGTTTATCACAAGGTTGGCAGAGGACTATTGTCGTCAAAGAACTGAAGATAGAAATTCATGTTTTTAGTTTTGATGACAACTAAAACGGGCTGTGCAATGCTTAATAAATATTAGTCATTCAAAATATCTCTGCAGGCGGAAGAATTACGAAGCTCTGTTTGTTGCTACACGTGACGTCATATAAGGCAATATTCACTGTCAGCGTCCCACGTCCCATTCCCCTTTGCTCTCATATATAGCAGTGTCACGTGTTCTATTTCTGCATAAACACGACTGCAGTGCCCCCCGTCAACAACTGCGCTTACTCCTTAAACGGGTAATAACGAAACTTGTTGCTACATTTAAAACGAGTCAATGTTTCCGACATCGAACTTGTGGAATTTGTCTTTGAATTTTACGAAAATGAATGGGAATGTCAATGTATGAGCAGCATGATAACGTTTAAATTATCTTTCCGTTCTGTCTAATATATTTGGTAAAATATTAGTTAAATAGAAGCGAAAAAGAAACCGTGCAAAATTATGTAGTATGGTGTGAAATACCCTCTATAGTATCTTTACCTTGTCGTGGTGGAGTGGCTTGCGTGTTAAAGCTGACCCCGAGAGCTATCCGGACGGTAGCATTGCTATCGAAAGGGTTACTCATGCCGGGCAGGTCGATGGCGATAAGCCAGATGAAAAAAATACCTTGGTCGAAAGAGTGATGATCTTTCACCGTAAAAATATAACCGGCAAGAAACGCGGACATAGGTTCCTTTGAGTAAAAATTTCCGAAGGTAAAATAGTTCCCCATTAGGCTCTCCGGACGGGGACTACTTCAGGGGATCCATGTCAAAAGGGACATATTCCCAGGAACATGGAATATTAGGACATTATATAATAGTGCTGTAATATAAATATTAAAGCGGGAATTAGATAAATCATCCTTGGATATAGTCGCTTTACAGGAAGTTAAAAGCCCAGAAGGAGGCAGTCAGGAATCAGGAAGCTTTGGATTATGGCATAACCATTGTTTTATAAAATTTTAAATGAGTGTCCTTTCTTGTTTTGTTCTTCTGATTGTTCCACACATACTTTGAAAACGCGAGTTTTTTTATGTTTTGTAAGTCTTTATCATAGTTATGTGAAATGTTATTTCCAAGATAGTTAAAATGTAAAATTAACTTCAATATTATGCCATCTATTTATATTTATATATTATTAATCTTTGATAAGTCTACCGCTGTGGTTTCGAAGTAACGTGCTGCCTTGTCACACAGCGGGCCCGGGTTCGATCCCCGGTCGGGGCAATTTTTCTGGGTGAGGTTTTTATCGGGGTTTTTCCTCACCTGTAAGACAAATGTCAGGAAAACTTTAAGGCGCAAACGGTCCCCGAAATCATATGGCCATCATCATCATCATCATCATCATGCTTATTATTACCATCATCATCATCATCATCCTTCACCTGTGTGGAAAGCAGTGGGAAGCTACAATTCCCTAGTAAAGCTGCAAGCATAGCATGCAAATGCTATGATTGCAGGGAAGGACCTGCCTTCGGTCAGAATTACTATGGATGATGGAATCTTTGATATTAATATACTAAAACTGGGCAATATACAAGAATGGTACTTATATGTGTGCATGAACAAGCACATTTGTACTGTGACATTTGAATCAGGTAATGGTAAGAAAGCTAGGTGTAGCAAAAGCATCAGATTTAGTTGAATGCATTTAATTCTATGGGAATATGTGTATTTAATCCGGATCCAGCCATCATGTAAACGAATACTGGTTAGCCAACCTTACCGCTTTCAATATAGCCATTGGTCACTCATCTCTCTGCAGTTGAGTTAAAGCGTTTTAAAACGCGGACAGGGGTAATATTCGATGAGTGAGTGCGCGGAAAGCTTCGACAGATTGGGGGATTCCCACGAGTATGACGTCACTGTGTCGATACCTGTTCCCGCCCCTGCATCAAAATGCTTGTAATGCTCAGGACTCGCGCGTCGCTATTGAAATGAAATCTTCAACATGGTGGGGGAATCAAGTGACGGATTCAATTCATTTCCAACTATTTATCATTACTAGAAATTACACTTTTGTAAGTAGTAGAAGAACAAATAGAAATGGTAGTTATTTATTTGAAGCCTCTCTTTTTAAATCCGGTCACTAGTGTCGCAATCAGAGGCTGGGATGAAAATATTATAAAATGAATACTAATAAAATTCATATCAAATTCCTTTGAGGTGAATAGTCATAAGATAAAAATTAAAAATTTTAATTTACCTGTTGGCAGGCGCCGTCGTCCTCAACTTTGTAAAAATAATGTATGAAAAATATTATTAACTGGAGGCCTTTCGGAAGTTAACTTCCATCATCAGGAGGATGAGTAGGCGTTACTAGTAGTTAAGACTCTGTAGATGTTGTTGGAACTGAAGACGCATCAAGACCAACAACTTCTACACGTCTTAACTACTAGTAGCGCTTACTCATCCTGCTGATGATGAAGTTAACTTCCGAAAGTCCTCCACTTAATATTTTACATACATTATTTTAACGAAGTTGAGGACGACGGCACCTGCCAACAGGTACATTTTAATTTTTAATTTTTATCTTATGAATATTATAAAATGTTCAAAATGATCGAGATTAATGCCAATCCACAGTTTTCACTATGTCTAAGCTGATTGGTGACAGAACGATTGGGATAATCAAATACCCGGGCAACTACAGGAATAATTATATATATATATATATATATATATATCCATCCGTCCACCGCTGTGGTCTCGAGGTAGCGTGCTGCCTTGTCACGCAGCCGGTCCGGGTTGATCCCCGATCGGGGCAGTTTTTCTGGGTGAGGTTTTTTTATCGGGGTTTTTCCTCACCTTTAAGACAAATGTCAGGAAAACTTTAAGGCCCAAACGGTCCCCAAAATCATATGGCCATCATTATCATCATCATCCTTATCATTATCATCATCATCCTTCACCGGTGTGGAAAGCAACGGGAAGCTACCACACCTACAATTCCCTAGTAAAGCTGCAAATCATAGCATGAAAATGCTATGATTGCAATGAAGGACCTGCCTTCGCGCAGAATTACTATGGATGGATCCAATTGTTAATATGGTGGACTTAGGCTATTTATATCTCAGTTTCATTCAATTTTCAGGCATTTTTCGGTTCTTTTACAAGTCTTAAAGTATTTAGATCGGGACCCACGGGTTAAAGGCCCTCCTGGAAGACTTGTCTCTTGGATTTTTTCACCCTGGCCGGGTTCGAACTCTCGATCTCCGGAACTAGAGGAGAGGAACATAACCACTACGGTAGTACACCGCGAACGACAATAGGCAATTAATTAGTTTCTTTGTTGTACAAAGATAATGCAAGTTACTAGCGCCACTGTTTGTTGTTAGTCATTTAATTGTGTCTTTATACTGATTAATGTCCACCGCTGCGGTCTCGAGGTAGCGTGCTGCCTTGTCACGCAGCGGACCCGGGTTCGATCCCCGGTCGGGGCAGTTTTTCTGGGTGAGGTTTTTATCGGTTTTTTTTCACCTGTAAGACAAATGTCAGGAAAACTTTAAGGCCCAAACGGTCCCCGAAATCATATGGCCATCATCATAATATCCTTATCATTATCATCATCATCGTCATCATCATCATCATCATTATCATCCTTCGCCGGTGTGGAAAGCAACGGGAAGCTACCACACCTACAATTCCCTAGTAAAGCTACAAGCATGGAAATGCTATGATTGCAGTGAAGGACCTGCCTTCGGGCAGAATTACTATTGATGGATACTGATTAATACAACGGAGGTTAGACTGGTAGTAATACTCCGCCACTTTAAGTAGGCCTAGCACTGTTCGAAATCCTATTCTATAAAAATAATATTCAGTTGAAATAAAATATCTGTGTTCGTTGTGTGATTTTTATTTCATCGAAACCAAACTTAAAATATAGCAATTAATTGAAAAGAAATTAAGGCCGAGTTCGTTAACCAGCAAAATCAGACCATAGGGAAGTTCGGGTAATGTAGATCCTGTTAATATCTTCTTTAATTGGTGCTGTCCTCGAAAAGAAAGTATTTTAACTTCGTCCCCTCATCAACTTTGACGGGTTCGAGGCCAGTTTTTTAATTCTTTGTGCGAAGAGGGTTTATTTGCGATATTTATGAAAATGACCACTTTAAACGTTTTTCAAGCTTAATTTATGCTATTGAATATTGAATACTGAATATTACAAATGTTGAAAAAACTTCTAAATATATTATATTATGTAGATGCTGTTTTAATATACTGACGGGTTTGGTTTGATATTATGTGACATGGCGGCTGTATAAGATAATTAAACATAACAAAGGAATTCGGTTAATGTGGATCCTCTACGTCCATGGTTACTTACTCACTGGCACTATCGAACCCGAAGGTTCATGGCCATTTAAACTAAATAATATTATATACAGTTGGCTATGATTTAAAAAAAGTTAGTGAAGACAACAATGTCAATCGCATTGGATATGCGAATTTTCCTATTTGCAGTTATTTTATTTAAATACGTTCTTTAAACAGCTAAGGTCATGCATAGACCGGAAAATTTTATCCAGTGGCCTATTTTGCAGCATTGAAGTTATTTTGCATGGCGTAAATCTAAGTATTTTATTTTCCTTCTCAAGGAACTCTGATTTTTATGAAAATAAAAAACGCTGCTTCGAAAATTATTTGTCATCGTTCTGGAACACAAGGGTAGATGGCAGTGTGATAACTTATGACCACTAAATTAGTTATTCAGGATTTACGACAAATGAAACGTAGATAATTGTTAATTATGCGCTTACTTATCATGTTTAAATACCTTGTATTAATAGAGCGAGAGAAACCCTTGGACTTAATGTTACAGTATTTATACAAGGAGAGATTAATTGAATATGTCAATCACTGGATTCTGTTTGCTATGTTATACGCCATATATAATTTTCTTTCCGTGTGTTTTCCGACTTTCGTGATATGTAAAAATTTTTGGGTAGGATTTTAGGTTTTTGCTCTAAAATCCTGGATACCTTAGTGATCCCAGCCGATTTGAAACCGAAGGTCAGAGGCAAGGTAGTTGTATACTAGGATTGTAAGCATAATTAATAAATTTGCATTTTTGCTGTTCGGAACCGAAATGTGAAAATGTTATTTTTAACGGATGAAATCCTTGATGTCAAAGAGAGCGTGTCTTATGTTATTTCCGCATAATCCATCATATATTTACAGGAATAATATCAGTACCTACAGGATACAAAAAAAAATCGTTAATTTCTTTATTCAGATTGTTAAGAACGATAAACCAAAGCCCAAATGTAAAACGTTTATAGAGTGTCAAAAATATTATAATGTGAGTCATGAAGTGCACAACATTCTCTTTTATTTCACATAATTGTAGACATCTTAATATGTAGGCTCATTTTAAGTTTTTTATTTAGGTATTTGATGATACTATTAAATGGTGAATAGAGAATGCATCCAGTTAATAAAATTGCAAACGATCATTTTCTTTGATAACTGAGAAAAACCAGAAAAAACCTAAGTCAAGTTGTTAACCATCTTGAATCGAACCCGAAACCTCGCTAATAAGATTCCTAAACGCTGCCGCTTAAGTTTCTTTATTATTATCGTTATTATTATTATTATTATTATTATCGTTATTATTAATATTATTATCGTTATTATTAATATTATTATTAATGATTATTATCATTATTATCGTTATTATCATTATTAATATTATTATCGTTATTAATATTATTATCGTTATTAATATTATTATCGTTATTATTATTTTTAATATTATTATTTTATCATTATTATCACTATCCTTATTATCATTAATATCATTATTATCATTATTATTATTATTATTATTATTATTATTATTATTTATTAGTAGTAGTAGTAGTAGTAGTAGTAGTAGTAGTATCATCTAACTGCATGACGTGACGGGCGTAGAAATATCTTGGCATACCAACTGAGGGCTGTCTCATATCCACTGGAGAGGGGTTTATTGTTGGGCAAAGAGGTAAAGATTGGATTCAGTGACACTAGGAATACTGAAGGAGTTCTCCATGTGTGAGAACTTAGGTTGCTCAGCTTGGTATTCGGTAGAGTTGAGGTTCTTATCTCGGGATTCCACGAGGACTTCGTCGGGCAGAATTAATGTGCAAAGAAGTTCTGGTAAAAGTAGTTTATTCTTAACTTTTATACACTGCAAGTGATCGTCTATACGAAGTGAATTTATCCAACTTTTTAGAACGTAGTGTTTTGAAGTGACTTGATGAAATTATACACGAGAAGTAAGTGACGAGGAGAAGCCTCTCTCGCCTATAGGTAAATTAGTTACTCCCACTACCTCGATCTAGTGGACCTAAGGTCTGTGCTTAGGCACATATAACGAAACATATAATTGGTTAATGCGCCCTCCTATTTTGATTCCGGGGGTGTTACAAATTTATTATTGGCGATTTACGCCTTCAGGGGTTGGACCTTTTTTTCCCCGTGCTGGCTTCACGTACAGTCGGGTCACAAACATTAGCTAGGCTTGGGTTTTTCTTCTTAGGCTTGGGTTTTTTTCCTAGGCTTCCGACGCTAGAAACTTGCCATGTTCCCACACTTTTTGCTAACGATGTTTGTGTCAGGGTAAAACCCCCGCTTGTACATTAGCTAATGGGTTATGGTTATCACGCTAAATCAGTTAACTGGAGGCTTAGAAGATATCTCTACTCAATCTGTCGAGCAAAGGATTATTGTCATTAGTAAGTTATTATCATGTGTCAGCCACTTCCGTCTTCACAAAAGAAAGGTTTACATTACCTGAGTTGTCAATCCTCTCTAATAACTAATAATTTAATTACATTGATGCTGACTTCTTTGGATCATTTTATACGGCCTTTGCTCCTACATAATCAGGTTCCACTCTCTTCCCTGATCAATTTGAATATAAATATGACCTAAGTCCAGTAACTGCTTCATTTAATGATGTTATAATATCATCTGATTATTATTGCCGATAGGGATTTATTTAGATTTACACAGGAGGCTGTATGAATGAATTGCCACAAATGCCCTATAAACAAATGGAAAAATCAAGGGATTTTTTATTTGTTTATAATCCTCTCGCGTAATATAATGCTAGTATCATAGCTATAGTGGCCTTTAAAGAAAAAATGGCTATAATATTTTGGTTAGAGCACGTTAACCCTGAGAGTGTTGCCAGCACGTCAATTATGTTCAGATTGTAAACACTGATATGTATCCCTTTTACCTGGGATCGTTCTTTGAGGTTAAATAGACTCACTTTCTGCAATATAGACATACATAAATATTCATAAAGAAAAAAATACACCCTTAATATAAATTTGGTGGTCTACTCAAACCATTCATGCTTATACAATTACCATTCGGAACTATTTAGTTGAATACCAGTATAGCATAGATTGCTTCTTCGTATGTAACTGTTTATTTTCAATTTAATTTACACCTTAATATCTACCTACATTATAATGTGCGTCTACAGCTTGGGAATTCATTTGCGATGAACCAGTTTTGTCTACTTCAAACCATATGTCAAATAATACTTCAGTTTTGCTAAGTTTAATTTAAATTGAGTCAATAAGACTTATCTACATGGATCTATATCTTTGCGACCAAAATACTAAATATCGCGTTTAAGCAGCTGTGCTATCGTTATAAACAATTATTATTCATAGTATTACACCCTGATATTTTTTTCCCCATAGGTATTACATACATACGAATTCATCATGATTATTAATCCATGAAATATTCATGTTTCTTAATATTTTATTCTCAACATATTTCGGCCCATTTACTTTGCCAACGCATAGCTGTCATTACTCAGCCAAACGACGTTATTTTCTTTAAGCGTGCAAAATCATTTCCTTCGAATACAGAATCGCATAGTATGTCACATTCGCTTCCACCAGCGACCATGACTCCATCTCATCTCATTATTAACATCGAATACAAATTCGCACAAATTGTCACATTCGCTTCCATCAGCGATCATGACCTCATCTCATCTCATTATTAACATCGAATACAAATTCGCACAAATTGTCACATTCGCTTCCATCAGCGATCATGACTTCATCTCATCTCATTATTAGATAATACGGGATCCCTTGCCCTCAAATATTTTCAACAAAATAGCACGTGTTATACAAACACAGTGACGTGCCGCTTCGGCCCACGTCTACAAATTAAATCTGTAAATATAATCAACAAATAAATTCCTCACGCTTTATAGGTTCACACCGTCACTCGGCCTTTCAATTAAGGTGCATTGAGCTTCACCCTGTCTCATTAGCTCCTATGTTTACGCTGTCTGATTGTTATTTTAGACAAAAGAATCATAATCATCATGATATTATTCGTATTCAGATTGTTGTACAAGTTTCTTCAATTACCTATATGTATTAAACAATGACAATGGCCTACCTGGGCTCATTTTAACATTTACTGGATTAAGTAGATACTGCAGCTTCCTGCTCGAGCGATTGGGTTAAAACATTTAAAAATATAGATCCATTCTCCATCGTTAAGTTCAAATCAACAATTTATTAATCGCCCTCAATCTTAGCTGAAAGTGGACATGCATGTGTTATGTATTCACATTAGTTCAATTAATTATATCACATCCATCAATATGGGGGTATTATCATGATTAATATCTAAATCGACATTTCACTTTATTTTTTTCGCAGTCATTGTGCCCTTTCCTCTCGCGATTAGCGTTTTAATCTAGGCCTATTTAATCACTTTATTAGTGTCATTTATTTTAATTACTGATTATATTTGGTACTTTACCATACAACACTTATTTATTTTTTTTTCACTAATACTTTTCATTTATGTCCTAATCTCAGCTAGTATTGAGTTCGAATCCCGTGAAAACTGGTTCATGCATTTAAGTATAATTTATCAGGTCTTGTTTTTTTAATTTTGTTTGGGGATTATGTAGAGCTTATATGTTTGTACCTTTTGTATGTTATATCAAAATTCTGTCGGTATATAACCACTTCCTTACCTGGGTACTGCATAATTTCAGCGTTTACATGGACATTTATCTCGTACCCAAAATCACGGTAGTGCCTACCTGTGCACACAATACAATATAGTACAATGCAAGACATACATACATACGTAATATATCCATTCCGTTGTCATTCTTACGTGTAAAAATCTCTCCCTTTTTTTTCGAGTGTCATTTTCACTGTCCGTCTATCTACCCTTAATACTATTAGTGTCTAATTTCACAGTCTGTTGACTCGCAAAGGCCTCCTGTACTATTATTATATACATATTTTGCGATACTACGCTCACACGCAAACAAACTCTGAACACTCGCATGGTAATTTATCGGGTCTTTACAGCCTCAATCTTATTCTCAGATTCACATATAATAACTAGACTTTTGTCAAAATTTTTCAAATGATTCTTACTTCTATCATCTAGGTTAGTATGCGTCACAGAATTACTAGCGATCTCTGGGTTCCCTAGTATCTCTGTACGTGCATATGTTTTGTGATTAGCCGTCGTCCAAGAAACACTCTCCGACGCGTATGATTCATTTTCGGGGTTCCTATCCTTTTGACAAACACTATTATCTTTCTCTATGGGAACACTTATTTCATCATTTAGTTTGGCAGTTTGGTTATTCACTTTCTGCACTATATCAATGCCTAACTCATTAAATCTAGGCTCTACTATCATTTCAATCAATTCAGAGCGTTTATCCTGCTCTGCAATTTTCTGAGCTACTTGGGGCTTTAGTGTTTCTTGTTCGTGGGCTGGCTTTTGTACAAATAGACACATATAATTTACCCTTTTGTCCGAGTTCTCTACACTACAGAGCACATTCTTGTCGACTCGTTTTATTTCCCCTTGTAATTCCTCCTGTTTCTCCCCTAAGTTAGTTTGTAACGTTATTATACTATCGTCATCTCTGTTCTCATTTGACTTATTACCCTTTTTCCTGTTTTCTCTGAGTCTTTAATAAGTTTTTGTTCCATTTTATTTATCTTTAGTTCTACACACGCTGACGATTCATTTATTTTCGCTTCTAGCATCTCTCTATCTTTTCTCATCTCATCCCTTAATGTTTCTTTCAACGTAAATACATCCTTTTCCCTGCTTATCTCCATCTGTCCTCTCCAAGTTTCAAATTCCTGTTTCATATTCCTCTGCATTGCCTCTAAATCCATTTTCCTATTTCTACCTATCGTCTCTTCTATTCTCGACATTAGCATTTCCATGTATTTCATGGTGTCGGTGCTTGGATTTCCCTTGTCCTCTACTTCCCCTCTAGCTTCTGCTCCTGCGTTGCTTTCACTATTTTCCCCTGTGCTCTGCTCTAAGTTCTCTCTGCCATCTTCGTTATCCTCTCCCATCCTTGCGATTTCGTTCTCTCCTTCAATCAGTTGCCCACAAGCCTTCTCCCTAATCTCTTCGTGTTTCCTATCCATTTTTTTATCTTTATTTGCCTGCCTCTTTCTATTCCTACTTCTTAACAACATAAATACACACAGATATATTCTCCGTTAAATCACTGTAATATTTTGATTTCTTATATAGGTAAAAAGTAAAAAAAATGCTTATTCTGTTGTTGTGTCACTTACTGCTTCCTTCCTTCAGTTGCTGTCTGTCTGCTTGTTGCCATCATCTTCTCTGTCCTGGTTGCCTCGTGGTCGTGGGACTTAGTCGTTCTGCCGTTGATTTCTATTCGTGTGTTACTTTACGACCTATTCTGCCCCACGTTGGGCGCCAATATGGAGAGGGGTTTATTGTTGGGCAAAGAGGTAAAGATTGGATTCAGTGACACTAGGAATACTGAAGGAGTTCTCCATGTGTGAGAACTTAGGTTGCTCAGCTTGGTATTCGGTAGAGTTGAGGTTCTTATCTCGGGATTCCACGAGGACTTCGTCGGGCAGAATTAATGTGCAAAGAAGTTCTGGTAAAAGTAGTTTATTCTTAACTTTTATACACTGCAAGTGATCGTCTATACGAAGTGAATTTATCCAACTTTTAGAACGTAGTGTTTTGAAGTGACTTGATGAAATTATACACGAGAAGTAAGTGACGAGGAGAAGCCTCTCTCGCCTATAGGTAAATTAGTTACTCCCACTACCTCGATCTAGTGGACCTAAGGTCTGTGCTTAGGCACATATAACGAAACATATAATTGGTTAATGCGCCCTCCTATTTTGATTCCGGGGGTGTTACAAATTTATTATTGGCGATTTACGCCTTCAGGGGTTGGACCTTTTTTTCCCCGTGCTGGCTTCACGTACAGTCGGGTCACAAACATTAGCTAGGCTTGGGTTTTTCTTCTTAGGCTTGGGTTTTTTTCCTAGGCTTCCGACGCTAGAAACTTGCCATGTTCCCACACTTTTTGCTAACGATGTTTGTGTCAGGGTAAAACCCCCGCTTGTACATTAGCTAATGGGTTATGGTTATCACGCTAAATCAGTTAACTGGAGGCTTAGAAGATATCTCTACTCAATCTGTCGAGCAAAGGATTATTGTCATTAGTAAGTTATTATCATGTGTCAGCCACTTCCGTCTTCACAAAAGAAAGGTTTACATTACCTGAGTTGTCAATCCTCTCTAATAACTAATAATTTAATTACATTGATGCTGACTTCTTTGGATCATTTTATACGGCCTTTGCTCCTACATAATCAGGTTCCACTCTCTTCCCTGATCAATTTGAATATAAATATGACCTAAGTCCAGTAACTGCTTCATTTAATGGTGTTATAATATCATCTGATTATTATTGCCGATAGGGATTTATTTAGATTTACACAGGAGGCTGTATGAATGAATTGCCACACCACGTGTGTTAATCAGGGATGGAAGAATATCTAGCCACTCTAGGGTGACTGTGGTCAGCATGTCGGATCCCCTAACCGTTGTAGCTTGTTTTCTGAAACTGTAACTGCTAATTATTGTTGCTACCCAAATTCCACATAATCCTGGATGGACATTGGTACCATATTGGCCTAAATTCAATGAGAAAATTTCTTTCCCAATGAGGACTCGAACCAGCGCAAGGACATATTATTATTGTTATCATTGTTATCGTTGTTATCATCGTCATCGTCGTCGCCGCGCCACCGCCGCCACCACCACCACCACCATCATCATCATCACCACCATTATTATTATTAATTATTATTATTATTACTATTATTATTATTACTATTATTATTATTACTATTATTATTATTATTACTATTATTATTACTAGTATTATTATTACTATTATTATTATTATTATTATTATTATTAATTATTATTATTGTTATTGTTATTATTATTATTGTTGTTTTTATCGTTGTCGTTATTATTATTATTATTATTATTATTATTATTATTATTAGGAATTTTTTGACCAAAGAGTGATGAAAAGACAGGCGAATAGAGAAGACTACTTAACAGTGAGCTGCAAGTTCTTCATGGAAAACCATGTATAATATAAACAGTAACATTTCTTAACTGCGATTGACAGTACATGCTATAAAAATAGGAAATGAAAGCTGAGCATGAAAGATCCTTATAGGTAAACTAGAGGGAAAGAACTCAGTAGGTTAGTCAAGAATGAGGTGGGAGAATAACATTATCAATGATTTGAGGAAAGTAAATTATGTAGAGTTTGATTGGAAAACATTAGCTCAGGATAGGGACGTATGAAGAGTTTGTGTTCACGCGGTAATGGATCTATGGGTTCAATAGCCCAGCGAGTTACTTGTTATATTATTATTATTATTATCATTATTATTATTATTATTATTATTATCATTATTATTATTATTGTTATTATTATTATTATTATTATTATTATTATTATTATTATTATTATTTTAACGAAAGATAATCAATTAATATTTTTTTAAATTTTCGTTGGTAACTTAATTTATTAATTACACTAGCCAACAGTGAAAATGTAACTGGAATGAAGTAAATGTTTCGTAAGTATATCGACCACATTGATAACGAAAAAGACAATGAAAAGCTCGAATTAGCTCTCATTTTCAAGTTAAATGGGGTGCATTTAATCCTTTTAAATTATGGTTTTGTTTAGGTTAATTTCAGGCAAGCAGCTACAACAACAATACTATTTATCCTAGAATCATGCTTCGAACCTCATTCTCTTCAGAAAAGAACATTCTTTAAACGGTATCATTTAAATGCACCTATCATGTACCCGAAGCGAGAAAATTTGAGGGAAATTGGGATTTTTCTGAAAATTCCTTGTTTCTAAGTTCGGGCCCTCTGCACCCCCTCTGTGTTAACGCACAGATCTCGAAATCAACTGAAAAATACTAAGAGGTACACGCAATGTGTTTGCAAAATTTCAACCTTCTATGTGCAAAAGTAAGGTCAAAGTGGTGACGTCATTGCCCCCTATGTCTCGACGCAGAAGAGCATATAACTATATGTAACGTGTTTTACAATGCATCCACGCTTGAAAAAAAAAAGTAAGAAGCTCTACTAGAAAATTTTAAAGCCAATACTTACATTACTCTCTTTTGGGACTAATGGCATTAACTATAAAAGTGTTGAGTGAAGGTTGTTCATCAACTCTTCCAAAATAATTCTCAAGTGTGTCCTACTACATAATGACAACGTGTTACCATCGATTCTGATTGGGTATGTACCTTACATGAAAGAAACATATGTTAACATGAAACAATTGTTATTGCGATTGAACTATAATAAGTTTAAATGGCAGATTTCCGGGGATCTGAAATTCATAGGCATACTACTTGTGCTTCAACATGGTCTATACCAAGTTCTGTTGCTTCCAGTGCCTCTGGGATAGCTGCGCCATAGCACTCCATTATAGAAAGAAAGATTAGCCAAAGTATGAATCACTTGAACCAGATTTCACAATGTTATGCAAGAAGCACTTGTCGAATCCAAGAACGTAATTCTCCCTGCTCTTCATGAAAAATTGGGCCTAATGAAATACTTCGTTAAGGCCATGGACAAAACTGGGGTAGCATTTATCTTTTGCGCCAGAAATTTCCAGTGCTTAGTGAGACGAAAAAAAGAGGTGATTTTTGTTGGTCCCCAGATACGGAAAATGTACAAAGATGAGCATATCAACACCACCCTGGCAGGTAATGAAAAGTTAGCTTGGGATGTCCTTGTTCTAGTGTCAACAAACTTTTTAGGAAATAAGAGGGCAGAAAACTATAAAAATCTTGTGGCAAATCTTCTGCACTGCTACGATAGACTGGGGTGTAACATGTATTTAAAGTTACATTTATTAGATTCCATCTTGTACTTTTTTCCTGACAACTGTGGTGCTGTAAGCAACGAACATGGGGAACGCTTCCACCAGCAAATTTCGAACATGAAAATGAGATAACACGGAAAGTGGAGTGCACCAATGTTAGCCGATTACTGCTGGACACTAATTAGGAAATCACCACCAGAAAATTACAAATTCCAGGAAAAGCGATTGCGCCTTTAGTGACCTTCCTCCAATACGAGTACATACATAAGACTATATAGAGAATAACTTAAAGTTAGCATAACTTCAAAACGAGAGCTAATGTTGCATTTTCATTAACATTTTCGTTATCATCACACCCGAAAACATAAAGATTAGCTGCTTTCATGCCAGTTACAGAAAAAAGAAAAAAATTGTTGGCTAGTGTTATCTTACAGTGTTCAAAAGGCTCAAAACGTAGAAGAAATGGATGTTCGTAGACGCGAATGTTACAAGTGGATATTTTATATTTTATTTAACAAACACATCGCAATTAAGATCTGGGTGTAAAACGGCAAATTTTTTAGATGTCCCTTATTTTAAGCTTACAGTTTTGTATATTCTTCTTTTTACATCTATGGTGCAAAGTGAACTTTGGTTCCCTCACAACAGCTCTGCATTGGAGTTCTTTATCCTTAGCTTCTATTTTCAAATTATTCAATCCCAAACTTCCAATGTCCTTCTCAACGTCGTCCATCAGTTTTTTTTCCTTGGCCGTCCTCTCCGTTTTCCTCCCTCCATTCTGGCATCCAATAACAAGTTTGGAAATCTTTTATCATGCTTTTTTTTTAGCTATTATATGATCCAGCCACTTTAGTCTTACCGAATTGGCAAATTCACAATAATATCTACTTGTAATAACTCGAAAATTTTTTCCTTATTTGATCTTATTTACGGTGACCATTTACACATACTGACTATATAATAGTCTCGTTATAATTTTTCTTTCGTCCACTGCTGTGGTCTCGAGGTAGCATGTTGCCTTATCATGCAGCGAGCCCGGGTTCGATCCCCGATCGGGACAAGTTTCCTGGGTTATGTTTTTTTCGGAGTTTTTCCTCACAGGAAACGTTAACGCCCAAACGATCCCCGAATATCATCTGGCCATCATTATCATCATTAATATATTCATTCCCTCCATGGTATCTTTACCTTGTCGTGGTGGAGTGGCTAGCGTGCTTAAATCATCTTGAGAGCTATGCCGGCGGTAGCATTGCTGCCGATAGGGTTACCCATGCCGGACTGGTCGAATGTGATAAGCCAGACGAAAAAAGTATCTTGGTCGAAAGAGTGACGATCTTTCACCGTAAAAATACAACCGTCAAGAAATGCGGGCATGGGTTCAACTGGGGTGAAATTTAAAGCATTAGCTCAGGATTGGGATATATGGAGAGCTTATGTCCGCGCGGCCATGAACCTACGGGTTCGATAGTGCCAGTGAGTAAGTAAGTAAGAGTAAGTAATAAATTCATTAAGTTTAGGATTAAGACCTCTCCTGGCGCATCATTGCCAGAATCTATCATATATCTTCGGGGCAGCCTAACTCCGCCTTCCAGGCGCCACAATCTCAGAAGTGGGTTACAATAACGCCCTGCCAGGAGAGAATGTCAGAATGTCGAAATGAGACAAACGTGGTGGTACTGAATTTTTAAAAAATAATTTTCTTTTCAAAGACACAAAGATGAAGTTTTATCTATATTGAGGAGTAAATCTGCTAGACGGGTCCATGGCATTACTTCACTTTTGATTGAAATTACTCTCAGGAATTTTAAGTCTGAAAAAATCTGATTATTGCAGTTAGAGGGCGTCACTTTTGTTAAGTTTATACGCCGTCTCGTGCTTATACTCACAAAATTATTATTCACAGTGGAGATTTTTTTGTGATATTATTTATAAAACTAATACGGAAACCATCAACCATTGCATGCTGAAACCTATCTTGAAATTTCTCTCAGAGAGGCGTTGTAATGTATCAAGACTGTATAAAAAATACCTGCATTTTTTATCTGCAAGGCACAGAAATCGAAGCCAGATCCAGCAATGCGGACCCATTGTATGGAGCAGATGGGCTCCCTTCTCGAGTACGAGAGGAATAGAGTGAATCGGGATGCGGTGCGGACGGCAGGTAGTGAGGGTTAACCAATCTACCAATTTGGGAGTTGTGTTACTTCCCTATAGTTTAAATGAGAGGTTTGGGGCTGAATTTAAGTGCCTTGTAGTTAAAGCGTCAATTTTTTTGACACGGCCTCTGTACATCACAACGCTTTTCTAGAAGACACTTGAAGGTAAGTTTCGACTTAACAGTTCCCTCATAAGAACGAAGTTTATGAGTGTTATATTTAAAATCGCGGAGAAAGATTCGACAATATGATATGGCAGGTAGCTATTAAAAATAAAACATAAAAAAACACTTGTAATACTGCCGAGAGAAAAATCTCATAATCTAAAAGCGATATCGTTACACAATGTTATATTTCAAAGTACACTTTAAACAATTAGAGGGAATATTCGAGAGAATGCTTATATCTACTTATTGTTGCTTAAACTCCATCTTAAAAATGGCGCTGGCATTGAATCGTACGTAACCTGCTAGTTATAACATATTTACGTTTTGTTGTATAATTTGACACCAATTTATTAATATCTAGGCCTACTATTTATTTTTCGACTGCTTCATTAAAGGATTTAAAAAAAATTAAACTAATATATCTTATAGGATTGAAGGGTTAATTAAAATGTATGGTATATACAGGGCTATTCAGAAAGAAGGAACAGACTTCAAACATTTATTTCTTCCAAACTACAAAAAATAGAAACACAATTCCAACGTTCCTGGAAAGAGAAAAGTTCAAATATCACTATTGTATGCATTCAATATGAGCACCATGTGTTACACGACAAATATCAAAACAGTGGCTCTTTCTTATCACACAGAATCAGCAGCTGGTCTCTAGTTATCGAAATCACAGCTTCAACAATTCGATGTGGCAGATTTTCAAGAATGTCAGATATGGGGGGATAAAAATACGGTCTTTTACTTATTCCCACAGATAAAAATCACAAGGGGTTAGATCTAGTAACCTGGGAGGCTGTCGGCAATGAAGTTGATTTTTTACTCCACCTCTTCCAATCCAACGTCCTATTGTGTCGTAATGTTGATACAAACTATCAACATGACAAGCAACGGCGCCAATGCGGCCGTGATCGCAACTTGAAACATTTCTCTTTCCAGGAACGTTGGAATTGTGTTTATATTTTTTGTAGTTTGGAAGAAATAAATGTTTGAAGTCTGTTCCTTCTTTCTGAATTGCTCCGTATTATGATGAAACAAACATGGCGTTGCTGGAATCAATTTTTAATTTCGGATTTCAGGTAAAACCTCGCTTCTTATGGTCGGATTTCACTGAAGTTTGGATAATTCCTTCCTTGGTTTATTATAATATAGTATACAGAGTTCCATTGTGAAGCTTCCGCCTGAGTGATCTGAATTTTTTCTATCACCTTAATTTTTTTATATAATTGCTTTGAGCCAAGATTGGGTTCGATGAAACAAAAATTGCGGTCGCTAGAGCGTTAACGGACACACAAACACGCACACGTATAAGGATATAGCCTATAGGTCTATATAGGCTATACAATTTTGGTCATGGTCATGGTCATTTTCGCTACCTACTAGATAGGATCGTCAAAGATCTGTAAACATGTTTTTTCTCATTTAATGAGAACAATCTCAATAGCTCCATTCCTTCGGAATTCCCTAATGTAAGTAGAGCACAAAACGACTTCACTATTTCGCATACCTGTTTATTAATAAAGTTTTATTTAGTTTTTTTTTCTAATTGAGATGATCTGTTGTTTTATAATAATCTGAAAGGGGGGAAAAAGAAGTAAAAATAGGAAAATTGTGTTTGGAATCCGCCACTGATGGGAAAGTGGGTGGGGTTGTCAGAATCGGGGAAAAGCGGGAGGAGTCCTCGTGCATATTTTTGAATAGTTTACCATATACGCTGCTCAAATACGGAGCAAGGGTTCGAAGAGATAGGGGAAATGGTGGGAAACTACACTGCTGGTTATGAAAGGGTATATTTGTAGGGGGAGTTAAAATAACAGAAAATATCGGAGGTGAAGGAATTATTGAACGAAGTGATGGGAAACAACGTTTATGTAAGTCGTTGCATGAATTGCTGGGAAACTTTATAATTCTTTGTGCGGATAGAAAAAAGAGAATCAATTATAGCCACACTTTTCGTGTTAGAAAAGTTTTGTAGATGCAATATAGAAACTACTTTGGAACTAAGTTACGTTACAATAAAAAACAAAGGGCGTGGTCAAATACTAAACTTCTTAACTAAGAGATACTTCTCTCGTACAATTTTAATAATGAATTCCATGTTTTATTACCTTGGAAACTGACAATGTGGCTTATTGTAATTGATATATTTGTTACCTCCACAAGTCGACATTCGTCACTTTGGGATTTGTTTAGGCAATCCACTTGTATCGAACTATGTGAAAGCATTAATGTCCATCTAGAATAATCTAGGCAAATCTCCTGTACATTCAGAAATTGAGAATATAAATACAAAATGACGATTTTTACATCGATAACTTTGCTGTTTACATTTATCTCTGGTAGCTTTGAACTGACTACTATCTGAAGTATTTGTTGGCCTCTATTTACATTGAGCTTTTGGAAAATGGGCCAAGTACCGACCAATGTTGAATAAACGTAAATGGATAAATAAACAAGTATGCATTGTATGACAATGGAATTTGTATTGAACGCATTCCGTTTTTGTGTTAAATCATTCATTTGTGTTGAACTAAATAACATAGTCTGGATTATAAGTATACATATATTGCTGTGTGTATATACGTATAGGTTCTCCTTTTTTCGCGTTTGTAAGTCTAGTGATGCCAGATTCAACAACTTTTATTGTATCTGAGTGTACCTAATAGTGATTAGTTAATTCTCAATAGTAACCAAATTGTTACATTATTACTAGGGAAATGATTTTTGAGGTGCGGCAGCTTTCCAAAAATACAGCTGTTTTCATACTAATAATTCAATATTTTCATTTGGGGGGGACGAAATGAAGTGAAACGAACACAATTTGTTGCACCTTTTTGCACTTTTTCGTGAGATTACAATATTTTGCCACCTTTTCCTTCTTTTTTTATGCTTCAGTACCTTTTTCTCCGCTCTTCTCTGCGTTTTTAAAAGATAGGACAGAAAAATGTATTTTTTTCTTCTTGAACAGTTTTTTAAAATCTCAATCAGAAGTCAACAATATTAATAAATTTTAAAATATAATTTATGTAATTTATACAATGGCCAATCTGCAGTGTGAAGTTAACAATAGTAAATAATATATATTAAAATTTAATGCATGTAAACCACCAGTCATTTATATCCCAGCAACAATGGCCAATCTGCTGATGTGAAGTACAATTTAAAGTTCAACAGAAATGCTGTAACAATTTAAAATAAGTTCAGTTAGTACTGGTAATAATTTAACATTTTTCTATCTACAGACTTGTTGGCTGTTTTCCTAGTCTGAACCACATGTATTTTTATTAGTTTTACTACTGGGTTTTCACAACAATAACATGGCGAATATTAAGAACGATAAGTTGTATGCATTTTCAGAATTCAAAACGCAATTTATCGAAACTGATTGCATCATTCTTCGATGTTCCATCTGCGATGTAAATATTGTAATAAACTAATGAGCTATGAATTACCTCTTATGGACTCTATAAAGAAGACAAATTTGGCGCAAAATGATATACATATTATATAAAGTGAATTAATTTAACTGGCTTAAACCCTATTTCAATTTTTTCAGCAGCACCTTTTTTTGCATATTTTTTCTATGTATAACCTTTCCCCCTCCCCTTTTATGACCAAAATTTTCCCTAATTGTTACTATGCAAAATATTTACGTATTTTGTCACAATTATATCCCTTAACGGCTGCAATAGTGAGTATCGCTAGGGAATTTGAAGAAAATTCACTTCATTTCTACATTTATTCATATGTCATTACTTTAAACAGGCAGGTATAAGCCTTAAATGTGTGTTTATTTTGAGGAAAGAAAGTCTGTCAAGTGAAGTAATAAAAAAACTTCCTGTTGAACTGCACGATAATCGAAGAGCAGAATTCTAAAAGCAAGCAATGCATTCGAAGATCATATTGTGTAATGCATTATATTCATAGCCATTTTTATTTGTCTTCTTATCTTCCTAGATGTCAGCATGAGGCGGAACGCTGACCACGGATCACTCAAAGGACATCTATACGAAAACAAGTGTAACGGAATTAGTATGGTTCAAATTCTTCCCTGTAGGGGGAGAGCGCCTAAATCTCTGTTAAGGGTAACATGGGTTTACAAGAAGATCTTGTATAACAAAGAAACAAATTACGGGTATAAAAAAGGCTATTTAGCATATTTTAGTATTAAACTTGGTGACCAAGATAAACAATGATGTTCACATTATGTGTGTGTCGTGTTTTATGGATATGAATTAATGGATAACTGGTAAGCGGAAAGGTTCAAGTTTTGGTGTTTGCATGGTGTGGCGTGAACCTCAAGATTACGTAACCGATTGTCATTTTTGTTTGTGTAAAGTAAAAGCCATAAATAGTAAAACCATGATTTGAGGGACGTAGATTATACAGCAGATGATTCGAAAACATCTCAGGATAGGAATGTTTGGACAGTTTATGTCCTCGCGGCAATGAACCTAAGGGTTCGATAGTACCAGTAAATTAGTTTATTTAGCAATTAGAAATGTAAATAATTTGAAAATGCAGTAACCTGTTTATTAATAAAATTATACGAAAACTATATGGACGCACTTTAATATAAGCTCTCCATACATCACTATCTTGAGCTATTTTTTCCCATTCATCCCCTGTATAATTTTTCCTCCCTTAAATCATGTTTAATGATATTAACCAACTTATTCTTGGCCTACCTACTGGATGCTTTCCATTTTTGCTTTTCCACAAGAAGTTTCGATACCCATCCTCCATTTCCCCCTTTGTTTTAATGCAACAGGGGAAATTTTCTTTAAACGTATTAGGCAATGTAAAATAGAGTAAGGCATATGAACGAGCTGAAACATATTATTTACTATTAAGGGTGCGTGTGTGACCGTACTTACGAATCAGTGCCGTGTTAAATAATCAGAAACTTTTATAAGATGTATCATATATTTATTAATCTTTGACTGTCTTTTCTTTGAAATTCATCTCTCACTTAAAAAAAAAAGACAATATGAAAACAAAAAACAAATTCAAGAAATTGTTTTCCGATCTTGTAGAGACGAAGCCATCATTTTTCCAAGAACGGTGTAAAGGTAAAGTGATACATCCCACTGCAGGCCATAAGACACCCTTGGGGTAGTATGAGGTTAATGCTCCCACTTTTTCTAAACCATCGACAGTTTATGACAGCCGGGATGTCATCCTAGCGTGACGGCCGCCTTTACCCCCAGAACAAGCGTCTGGTGCTCATTACCGTTAGAGGCTGAGTCAACCCCAGGGCCATTGTGCCACCAGAAAGTTTGCGTCAGTTTAAAAATCCTGACCTCACCGGGACTCGACCCCTACACCTTCCGGTATAGAGTGTTGCCTTAACCAACTAAGCTACGGCGTGTCCCCTCCCCAACGACGGTATAAATTGATAATATATATGAATGTCACAAAGAAAACGAATACACGAATTATGAACAAGTTACAGTATTTGAGTGAGAATTGTATTCTGATCTGTAAAAAAAAGTATCACAATAATAAAATACGGAATTAGAAGTATTTCTACTGATGAAAATTAATTAATATTTTATATGCAAGGCTAGGCGTCTCCATGGCGTAAGCGATTAAATTCTCGCCTCTCACCGCTGGGATCTCGAGATCGAGTCTCGGTCACTCCATATGGGTTTCGTGGCGGACGAAACGGAGCTTGGTCAGGGTTTTCTCGGGGTTTCTCCTGCCACAATTTCATTCCACCATTTCTCCACACTCATTTTATCCATTTCATTTCATTTCGTTCATCTGCCTCTATATGGTGCTTCAGGCGTGGTCGGCCGGCACCCTTGTCATTCACAGACCTCTATACAGGGGGCTCATCTCATCCCCGACCGGACCCTGAGTTAGACATGAGTTGAGGTTATTTACATGTAGGCCTATCCACATATCTAACTCGGCGAGGAATCTGTATGAATCAAACAAACGTCAGGTAATGAAATGATAGACCTTTATAAATAATCTCTTAAATTCATAATCATAAATATTAACATAGGATATTTATACTGAAGGAAAGAAGAGCCGTAAGGCTGCTTTCACATTGGCCGGTTTTTTGATAAACTACAAAAAAAATCGTATGTTCAGATCGGACAGTTTTGGATGTACGGTAAAAAAAATCGTATGTCGACATCGTTTTAGCGAAATGAAGAAGAGGATGCGGACTTTAATATTACATGATCACGGCCGTTTCCGTGTCGTGTAATAGCCTTCTATTGCTACACTGCTAAAAAAATAGGGGATATTGTAGAATAACCTATTAAGACTATGTATTTTGGAATAGTATTAGATGCAATCACTTTCTATTATTCCAAGATAATGTAAATAAGAGTTTGAAGTTGTTACGTAACCTCGGTACCACACCAGAGGGCAGTGTCTGTACTGTTGATGTGAAAGGGCGGTGTGGGGGTGAATGTTTTGTTGCTGTTTTTAAATCCAGTCCAGTTTTCAGTTAGTGAATGACTTGCCTTAGGGACAGTGATGCCTCGACAACGTGATTTACCTGAACCAATGGCTTGGAGGGCTATAGGAAGGATGGAAGCTGGACAGACACAACAAGAGGTGGCACAAGCCATTGGGGTGTCTCAAAGCGAGATGTCCAGATTTTGGAATCATTTTCAAAGAACATACTGTTCACAGAAGAGCCGGACAAGGTCGACCAAGGGCAACAACAACAAGGAATGACCGTTAACTCTTGTTAACAGCCCGTCGGAATAGACAGCAGAATGCAACTCAACTGCGAAATACACTTCAAACAGCAACAGGACGCAGGGTGTCAACTCAAACTGTCCCTAATCGACTGCATGGAAGTGGTCTCTATGCCCGTAGGCCCATGGTGTGTACCAGGTTAACTCCACAACACCGTAGAGATCGCAGAAACTGGGAGGAGGAACATCGTGGGTGAAGGCATGCTGAATGGAGATCAGTTCTTTTTTCTGGTGAGTCGCGATTCAACGTAGAATGTGATAGTCGGCGTGTATTCATCTGGAGAGAAAAAAGGGACACGAAACAATCCAGCTTTTGTACGTGAAAGATCCCCATATGGTGGCGGTGGATTGATGGTGTGGACAGGAGTCAGTAGTGGTGGACGTACGGATCTCTAGGTCATCCAAGGTGGTACTTTGACTGCGGTAAGGTATAGAGATGAGATTCTCCGACCTTTTGTCGTGCCTTATGCTGGTGCCATAGGTGATTCTTTTCTTTTTATGGACGATAATGCACGACGCCATAGAGCTGGCTTGGTGGATGACATGCTGGAAGTGGAGGGTATCGAGCGTATGCAATGGCCAGCTTCCTCCCCGGACTTAAATCCGATTGAACATGTGTGGGATGCATTAGGCAGGCGCATTGCAGGCAGACCAGCACCTCCCACAACTGTTCCAGAGCTGCACATTGCTCTTATGGAAGAGTGGCCACGTATCCCCCAAGAACTCATTGCTAACCTCATTGCATCAATGCCACTCAGGTGTGAGGCAGTGCTGGCCGTTCGAGGAGACCATACACCATACTAAAGGAACATTTTCACCCATGTTAATGTTGCTTTGTTTGTTTGCCATATTCCTAATCAGGATCTCTTTGACATCTGGTGTGGTACAGAGGTTACGTAATGACTTCAAACTCTTGTTTACATTCTTTTGGAGTAATAGAAAGTGATTGCATCTAATACTGTTCCTAAAAACATAGTCTTAATAGGTTATTCTACAATATCCCCTAATTTTTTTGAGCAGTGTATTTTAATTGATTATTATAATCAACGGCACCCGTGCCGTGCCTTTGTTGTAGTGGAGTACCTACACAATATACTGTATATAATAATTTATTGTTAAGGAACTTGTTATTGAGATCTACTATTTTAAACAAATATGTTAAAAACTTACGGTTGAATAGTTTAATTGATAATAATTTAGATGTACAGGTCTACAAGATTTTACTGATGTGCTTTATTTATAATTTATCTTAACTGTACTGAAAGAAATTATAATTTTGAAACAATTTTTTACATAAGGAAATGAACAAATTAATAGAGCAGTAGGCCTACCTAGCATGTAATTCTCAATATGTATATATAATTTCATCAGAATTAATAATACAGTAGTTTAAAGTTATAGTAACTGATATATAATGAAAAAGTTTTCTTTGCACTTTATGTTTTTCATATTATATGTAACAAATTAAAACATTTGCATTTTTCTAAGTTTGTAAATGGCAATGTTTAAAATGTTAGAAATCAATATCGTTTTTAACAGGGAGGTGAACCTCTAATTCTTTCTAGATTGAAAACTTACAGGAACCAACCTGGACAATAACCCAATGTCCAATTCCTACCTTCTCGTGGTGCAGCTGTTACATATTGTTTATGCAATATGAACCAAAGGGATGGGCTACCCACTAATTAGCACTGGCCAGCTTGGTGGGTTATAGACCGATCTGGCATTTCTTCCTTGTATAGTACCAAATCCCTGTTTTTACTTTTCTATCCAATCTCCCTTGTCTGACCTCTTGTTTTCTTAGACCCTGATGGAATTCGAGCCGGAAGGGTCATTTCAATCTTTCCTATATATCTTCATTTAACCTCATAGACACTCACCTTGAATGCCCACATAAGCTGCATGTTCAAATACAGCTCCATTGCAACTTATAGCACAAGTATGCGATGGATTCGTCATCAACTACGCCTGGATACACGCCATGAAGAATGAAGTATGAATACCTTTGATGCTGCGTCGACAACAGACGAAAACATTTTTTTTTACATTTTAACTCTGACGCAACAAAGTTTCATATGTTTTCGGTTGTCATTATGAGAAATGTATTCCCATACTTTGAAGTTGAGCGAGTTATCCATATCCTAAAAACAGAATGTCCCATTTTCGTAAGGGCCGTCAGAATTATCCTTATTAACGAAAAATAGGGCATGTATGGATAAAAGAAAATTTCTGGTAATCTTAGGTTCGAAACTTGAAATGTTTTCGTTTAGGAAACGTAAAACATTTAAGTTCATATAATGGGGTTAGTATGTTTCTTCCTGTGATATAAAACATTTATCTTTTATGCATTTTTTGTAATTTTTTGGTAGGCCTACATATTATTAATGGGGTACGCCATAGTATAAGTGTTAAGGCCTACACTACAAGCTTGGAAGGTTGAGGGTTCAAGTCCCGGTGGGGTCAGGGTTTTAAACTGAAGAAACCTTCTGGCGGCACTATGACCCTGAGTTCGACTTAGCTTCTAACGGAAATGAGTACCGGACGCTTGTTCTGGGAATAAAGGTGGCCGTCGCGCAGGGCTAATAATCCGGCTGACATCAAGTGACGATTGTCTAGAAAAAGTGGGAGTCTTAACCAGCTTCTAAGGCCTATAGTGGGATCACTTTACATTTATATATTATTAAAATTAATTTATACATTTTCCCAATATTTACTTTGTTAAATGCAGAAAATATTATTTCAATCGGGTGTCGTTTGACTTAGGTAAAGTAAGTTTTATTTTATGTTTTTTTGAGTGAAATTAATGAAGAAAGAATAGTTTTTGTACTTCACTCCATGTACATATTTAAAATCCGGTTGACTGTATGTTCCGTTTCCCAGAACGAAACGACACGGGCTATTTGTTATTTCACCTGTTCACTTTATCATTGCTAACATTTGTCCATAGTCACCTGTTATTAATTATATATTATACCACAAACTTAATTGCTGCATGTTGTATGCTTGATATCTCATTAACAGTAATGTTATGCACATGTGTGGTTGCGCTTATAAAAACCTCCCTACTCCAGATACAATATTCCCGATCATTCAAATGCTATTCACAGTTCACATAAACGATTATTAATTCATTAGTGCTTAAGGGGAGTTCTTTGTAAAGAATGGGTAAAAGTAACCCGTGAAAAAAATATACCTCTGATTATAGTATTATTAAACTTTCTTATCGTTGCTTTCCACACCGGTGAAGGATGATGATGATGATAATGGTAAGAATGATAATGATAATGGCCATATGATTTCGGGGACCGTTTTGGCCTTAAAGTTTTCCTGACATTTGTCTTATAGGTGAGGAAAAACCACGATAAAAACCTCACCCAGAAAAACTGCCCCGACCGGGGATCGAACCCGGGCCCGCTGCGTGACAAGGCAGCACGCTACCTCGAGACCACAGCGGTGGACTTTCTTATGATAATTAAGGATATATTTTGCTTTAAAAATATATTCCAGTATTTTTCAGATATCCCCAATTAAATTAAGTTTTAAATAACTGAAGTTTTGCAATTGCATAGCCTACCTATATTGTTGACGTACAGTTTTTTCATATATTACATAATACGTAAAGTCAGCATTTTTGTGTACAAAAAGGTAAGATTTGCAACATAGTATAATGAGAAGTTAAACTTATGATGATTGTCTTTTGTTTTGGTATCACACACTATCAGTTGAATATTATTAAGAGAAGCTACATAAAAAAATGAACGAGTAGAAATTACTTAAATGCCAAAGGGAAGATTGCCGAATGATATTTTAAATTGGAAGCCACAGGGAACAAGACCAAGAGGAAGACCTAAAGATCGATGGGAAGATGACGTAATTGAAGATTTAAGAGAAATGGGGATTTTTGATTTGAAATCTACTGCACAAGATAGGAAGAAATGGCGTAAACTAGTTGAGAAGGCCAAGCCATTCCACTGGAAGTCGTAGAGCCTGACGAAGAAGAAGATGTGTCAAATTACGCAACATACCTAATGACAACGGTTATGCATGATTTCGTTTTCTCTGCGGTCAGATACATTTAAATAACTGGCACGATAAAATAGCGTTTTGCCACTAGCGCCAAGGATCTGTCACAGATTAAGAAATCTCTGGATCTGTGCTAGCGCCGCCAAATAGGCTTAGGTTAAGAGATTTAACCCCATAACGATAGCCAAGACGTAATTAACCATAACTGGTTCCAGTGCACAGCTCACTGGGCGAAGCTGGACTTCGCCATACCCGTCAGTCAGCATTCTGTCAATTTAAGGATTATCTTGGGTATAAATGCAAACAATATCTAACATCTGTATTGCAATCTTATCTTTTCTTATATAAAAATCTTGCCTCTGTAATATATGATTGGTTGATCCCCGTTCGTCCCGCTAGAGAACATGGGTACTTCCCTAGTGGGAAATGTAACCAGACTAATATAGTTACGCTTATTTTCCTCCGATATACATTATATTCTCCATTATTACTAGATGGAGTGAGAACTCGGTCTTAATTGCTCTGGTAGCTGACTATAACAAGTAAGCAAATTAAAGAGAATATTTTTACGCTATAGCAATGACGCTTTATCGATGTTATAATTAAATTTTTGACATTGAGCAATGCAAGCTTAATATGACATGATAAGAAAAATAAATACCTGGACGGGATTTGAACCCGGACCTCTGGGTTGGTACCCCAGCGTGCTATCCATTACACCACTGGGCAAATCCAATACAAACATTTAGCCCTCATATATATTATATTCTCCATTATTACTAGATGGAGTGAGAACTCGGTCTTAACTGCCAACTGGTAAATGACTATAACAAGTAAGTAAATTATATATATCTGAGATTTGTAATTTTCCCAAAAATCTTTTCATGGGAACCATCTCAATAGCTACATTCTTTACGGATTCGCTAAAATTACACGAATTTACATTTGCTAATATCAGTAAATACGTTTCGGTATGATTTGTTTTATTATATCGTTTGCTATTAGGGAATTGTTTCCATACCTTTCTAGATAAATAATAAAGCTTAATTGCCTATATAAACAACATGTGAATTCCTTTCCTAGAAACAATGTAATGAACAAATACTATAGTAGAAAAGAGTTCCATTAACTGCTTGTGGTTATTCACACAGAATAAATGTCAACATAACAGGTGTTCAGTTTGTGACTATAGGTTAATTATCTTGTGATGTGTTATTTAATGCAATTAACGCAGTTGTTCCGCTATTATTTTATGGTTAGTTAATTCGACTCCATTTTGGATTCCCATCCACAGTAGAGAACTGTATATACAGATGATGTACCAATAAAAAATATATGGTAAATTAATTTCTCTTTGAATGGAAAAAAAAAGAAACAACTTTGGGAAAATTTGCACTCTTTATTTATTAATTAGTTAGCTCAACTGCACTTCTACTAGCACTTTATTTTATTGTTGTAAGCTATAGCTCTTACACAGTCTACGATTTTTGTATCGCTGTTTTGGGTTATCGCTGGTTGGATCAGCGTTAGGGAGTGATAAGTAAGTGTACATCCATTTTTAATAAACGTTTGGTAATTTTAATATTATTAATATATTTTTTAACATAGATTTGGGGATTTATTGGAAATATTGGTCATTTCAATTTCATAGCGACCGATAGTAGTCGAGGATGATAATCGATATGTGATTCGATTGTGGGTTATCAATGGCTCTATAAACTCTGGCGCAAGCGCACTGTTGTTCTATACGCGCACTGTTGTTCTATACGACTTTGAAAATATTTCACGCTAGTTTAAGTGCAGTTTTTCCAATTAGTTTATATAAATGTGTTATTTAAGGCTGCCGCGTTGTAGCTGAGAGGTACGATGAATGATGCTTTGGTAGCTGAGTTGCTGGTTCATCAGGCAACACCATCTACTATCTCGCTCTTTACTAAGTTTCAATAAACTTATACAGCCCCATATTCCGGCCCTTGCTGATGTCATTAGAGTGATAGTAATGGCTGGACTGCATGACATGAAGTTAAAATAGGAGATATTTCTCATAAACCCTCAAGAATTGATAATGCCTATGATAAGGATGTCCTAGTAAATCTCTATTTATTTTTAATGCAACATGTGTATCATTTTTATTTACTTTATTTATTCTTATACGCGCTACAAGCCAGAAGGTCGAGAGTTCGAGCCCCGTGGGGCCAGGATTTTTAAACTGACCTAAACTCTCTGGCGGCACTATGGTCCTGGGGTCGACTCAGCCTCTAACGGAAATGAGTACCAGACGCTTGTTCTGGGGGTAAAGGCGACCGTCACGCAGGGCTGATAACCCGGCTGACATCAAGTGCCGATTGTCTAGAAAAAGTGGGAGCCCTAACCTCCTACTACCCCAAGGGCCTCCTGAGGCCTGTCGTGGGATCACTTTACTTTACTTATTTATTCTTATTTATTTATTTTACCTGATAGAGTTAAGGCCGTAAGTATTCTCTTCCATTTCACATTCAATAACAATATCATAAATTATTTACAAGTTGATTAATAATAGGTACATAATAGGCATAGGCTACATAATATAGTCTACAGTTGACAAGTAAAGAAAAATATAACAATAGTAATAATTTTAATACACTTATCGTCTTGGTGATAAAATCGTAAATATACAGTCAATATGCCCAGTACACCAATTAATAATTAAAATAGTCAACATGTTTCAATTGCGAAGCTGTCATTTTCAAGACTAAACATTGACTGAAGACAAATATGGTAATGAATAAACAAAATCCAGTTAAAAACAAACTACGTCTCATGACACAATCAATTACAAGTAAACTCTATGATATAATAAAACTAGTTCTATTTTTTTTCAATTAAAGAAAAGAGGACGCTGTACGGAATACGCAACTCCAGATTTTTCAATTCTATTGAATCTAAAATGTGCAATATATTCGTTGAATCTGGTTAAAATAGATCTTCTTAATGGAACCCGGGCCCGCTGCGTGACAAGGCAGCACGCTACCTCGAGACCACAGCGGTGGACTATATATATATATATATATATATATATATATATATATATATATGTGTGTGTGTGTGTGTGTGTGTGTATGTGTGTGTGTGTGTGTGTCTGTTAACTTTCTAATGGCCGGAATTTTTATTTTGTTTTTCGGGACCAAATTCGGTTTACACCATTCAATAATTAAGAAAAGTAAGACCGAGTTCTTTTAATAGCAAAATCGGACCATTATGAGTGGGAGGGGGTTATCCTGGAGAAAAAATTAAAAAATCACTCAAGTGGCACCAATTTTCTATGTTTCGAAACTAAACGTAGTACATGCCATTAAAATAAAAAGTGAAAGATATTCTGCAAAAATTAGCAAAATCTGGCCATTACCTGAAAACCGAAATTTAAAAATCGCTCTAGTGACCGCCATGTTTTCTCGAAACAAACTGGTTTAATTTGATTTAATTAAGAAAACAAAGATATTTACCTAATTCGACATGATGAATTCTCTTAGCTTACGCAGTACCTGTGTATATTCTTTTTTTAAAAACGCTTTCTTTGACTTAGGCTTACAGGATCGTAGACACAGTTATATAGAACATCCTCTGACGGAATACGGACAATTACCTTAATATGAAATCCGCACATCCAAAACTGGAAATCAAATCGGGGCCAGGAACACTTGCAACATGGACAGGAGCCCGGTCATTTAATAACGAGCTCTACCTAAGGAATCATTCACGATTTGTAAATATACAGCATAGCGACAAATCTGAACTATAAAAACCTCACATTCCTATACTGTGGCATCACATTATCGTGTAAGAATTGCCAAAACGGAATATTTAGTAGGCTATTGCATAAATTCAGGATGAGATATGGAAGGAGAATAAACATCGCATATGAAAATGGTTTGGATTTACTCTCAGAAGATAACTAAAAAGAGAGCATTGCAATGGAATCCACAGGGATGGCCTAAAAATAGAGGAAGTCCAAAAATTACATAGCGCAGCACTGTAACAACAGAAATTGAACAACAAGGAAAACTTAGAATGAAGTCAAGAATTTTGCAAAAAAAAAAAAAAAAAAGAATGAAAGAAAAGAAAAAAAAAACATTCCGGTGACGTGTTTTCACAAAGGTCCTATGCTTCCAGGAGAAGTGACAAATAGGCTATTACTACTAACTAACTAACTAACTCACTCACTGGCACTATCGAACTCGTCGGTTCATGGCCGCGCGGACATAAGCTCTCCATACATCCCTATCCTTAGCCAATGTTTTCCAATCATCCCTGTATAATCCAACAACTCCAACTCCTGGCGCGACAGGCCTAGAAGGCCCTTAGCCTATCACCCGGCTGCTGGCCTCGCATCCACATGTGTCAGTTACAGAGGTAGATTATCATCAGCCAGTGTAGGGGTGGCATGTGGTCAGCATGTCGAGCCCCCAGCCGTTATAACTGGTTCTCAATCTGGAGCCGCTACTTATTGTAGCTACCCAAATGCCTCACGATGCTGGGTGGGCACCGGTCCCATACTGGCCGAAATACCATGAGAAAATTCCTTCCCCCATGGAGACTCGAACCAGCGCAAGTCCCGTAGCTCTGCGCCAAGGTTTCCTGCCTTAACCACTCGGCTACGGCGCGGGACATTCTGTATAATCCACCTCCCTCAAATCACGATTAATGTTATTCTCCCACCTCATTCTTGGTCCACCAATTGGACACTTTATCTGGTTTTCCTACAAGAAGCTTCCATGCATATCTTTCATTCCCTATTAGCGCCCATGTCCTGCCCGAGAATACTGCTACTAGTCTACTATTATATAAATTGCCTCTTGCTTGGATTCGGGGTTATATACCGTATAGACGTTGATCGAATAACAATCAACTTATTTATGTGGGATGAAGCCTTTTCACCTGAGCTACATATATCTTGAAAGAATGAAAACAACACTAATGAAGGGATAACAACAAATAAGTTAATAACGCAAATGATTGGGCGTTTTCCGAGTAGAGCGCAGGATCTCTCCTCCCACAACCCCCGTACCACGAGGGTTGATTGTCTGTCACGTCTTTCGTTTCAGTTGTGATATCAGCCACGTGCGAACTACATCATGCTCTGCTCCCTTTAAGTGCAACCTAAGGTTAGTATACGTACTTACTCAAATGTAAGACTGCGCCTAATTTTGAAAGAGGCTTTTGCAGAATTTGATTATATTTAATTTTATTTATTTATAAACGTGTGCATGCCCACATTTAACAATGGATAGTTCGAAAAATGTATTCTTAGCGTGCACAATTTAAGAGACCGATATTTGTGTCTCAAAATAAATAAAACTTTTTGAATTTTATTGTTAGAAAGGGATAATCATTTAATATTCGATATCACTTCTACAATATTTTTATTGCCGCAAACCTTTAATACTTATATATGAGAGAACTGTAGCTCAGTATAGTTATGCGATGATCAAATATTATTTATAACTAACTAACTCACTGGCACTATCGAACCCGTAGGTTCATGGCCGCGCGGACATAAGCTTTCCCCTATCCTGAGCTAATGTTTTCAATTATTCCCTGTATAATCTACTTCCTTGAAATCATAGTTAATGTTATTCTCCCACCTCATTCATGGTCTACCAACTAGGCGTTTTTCTTCTGGTTTTCCTACAAAAGCTTCCATGCACGTCTTTCATTCCCCATCCGTGCCACATATCCTGCCCATTGCAGTCAAAGGGACCTAACTGTTCTTATCATATCTGGTTTCCTATGAAGACCATGCAGTTCACGGTTTGTAGTCTTCTCCATTCACCTGTCTGTTCATCTCTCTTTGGTCCAAAAAATTTACTAAGAACTTTATTATTGAAACAAATAATTCAGACTTAATGGTTTAAGATGTATAAAATATATGTATATTTTGAAAGCTAAATGTATTCCAATAATTTAAAATAATGACATGTAACAAGAATCAGATATAATCATGCATTATATGATTAATAGTTTCTTTTTATCCCTCTTCACATCCGTATGACCTTAAATTATGTTGCAGACATGATCCATGGTGCATCTAGCAGTTGACACTTTTACGATATGTTTATTATGACGATTTAACACATGCCCCAAATGGGAGTCAATGACCAATCACGTTACAATGATGTTTTATTTACAACCAATCATAGTCGTGTTTCGCCTAGAATTTACCAACTAAAGTTTATCATAATAAAGAAAGCGCCTCCTTTTTAACATTCTGAATAGGTCATAACATTATTTTACAGTGACTGACTCAACAAGAAATACGGCTACCAGATTGTATATACATAGTGCATGAATGTCAACACATACAGCATGCGGGAGTTAATATAAAAACATTTGTAGCAATTGATTATACCACCAAAAAAATAAACCACTCTTTGCACTTTCTTAAATGTATTTTTTCCCAGAAAAATATAATTGTCATATGTACATCATAGGACATCATAAATGAATTAATATACAGTTTGATGTGTTTAATTTTTTCTCCACTAGAGTGCATTCTTACAATATTGCGTTCCTTTGGCAATAAATAATATGATCTGGTTGCAGTGACGAACAAAAGAAGCAAATGAAGCATACCAATCGTTTCTCATTTGTTTTCAAACATCGCCGTTTACATTAAATATATAAATATTTTAAAATAACTATATTTAAATAATGATTTGTGAGTAAACAGCTTAATTTTATTCGTTAAATAGTCCTAACAAATGCCACTCTTGATTTCCAAATTCTCTAAATAAATTCACTCCTCACTTCGTGAGTCGTGAATTTATCGATCATTTGGAAATCACTCGTGGCATTACTTATGATAATTATGTACTCGAACATAGAAACATTTTTTAGTTGCCTTTAAAAGTTTAATTTTGTAAATTATCATTTTCTGTCTCCTATGGAATCTAATTCACTTCAACAGCTATTGTTTTTGTGGATATTAAGAGTTTATGAAATGGTTTTAAGTGTGTACTTGTGTTCACATTAAGAAACGGGAGCAGCAAAATAAATATTGTTCTCGACAGCAGAATGTCGAATATGTCCCTGAGTGCGAGTATTTTCCAAAGTGGATAAAATGTTTTAATATTTCTTCTACAGATATAACGATAGTTAACCTAGAAAGTTGGCTCAGAGAGTATTGCTTAAACTCTTATTCGGGAGATTCTGACTTGAAACCCCTGTTTTTGTTTAGTGGAAGAGAACTCACCAAAAGAATGAATGAATAAGTAAATAAATAAGTCATCATCACCATCATCAGAGTAATTTCATGAATTTAGGCCATTTGTTGATCTGTTTCGGCCTCAAGAGAAACACCATCCAAAAGTCTTTTAACTGGACGTCCTGGTCTTCTTCTTTCTGCAGGTTGATAGCTTAACATTTGTTTGGGTATCATGTGATCTTCCATTCGATGAACATGTTGCATCCACCTTGACTTATAATCCGAAATTTTGTTTTCTAAAGCTTCCATGTGTAATTCTTCTAAGATTTCTTCATTTTTTTTTGTGATCTAGTAGTGTGTATCCTGCAGTCCTACGAAGATATCTCACTTTAGCAGATCTAATTCTCTGTATATCCTTCTGTTTTAATGTCATACCTTCGCTACCATACAAAAGAGTTGGAAGAGCCAGTGTTTTATACACTTTTAGTCTTGAATGTTTTTGGACTAACTGTGGCTTGAAGATAGAATTTATTAACCGTAAACTCCTTATTTTTTATATTTTTGCATTTACATCCTAAATAAGTAAACTAGTAAATAAACAAGCAAATAAATAAGTAAAGTTAAAATAATTCCATCACAGGCTATAAGAAGGCTCTTGGAGTAGTAGGAGGAGGTTAAAGCTCCTACTTTTTCTAGACAATCGGCACATGATGTGAGCCGGCTTGCCAACCCTGCGTGTCGGCCTTCTTTACCCCGTGAAAAAGTATCTGGTACACATTTCCGTTAGAGGCTGAGTCGAATCCAGGGTCAGTGTGCCGCTAGAAGGTTTGTGTCATTTAAAATCCTGACCCCACCGGGACTCAAACTCTCGACTTTTTGGTTTGTAGCGTACTACCTTAACCAATTAGCTACGGCGTGTCCCCAAAATAAATAAGTAAACAAATTAATAGGTAAATAAATAAATTAATACACATGAGCGGGTTGCCTGTTAGTAGGAAACTACGTACATTGACACAGAAACTTGACAGATCACTACCAAAGACAGCAGAGAACAGAACAAGACGAAGGATACAACCCAGCTTCTATATGATAATTTGAAGTTTCCTATCTGTCGGGAACAGAACCCAGGTCGCTGGAATAGTATGGAGTGCTGTCGCGAGTACAAATGTTTGAAATGTTCACTTAAAATTCTATGACATATTGAAATAATAATAAGTTTATTATGAGGAACATTGCTATATGAATAACTTACAGCAATTACAAGTAACAACGAGTAATATAAATAAATGCAATGTATTAACAACTCAGACATATATATATATATATATATATATATATATATATATATATATATATATATGGTTAAGAAGTACAGTAAAATGTCGCGAATACAGAACAACGCGAATATGGAATCGTAATTTGTATGAGTATAAAGAAGATACCTTCAAGGTTCCAGAATAAAATAAAAATTATCTACAGTAATCTAACAGGAGCTTGTGTTTGTCTAATGAAAAAACTCAACCTCACGTTGGATTTGGAGTGACTATTTAGCGAATAATACAACATCAGAAGTTAAAAATAACTATAATCTCTAATATTTACCAAATGTGAGGTTATGTATTCCGATCTTACATCCGGGCAATTTTTAAGCCGGCTGTATAGTTATAAATGGCATATCTTTACTGTTATTTTTTTTTGGGATTTAATAATACGAGTAGATGGTGGTGTAAGAAATAACTATTAATAATAATGCAGATTCATTATACAATATTTAATACATTTTTTAGAGCAACAGAACTAACTTTTTTTTTTAATTTTTGAAGTTTTCTTTTGGAATTACTTGCTGTACCATATCGATCGTACATTTTTTAATCGATATCCTCGTCAAATAAGTTAATTTGCGGATATATCTCTCATTACGAACAGGAAGAAGCACGATTATCAACAGGAAGAGCCACGATTATCAACAGGAAGAGCCATGATTATCAACAGGAAGAGCCACGATTATCAACAGGAAGAGGCACGGTTATCAACAGGAAGAGCCACGATTATCAACAGGAAGAGCCATGATTATCAACAGGAAGAGCCATGATTATCAACAGGAAGAGGCACGGTTATCAACAGGAAGAGCCACGATTATCAACAGGAAGAGCCATGATTATCAACAGGAAGAGGCACGGTTATCAACAGGAAGAGCCACGATTATCAACAGGAAGAGCCACGATTATCAACAGGAAGAGCCATGATTATCAACAGGAAGAGCCACGATTATCAACAGGAAGAGGCACGGTTATCAACAGGAAGAGCCACGATTATCAACAGGAAGAGCCATGATTATCAACAGGAAGAGCCACGATTATCAACAGGAAGAGCCATGATTATCAACAGGAAGAGCCACGATTATCAACAGGAAGAGCCACGATTATCAACAGGAAGAACCATGATTATCAACAGGAAGAGCCACGATTATCAACAGGAAGAGCCACGATTATCAACAGGAAGAGCCATGATTATCAACAGGAAGAGCCATGATTATCAACAGGAAGAGCCATGATTATCAACAGGAAGAGCCACGATTATCAACAGGAAGAGCCATGATTATCAACAGGAAGAGCCATGATTATCAACAGGAAGAGCCACGATTATCAACAGGAAGAGCCATGATTATCAACAGGAAGAGCCACGATTATCAACAGGAAGAGCCACGATTATCAACAGGAAGAGCCATGATTATCAACAGGAAGAGCCACGATTATCAACAGGAAGAGGCACGGTTATCAACAGGAAGAGCCACGATTATCAACAGGAAGAGCCATGATTATCAACAGGAAGAGCCATGATTATCAACAGGAAGAGGCACGGTTATCAACAGGAAGAGCCACGATTATCAACAGGAAGAGCCATGATTATCAACAGGAAGAGGCACGGTTATCAACAGGAAGAGCCACGATTATCAACAGGAAGAGGCACGGTTATCAACAGGAAGAGCCACGATTATCAACAGGAAGAGCCATGATTATCAACAGGAAGAGCCACGATTATCAACAGGAAGAGCCACGATTATCAACAGGAAGAGCCACGATTATCAACAGGAAGAGGCACGGTTATCAACAGGAAGAGCCACGATTATCAACAGGAAGAGGCACGGTTATCAACAGGAAGAGCCACGATTATCAACAGGAAGAGCCACGATTATCAACAGGAAGAGCCACGATTATCAACAGGAAGAGGCACGGTTATCGGTCTATAAGTTAAATAGTCAAAGTAAAATCAATTAATGAGAGATTTTGAATAATTTGTATTAATTATTATTGTCGGGCTTAGACAAGGGCTTAAAGAAGTTAGTAAATTTTTCCTGTTTTGCCGCTTTTAAAAGGTATTTCAATTCAGATTGATATTCAGCTATGAATTCAGCTATAGAATTCTTTATTTTGTCTTCGGATTTCTTGATGAATCGTACACCAGGCTAAATAAATCTATTCTATTCTAAATCTATTCTACAGTTGATTAATTAACACTGAAACAGCGAGATATACAGACGCAAACGACTCGCCAATGCGTAAACGATCAAGCATTTTCTGTTTTTACTGCGGCAACTATACTTTTTTTTCCGCTTCGGAATTAATTTTCCTTCCTTTTACTCGACATTATAAATTGGCAACAAAGCAGAAGAGACGCGTGTTATTCAATTAAAATTATTGCAACGAATGACAGTTGAAACAATAAAACACCGATTGTGGCGAGGGGGGCATTTATAACGGACATAGCGGCGCGCGAAATACGACGGCGGTAGCTTTTAACAACGAACTTTAGGCTTAGTGACAATAAAGTTTGTTTAATTTGATATTAATTTGTCCATTTGGTTTGAATCGCTCTTTGTAAAAGTCGCCTTGGCATGTGCCTGCAGTAAAAAAAAAAAAATTGCCGATGCGTTAATAAGGGATCTAATCCTTTTAATATATCGTCTGGATCTACGAATAAAGAAATTTTTAGCAGCGAATACAGGAACTGTGTCGCAATTTTTTAACCCGCGAGTAATGAAAATGCGAATAAGGAGCATTTACTGTATTAACTTTATATTAATTGTGTTTTTAGATCGCTATTTGTGTATTCTGTATTCTGGCGCGTGAAACACAACATCCCGATCAGAAATCTAATCAGGACGAGATGTGTCATGCATGACGTGGCAGTAATGAGCACGATGACAAGCAATTATTGTTACACCTTCACCAGTCACGCCATCGTGCCTAGCACTACCCCTACAAACTAAATATATTAGTTTTTTTTTGTGCCAATTTTGATTTCATCTATTTATGTGTGCTTTTGAAAGCTGGAGCTTAATATTTCAGTTACGAAGCCACAAATACCTGAAAATGTTGCACATCTGAAAGTTCTTTTATAATGTCAGATTCTATAAGATACGTAATAGAATAGCTTATAACCTCCTCTTCGAAAAATAAAAGCTTCTTACAATGTTTATCGCCCAAAATATTTCATGAGATTTAGTCGAGATAGAACCTGAAATTCTCGGGTCCTGAAGCGAATAAGCTTACTGCCATTTTGAGATCATCCCAATATCTCTTAAAATGTTTAATTAATATATATACATAAAGGGGATTCATCCACTTATATGGATGCGAAACATATATTTCTGTTCTCAAATTTTGATCAAGATCGCAAAATTTGGTTTCTAAGCGCAAGTCGAGAAAACCTACCCATGACTTGGGCTCGACCTTAAAGAGAGAAGGAAATATTACGAGTAGTTGAGAATAAAGTGTTTAAGAAAATGTTTGGACCAATGAGAGAGAGAGAGAGAGAGAGAGAGAGAGAGAGAGAGAGAGAGAGAGAGAGAGAGAGAGAGAGAGAGAGAGAGAGAGAGAGAGACAGACAGAAACAGACAGGCTAATGGAAAAAAACTACATAACAGCTACATGTAATATATGTTAAACCATATAGGCATACGTGTATAAAAAGGACAGTGAAGTCTCGTAGCCTGGGATGGGCAGGACATATGGCATGAATGGGGAATTAAAGAGAGAAATACATATTTCTTGAAGGAAATCCAAAGGGAAAGCGCTCAGACTCAAAGGCTGATTGTGAGGGAAAATATTTTACCGCAGTTCGTAACCTCACAAAATCTCAAAAGTTCTTAAACAGTGAAATTATTTTCTATATTAGCGCATCCAGAATAATCAATACTAATAAAATTCATATCAAATTCCGTTGAGGTGAATAGTCATAAGATAAAAGTTAAAAATTAAAATGTACTTGTTGGCAGGTGCCGTCGTCCTCAACTTTGTTAAAATGCGTGTATATAAAATTAACTGGAGCTCTTTCGGAAGTTAACTTCCATCATCGGCAGGTTGAGCTTCTGCTACTCGTTGTTGTTGTTTACGATGATGTATACTCCAACTGTTTGTAGCAGTAGTTGGCTGCTCCAGTTAATTTTATATACATCATTTTAACATAGTTGAGGACGACTGCACCTGCCAACAAGTACATTTTAATTTTTAATTTTTATCTTATGACAGAATAGTCGATTCACCAGATATAACCAACAGACGGAATTGCGTTATAAAAAAAACTCATATGACTGGTAGAACTGATTTTCCTGATTAAAAAATTAAAAAATATATAAAATGTAATCTACGACAGGTTATTAATTTTCACGAATATGCAGACTAAACTAGTGATAGGCCTACTATGAGTTATTTTCTTATTAATTCCAAAAATATTCTCCGCTATCTGCGTTTGACCCCTGTCAGATGTTTTCAAACTGTGCGTCTTGGTTTTCCGATAGAAACGCCGCGGTAATTTTTCACAAGTAGATTTTGAGGCGGTTAGAAAAAAAAAAGTGCAGTTTTGAGAAAAACAGGTTTAAAATTGAAGCTGTATAAGAAAATCATAGGTAACTGAAAATTATAACAACCATACTTTATCTACTCCTAAAGCATACACTTAATTCATGTTTTGTTACTAAATAAGATTAAGCTTCAAAAATGTAATTATGTATTATCCGCCTCACTATGATGGTTGTCCGTTTATATAAAAGCGGGTGCCGCGCGATAATGCTTGACAACGATTAACATGTGGAATTATTATACAGTAGTGGCGGTAGTCGGCATCTTTGTATTTAATTATATATAACAACTGCGGGGAAACAAAGCGAGCCGCTGGACAACCATCATAGTGAGGCTATAATACTAAAAATCGATTTTTGGGAGAAAAAAATCACTTACATCCCTTTCCTTCTAACCGCCTTATTTGATGTACTTTATTTATTTATTTCTTCTTCTTCTTCTTCTTCGACATTCCCCCCACTTATAGGTTTGACGTCCTCAGTTTCCATTTATTTCTAGCATTCCAATCTCCTTCTTCCAAATTCCTATCAACCATTATAGTTCTGACATAGGTTTTCCATTTTCATCTTGGTCTGCCACGTTTATTTCTTCCAGGGGGTGACCCATTGGTATATATTGTTTGACCATCTTTCATTTTCCATTCTTTGTACATGGCCATACCATTTAAGCGTTTGATTTTCAATCCTCTTAACAACAGATGGGGTGACATTAATTTCTCTCCAAAGGAATTCATTTCTTTTTTTATCCTGTTTTGTTTTTGGAGGCTTCTTCTAAAATAATCAAATTCAACTGTTCTAATTTTATTCTTTTGTAATTCCATCAAAGACCAAGTTTCACTTCCATATGACAAAATATTCTGCATTATGCTCTTATAAATTTTCATTTTAGATTCCTTTGTAATATTTTTGTTCCAAATTATTCCATGTAATGTCTTAGTTGCATGTTTTTTGTCACTGAAGATTTAGTTTGTACATCTCTTTCGCATGAACCTAAACATGTAATTATTTCTTCTAAAATATAATATAACAAGGCCATGTGAGTGTTGACTGATTTTATGACATCCTACTTATAGACCTATTATGAAAGTAGATTTTCAGTACTTATGGTCGTCGAAACCAAATTAAGATAGCAATTAAATCTCGAGTAAGAGATGCGAATCAATTTCCAATGTTGTGGCCAAATTTGAAGGAATGATGTTGAACAAGGAGCAAGTTCATTCTTCTCAACGATTTTATTAAAATAATAAGATGTCATACAATTAAAATACCCTAAAAATGAATTAAAAGTGAATTGAAGAAATCTAAATAATCCTACACATTCGTATCAGAAACATAAGTTTATTCAAGGTAATTTATTAAAAGACGTTATACCTTACATATTATGGCATTTTGGGAAAAAGAACATATAAGATCAAAAGTCATAATAGAAAATGAACCTCTAGAACAAGTAACAAATTTTAATTATTTGGGTTGTAATTTTATTATAAACACAAAAACTGAAAGAGACATAAATATGAAACTGTCGAAATTTCAAATGATATGCGGAACTATACATAAAACATTGAAGAACAAAACAAGAAGACATACTAGATTGAAGTTCTATAAAGCATTGGCAGTTCCTGCATTACTTTATGGGAGTGCAACCTGAGTAATGGCCAAAACATTACAAAGTAGAATACAAAGCGTAGAAATGAACTTCTTTAGAAGAACAAAAGGATGCACACGATTGGATCGGATAAAGAATGAAGATATAAATAAAATATGAAATGCGCACAACGTGCAACGTGTTCTTAGTCACTTCACAGTTTCAACAGTGATTCTGATCTCATCCTACAGTTTAATACATGGTACCTCTTGCACTGTTCGCCACATCTTGCACACACGAAATCAGAGCCGGGCTCGTGGAATCTCTGGTTGCTGCACAGCTTGTGGTGAAATCCATGCACAGCGAATCTGGTCACTGTGTGGCGCAATTCATATCCTCCCTGAGTCCATTCACGGATTGTCATGGCGTCAGTAAGAATGAAGATATAAGAACAGAGTTAAATATATATTCATTGAATGATAAAATCAAAGAATATAGAGATAAATGTTTAGGCATGTAGAAAGAATGAATGAAACAAGGTTATCAAAAGCAGCATTTAACTACAAACCAAGATGTTCAAGGAATGTAGGAAGGCCAGTGAAAAGATGGACAGAACAACTATGAGGCGGAACAAGCAATTTGTCTAGCCAGTGAAGTGAAAAAGAAGAGGAAGAAGAAGACATTACACCTCTATGCCCATTTACTTAGGACAACTGTCAATATTAATATTGATCATTCTTAAACTTAATGAGCTAACAAAATGACTTATCTTAACCTTATATTTACTGTAGGTCATTAATTCGTTCACATTTCGGCTAGGCAAAAAGGAATGCTGTCTTCTATTAAATTAAGTTATTTGTCCCACACTTTATGCCGGATTCAATTATCAACGAACCACGGGTATTAGTGTCCAATTCGAGAGTGTTATGGACCCATAAAGTTTGAAAACTTCTTTTCTAGCCTTTTTCGGACTATTCAAGACGAATTGAAAACATTCTCTATCACTTTTTTCACATGATAACACAGTGCCCTACATTTACCGATGTATTATTTAACAGGCCTTATAAAATTCATAAAACTAAGGATGTAAGAGCGACACCAAAATAAGGAAGGCACGTTATATGTGCCACAGTACCACAATAATATTTGTTTTACTTCATATTTACCTTACAGTTTTTTTTCTAGCATAGATAGTAATTATTTACTTGTCAAAGAACGATTTCGTTCAATCTGAATTTTCAAATGAACGGACGATTGATTCATTCATTTCTCTACTCGGTGTGTCTCTATTACTTCTAAATTTACTAAGTTGATATCCCTTTCCGACATTTAGATTAATTAAAAATACAATAACAATTAAAAATAACTCGCCTTAGTTAGAAAGGGGGCACTTAATAGAGAAGTTATATATTCTTTTTTTTCGATCCTGAATGTCGTACATCCATTTGAACGATTCAAATTGAAAAGAAAAAAAAAGTTGGTTCACAAGTAGCTTAAATAATTACCGCGTAGGTTATTAACTTTCCTTTTTTCTTGTTAGATTTTATCCCTCTATTCTAGAATTTAGCCAAGGATGGCAACTTTTGATTACCATACTTGGGAAATCAAATGACCAACTTGCAAGTTTTCCTGTTTTTTTATTTATTTTATCGGTCACCAAAACAATTTTTTTTGCAGTTACCAGAACTTAGAACTCATCATAATCTTAATTAAGTATAATTAAAATCAGTAAATATGCAGAAAACACATGACAAACACAATAATATAAATAAAGAACCTATTGGATACAAGTGGATATTCTATAATGACATGACCTTAACTGCTGGATGAATGTACACAAAGATAATTGAATTATAATAATGGAAATATGAAGAAGTGGAGATTTTATCTGTTTGCTGATCTTGTTATCAACGACTGGCGAGGGTGAGGGTGGAGAAGTGCGGTGGACCAGAGAGAATGAAAAAGCGAGAAGGAGTGGGAAGCGGTGGGAATATTGTCAGCTGGTCATGAAAATTTTAGTAACCAAAACGATTCAGTCTTTTGCAATAATTCGAAGCGTATTGTACAGTCTCGGAAAACAGACCTGCAGGCACTGGTTTGATGTTTACCTGGTAATAACGATTTTTATGTGAATTTTCCCTGTACGAGGCATTACGTAATTTTTTACATTTATTTGTTTTAACAACAATGGGCCTCGGGTAGTTTAACAATAGAGAGTCAGAACTGTGATTCAGATCCCTGGATAGATGCAAATGTTATCTTGAATAAATTATTTTACCAAACGAATTGAATGAGGCGGTAGAATTTGAGACTCGTGTTAGGACTTTCCCGAATTCAAACCCCCGACTAATATTCAAATTTGACTTAGCTCATCACAGGTTCCCAGGTTCGCGCAAGACCGACAGACAATATCACTGGGCTACCACACGTTTTGCTGAAGGTCTAGAACTTCACCGGTGATTAAATTGAAGGAATGTAATCAAATGCTACTTATGACTTCAATCAAATCCTTCCCATAAACTTATTAACGTCACTTGCTTTACAACCCTTGTATTTCAACAAACATCCTAGGTTAGTGCAAATGTCGAATGATGAGATACCATATAGGCCTAGTGAAATAGTACTTCCGTCATTTATAAATTATTATTCTTTCCTGCTTTCCCCCTTTTCCGAAAAAAAGTTCTAAAGCAATAGCCTGAAAATGATAAGAGCTTAAGTGCCATGATATCACTGAGCAACAAAAAAGATTTTTTTTTTGTCTCAGAAAGAAAAATATGTGATTCTGATAATATTCTTTCTCCTGAATTCAAATATGATATCGGTTTTTCTCCATCACGTAAGGTTTCCGAGAGACAGGAATTTATAATTTCAAACACTTTAATATTTTCTACATTCGTAACTACGCAATATTTGAACATTCGGACTCGCCTAGAAAGTAAGAAACTACGATTTTCTGCTATATTTCGCATGTGGAGCATCCCTTTTGATGGTCCAACTATAATCGGCCAGCATATTAGGATTCCATTTGCCTTGATATTTCTTTTCCATAGCTGAAATCATTTGAGTTAGCTCATTTGGTTTTATTTTACAATGGACAAATGGAAGAAAAAACGTTTATTAAAAAAAATATTATTTAAATCCATTAATTGAAATTTAAATAAAAAAACTGTGGATGATGGAGAAATTCTGAATATTTGAAAACACGATAAAAAACTGTATTAAGTACAACTATTGGTACTCGTGAGACAAAAATCATGTTGACCAGTGTATTCTGCGCAGTATGAATAGAGAGCACATCTCACGAAGTCTGAAGTTAAATTATCCGTCAATCAACCCGAATTTCGTGGTACTTAAGAGAGTCGATCGAGATCCCAAGTGTCTTCTGAGTGAGTGTGTGAGTGTGTGTGTGTGTGTGTGTGTGTGAGAGAGAGAGAGAGAGAGAGAGAGAGAGAGAGAGGAGAGAGAGAGAGAGAGAGAAGCCGAGATTGAAATTAGACATAACTATTGTTATAACTACAGAACATTTTAGTTTAACGACTATAACAATGGTTGAATGCAGGCTTTCACGGCCGGTAATCGTAATGTTGAGTGATTCCGGGTTATGTGGCCGTGGTCCATAGTTGGTGTTGATACCAGACGTTTCGCCCTCAACTGCGGAGGGCATCTTCAGTGGCGAGTGCTTCTATGCGTGTTTCCTGGTCGGAAGATCTACTTAGAATGAGCGCTGTGGACGTAGAGGACGTTGTATTAGTGGGAGGTGCAGGGTGAGTGGGCGTGGCTCTTGCTGATTGGCTAATAGTCGTCTCCTTGTTGTCACTGGTGTTAATGCATTTATTTTCTAGTGTATGAAACCAGGCCTTAGACAGTTTGATACCTTCTTCTTTTCTGTTAATATTTCCCTTATGCTTGTGTATTTCTATAGCCTCTCGGTATAATCTAGGGAAATAGTAGGAAGTTGTGGCTAAAACTTGTGTATCGTCGAATAGAATCTGGTGTCCATTCGTAATGGCATGTTCTGCTACAGCTGATTTATCCATTTCTCCTTGTCTGCAGTTTCTTTTATGTTCTGATAAACGGGTGGCTATACTTCTTTTCGTGGTCCCTATATATGATTTACCACACGAACAAGGAAGTCGATATACGCCGCAAGTGGAGAGAGGTGGCCGAGGATCCTTAGCTGAGCGAAGGCAGTCTTCTATTTTTCTTGTAGGTCTGTAAACTGTTTTTATGTTGTATTTTCGTAGGAGTTTTCCGATACGATCTGTGACTCTTTGTACATATGGTAAGTAGGCTATGCTGGTTGAGGGTGTGTTATCCATTCTGACGTGCTGTCTTCGTGGATGTATGGTTTGTCTGATATACTGGTTAGCTTCGATGTGGTTTCCCTTTTCACCATGGTGCCGGTAAATGAGACCATGGACTACATTAGACAGATTTTCACAGAAGAAATATCCAATTTATTCAGGCATGTACTAACTACTACTTACTTCCAATGGAACAACAGCTACTATGAACAGACCGACGGAGTAGCCATGGGCAGTCCTCTAAGCCCAGTAGTAGCGAATTTTTTCATGGAGAAATTCGAAGAAGAAGCACTAAAAACAGCTCCCAAGTCTCCAGAACATTGGTTTCGCTATGTTGATGACACATTCGTAGTATGGAGACATGGCAGTGAAGAATTGGAACGTTTCCTTCAACACCTTAACAGCAGACACAACAAAATACAGTTCACAATGGAAAAAGAAGATAATGGAAGACTTCCTTTCCTGGATGTTCAAATAATAAGGACTGGCAATGGGGAAATTCAACATACAGTTTACAGAAAACCTACACACACAGACCGATATCTGCAGAAAGACTCTAACCACCATCCAAGACAAAAGCGAGGTGTCATTAAGACACTGTTCGACAGAGCGACTAAGTTATGCCAACCACAACACCTTAAACAAGAACAACACCATCTGTTCAATTGTTTCCAGAAAAATGGCTACACATCCAAGGAAATAAGACAAACCATACATCCACGAAGACAGCACGTCAGAATGGATAACACACCCTCAACCAGCATAGCCTACTTACCATATGTACAAAGAGTCACAGATCGTATCGGAAAACTCCTACGAAAATACAACATAAAAACAGTTTACAGACCTACAAGAAAAATAGAAGACTGCCTTCGCTCAGCTAAGGATCCTCGGCCACCTCTCTCCACTTGCGGCGTATATCGACTTCCTTGTTCGTGTGGTAAATCATATATAGGGACCACGAAAAGAAGTATAGCCACCCGTTTATCAGAACATAAAAGAAACTGCAGACAAGGAGAAATGGATAAATCAGCTGTAGCAGAACATGCCATTACGAATGGACACCAGATTCTATTCGACGATACACAAGTTTTAGCCACAACTTCCTACTATTTCCCTAGATTATATCGAGAGGCTATAGAAATACACAAGCATAAGGGAAATATTAACAGAAAAGAAGAAGGTATCAAACTGTCTAAGGCCTGGTTTCATACACTAGAAAATAAATGCATTAACACCAGTGACAACAAGGAGACGACTATTAGCCAATCAGCAAGAGCCACGCCCACTCACCCTGCACCTCCCACTAATACAACGTCCTCTACGTCCACAGCGCTCATTTTAAGTAGATCTTCCGACCAGGAAACACGCATAGAAGCACTCGCCACTGAAGATGCCCTCCGCAGTTGAGGGCGAAACGTCTGGTATCAACACCAACTATGGACCACGGCCACATAACCCGGAATCACTCAACATTATGACTATAACAATGAATAAACTAGTTGAACTAATAAATTACTTCAGCTCAAACATTAAACTGAAGAATCCAATATCCAATATTTAATATTCTAGTTTGGATGAAAAGAAAAATAAGATTATGATTTGATCAGTGGCGTGCGGTGGTCAGAGTAATTACCCCAGCTGTATGATGAAAATATGACTAGTCTAATATATAAAATTCAATGTTTGTCTGTTTGTTTGTTCGTATTCTATGCGCGGCCATACCGTTGATCCGATTTTGATGAGCTTTTTTGCAAAATGTTCAGGAGATTCCCGTGATGAACATAGGCTATAAGAGAGTTGTGATACTCAACCCCTTCACCCCTAAAAATCACTCTTTGTAGTGAAAAACGTGAAATAAAGTCCCTATTTTGACGCTTAAATGGCTTACGCTGCCTAAACTATAACAAATACACTAAATTAATGTACATAGAATTGAATATCCCAAAAAACTCTACAAAAAAGTCCACGGCAGTATATGTTTATCTTTTACGGATAATCCCAATAACTATTTTTGTCTTTCATTGATGCCAAGAAGTTCGGGATAAATAGATTCCCGGGCAAGCGTGCTCTGCCATAACGTTCATCCGATTGAGATGGAGCTTTTTGAAAAATGTTCAGGAGATTCCGGGGATGAACATATGCCATAAGAGAGTTGTAATACTCAACTCCTTCATCCCTAAAAATCACTCTTTGTAGTGAAAAAACGTGAAATAAAGTCCCTATTTTGACGCTTACATGGCTTACGCTGCCTAAACCATAACAAATAAACCAAATTATTGTACACAGAATTGAATATCTAAAAAAAAAAAACTACAAAAAAGTCCGCGACATCATATGTTTATCTTCTGCGCATAACTCACAACAACGATAAGAAGATTGGGATAAGCAGATTCCCGGACAAGCATAACAGCGCACGGCTGGTGGTAAAAACACATTAACATTTATTTAGGTGTAGCAGCGCACGCCGGATATAAGCTAGTAGTTTATAAAAACTTTCATTCCGAATTATTCAGTTTACAAATAGTACGATACTAAAATGCCTGGTATTTTTTTTTTAGATCCGGTAAATCTGGAGTTGGCCTACCTTGTTGTACGAGGTGATTTTTCTCGTTGAAAGTCTGCTGCACGAAAATGGCCTCGTTTGTAAATTATACAGTCACTTACATTCATTTTTACTAAATTGACAAATCACATTCATCAGTAAGTTGTAAAAATGTAATAATAATGCGTTTGAACAAACTCAGTGTCGATATTAAATTCAACTGTTGCTTTCCACAAATAATATATACACGTTCGTAATAATGCAATTGTTGTTATTCAGATATACAATATAAATAAAGCTTCTTAAATTAACAGTTGCTATAGCTGACAAAACGTAGGCATACAGCATAATTTTATTTATTTATTTTTTGTTTTGTAAAAAATGTAACTAGCATAAATTAAATTTTATAAATTAAGAAATGTTATTTCCAAAAATTCTATTATTGAGGAATTGGCGCTTCCCAAATCAGCCAATCGCGTTTTTTTATCAAATGAATCGATAGGTCAAAACATCATTCGACCTATTCTTATTCGAATTGTGACGTTAACTGGGTACAGCTAGCTGGTATTCAATAAAAAGTCAATGGAGTAAGACACAAGCTTCGTCTAGTGGATTATCGCTGGTCTAGTGTGTCTTATCGCTGGACGTAGCAGGCAATCAGAGATAACAGGAAATGATGTAATTCGCTTGCACGCATTCGTCTGTAGCGCAATAGCTGGTATTGGTGGGGATAACATAGAGTAAACACTATGTGTTTCTCTATGGAGATAATGTGAATACGCAGATGGCTCCGTCAAACCGAATGCGATACATGTCTGCTGGCGCGGCGGGAATCATAATTGATTTGAAAGGAATTTGGCAAATATATTATTTGTTTTAATTCAAAATTATTAATATACTAATTACCCCAGCAGTGCTGGGGTACCTGGGGTTGAATGCACGCCACTGTATTTGATATATGTACTTTGAGTTTGATTAAGACCACTGCTGTACACTAATTATTGTAATATCGTTGTCTCAGACGTAGCAGACCCGAGTTCGATCCTGTTAAGGCAAGTTTCTGAGTTTGATTCATTTTTTTTTGGATAATCTCTTCGCCTCTAAGGTAAATGTGAGGAAAAATGAAGGCCCAAAATAGTCTCTAACACCATCTGACCATCTTAATAATCCATATCATGCTTGTATATTGTCTTAAGTGTTCGTTTTGTTTCAGAGGTTTACCCGGCATTGAGCTCCTCACTCATCCGAGGAGGCCATGCATGTTCTTGAATGATCAAAAAATGTTATTTGTGATAAAAAATCCTCTCTTGAAGGGTCGTGCCACTGTAAGACCTGGGTGGTGTTGGGCACATAAAATTATCAACAAAGAGATGGAGTGTGGTTAATTAGGTTTACCGAGTTTGAGCAGCTAAATTAATTCGTAATTACTTAACAGTTTACATTAAATGAACTAAACCATAGCAATATTCAGCGAAATATCGATTCTAACGTAACAGCTCTTTTGTTCTCCACTGAATCATTTCCATACTTCACGTGAGAACATACGGTACGTAACAATCTGTGGAATTACTGGTATTGGAAATCATATGCATTTTATATTTTTGTATACACTGAACGGCAATAACCGTTTGATAAATGTAAATTAAAGTGATTTGCAATTCAAATTCTTGCACATTTTATTTTCAGATCATTGCAAATTTGTGCATCAGTTGTCATTTAAATACGCAGTGTTAGATTCTATTGATAGTCATTTTAAGTTCTTTTCCTGCAATTATTTTTTTTTAATTTCGCTTTAAACTTTAAGAATAATTTCACTCATTTTTGGAAAAAAAAAAAAAAACCAGATAAGTCCAAAACTGGCACAAACAATATAGGTCAAAATATCTGCTTTTTCTCAGCGAATTTTCTCCATTTTACGCAAAACAAACATTGTCTATTATAACTAATAGAATGAACTTATCTAGTTTTTACCATATGAAGTGGCATAAAGAACAGTAGGCCTATACATTAAGAAAATACAGAAAAATTTTAAAAAAATTATCTGGTTTTTCACGGGGATGAGTGAATTACTAATTTTGGAAATGTAGGATCTAAAAGAAGAAAAGAAAACCCTTATATTCCTTTGTAAGTATCTAAATAACATGACAATAACGTGTCTTTATTTACTATTCATTTATTATTTTGAATTGGAATTGATAACTTTGAAAAGCATTCATAAAGTTTATTTTTAAGCAGGGTATAATTTGAATAGGGGCACGCCATAGCATAGTGGTTAAAGCACTGCGCTACAAGCTGGAAGGTCGAGGGTTCGAGTTCCGGTGGGGTCAGGATTTTTAAACTGACCCAAACCTTCTGGCGGCACCAAGGCCCTGGGGTCGACTCAGTCTCTAATGAAATGAGTACCAGACGCAATTTCTGGGGGCAAAGACGGCCGTCACGCAGGCTGACATCAAGTGCCGATTGTCCAGAATAAGTGGGAGCCTTAATCTCCTACTACCCCAAGGGCCTTCTGAGGCCTGTAGTGGGATCACTTTATAATTTGAATTGGAATATATATCTAAATTCTTCTTCGTCACGGCGGTTTAAACTTTTGCTAGCCTGTTCCGGCTCCAAATTGCTGCTGTTTCCATCTTTTCTTTGGTCTTCCCAAACTTCTTCTTCCTCTTGATGAATAGTATGCTGATTTTTGTATTCTGTTCTTAATCATTCTTGCTAAGTGTTCTTTCCAGTTTGTTCTGTATTTCACTATTGTTGTGTTTAATTCCTCTACTTTTAGTTGCTGTCTTATTTCTGTGTTGTGTTTTTTGTCTGTTCTTTGATATCCTGCTATTGGTCTGAGAAATTACATTTCAGCAGCTTGGATTCTGGCAGATTGTTGTGTTGTCACTGTGCATGTTTCGGACCCGTAAGTAATAATAGGAACTGTCATTATCTTGTATAATTTCATTATAGAATATTTTCTGGCTTTATTTTTCAAAGTTATTTTTAGTGTTCCTGTTATATAAATAAACTTATTTGGTTCGTTATTTATATCTGTTTCCGTTGCAACCTAGTAAGTTATATTTTGTCACTTGTTCTGTTGGTTGGTTTATTTTGTAACATATCTAAATTGCAATCTTAATTAATTGAAATAAGGATTACGGGAGTGTATGAGTTTAGACCAGTGTTGTATCTTTACTTTAGTATGACTAATGTACTAGCTATCACATTTAAAATACTGTTAACTTATTATAGTTTTCTTTATTATAAAGTGTAAATCACTAATTTAAATTCTACTAAACAATTATGTACTTTATTTGTTTCTAAATAATGACGTGTTCTCGATCTTTTCTGCTCCAAGAAGACTATTTTTATGTTTGGATAGGTCTGTTACTGTTGCAGTTTTCTTCCTAAATACTTGCCTGTTCTTAATTTATGTTCCTTTATCGTCTTTTATATCTTTACAAATTTCAGTTACTTGTGCTTTTTCTCTTCTGTTGAAAGATGTCAATTTGATTTGCAATATGTTTTTTATTTAATTCTTCGCAGGATCGACTTAAGGACTGGATCAGATAACAATGGTTCGAGGAATCACAATAACAAAAAAAGTCGTATCAATATTATGTATTAATGAAACATTGATATAATTATCATACTGATTGAAATACGTATTAAATTATTTTATAAAATTAAATACCACAATTAATAATATTGTGCAAATAGATTTTTTTAATACCCCAGGTTGTCATTTCGACATTTCTGGTTTCTCTCCTGGCATTGGCATAATTGTAACCCACTTCTGAAGTTGGGGCGCCTAGAAGGCGGAGTTACGTTACCCCGATGATATGATGGGTGATAAATTATAATGAAGCACCAGGAGAGTTCTTAATCTAAACTTAACCTAAATTCCAGACCATGGACAACCACAGGAATAATTCCCTTTAAGAAATAATTCCTATGGTTTGACCGGGACTCGAACCCGGAACCTCATGAACAGTAGTCAGAAATGCTGGCCATTAGCCCATGAGGCTGATCTTGTATAGATTATTTATATTATCAAACCTGAAAAAAGTGGATGGAGGACCCGATTATTATTATTATTATTATTATTATTATTATTATTATTATTATTATAAGTAAACATGAAATGTCTTTTTTCGTTCAGCTCTGTTTATATATATATGACATGATAAGAAAAATAAATGTCTGAACGGGATTTGAACCCGGACCTCTGGGATGGTACCCCAGCGTGCCATCCAATACATTACCAGGCAAATCCAATTCAAACATTTATCACTAGATGTCGCGAGAATTCGGTCTTCACTGCCATCTAGCAGCTGACTATAACAAGTAAGCAAATTAAAGAGAATATTTTTACTTTATAGCAGTGAATATATATATATATATATATATATATATATATAAAGGGTACAGGTAAAGATACAGGCAAATCATTTGTTTTTTGTCAAAACGGAATGTTTGAGATGCCATTAGAGTCTCCATGGAAAGTACTATTTTTTAGAAGTCTTAAACATAAAAAAAACAGCTTAGCCGTGACTTTATTTCGCTTTAAAATATTGGCAAACAGTTAAAGAAGTAAATTACATTGTATAATTAAAAGTCTGTTTTCTAGGCTTCCTGGAAAAAGTGACTTAGTCTGGTTTTTATTCTGCACCCTTATGTCTTCGTATAAAGCAGTTCTTTTCTTGATTGAGGTCGAAAATATATTATATGTTTATATAATAATAATTATATTAATAACAATTATAATAATCGTAAACATTATATTTTCACAGGTTTGACAATGTACAGTTCCGGAAATTCTGCAGAAGTTTCCGGTGGTCAGTTAACTATGGGCATCATAGGCTGTCTCCCCGACAACGTACAACAGGTAAATGAACTTAAATAAAGAACAGTCTGATAATGTGTATAGCAGTCATCGTCATCTGGTGATTTACTCGATTCGGAGCATGATTAGTAAAGTAAGAGAGCACTCTGATGAGGACCAGGCGAAATGTTGTCAGCATGTATAGCCTAACGCCCCTCCCTTAACAGCACAGTGGTGGTTCGTTGCCCACGTTACGTTTGGTAGTTTTTGGATCTATGATTATTATTATTATTATTATTATTATTATTATTATGTCCTATAATGCATGCTATTATGCATTACAGGGGCTCTTGTCGTCCCAACTCCTTTCAAAAAGCGTTAAACTGAAGATATATAAAACAGTTATTCTCCCAGTTATATTATATGGATGAGAAACATGGACACTTACTTTAAGGGAGGAAATCAGATTACGAGTATTTGAGAATTAAGTTCTTAGAAAAAATTTTAGGCCAAAAAAAAAAGAGATGAACAGGTGAATGGAGAAAACTACATAATAGTGAGCTACATGATATGTATAGGAAACTGGATATAATAAGAACAGTTAAGTCTCGTAGACTGCGATGGGCGGGACATGTGGCACGAATAGCGGGTGAAAAAGGTGCATGGAAGCAAAACGCCCAGTTGGTAGCCCAAGAATGAGGTGGGAGAATAACATTATCCATGATTTGAGGGAAGTAGAATACACAGCTGATAATTGGAAAACATTAGCTCAGGATAGGGATGTATGGAGAGCCAATGTTCGCGCGGCCATGAATCTACGGGTTTGATAGAGTAAGAGTTAGTTTATTATTATTATTATTATTATTATTATTATTATTATTATTATTATTATTATGTTCAAAATTTAAAAAAAATACTGTCATACGAGAAAAATATATATATTCAATAGAAGATTATGTAAGATACTAGCTAATGCCTGGCGTGCTCTGCTACGCCTTAATAAATTAAATATTGAGGGTTAATTAATTATATGAGCTACACTGATACGAAACAAACATGGCGGTTGCTACAGTAAATTTTTAATTTCAAATTTCAGGTAAACCCCCATTCCTAACTATCGGATTTCGCTGATTTTTTGAAAATACATAGACTTACCTCGGTTTACTTTAATACGATATTCCGAGTTTTGTTGCGAAACATCGAAAATTCCGATTGCTAGAGCGATTTTTAAAATTTCGTTTCACTTGAACATCTACACCTAATCATTTTAGAACATAATAGATAACGGCTAAACACTCGCCGATTCTGAAATCCTGTATATACAGATTTTCACGAAGATCGGTTGAACGATTTAGAATTTTATAAAGGACAAACAGGCATATATATATATATATATATATATATATATATATATAATCAACTTCTTCACGGTATAGGCTCCATGATCTGTTCCGGCTCATTATTCCATCGCTTTCTTGGCTGCCAGGATCTCTTCTCCCTCGTGGTTTGTACATCCAAGCCTGCTTCGGAAATCTGTTGTTATCCATTCGTTGCAGGTGTTCAGTCCATCGCTTCTTGTAATTATATATTTGATGTGTAATTGGCATTATTCCTAACTCTTCTCTTATAGTTTCGTTCCTTATATGACCTCGTCTTGTACATCCCTTAACTGCTCGTAAAAATTTATTTTTTGTCGATTGGATGTTTTCAATTTCTTTCTGTCTTAGGACGCAATTCTCACTGCCGCATAACAGAGTAAGGACTGCCATAATCTTGTAAAATTTCAACAGTGTTTCCTTTCTCGTCCTGTTTCCACACATAAGTTGGTATCTGGAAAGTTTTGTTTGAAGGTCTTTGTCGTAATCGTAAGATAGTATTGTTTCCCAGATAATTAAAGTGTGATAGGCCTACTTGTTTAAATAAAACATTATCGACTACAATTTTTTATCTTACAGGATCCTTTCCTCCGAAAGCCATTATCTCAGTTTTAGATGTTGAAATTTTGCAATTATATATATATATATATATATATATATATATATATATATATATATATATACTTTTAAGCCTATCCTGGCGCGTGATTACCCATCGTCATCATCCATCATATCATTGGGGCAGCGTAACCCCGCCTTCCAGGCGCCCCAACCTCAGAAGTGGGTTACAATACGTCAATGCCAGGAGAGAATACCTGAAATGTCGAATGACAAACAGGTGGCATTGAACAAAAAATATATATTATATAAAACAATAGAAAAACAAATGAGTAGAAATTACTTACATTTGCATCAAATTACATAATAATGTGTGGAAAGCAACGGGAAGCTACCACACCTACAATTCCCTAGTAAAGCTGCAAGCATAGCATGAAAATGCTATGATTGCAGTGAAAGACCTGCCCTCGGGCAGAATTACTGTGTGGACATAATAATGTACAGTAATAACTCAGAGTTTTATATGATTTTGTTTTCTTTGCTGTCCGGAACATTTAAATAACTGGCAAGATAAATTATTCTTTCGCCAATTTAGGGTTCGGTTAAATTTACATCTTAGATCCAGACTTTAATTGAATAAATTGAATTTTTGCGCGATAGTGCGTTTTGTCGTACTTACCAGCAATTGCGACCACGATTGAAAGTTCAGCTTCCTACATTTCGGGATTGCCAACCTAAATAACTATACTGTAATATTACATTTATACCCAAGTGCCCTCTATGTATACTATGTACAATGTATATATAGGAAATATCCAAAAAGGTAGTGTTAATATACATTATACGAAACAAATCACTGTATTTTAAATGAACTGAACTTTATTTGAAACAATATAAAACAATAAATACGTACTTGCCGCCATGTTATCAATAATTGTTCTCAAGTTAGTCAATTGTTTATAATGAACGCAAATATTTTAAAGAAATATATTATTTTAAAGTAAAGTAAAGTAATCTCACAACAGGCCTCAGGAGGCCCTTGGGGTAGTAGGAGGTTAAGGCTCCCACTTTTTCTAGACAATCGGCACTTTATGTCAGCCGGGTTGTCAGCCCTGCGTGACGGCCGCCTTTACCCCAGAACAAGCATCTGGTACTCATTTCCGTTAGAGGCTGAGTCGACCCCAGGGCCATAGTGCCGCCAGAGGGTTTGGGTGAGTTTAAAAATCCTGACCCCAACGGGACTTGAACCCTCGACCCTCCGGCTTGTAGCTCAGTGCCTTAACCACTACGCTACGGCGTGCCCCTCCATATATTATTTTACTGTTATTTATTATTTTGAAAACACCTGGATGATATGCCCTAATTTTTTCACATTTGGTTTTGTTTCTTTGGTATTATCGCCTCATTATGATGGTTGTTCGTTTATATAAAAGCGGGTGCCGCGACAATGCTTGATACTGATTAGCATGCGGAATTATTATTATAATGGCGGTAGTCGGCATCTTTGTATTTAATTATTTATAACAGCTGCGGGGAAACAAAGCGAGCCGCTAGACAACCATCATAGTGAGGCGATAATATAAATACCTTCACTATTATACCTCACTTCCAATCCAATGTGACATTCTCTTTCATCGAAACTTCTTTAAAGAGAAGCAACAAAACGTGCGAAATGTTTTCTATGTAAGAATTTCGGGGCATTTATTGTATGTCTCAGGTGCTTTTCCATTCTTAATTTGCTTTGGGGAATGACTCTACTTCAAAATGTTAACGAAAAAAAAAACATTAGAAGACATTGTTGGATTTACATAGGGCTACATGAGTATGAAATTTCTTACAATGTTCATTTTTTATATACTATACTATTACGGTAAGTTCCTAAAAACAAATTTAAAATAATGTATGATCTCTACTATTTATAAACTTAGGTCCTACCTTGTTCTATGATGTCATTTTTCTCATGAAAGTCTGCGGGAAACTGGTATCTTGTGTTTATTATCAGTTACATTGTCACTCACATTAAAGTTCAATGACTTGACAAAAATCACATTTATTAATAACACTTTATTAAAAAGTGTCAAAACAAATTAATAGCACATTTTAACAAACCAGGTAGTCTTATAAGTATCGTGTTTATTATTTTCACTTCTCACAAAGTACGTTGTTCATTAATGATGTTGATTGTATTGTATTTTCGTGTTTATAATTCAAGTTGACAAAAAATATATAGGCCTACTAATGAATGAACTTTCAAAAATAACTGATTTACAGCCACACATCTGCAATTTCACAGTAGGCCTACATATAGGCCTACCGGTATGTAGACGACAAATCTAAGCAGACGATAAAAGGCGTAAAAAATCATTGTGGGAAGAATTTGAAATAGAAGTAATCTCTATAATCATTTACGCTTTCTCGTTGCTCCAGTGTGAACACAAGGATGATTAGATGGTTAACAGCTTCCTTCCTTTATGAAATGATAGCGAATATGCGATGCTTCGAGTATTGTTTATTGTCTCTCCATTGTGTGCTTATGAAATCCGGTTAAACTGGGGTTGGAGAATTGCGTCATGTTAACCTTATCTGCTAGACTGCTACGCAGTTGTAGCCATAGATAGGAGGTTGTAGCAACCAGCTCAGTCGGACATGAGATCAAGATTAAAGAGTGCGTTATATAGGCCTATAGTTACTGGTATTGTAAGGATTGAAAATGAGGTATTACGATTAAGTTTTTTTCGAAACAAATTCGTAAAACATTTCTAATCCTATGTGAATTTCATTATTTTAAAATGTACAGTATCTTCCAAGTATGTATTAATCCATGTGAAATGTTACTGACTCAAACGTGTACGGTACATTTACTATACATAACCTATGAAATAACTTATGTAAAGTGACGCTTCTAAATACCGGTACACGGTACTCTAAATGAAAATTTGCTCATTTGGAATATTGAGGTTATTAATCTGTTTCAAAATAAAAAAGAATTAAAGTAATATATCCAATATGTTGCCAATAAAAATTAATCATTGCATAGATTTATGAATGTATAATCAATAATTTTGCATTATTATAATTAGAACAATGAAATAAATTAAAGTCATTTTAATCAGAACTGTCAATTGACAAAATCAAATGAATAGGTCTATTGTATCACTGAAAAAAGTTTAGATTATCTCAACCAATTAATTTTTTTAAAGTTCTACAGAATCGTAGTACTCATGTGCAAACACTTAAAGAAACTTCCGCTAGATGGTGGACATATCGCACCTTGGGAAGAAGAGGGCCACAAGTCTAAAATGTCATAAATTGAGTTAAGACTACTATCTGTTAGAAAAAAATGGTTACAAATTTATTTCTTTATGGCCACAAGTCATGTGCAAGAAAATGGAGATAGGATAAAATTGTGTCCATATCAAAAACTGAATTTCTATACCTTTTTTTAAAACTTTAATTGTAAATAACACTTTTTACACTTGTGGCCATCTACTTCCCAAGGTGCGATATGTGTGAAATTAGTATGACCAATCTTTGCAATAAATTCCCGAACATGTTTATAAGAAATGGATGTGCACAAATTTCCCCTTCCTAACCTAACAAATAAATTACATGCATATCATTTAATTAAGTGTAAACTTATATGTTGTATACTAACTTGTCGCATCGGATCCTAACAAAATGGAGTGAACATTTCTTTAAATATATTTTTTAATGTTGGTTACTCCAATTTCACAGATCTCTCCGCCATCCAGCAGAAGTTTCTTTAAGCGTTCACGCATGCGCACAATGATTCTATAGAACTGAAAAAAAATAATTTAAGATAAATGAGAAATGTTAGTAAATACGAAAAACGTACATAGAGCAACAACTCTTGATTTTTGGCCACCATCCATAAGTTCCTGACTCCAAATTTCCTTAGACAAGTAACCACTCCATCCATCTCAATCTGGAACATCCAACTCTTTTTCTAGCATCCACCTTATTTTCCATCACTCGCTTTGGATCTTCATTCTCATTCATTCTTTTCACATGCCCTGCCATTGTAATCTTGCCACTTTAATGATATTGTTAATATCTGAGGTTTATATATAGAATACAATTCTTGGTTATATCTAATTCTCCATTCTTCATTAAAGTGGACTGGACCATATATTTTCCTTAGGATTTTTCTTTTAAAAACTCCCAATTTGTCAATATTACATGCCTCTCAAGATCCATGATTCACTTTCATACATCAGCACTGGTTTTATCAATTTTTATATATTTTACATTCTGTTCCATAAGATAAGAATCTTGATTTAAAATGTCTCTAAAGTAAAAAATAGCATATATTTTCATTTTGAATTCTTGTAGGCCTATCCATTTTATCCTCTTACAAAGTTGCCTTGATATACGAGTATATCTCCTCAGCTTCACGGTAGGTGTTTATGTGAGTAATGGGAGATATAGTGACTTGATCTTGAAACCTCTGGCAAAAATTAAATCACTATAGCAAAGTATGCATCCCTGAGGCCACAACTGTCCCTTTGGCCCCCATTAACTTATTATTTATATCCACATAATTTTGATTGTTACCCTTGCTTGTTTTACTTGTCATATTAATTAAGTGTGCCATGACTTATTCATATATTGGTGAGAGTTACATCAATTTTTGTGAATATTACACTACATGGTATTGTAAAGTCTAATTTTTTACCCTAGATGTAAAATCATAAAGTTCTGAAATTAAACACAGTACTAAATAAAATAGAAGAAAAGACAATCTTCTGTCTGTCTACCTTGATAGAACTTTATAGGTGATCCAAATTTCAGGACATGGTTCCTTTGTAGAGGGAGTATGTCACACAAATTTATGGCATGTTAAGAATTAACATATGAAAAACATGTCCATAACAAAATTCCCAGGTATACGAGTTCACTACCTAATATTGCAACTAGCCTTATAGTAGAAATAGGAGACTTTAAATTCACAAAATAAGAAAGAAAGATGTAGTGAATAAGTTCTGACGTCTCAGAACTTATTTTTCTTGTTACAGGCCATCAAGAGTTTTTCAATTCGAGATGGAAGGCAGCACATAACCCTAGCATTTCCCTTTATGGAAGACTTGGTGAAGAGATTCTCAGAGCCTCCAGGATCTATAATAAATCAAGATGGCTGTATAAAAGGAGGGCGATTTATGTGGATCACACCAGCACTTCTGTTTGACCGATGTCCCGAAGTAATCCACGGCTTTGAAACTTTAGTCACATTAGTACCCACAACATTAAGGTAACCAATTCTTTTTAATTCAGGGGAGCTCACCGAGTGAAAAGAATGGTCTCTTCAACTCACTTTTATTTTATTGTAGTCCCACCTGTGACTGAGCAATATAATGTCTCCTGGTGGAGAGTTTATGGGACATGTACTAATTTGAATCCTTTTAGGGCAAGATGTTTTTCATGGAATTATAGCTGGATAGGACCAGTAACCCCCCTCAGCATTATGAGGAATTTGGAAGCTACAACAAATAGTGGCTCCAGATTAAGAAAACTAGTTATAATGGATGTGGACAGGTTGATAACATTTCACTCTGTTACTGATGGATAAGCTTCATCTCTATAATTGACACATGAGACTAGCAGCTAGCTAGTAAGCCAAGGACCTCCTAGGCCTGTTGTGTCATTGAGTTTATTTTACTTGGACGTTTCAAAAATGTTTGCTGTTCTCACAAGGGCACTAGCAACCATTGCATGCTGAAACCTACCTTGAAATTTCTCCCAGAGAAATGTTGTAATGTATCAAGGCCATGTCCAAAAAATTATCTGCCATTTTTAATTGCAAGGCACAGAAATCAAAGCAAGAATCCAACAATGGCAATCCACTTTATGGAGCAGATGGACTCTCTACATGAGTAAGAATGGAGTGGAGTGAGATGGGACACAGTGCGGACAGCAGGTAGTTTGGGTTACCAATCTACAAATTCATGAATTGTTTTATTTCCGTATAGTTTAAATGAGAGATTTAGCGCTGGATTTTAATGCCTTACAATTTAAAAGGCAAATGATTTTTGGACACAGCCTTGGTATATCATAATGCTTCTCTGGGAAGAAATTTCAAAGTATGTTTCGGTATGCAATGGTTAACAGTTCGTTTGTCAGCAGCAAGAGGATTAATTTACAGCCTAATATATAATTGTAACAGAGGCATGAATGCAGTGTTGTTAAGCATACTGCCTTAGTGCAGAGTTATGGAACACTTGCTGATTTGAGTCCTCATAGGGAAAACTTAAAGTTTAACTTTCATGAAATTTATGTTACATGTCTGCAATGTTTAATTAAAACTAATGATTAATTTTAAAATGCTGAACTATACTACTAATGAAATAAGATCTTCATATCAATAGTGTACACCTTAAAGCCTCCCCCTGCAAGGAAACACCAGATAGAGGGATGAAGTTAGATGACACCTTTTTATTGAAGGTCTTTTTATAGTGTATATGGATGTCGACTGATCAGGCTTGTAGTACTTTAAAGATTTTAAATTTATTTAATACAAAGTCTGCCATGCTGGCTCAGGTGGTAGCATGCCTACTTCCTAACTAGCAAGGCCCAGGTTCGATATACCTGGTGGGGTTGAAAATTTTAATTGTTAAATTAATTAAACAATTAATCTAATTGCAAAATTTTCAATTCAGAACCAGTAGAGGTGGTAGTGTACAATTTTTAATCGCTAGATTGTGTACCAGATTCCTGCATTAAATTCCAAACCTCTCTGCAGTACACATGTTAAGAAGGCATGTGGTGCTGTTGATAGTGATTTGTTCATTGGATGGGGACATTAAGCCTGGCGGCATCCTTGGTGCTTTTCAATAGGAATAGGCTACATGTTGGCACCGGGTTTCATCTTCTCCCTTCTCTTCATTATCATCATCATCATCATCATCCCTCACACAGCACACTTTACACTACACAAACATGCGCTCATCCTACTCTCTCCCCTATAGACCATCGTTTCCCATGGGGTTCACAAAATATTTCAAGGGGTTCGCCAAAACTTTTCCGTAATGGCGAGTTTTGAGGTTAGATCTATTATTGTTTCCTTCATTTCATAATAATAATAATAATAATAATAATAATAATAATAATAATAATAATAATAATAATAATAATAATAATAATAATAATAATAATATTTCCCATAAGGGAAAATTTTCTATAGGATCGTAACAGGCCTTGACCTAATACTTGGAAGGAAGAAGAAGATGATAATAATAATAATAATAATAATAATTATTATTATTATTATTATTATTATTATTATTATTATTATTATTATTTTGAAATTAAATTAGCCCTATAATGCCCCTTGTTGCATATGTGTAGCATCGGGAATTTATCACATTATTTCCACAATAAATTAATATTTACCGCAAATGCTTAATTTTACAGTTATGTAACAACGTTAGGAATGCATTTCATTTCGTTACAATTAGGCCTACATGTTGTGTAACTTTCAAGCCAAAATTAGAGTAACTCTAGGTTTTAGTCATTAAGGGTTAAATTAATTTAAGGTTTATGATAAAATCATGTTTCCTACCTCTCCTCATATAAATCTTCTAAGTAGATCGCGTATATGATTTATATGAGGAGAGGTAGGAAACATATGATTTTATCATAAATTAAATCTCATAGTGATTAATTCCTATAAAAGTTCAATAATTTAAGGTTGCTTGGAATTAAATTTTATGCATGTGTACTGTATGTATATTTAAAAGTCAGTGGGTTCACCCAAACTCAGATCGTTGTGGAAGAGGTTCACGAGTTGAAAAAGGTTGGGAACTGCTGCTATAGACAATACAAGAATACATCATCTACATAAAAATTATCGAATGTCACAAAATGATAAAACAGTTATCCCGTCTACAAAAAAAAGTTGTACTTCAATGGATTCCGGCCCATTGTGGAGTGACAGGCAATGAAATAGCCAATTTTCTAGTCAAGAAGGGTAGCAAAATTGTTTCAAACCCAACTTCTGCTCCAGTTTCCTTTCACTCTATCAAAAGAATTATCTCAAATAAATACATCAATAAACTTAGAGAAGAATACACCACCAAAACATCTGGAAAGGAATGGGAAAATCTACAAGCTTATGACATTACTACATTACAAACAAAATCCACAGTAGCAACATTCAGGCTGCTAACGGGACATGACTGCTTGAATAAACACCTACACAGAATTGGCATAACAGATTCACCTAAATGCCCTTTTTGCAATTTAAATGAAGATATGGAAAGAAACCATCTCCTCCGTTGTCCAGCTTTTGTAGAAGAGACCAGCCTTTCTGCTAAATATTGGAGTGCAAGAGAGCGAATGATTTCATTATCAAGGGCTCGACATTAGATACCAACCAACCAACATAAAGTGATATGCTGAAGTGGTGCATACATTAAAAATAGATCACATTAATGCCATCTATCTGCCCATCACAGAACCTGAAGTATGAAGAGTGCAGAGGATGGTATTAGAACACAGACACACATTTTATTTTAGAAAGAAAAATTAATGTTTGGATGGGATTCCAATATTAATTTTTCTTTCTAAAATAATACTATGTCCAATTCTGGAAAAATGTTACTTTAAAAATATAACAACACACAAATTTATTTAATATATGTTTTACTATATTCAGAATTATCGTACTAAGACAAAATGGAAGCCCTGTTTAGAAGTCCAGGCCCCTTTGCATTCACATCATAGTAGTTATGTCCCAGCTTCACGTAAGAAACAATTGAGACTTACATGAATATAATACATTTTTCTGTCAATTTTTGGTGTTCTTTTGTCTATTTTGCTTTTCTGGATCCTAAGTTCATTCATCCCAAACTCATCCAGGATAATGTTTTTTTCAGGACATAAAAATCTGAATATGGTTTCTTTCGGAAAGGAAATAAACCATAGATCTCATAATGTAGATTTTCAGAGCTTAAAAGAAATTTATACTTGAAATAAGAAGCATCTGTATTTTGTACCTACATGTTTCATTGGTACTTGGTCCCGAAGGAAACATTAATAGGTGTAAACCAATTACTGTATACCTAATATCTGTTCAATTCAAACTTTATTCTGAAGGTAATAAATTTATTCTAACAGGAATATTAAAAATTGTCAACTAATTAATGCATTGAATTAACATGAAATCTTAAAGTTTGCAAAATTGTATGTTTTCATATAGCATTTATTTAATGTAGGGCACTTCAAATATAATTCATTCAGCCAAATGACATCAATTTACAAATATACTGTAATGACAGAATAAGTATTACTATAAACACTGAAAAATAATTGTAATAAATAAATAAGCTATAAACCACTAAAACACTGAAAAAGAAAATTAGGATGGTTGTGGAAGGAGAAATGTTGGGAGGCCTACGTTTTGATGGATGGACGATGTACAGGCGGACCTATGGAAGATTGGTATAACAAATTGGAGAAATAAGGCCATTGACCGAAGAGAATGGATGATTGTTATGAGGGTGGCTAAGGTCAAACTAAAAGGACCATCATGCCAATGATGATGATTATGATAGTGAGGGCATTGCAGGTTAATAAAATAGCTATAACAAGGAGATCCAACATGCTGACCACATTCGCCCCTATGCTGGCAGGAGAATGTCCAACTCTATGATTTACACATTGTGAATTTGAGGTCAACATCCAGCTAGTAAGCCAAAGGCCTTCTAGGACTGTCATACCAAGGAGTTATTGGTAAAGTAAAGTGATCCCACAACAGGCCTCAGGAGACCCTTGGGGTAGTAGGAGGTTAAGGCTCCCACTTTTTCTAGACAATCGACACTTTACGTCAGCTGGGTTGTCAGCCCTGCGTGACGGCTGCCTTTACCCCAGAACAAGCATCTGGTACTCATTTCCATTAGAGGCTGAGTCGACCCCAGGGCCATAGTGTCACCAGAGGGTTTGGGTCAGTTTAAAAATCCTGACCCCAACAGGACTTGAACCCTTGACCCTCCAGCTTGTAGCTCAGTGCCTTAACCATTACGCTACGGTGTTGGTGAGAACATAAATGTTTCTCTTGCCTCCCACAGTATTAATGGAGTGTAGCAGATGTTAGTGTAGTGGTACATATGAACTAGTCCATATTGACTTACCTGTCCTACTAGCATGCAGATAGGTTGGCTAGAATTCATATTATAATTTAACAACTAATTTTGTATCTTATATAAGCATTCTAAATACAATACTATATTTTAAAATACAATTGGAAGTAACATTAAGATATTTCTTTAATAATTAAAATATTTTGTTAGTTCATTCTTACCTCTTATAGTTATTTTTGTCGAACATGTTTCATTGCTTCTGTAATCGCTGATGATGAGGCTAAGAAGCTCTGAAACATAAATGTTTGACAAAAACAACTATAAGATGTAAGAATGAACAGACAAAATGTTTTAATTACAATACTGTATGTTGTATTCTTTGTTTAGCAGAACTTCACATCCAGTTGGATTGCTCACAGTTAATCAAAAAGGAGCCATAGAGGGTGTAAAAAGACATCTAGAGAGTTTAGTGTCCATACTTGCAGCCAATAGGACGGTGCACACCCTCTGGAATATACCAGTAAATATATTTCATAATTTATAAATTTTATGATGGGAATTAACATTATGAGGCAAAATTAATTAAATTAAAATGAGTCATACACCATCTCACCTCATACACGGGATATGTGAGGTATGATGATGTAAGACTCATTTTGTTTTTATTAATATTTCATATTTTTTAGATGTAAGATTTAATATGGTAACTGTTTTTAAGAACAATGAAAATAAGATAAATTTGCAATATTGGTATAAATTAATATTTCACTCAATTATCTGTTATTTTAACTAAAATTACACAAAACAGGGAGTGATGTATTGAATTGAAGAAATTTACCTGGTTATAATGAAATTATAGATATGTTGAGAAATTGTATGTATAACTTTGTGGTCAGTGTCTTGATTCTTGAAATCATCTTATAGGCTGAATTACAATATAAAGGAGCAAACTCCATATGTCCATATGTGCTGTGTTGAAATTCCACTTACACCATTCAAATTGCAGGCTTGTTCTGGAATTCCTGGACCATAGAAGAAACCTTAAGCTGCAAAGAATTTATCCTTTCTTCTTCCTTAATTCTTCAGACTTTCAATAGAAGCATAAATATCCTTTCCATAGATCTTTTTTATATAAATGTTTAGGCTTTCAAGGATGGTATCTTGATTTTGAAATTGTCTTCTGTCTATTAGCCATCTACTATCTGGGGTGTTCAATTTCTTATTGGTTATTAATAGATTACTAAGGCTGAATTTATTTATAGGTGTCAATGTAATATTGAATTTCTTGAAAATAGTAAAAATCTGGAATTTATCAAATTAGCTGTAAAGACTGCAATAAAGTATACATAGGAAAAACAAAAAGGAATTTGGACAATTGCATAAAGGAACACTTTAGAAATATTAAAAATTATGAAATTGAAAAATCAGCTATGCAGCACATAGTTTGTTGGAGAGTGATAACATTGAAAAAGAGACCAAACTTCTAAAACATTTGGAAAAACCTTTAGAACTGACAGTTTGGAAGAAGATACATATTCAGAAGAACAAATTTAGATCCATGAATTTCAAAATTCCCAATGAACAAGACCTGATCTCAAAGTTCATCAAATCAACACCAGTTGGGCAATGTTATAGATGGAGATTCCAACGAAAATCTGTTAGTCATAATATCGGTTGAAAACGAGAGGGATGTCCTCTTGAAAACTGCAGTTCCCATGTTTAAGAAAACATAAACTATCAGGTATGATAAGAAATGACTCATTCATTCATTGAATTAAGAACCTCATAATGTTATTTCCCATATTTAAATATGAACATTTGATTTGTCATGATTTCACTTCAGGACTGAAGAGATTAAATTATTTTTCATTAATTTTTATTTTTCCCTTCACTCATAAATTGTATAGTAATAAATTTTATTTTTCAGCTCGTTGTGAGTGACTTGACAAGCACATTATTGGAGCAGGTTCTAGAAATTTGCAGCAAAAGAATCCTTGAAGTACATGGAGACACACTTTCAAAGTTGTACCCTGTGGCAAGACCACAAGAATTATTACCACTTGTGAAGGTACAGTGAAATATATAAAAATACAGAATTTCCTAAAAGATGATTTATAATAAAATAAAGCTTCTTAACTGTAATTTTTTTAAAATGGGTGTTCACATTTTGTCACAGATAAAAATAAATTGTCTTGAGTGGATTATCTTCATTAGAGAAAGGATTTTTATGCACTAAAAGTTAATATTGCAACCCAGATTAGTATTAAAATTCATCGGAGAACATTTTGTTTAAACAACTCACCTCATAGGATTCATGCTTCCATGAAATTCCGATTTCAAACACAGTCGTGTTCATCTTCAGCCATAACTCCGACTGACGAAATTCTTTGGCCGTCAACTGTTCTATTGTCGCCATCTTCAGTGCTGCCATCTATGGTTGAATTTATGAACTTCGAATTCAACCATAGATGGCAGCACTGAAGATGGCGACAATAGAACAGTTGACGGCCGAAGAATTTCGTCAGTCGGAGTTATGGTTGAAGATGAACACGACTGTGTTTGAAATTGCGATTTCATGGAAGCATGAATCCTATGAGGTGAGTTGTTTAAACAAAATGTTGAATTTATGAACTTCGAATTCAACCATAGATGGCAGCACTGAAGATGGTGACAATAGAACAGTTGACGGCCGAAGAATTTCGTCAGTCAGAGTTATGGTTGAAGATGAACACGACTGTGTTTGAAATCGCGATTTCATGGAAGCATGAATCCTATGAGGTGAGTTGTTTAAACAAAATGTTGAATTTATGAACTTCGAATTCAACCATAGATGGCAGCACTGAAGATGGCGACAATAGAACAGTTGACGGCCGAAGAATTTTGTCAGTCGGAGTTATGGTTGAAGATGAACACGACTGTGTTTGAAATCGCGATTTCATGGAAGCATGAATCCTATGAGGTGAGTTGTTTAAACAAAATGTTGAATTTATGAACTTCGAATTCAACCATAGATGGCAGCACTGAAGATGGTGACAATAGAACAGTTGACGGCCGAAGAATTTCGTCAGTCAGAGTTATGGTTGAAGATGAACACGACTGTGTTTGAAATCGCGATTTCATGGAAGCATGAATCCTATGAGGTGAGTTGTTTAAACAAAATGTTGAATTTATGAACTTCGAATTCAACCATAGATGGCAGCACTGAAGATGGCGACAATAGAACAGTTGACGGCCGAAGAATTTTGTCAGTCGGAGTTATGGTTGAAGATGAACACGACTGTGTTTGAAATCGCGATTTCATGGAAGCATGAATCCTATGAGGTGAGTTATTTAAACAAAATGTTCTCTGATGAATTTTAATGATTATACCTCATAATGTTTACTTCCCAACATTAATTTAATACAGATTAGTATAATGTTTATATAAATGGAACATAATTTGTTTCCTGATAAAAAGTAACATGTGTAATATTTAGGTAATATTGTTAGATCTACAGAAAACATTCATGAAGTTTATTTAACATTCACAGGGAAAAAACACTATGAGGTTTAATTTAAGAATTAAATTAATATTTTTATTACCTCACCTCAAATCCTTTTTCTTCTAGACTGCAGTTTCGGAATTTTAACATTATGAGGTTTTCTTAATAAGAATCAAATTAATTGTGAATTCTTCTTACCTCATACATCTATGTTTCTTAACACAGAACTGCAGTTTCTATAATCAGCTATAGCAGCACATAGTTTATTAGAGAATCATGGAATTGAAAAAGAAGCAAAACTTTTGAAACATCTATGTAAACCTTTGGAATTAACAGTTTGGGAAAAGATATACATTAAAAAAAAATACTATAACCATGAACTTCAAGATTCCGGACGAACCAAGTTTGATTACAAAGTTCTTCAAAAGTACATCAGATGGCAGTTTAGAAAATTACTTCTTCAAAAGTACACCAGATGGCAGTTGGAAAATTGCCGGCAAAAGAAAAAATTGACAGTTGTGAAAACAGCTGATGATGAAAAAGATGTTTTTTTCCAATACTGCAGTTCTGTGTTGAAAACATAGATGTATGAGGTGAGAAGAATTCATGATTCATTTGATTCTTACCTGGTAGGCATGTTAGTTTTTCTTGCATTTTTAGTGCTGTTTCAATTATACCTGCTTTCACTTCATGATTATTATTAGTATATGCTTACTTGGGAATTATAGGAGTCATTTTGACAGTGCCAGTAATTAGCCTGATGGCTTAGTTTGGAACTTGTTAATCAAAATTACCGTCAAAAATAACACTGAGGTAATTTACAATTTATAAATTGAGTCAAATAAATGTTCTTCATGTCACCTCATAAAGCTCCATGTTTTCATGATACCAGTTTCAAAGGCCTTCATCTCAATCGTCAACCCATTCTCCAACTGTTGAAATTCTACCATTATCATCATCTTCCAAACTGCCATCTTGTGCTGATTTTATTAACTTAGAGATTAAGGCTCGTATCTATGAACACATTAGACCATAAAAGTCGTTCTCTGCCTGTACTCTGCTGAGAAAGTTGCATCCATAGACGTTTTTCCGTACTCAAAAATCTGTTCATGCGATAATAATTGTCGAAATTCTTAAGCTACCTGGTGATGTGACTTAGCAGAGAAACGAATCATGAGCAACCCGATGGGAACCGATGTACTTTGAAACCTTGCTGCTTTATCCAAGATGTCAGACCTTGAAGATTTCGATCATGGTTTCGGTTTACGTGGAGAAGAGGAATTTAATAGAGTTTATCAAAGAATTCAACTGGAAGCAGGAGAATCGGCGTAATATCGCACGATGCAGACGTCGTATACGGTTTTATTTACGGGATGCAAGCGTAAATGCATTCCTCTAGCAGACGAAAATAACAGAAGTGGTTTTATCGCTGAGAATTCTGGGTAATTTCTTGCCAATATTACAAAAATTATAACTTTCATTCATGAGCAGTTGGTGGATCGCTAATTCGATCTTTGCACTTGCTCACGGAAAGTCAGCTCACCAGTGATTGGAAGTAATTTGAGTAGAGACTAATGTATTTGCATGCGGCCCTAAGTTTTGCTTACTGGGAACTTCAAAATTCATGGATCTACATTTGTTCTTGGAAAATATATACATTCAGAAGGATACATTTTGATAGCAAATCAACTTATAAAAAAAGACAAAAATATGAGGTGAGGTTACTATTTTTAAATTATCAACATACATATTTTCCTCATGTAATAATTCACATATTGTAACAATAATTTGCATAATGAAGATATTTGGTCTGATATTCTTACCTCATAAGAGGTAAGATTATATAGATCAAATATCTTCTTTATTAAATAAACTTCTTAATGTTACTTCCTATTGTATTTTAAAATAATTTGCATGTTTTTCAATTTTTTTTAAATTTCAATATATGTCAGTTGATTCCTGGCATAGAATCCCATTTAAATTTTAAATTGTATCTGATTGTATAGCAAAGTCTCTTTTGTAGCTTTTACCATTAATACAATTAGAAAATATGATGTAATTATATTTAATACAAGTTGAAAAGTAATGTAGTTAGAATAAGTAACAATAAGAATTAAATTAATGTTTTTATTACCTCACCTCATATCCTTTTTCTTCTATACTCTGGTCAATCAGAGGCCACTGATGATGGAGATAAGCTCCAAAAGTGTAGTATAGAAGAAAAAGGATATGAGGTGAGGCAATAAAAACATTAATTTAATTTTTAAATTAAACCTCATAGTGTTCTTTCCCTGTGAAAGTTAAATAAGTAACTATAAATTTATATTTTTCTACAGGAAAAAATTCTGAAGCCAGCTTTTCTGAGCTACAAGGAACTTCTGCTACTAAACATGCAGGAAGTAACCTCAAGACTGAGCTCTATTAGTTCTTCTACAGATCCAACATATTTTCGATCTCTAATGGAACATCTACAGTCTCCCTCCTGCACATTGGCTGATTTTAGAAGAATTCACATGTATTTCATGGTAAAATAATTGTTATAATACGGGGCTTCCAATATAAACCCAGACCGGCCTCACGGGGTTTCACCCATCAGGCAGCGCTCTCTCCTCGTCCGCATTTCACTCTGCCAGCTGCTCATCCTTGAACTAGTCAGTTTACTATCGTTCGACAAGATGAGACGTCAGCTGACATTAGAGCAGCGCATTTATGTGTGTAAATGTTATTATAAATACGAATCAGCTCGTCGCGTTCGCAAGGAATTTATTCGGAACTTCCCTGGACAATTACCTCCTTCCAGATCGACAATCCACGATCTTGTGACTAAATTTGAGACCACTGGTTCAGTACAAAATAAGAAACACACACGAAGGCATATGGTTCTCACCGAAGAAAAATTAGACGAAATTGGCGAAAATTTGGAACGTTCACCACAAAAATCATTACCGAAATTAGCACAACAAGTTGGGATTTCAGTATCTTCTGGACATACAGCAACAAAATTGTTAAAACTCAAACCTTACAAGTGTACACGTGCCCGAACTACAGCGTGTCAATCTAAATGTGTTTACTCGGTATAATGCCTGTTTAACTGCAGGAGGACAACATTTCCAGCATTTTCTATAAGGTAAGAAACAGTTCAAGGACGGGTGACAGGCAGGGTGAATTGCGGGAGGAAGAGACAGCACTGCGTGCCGGGTGAAACTCCGTAAGGCCAGTCCGGTTTTATATTGGAAGCCCTGTATATTGAGATCCAAAATGTTTGAATTTTCTATTTCTTGCTTCAAGTTACCAACATCTACCACACATTTTAAAATACATTACACCACATTTGAATCTCATTTCACTTTCATGGATTAATATTTTTTAATATTAACTATCACTTAAAACCTATTTTAAACATTTTCTAAATATTTCTCCATTATATTTTTACCAACTAACTCACTGGCTCTATCGAACCCGTAGGTTCATGGCCATGCGGACATAAGCTCTCCATACATCCCTATCCTGAGCTAATGTTTTTTTTTTCTCCAAAGAATTTTTCCCCAGTGGAGCCCATGTCCGTGTTTCTTCACGGTTCTATTTGTACGGTGAAAGATCTTCACTCTTTCGACCGAGGTACTTTTTTCGTCTGGCTTATTACCTTCGACCTGGCTGGCATGGGTAACCCTTTTGGCAGCAATGCTACTGCCACCATAGCTCTCGGGGTCATTTAAGCATGCAAGCCATTCCACCACATCAAGGTAAAGATACCATGGAGGGACCATTATATTTTAATGGAATATTTAACAGTACGTACTGTTTAGTGAAGCAGCCTTATTGTTCATCCAGCTATTTTATTTCTTTATTCAAATGCAGCCAACATATACTTCAGAATTTCAGAACTTACTACCTTCACTACCTATTTTTGGGCATTGCATTCTTTTACAGGTTAGAGTACTTTAATTGTAATACTTTATATTAAATTATATAAATATTGTTGTGTATGTTGGCAGCATTGTGTGATTAAAAGTTTTATCCACTTTCATATGGCACATGCACATGGCGTCTGCCTCGGACTTCAAAAAATTTTAGCGGTAGTCGGAAACTTTATCCCTATTTCTCTATTAGTGTGCTCTTGACAAATTTTGTTTAAAAGATTTCAGTCCTTGATTTTTGAGAAACTGTGTGATGAAGTCTAAATATATTATATCTTTTGATGTTATATTTAAAATTAACACTTGCCAGAATTTGATATAGTTATAGTTATATAGATATATTTTAGAAAGAAAAATTAACATTGTAACCCTGGTGGAAAGAATTGTTAACGTTCATATTGGTGCTCAAATGATGTAACTACCAGGGTTTGAGTCCCAGTTCGAGCATTAATTTTTCTTTCTAAAATAAAACTATGTCCAATTCTGGAAAATGTTAATTAAAAATATAACATCAAAATATGAAGCTTTACCACTTTAGCTCTACAAATATGTTTGAGTTTTACTATCTAAAATTAAGGATGAGGCTTTATTGAGATTAAAATAAAAACATTGTAAAATATGGAGAAAAAAACACTTTAGCTTAACTATTTTAATATTACCAAAGTTGATATTGAAACATATATAGTTTTTTTTCTCTGTTTTCAGAGCCCTCAGCTGGATCCTGCCATCAGAGAATTATGGAGAGTATGGAGTCATGAACAAGTTTCTTCTAAAGTATTTCCTGTCTGCAGTACAAGCAGTCATCTTGGTAAGATTAACCAAATGAAGAGTTCATTTTTAAAACATCTCTTGTCTGTTTTATATAAAAACTGATTTTTTGTCTCTCTGTATTCCTCTTATATTATTCTACATATCATAATAAGATTTACCTTTAAATAACTACAAACTTGCATTAAAAGTAACTATTGCAGAGACGCCCAAACTACGGCCCTCCATCACTTTCTATCTGGCCTGGCCCCTGTAGGCATTTAGCATTCTAATAAATTAACACATTCAGTACCAGGCACTGAGCAGGGCATTTAAACCCACAGGCCACCCATTTAAATACCCCAGCTACCCTTTTCGTGGCACTTCAGAAAATGGACCATTATTCACAAACCATTAGTTCTAGAAAATTCAAATTTTGTACATACCTAAAGGAGATATCCTAGTAGGATTTGATGGTGAAATAACTTGGGTGATTGACATCATATGGTATCGGCGTATCAATTTCAGGAAGTGGAAGTTCATCTTCACTTTCACTTTGTGAATCTTCTAATTCAGGAATCAGTTCATCACCTGAATCATCATTATACAAAATATTCACTAATTCTTCTTCAGTGAGACATTTTTCTTTCGCCATGGTTTCACTCACGCACAAACAACAGCACGATAACGAGAAACATATACGACTGCATTGGAGCCTGGAGGTAAGTTTGGGTGAACGAATTCCATGTGTTGTTTGTTTTAAAAATGAAAGGGGATTCACCAAGGTTAAATGTGTCAAACGGGAATAGAAAATGTGCATTTACATGCCATCTATGATCTCCAAGACATACTAAGCCAACACAATATTTAGGTGCTGAATATAAACGCGGTTTGTTTGCGCCCACTCTAAAACGAGTTAACTGATCCACGGCCACATACACGATAGTCTCATTAAATGCCTTAACTGGTTTACGGTCCTGAATGTGTTAAAATATGCTAAGGGTAAGCCTATAATATTAGTCTATCAGTAATGGAACAAGAACTTGTGAAATGTGTTGTAATGACATAACAAGAAAAGTAGCAATTCAACACACACTTAAAATAATACTACTACTACTACTACTACTACTAATAATAATAATAATAATAATAATAATATATAATAATAATAATAAATTGAAGTTTCTTTAATGCCAGTTGATCTGTATGTACAAAAACAAATTTGGATACAATATCTAAAACTGTCTAAATATTGTAAACTTAATATACCCATAATGTTTGGGGAAAATAATATGCTAAAATGATACAGATTGCAAGAAAATGACATCACCTTGACAATACGTAGCAAAAATACCCCAGAAGTCCCAGTTATAAATGAAATCCCCCCATGGCTATGGAAATCGCCTACAGCTAACTTTGAAATACCAGGAAAATACAATAAAAAAGACTTCGTATCCTTACTTCAAACCAGTTGCCTAGAGTTAATCTCAGAGAAATATGATGGTTTCTTACATATCTATATTGATGGTTCTTTGAATATCGACATGGTTAACTCCAGAAGCTGGATATTATGTTTCATAAACCAAGGAAAGCTATTATATCCCATGCTCTTCCTGTTCTAGCTTGGACTCAGAATTGGTGGCAATAGAAGCAGCTATTCAGTATGCATCACAGTGCTCTTCTCTATTAATCTGTATCTTCACTGATTCTTTAGCAGCAATATATAGTATCATTCAATATACCCCAACGACATATGCACATTAGAATAATACCAATACAGAAAAATATATAAGTATAATATCGAACAAATTAAAGAAATTAAAAAAGGTAAAACAACTTAAAGAATGCTCTACCCTACATAAGTTAGTAAAGAAAAGAAGAAATTCAAGAAAATTACTTACCATCCAGTAGTTCATAGGAACTTTCAAAAAATGTTTGACAAACACAACATTACTTTGGCACCAATAAATAATTAAGGTAGAATATTTTTATCACTCACCTCATATTGTTCTTCTTATTTGATTATAAACTAGTTTCGGAACATAGTTTCTGTTCAGGTGAGTGATAAAAATATTCTACCTTAATGAATATACCTCATAGTGAGAATTCCTAAAATAAGTAATTACCAATAAATAAATTTAATCTGGAAAAACTTCTAAGTACCAATAAAAAAATCAACATTCGAGACAGTAAAATATCTGGAATTTATCAAATAAATTGTAATGATTGTAGCAAAGTATACATAGGAAAAACAAAAAGGAATTTGGAAACACGCACTAAAGAACATTTTAGAAATATTAAAAATTGTAAATTGAAAAATCAGCAATTGCTGCACATTGTTTGCTAGAACATCATAAAATTGAAACAGAGGCAAAACTTTTGAAACAATTGGATAAACCGTTGGAATTGACAATTTGGGAAAAGACATTCATTCAGAAGAATAAATATCGATTTATGAACTTCGATATTCCGGTGGATAAAAATTTAATTTCAAAGTTTATAATCCCAACCAAAGATGGCAGCACAAGAGGTGATGTCCATAGAATTTCATCAGTGTAAGTCATGACTGAAGAGGGACAAGATATTGTCTGAAACCACCGGTATCAAAGAAATTTGAAATTATATGAGGTGAGTCGTTAAAAATATGTTCACTCACTATTAATGATATAACCTCATAATGTTTACTTCCCAATATTAATTTAAATATAAAAATATTTGTTGCAGTTTTCCACAAATTTATGAAAATGGACAAGAGAAGTTTTGAAAATGAACTCCTCATATATCTTTCTAGTAATTTTATTTATTGTATTCGTCACTACCATCAACCTGTACCTAGAAGAATTGATAGGGGCTGTAAAAAGGATTTTCTTTCCATCTTTTCATGGTGTGACTCATGAATACTTTCTATTGAAAAAGATTTTCCTCGCAGCAGTTGAACCTTAGATTTTTGTTCAGGAAAAAAATATAATAATTACGTAAATCAATAGGAAGACCAAGAAAGTGCTGGACTGAACAGATGTGAGATTGGAACAGGCGAAGGCCTAATCCGTGAAGGAAGATGATGATGAATTATGTAAATGTATGTAGTATAATTCCATAAAAAATTAAGACCTATTCTACTTGTATCTACATAATTATTGTGCTTTTTTCTGAACAAAAATATAAGGTCCAACAGCAAGGGAAATTAAAAAAGAAAAATAGATATATTGAAAACTGCATGGAGTGACGGGCCTAGATCTACCATCCAGTTGCTGACATCACATCCACATATGTTAATAGTAGAGATTCACAATCATCCAGCAAGTTTAATGATGACATGTGGTCAGCACGTCAGTCTTTCATTCATTATAACTGGTTTTCTCAACCTCTAGCCACTACTTATTGTTGTACCCAAATTTCTCATGATACTGGATGGGCAACCATGCTATACTGGCTGAAATTACATGACAAAATTTATTCTCAACCAGTGCATGTCATATAGCTCTGCATGAAGGCATGATGCCTTAAACTGCTTGAGCACAATTTCCAAATATGGAAGATCCTATAATATAAGGTGTAAAAAAGGTTAAGTCAATTTTGTTTTTCTTCTATCTTTATAGAATTAAAGTCAGTAACAATGTAGCTTATATTTAACTTTTATAGGAATTAATCACTATGAGGTTTAATTTATGGTGACTGAAGATGAGACAGTTATGTTCTCGAAATTGCGATCTACTTAGAAGATTTATATGAGGAGAGGTAAGAAACATTTAATTTCACCATAATTTCAGCAATAATGTAGCTACTTATTACTGTAATCAATCTAACAATTATAAGTATTAAATATTTTTGTTCCTCTTATAAAATTGTGTATCATGATTTGAAATATAATCCATTCAAATTGAACTTTCATAGAAAAAAATCACTATGAGGTTTAATTTAAGATAAATAAAAATTCTTTGTATCTCATCTCATATCCAGTCTTCTAATTAGAAGAATTCTTTATACCTCATATAGAAAATTTTGTATAAAAAAATCTTCAACAAATAGTAGTATAGAAATTAAAATTTTAATGTCTTCTTTTATTAATTAAATAAAAATAAAACGTAGTTTTATTTGATTTTCATATTTATTATATAATTCAGTGACAGCTGTTCGGTACACTGTACCTTCTTCAGACATGTTAACAAATTATGAATTGTGTTCCAACTGATCTAAGCAACAATACAACAATATTTATTTAAGTTTTTAAATTTAACAAAGGGGATTCATTCAAATCAAGTTGAGAATTTAATAGTTTGTTACTACTTTTCAATTTATTTATTTCTACAGCCTCCAAAAGGTCCAACTTCTTACCCTTATCACAAACATGTAAAATTTCAAAATTTGGATCGAAACAATGATTAAATTGGAATAGGTGGTTAGCATATTTTGAATATTCTAAATTTCTGTTATATGCTCTCATGTGTTCCTTTATCTGAGAGATGAAAGGTCTACCAGTTTGTCCTATATAGACATTGTCACATGTGCCACACTTCAATTTATATACACGTGATGAGTTATTTTTTTTTTAATTTGGATTACTCATGAAAATATAATAGGAAGTACCATTATGAGGTTCTACTTAATAAATAAATTGGGTCTGCTGTCATCTTACCTCATATTTCATTGTTTCTTGTAACACATGTTTCAAAGCATCTGACCAACTGACGATGGAATAGAGATGCTTCGAAACATGTCTTGCAAGAAATAATGAAATATGAGGTAAGATGACGGCAGACTCAACTAATTATTTGAATTACTCCTTTCAATTTCACAACTAATTTTAAATATAAAAAAAAAATCAATGTTTTTATTATTAATTTCATACATCTCAATGATGGATAAACCATATTTGGAGAGAAAAATTATACGCTCAGACCGGGACTTGAACCCGGGACCCTTGGTTTTCTAGTCCAAGTGCTCTACCATCTGAGCTACCTGAGCAAGTACCGATCTAAACGCAAATTTTTCTCTATATACGTTGTAATTCCCGCCCACCAAATGCTTTGAAGTCTTTGCTTCTATCTTTGCAAATGGCGGCTTCTTTATTAAGAAGACATATTTGGAAATTATACATTACATTATAAATGCCAGTACGGCTTTTTTCAATGTTTTTATTATTAATTTCATACATCTCAATGATGGATAAATCATATTTGGAGAGAAAAATTATACGCTCAGACCGGGACTTGAACCCGGGACCCTTGGTTTTCTAGTCCAAGTGCTCTACCATCTGAGCTACCTGAGCAAGTACCGATCTAAATGCAAATTTTTCTCTATATACGTTGTAATTCCCGCCCACCAAATGCTTTGAAGCCTTTGCTTCTATCTTTGCAAATGGCGGCTTCTTTATTAAGAAGACATATTTGGGAATTATACATTACATTATAAATGCCAGTACGGCTTTCTTCAATGTTTTTATTATTAATTTCATACATCTCAATGATGGATAAATCATATTTGGAGAGAAAAATTATACGCTCAGACCGGGACTTGAACCCGGGACCCTTGGTTTTCTAGTCCAAGTGTTCTACCATCTGAGCTACCTGAGCAAGTACCGATCTAAACGCAAATTTTTCTCTATATACGTTGTAATTCCCGCCCACCAAATGCTTTGAAGTCTTTGCTTCTATCTTTGCAAATGGCGGCTTCTTTATTAAGAAGACATATTTGGAAATTATACATTACATTATTAATGCCAGTACGGCTTTTTTCAATGTTTTTATTATTAATTTCATACATCTCAATGATGGATAAATCATATTTGGAGAGAAAAATTATACGCTTGAGATGTATGAAATTAATAATAAAAACATTGAAAAAAGCCGTACTAGCATTTATAATGTAATGTATAATTCCCAAATATGTCTTCTTAATAAAGAAGCCGCCATTTGCAAAGATAGAAGCAAAGGCTTCAAAGCATTTGGTGGGCGGGAATTACAACGTATATAGAGAAAAATTTGTGTTTAGATCGGTACTTGCTCAGGTAGCTCAGATGGTAGAGCACTTGGACTAGAAAACCAAGGGTCCCGGGTTCAAGTCCCAGTCTGAGCGTATAATTTCTCTCTCCAAATATGATTTATCCATCATTGAGATGTATGAAATTAATAATAAAAACATTGAAAAAAGCCGTACTGGCATTTATAATGTAATGTATAATTCCCAAATATGTCTTCTTAATAAAGAAGCCGCCATTTGCAAAGATAGAAGCAAAGGCTTCAAAGCATTTGGTGGGCGGGAATTACAACGTATATAGAGAAAAATTTGCGTTTAGATCGGTACTTGCTCAGGTAGCTCAGATGGTAGAGCAGTTGGACTAGAAAACCAAGGGTCCCGGGTTCAAGTCCCAGTCTGAGCGTATAATTTTTCTCTCCAAATATGATTTATCCATCATTGAGATGTATGAAATTAATAATAAAAACATTGAAAAAAGCCGTACTGGCATTTATAATGTAATGTATAATTCCCAAATATGTCTTCTTAATAAAGAAGCCGCCATTTGCAAAGATAGAAGCAAAGGCTTCAAAGCATTTGGTGGGCGGGAATTACAACGTATATAGAGAAAAATTTGCGTTTAGATCGGTACTTGCTCAGGTGGTAGAGCACTTGGACTAGAAAACCAAGGGTCCCGGGTTCAAGTCCCAGTCTGAGCGTATAATTTTTCTCTCCAAATATGATAAAAAAAAATGTTTAATTAAATGCAGTCACTGAGTAGGGATTTTAGATCCAGGATTCTTAAGGCAATGTTAAAGTTCCGACCAATGGTAAAAGATCCGTGGTTCGGGTTAAAAAAAGATGGTTGGAAAATTTTTTGTAGACCATAACAGTCCCCTCAGGACTACAACGTGATAAGAAGAAGACGATGATAAAATTTAAAGGAGAAAGTTAGGGTTCACCCATTTTGAACTGCAGTATATTTTAGTAATTATTCAGAGAAAAGCTTTTAAAAAATAAGAATCCTTTTATATTTGAAAAATATTTTAAATTGTAGGTAAATAACTGCAATCAAGCATTAGAATATTTTAAAGGGCCTTACGTTATTATGATGAATGTAAATAATGTACCTCTGGTAGTGTGAATGTTCCTTTTGCATTTCAGGGTCATTCTTCTTTACATCATCTCCTCAAGGTGAGGTTTGTATGGTGAATCGTTCAACAAACTCAACGACATCATTATTAGGTCATGTGACTCATGTCCCCATTAAGGAAGGACTTCACAGTGTCATCAAGTGCCTCAAGAATCAAGACTTGGCTATTTCTCCACGTAAGTACATTGTAATTGTAAGAACACATTGTCTGACTATTTTCTATATGCCAATCAGAGGTTTTTTACTTCTGTTAAGACTATATGATTATTCTAGAAATTATCAAATTATAAAATGAAAATAATCTTTCTAGTCCAGTCTGTACTCATACATCCCCACATGGAACAAGGGTGCTTCCTATTGGGAGTTGTTTAACCAAGCTAATTTCCCTATAGATATTCGGCGAGTGACATGTGGTTGGCACATCAATTGGCGTATCAATTTCAGGAAGTGGAAGTTCATCTTTACTTTCACTTTGTGAATCTTATAATTCACGAATCAGTTCGTCACCTGAATCATAATTATACAAAATATTCACTAATTCTTCTTCAGTGAGACATTTTTCTTTCGCCATGGTTTCACTCACGCACAAAGAACAGTGCGATAACGAGAAACAAATACAACTGCATTGGATACCAGAGATAAGTTTGGGTGAACGAATTCCATGTGTTGTTTGTTTAAAAAATAAAAGGGGATTCATCAAGGTTAAACGTGTCAAACGGGAATAGAAAATGTACATTTATATGCCATCTATGATCTCCAAGATATACTAAGCCAACACAATATTTAGGTGCCAAATATAAATGCGGTTTGTTTGTGCCCGCTCTAAAGCGAGTTAACTGACTGACGGCCGCATACACGATGGTCTCCTTAAATGCCTTAACTGGTTTACGGTACTGAATGTGTTAATAAGTAATAAGAAATTGAACACCCCAGATAGCAAAAAATCTTTCACCACAAAAAATCTGGAATTTATCAAATTAATTGTAAAGGACTGCAATAAAGTATACATAGGAAAAACAAAAAGGAACACTTCAGAAATATTAAAAATGGTGAAATTGAAAAATCAGCTATTGCAACACATAGTTAATTGGAGAATCATAAAATTGAAAAAGAAGCCCTACTTTTAAAACATTTGGAAAAACCTTCAGAATTGACAATTTGGGAGAAGATATATATTCAGAAGAACAAATTTAGATCCATGAATTTCGAGATTCCTGATGAATCTGACCTCATCTCAAAGTTCATCAAATCAACACCAGATGGCGACGTTATTGATGGAGATTCCAACGAAAATCCGGTAGTCATAATGTCGGTTGAAAATGAGTGAGATCCTTCTCTCGAAAACTAGTTCCCATGTTTGAAGAAACATAAAATATGAGGTAAGATTTTTTATTATTAATTTAACACTTCTCTCTGAAGGATGAGGTAAGATGTTAAAAAATGACTCATTAAGTCAATATTAAGCCTTGATAACGGTAGCATCACTTCTGAAATGCGTTGACCCTTTTAAATTTTTTAATTGGTGATTTGAGTGTTTATTGACTTTGTGTAAGAGAAGTTTATCATAAGTAATGCCACGAGTGATTTCCAATTTATCTAGAGAATTTGGAATTCAAGAGTGGCATTTGATAGGACTATTTAATGAATAAAATTAAGCTGTTTACTCACAAATCATTGTTTAATTATAGTTATTTAAAAATATTTATATATTTAATGTAAACGGTGATGTTTGAAAACAAATCAGAAATGTGAGGTTATGTTCAATCACTGCTGCTTTATCATATTATTTATTGCCAAATAAGATCGCAATAGTGTAAGAGTGCACCCAAGTGGAGAAATAATGAAACACACAAAACTATATATCATAATCAACATTATGGGTTATTCATTTATTTTTTAGTAAACAACTCAGTAAAATCAAGGAATCTTTTCATTATTTGCTATATTCAATGTATTTGTTGGAGAAAAATAATGCTTTGAGCTGTTCAGAACATTAAAAAGGTGGAGCTTTCTTTATCACAAAAGTAGGAGCGGATAAAGAGAAATCGATAAAGAGCGAGGTGAAACACGACTGTCATTGGTTGTAAAACAACATTCATTGAAACGTGATTGGTCATTGACTAGCATTTGTGGCATGAGTTAAATAGTCACCAAGAAGATCCTATTTATTAAATACAATATTTAATATACATTTGAAGAGAAACATTTTTGCCTAGACCGAGACTCGAACACTGGACCTTTGGCTTGCCGGGCCAAATGCTCTACCAACTGAGCTACCGGTGCGAGTTCCGATCTAGATGCAGATTTCTCTCTTATATATGTTGTAATTCTCAGCACCAAATGCTATGAAGTCTTTGCTTCTATCTTTGCAAATGGCGGTTTCTTAGTTAAGAAGACATTTATTGGGAATTTAAACACTACTTTATACTGTAAAGCCAGTAGGGCTTCTATATATATTTATATACTGGTAGCTCAGTTGGTAGAGCATTTGGCCCAGCAAGCCAAAGGTCCCAGGTTTGAGTCTCAGTCTGGGCAAAAAATTTTCTCTTCAGTGAGAAGTGTTAAATTAATAATTAGAACAACAAATATTTAACGTTTGTTTAAAATATTATCAGAGACATAATATTTTTGCTTGGATTTTTATTGTATTTTTATATTTGACCTTTACTAATTTTCTTTCACCCATTCTCTACAAAAATCATGATCTCATTTGCAGTCAATGCTCATAATCAAGTGAAGAGTACTGAATGGGTACTAGAAATATGGTCATATTTTCTGTTGGAAGAAAGTAATATTTCTCTGTAACATTAATTGTGTGCATTACTTTTCTTTTCTCTCTTAACTAGTAGAGTGATTTGTTTAGATATCATGACTAGTAACAATAAACTGCTATAATGAAAGGGGAATAATACAGTGTGATTATAAAGTCTCAGTACATTTTAAAGTAATTGCTTACATATCGTATTCCTGTTACAGCCATTCGAAAGATACAAATATGATCACCATTCAAGAGCGGATAGAAATTGTTGCTGCGCATTTAAGAGGCCAGTCGTAAGAGGAAGTTAGAGACAGATTACAAAGGATACCATCACGGGAGATGTGTATCTTGATATGTTGCAACTTTTCTTACAGCCACAGTTACAGCAAGATGGTATCATTGATACAGTGGTGTTGCAACAAGATGGAGCACCACCACACTTTGCTCTGGCTATACGCGGGTATCTCAATGACAGGTTTCCCAAAAGGTGGATTGGAAGGGCATCTCCTCGTATCTCAGCACCTCGTTCGCCAGACCTCGCACCCCTGGACGTTTTTGCTTGGGGGTTCATCAAGCAACAGGTGTACAGAACCAAGGTTTCTAATCTGCAAGTGCTGAAAGAACGCATATGCCAATCGAATGAAATGATTACAGAGGATATGTTGGTGCATGTTTTCCGGGCGACGGTGCATCGTTGGAAAACATGTTTTGAGATTGATGGAGGTTATGTTGAACATTAACTTGATAGTAGAAACTACCTTATAATTTTTGTTTTATTTGCGCTACGTTATCCACAAAATGTACTGGGACTTTATAATCACACTGTAGTATAACCAGATATTCAATGAGTAACAAAAAACTTGTAGCCAAGTTATAAATATTTTAGATAATATGAATTAGATATGCACGACTCACCTCACATTTGTAAAAAAACAATATTTGTAAAAATGAATTGATCTCTCTGTATTTGTGTGTAAATAAATGTAAACTCATTAATTATATTACATATATTTTGTACTTAACAGACTTTTTTAAGAGAAAAAAATTATATTCAAATTAATTTTAATAAATTTTTCTTTCATTTATTGTGCTCAATTTATAATTTGTCACTTTTTTTTTTTTGTCACAGCTTCATCGCCTGAAGAAAAGTCTCAAAAATCACGGTCATGTTGTGCGTGTGCAGTTTGTCGAGGAGAATCTAATCACTGTCGAACACTGCGTAGACATGAGAAATCACTTAGTGTTGGTAAGAAACTGCTTCTTGTAATTCTATATATTTGTTATTTATCAACATGAAAATAAGTTTATAATGTTGTGGATCAACATCTTCAGTTTGTCTCTGCTTTCCACAAACACACACACACACACACACACACACATATATATATATATATTTTTTTTTTCCCAATGCTATTTAGCTTTTTTCAATACATGCATCTTGCTCAATCATTCCACTTGTATATAGTGAACCATACCTAATTTATCTATCTTCTTAATGTATCCAGCTATTTGCTGACAACACAAAGTTCCACTACATTGTTCTTCGTTTTACAAAAGATGGATATTGAAAAATAGTGGGGCTGCAATAGATGTTTTTACAGCTTATGTAGGTACCTCTTAAATTTTTATGTGCTTAAGTTAATAAACTTAAGTCACTCGTCCACTGCTGTGGTCTTGAGGTAGCATGCTGCCTTGTCACACAGCGGACCCAGGTTCGATTCCCGGTCAGGACAGGCTCCTGGGTGAGGTTTTTTTCTGTGTTTTTCCTCACCTGTAAGACAAATGTCAGGAAGCTTAGGGCACATCCGGCCATCATCATCACCCTTATCATTATCATCATCTTTCACCGGTGTGAAAAGCAACGGGAAGCTACCACACCTATAATTCCCTAGTAAAGCTGCAAAGCACAGCATGAAAATGCTATGATTGCAGTGAAAGACCTGCCCTCGGCAGAATTACTATGGATGGAAGTCACCTCATCTTGTTTGGATGAACCATACCTAATGAACGTTTTATTTTCCAGATATTTTTTTCAGAATTCTCAGTTGATTTATTATTTTAATGTCCAAACCACTTTTAAAATTGGGTTTTCAATTGTGTTTTGTAATGAAATTATATTCAACCTTTGTTTAATAAATTATATAATATTTTTTAAAATTATTTTATATTGAACTTTTATATGTAAAATAACTATGAGGTTTAATTTAAGATTTAAATTAGTATTCTTTATAACTCTCCTCACACCCAGTCTTCTAATTAAACTGGTTTCAAAACTTAGGTGGTTTCATATTCAATAATATCATGACCAATGTTATGTCATTCGGGAGAACTGCATCTGTTGGTGGACCGATGAACCTCTGAATCAAATCAAATTTCCCGGGAATTTTTCCACATAAAAAAAAAACAAGAAAGAAAAACTTATGAATTTTCAAATATTCTCTCGAGAAAGAGCTCACTTCATGTGGCACATATACTTCAAAATTGAATAAATTTATATTCATCATCATCATGAATGTTTTAGTAGGATCTGTTGCCTATGGTTAACTCAAGGTGATCTTGATGGAACCATCTATGTCTTGGCCTTCCAAAATCTCTCTTTCCCTGTGGTTGATATTGTAGAGATAGTTTGGGTAATCTTCCCCTTTCTATTCTCAAAACATGTTGTTTCCAATTTTGTTGATATTTCAATGTTCTTATTATTAATTTCATACATCTCAATGATGGATAAATCATATTTGAAGAGAAAATACATTTATAATATAATGTATAATTCCCAAATATATGTCTTCTTAATAAAGAAGCTGCCATTTGCAAAGATAGAAGCAAAGGCTTTATAGCATTTGGTGGGAGGGAATTACAACGTATATATAGAAAGATTTGCGTTTAGATCGGTACTTGCTCTGGTAGCTCAGTTGGTAGAGCACTTGGCCTAGAGAACCAAGGGTCCCGGGTTCAAGTCCCGGTCTGAGCATATAATTTTTCTCTTCAAATATGAATGTTGATATTTGGTTATAAAATGAATATTCAAATCATCTTAATATCTGTTTCCAACAGGTTCTCTCGGCCAAGAATCAGCATTCCACCGTCCTGCTTCAATGTCCTCTGGACAACGTTATTCACTACGTACTTCTTCACTATGTTCATCACGGTACCGTCAACCTGAAAGTCCTCAGCAAAGTTTGCAAACACCTGTTCCAGTTGTCTTCAATTACTACTCATCATCTTCAAGCATGGTAGCTCCTTCACCACCCATGTGCTATCGATGGAGAATGTTTGCATACAATTGAACACTTCTTTACATAGAAAATTTGGAAACATTCTGTTATTAATAAGTTACAGTACTTAATCTTACATTTTCGTTTATGGACAATTCTCTCTGTTTAAACTGTTATTATGCATAGTCTAAACAGTGAATTCTTTTATAACTGTTAAATTAATACATCTAAAATTGTGAGAAGCAAGTTTATAATGAAAGAATTAAAATTGGAGACAATACTGTAGTAAATACATTTATATTTATGGATGACCAATTGATAATTGAACTATTCTGAAGAAAATTTAAGAGAGTATGGTAACACATCTTAACAACGTAAAATGGCAACTGATTTCAGAATGAAAATTTCAACAATAAAATCAAAATGTGCTAATCAAAACATTATGAAGATAATTTACAAAGAGTAATACACATCTTAAAAATGTAAAATGGCAAATGGCTTCAGATTTCGTTTCAACAATAAAATCAAAAGTAATGACATTTAATTGCATATGAACCTAATAGGAAACAAAATTATATTGAATAAAATCTGTTTAAAACAAATTAATGTTTTATAATAGTTTAATTGGGTTACACAAATGAAGAAGACGTTAACCAAAAACTTAAGAATACAAGAATTTTGAATAATACATAAATCTAATTTTGTACAGAAAAATATCAAGATTAAGAATATGAATACTTTCCCAGTATTGATACTGACTATATTACTGGTCAAATTTAGACATTAAAGAAAAAGAAGAGAGAGAATGAGATAAATTGAAATCAGCAAATGAGATTTTATTGAAGAATAGCAAGTAACACAAATTTCAACGTAAGTGAAATGAGAATGTTTTGAAAGAATTAAATATAGAATCAAATGAAAAAAAGAATCAAGAATTATAAAATCAAATGATTATTGTATGTTTTTCGAATGGATAGCAACACACAATTCATCTACAAATGATACATTATACCTCTATTGATTGAAGTTAACCTATAAGAACAATGAAAACTTTTGAATGAGGCCATCATAGATCCATTTAGGCCAAGTTCATGATGATTGTTGCTGGTGATGGTGATATTTGTCAGATATACTAACAAGCATAATAATTAGCAATATTGTATTATACTAGGAGGTGAAAATGTGTCACAAGCAAAAACATTTAAGTAGACTACAAATACACTATGGCACATGGCGTATATGAATGAACTCTGAATTAGATAAATCTAATACGAAATAAAAATATAATAAACCATATTAAAGCTCAAAGACTTTGCTGGTTTGGACATATAAATAGAATGCAGGAAGACAAGCTTGTAAGAAGAATATACAAGTGGAAACCAATATGCACCAGAACAGCTGGACGCCCGAAGAACAGATGGCAGGATGATGTTATAAAAGATATATTAGAAATTAAAATTGAAAATTGGCCAGTCTGTAACCAGAATAGATCTAGGTGGAGAAAAATTGTTGAGGAGGCCAAAACTTCAATGAAGTTATAGTCGCCTACTAAAGAAGAAGACAAATACACTATTCCAAGTGGAAACTTTGCTACAATATTGAAACTACTACTTAGCTATTCAAAGATCTTGAAATCCAAGCTATCAGTTTAAATTGAGAGTTATAATTGTGCTGATATGTTTGAAATGTTTAAAAGGAAGACATCATGGTATACTTCTGAATGACATTTTGTTTTAGTAAAGTGTTATTTTTAAAAAGAAAATACAATATGTATTCATCAATTTAAGAACAAAATAACATATTTTAATTTTAGGAAGTTATATTTTGAGGTTATTTTAATTATATTATTTTTGGTCTGGACATCTTACCTCAATATTAATGTTGATTTGTTCTTGGCACATGTTTCAAAACAATTCTCTGTTTTATCTTCAGCTTTCCCAGACTGGTTTTATTTATGTTGCATTATGTTGCACCACCTGGATGTCGATGTCAGCTCCATCCTGTGGTTGGCCAAAGAACCTCCAAACAAGGTCACCCTCCATCGGAATATCAAAATTCATAACTCTGTTTCTGTTCTTCTGAATATAAATTTTTTCCCAAATAGTCAGCTCGTTTGTATTTTCTAACTGTTTTAATAATTTAGTGTCTGAATTAATATTATGTTTTTCAGACCAAACATGAGCAGCAACTGCAGATTTTTCAATTTCTCCATTTTTAATATTTCTTATGTGTTCTTTGGTTCTAATTTTTAGGTTTCTTTTTGTTTTCCCTATATATATCTTTTCACAACCCATGCATTCAATTTGATATATTCCTGACTTTTTATTTTTATCAGTTTTTTCATTTTTGTTGGTTTTTATTAGTTTATTTAAACTGTAGTTATTTTTTTGGTGCTAATTTAATATTAAACTCTCTCAAATATATTTTGAAATTTATTATGTACCCAGGGGTGATATGTGAATTTCCTATATTTTTTCATAGGTGGTTCTTCTTTTTCAAGATTACTTCTGTTTATCATTTTTTGTTTTTTATACTTTTCTATCCTTTTATGTACCATTTTTTCATCAAACCCATTTTCTCTTGCTACTTTGATTATGTGTTTTTTCTCATGTTTGAAATCTTCTTCGTTTAAGGGAGAAGATTCCCTAAAACTATTAAATTTACAGAGTACAAACATTAAATTCACCAAAGAAATAGAAGACAATAAACAAATACCTTTTTTGGATCTTAAATTGGTCAGAAACGAAGAAAAAAGAAAAATTGAATTCAGGATTCATAGAAAAGAACTCATACGGAAATTTTATAAAATCAACAGGGTTCAATCCAATTGGACATAAATTAGCAGCATTTAATAGTTTAACTCATAGATTGGTAAACTTACCCTTAAACGAAGAAGATTTCAAACATGAGAAAAAAACACATAATCAAAGTAGCAAGAGAAAATGGGTTTGATGAAAAAATGGTACATAAAAGGATAGAAAAGTATAAAAAACAAAAAATGATAAACAGAAGTAATCTTGAAAAAGAAGAACCACCTATGAAAAAATATAGGAAATTCACATATCACCCCTGGGTACATAATAAATTTCAAAATATATTTGAGAAGTTTAATATTAAATTAGCACCAAAAAATAACTACAGTTTAAATAAACTAATAAAAACCAACAAAAATGAAAAAACTGATAAAAATAAAAAGTCAGGAATATATCAAATTGAATGCATGGGTTGTGAAAAGATATATATAGGGAAAACAAAAAGAAACCTAAAAATTAGAACCAAAGAACACATAAGAAATATTAAAAATGGAGAAATTGAAAAATCTGCAGTTGCTGCTCATGTTTGGTCTGAAAAACATAATATTTAATTCAGACACTAAATTATTAAAACAGTTAGAAAATACAAACGAGCTGACTATTTGGGAAAAAATTTATATTCAGAAGAACAAAACAGAGTTATGAATTTTGATATTCCGATGGAGGGTGACCTTGTTTGGAGGTTCTTTGGCCAACCACAGGATGGAGCTGACATCGACATCCAGGTGGTGCAACATAATGCAACATAAATAAAACCAGTCTGGGAAAGCTGAAGATAAAACAGAGAATTGTTTTGAAACATGTCCAAGAACAAATCAACATTAATATTGAGGTAAGATGTCCAGACCAAAAATAATATAATTAAACAAAATAACATGCTTGAAGAAAACTCTGAGATATTAAAGTGCAATTAGAAGTCAAGAAAAAGAGTGTAGGAGGTGTCAGAGAACATATTGAAGCAGTATATTAAAATAAAAGGAGCAAATATATTTAAAAAAATAGAATCAATAGAGAGAGGAAAATATGAGTGATTTAATTATAAAATGTAATTGAAAATTTTTAAATCAAAGTTGAAATGGGTAGGACAAGAAGATAATGGATCATCTAAAGACATGAAAAAAAAAAGAATTAAAATAACATTTTCAACAAATAATTAGTTAAAAGCTATGAAAATATCCATCTCTAGTTCTACATTCTAACAATGCTAAAAAAGTCTGTTAAAGTTGCACAATGTCTGTTCATTGGTTAATATTAACTACCTGACCACCTCCACAAAATAACAGTTGTTTACAATGCCTTAATGCACAATATCTATGAAGCAAGACAAGAACACAACAAACGACATATTGAACAGGTACAAACAACTCAGACAGAAATGTGTCTATGTCTCTACTGGAAACAAGAGAAAAAAATTATACAAACTAACTAAAAAAAACTCGTCACCATTAAATTCCCAGGAAAACTCTGGAAGGTTAAATCATAGAAAAGGAGTGTTTGACAGACAATATTTAAGGGAGTGACAGATGAAGAGAAGGCAGTGATTGGAACACAGTTTTAGAAGAAGAATATGGACAGATATAGATCAATGGAAGAGTTTTCTATAGGATATCCCACATAATGATAATGAAGTGACATAAGTCCTGACTTGCTGCAGATGGAGGACTTTTCAGCAACTCCTCAAAAAATGGTAAGCACAAAATATTATTTATATTGTATTCAACTTCTATATCTTCAAAATTCAACAAATATAATACTAATTTTTGGAGAATACCTTTCTTGTTTTATTTCAGTAGTATCTACTGAATTCTGTTTCCATAAATCAAACATTGCAGCTGCTAGAACAGTTTTTAAATTTTCACTTTAGGTTAACTCCCCACTCCTAATGGTTCAAATTTGTTGATTAACAAACTCGACCTTACATTTCATAACCCTTAATTACTCGCGCGGGATAATTTTTTTCCGTTAGGTTGAAAGACGCTACTATTTAGTGACAATTACATTTATGAGATTCCCTGGATCTCACCTATTCTCAAATGGACTCGTCCAGTACATGTTTCAGTTGTATTTAGTTTCTTGAAATAGCTAATGACATAATTATATTCATTTTATGTCATTGTTGCTGCCTGCGGAAATTTTTTACCTAGCATCTGTAGAGAGTTTTTTCTATTCTCATGCTTGCAATTTGAAGTCTAAGAGTAAATATGAGTAGAAAGAGGAAAATATTGACAGAAGATGAAATTATAGAACTGTTGGAAGCATCAGATGATGAAATTGTTGGAGGATTTTCTTCTTCATCAGATGACTGTAGAAGACAATGATCATGATTCTAACTCTATACAGAGTACTGAAAGTGATCAGGATGATATTATTGTCAAAAGATGAAGATGTCCAATCGCTGGCCACTATTTTTTTACTTCTTATTGAATGTTGGCGGCATCAATGCACATATAATAATACAAGAAAATGTGGAAAGAAAGATTGCTCGCTGCAACTTCCTAAAAGACCTTGGTCGGAGTCTACTGGACAGCTATCTGAAGAAAAGGGCAACCATAAACACTTTGCCAAAACCTCTTCAGTTGAAAATAAGACATCTCACAGGACCTGTGGAGGAAGCTGAACCACTGATCATCAGAAAAGGGGGAGATGCCACTTCTGTCCCAGTGCCAAAGACTGGAAGACAACAAAGTGTTACTCCAATTGCGGCAAGTCGATCTGCAAAGATCATATGGTGGAGTCCTGTCCAGCACAGGAGTAGATGAAATAAAATGAAACAAAATTGATGAGAAGTGTTGGTCCATATGTTAAATATAAATAGGGATATCACCTGTCAAAATAGAAGAAACTTAAAACAATAGTAATAATAAAGACATTGTTTAAAATTTCAACACATGTTTGGCATACCAATTCAAATTTATCACAGAAAGTGGACTTCATGTCTTGAAACCAAGGCTGGCTATGTTTCCCAAATAGACAAGTGAAAGGAGAATAGCCACTACTGCCAATCAACATGGGTCACAGGTAATTCTATTCTCTTTTTCACCTTATCTGGATCACAACAAGGGAATCATAAAATTACAATAGAAAGTAACATTATGAGGTTCTTCTTAATAAATAAGGTGAGTCTGTTCATAAGAATCAAATGAATCGTGAATTCTTCTTACCTCATACTTCTATGTTTTTTTAAACAAAGCACCACAGTATCTGCAAAGATCATATGGTGTTTTTCTGTGAACCATCGTCACCATAATCAGCTGTTTTCACGACTGTCAATTTTTTCCTTTGCCGATAATTATCCAAACTGCCATCTGGTGTTCTTTTGAAGGAATCATTTTCTAAACTGCCATCTGTTGTATATTTTAAGAACTTTGTAATCAAGCTCGGTTCGTCTGGAATCTCAAAGTCATGGTTCTAGTATGGTTTTTTTTAATATATATCTTTTCCCAAACTGTTAAATTCAAAGTTTTGACTAGATGTTTCAACGGTCAACAGGGCGACAAGGAATAGCACAGCTAAACTTGTAGGGCTTGAAGAGCGGAAGAAGCAGCCCTCTCTTGGGGGGTGGATACCCAGAGGAGCATGTTTGGAGGCTCAGAGGAAGCAGCCCTTCCACCATCCTTGTCCTGCGAAGCGCTCGTAACGCTTCCAGGAGACATTATCTTACTGAGAAGCTTCATGGAAATCAGCCGGATTGTCATAAAAGGAACCGACCCAAGCAAGATAAAAGGATACGATTTGGAATAAAGGACATTTTGAAATTAGGAAATTGGAACGTAAGGGGAATAAATACAAAAGAAGAAGAATTAGAAAGAGAATTAAAGAAAAAAGAAATAAATATAGCAACAATAACAGAAACAAAAAGAAAACTAAAAGGAACAAAGGACTTACAACACTATACTATGTTGTATAGCGGAGTAGAACAGACAACAAGAGCGCAGTGTGGAGTAGCAATTTTAATAGATGAAAAATGGAAGAACAAATTGAATAGCTATGAGTTTATAAATGAAAGAATCCTGATAGCCAGATTTAAAATTGAAAGAGGATATATGATGATAATTGCTGTGTATGCCCCAGAGGAAGGCAAGAAAGAAGAAACAAAAAAATTTTATAAAACATTACAAACATTAGTTGATAAATATACAAAAGATCATCATTTAATAATAAGTGGAGACTTAAATGCCAGAGTAGGCAATGTCCCTATACCTAATGTAATAGGAAATAATGGAGAAATAACAATAAATGATAATGGACAGGATTTGAGACAGTTTTCAGCCTATAATCAATTTAAAAATAATGAATACCTATTTCCGAAAAAAGGACATACATAAATATACAAGAAGTGGATATAACTCAAGATCAATAATTGACTATTTAATCGTAAACAACAAGCTTGGAGCCTTGGTAACAGATGTGAGAGTACATAGAGGCAGCGATATATACTCTGATCACTATCTCGTGATAAGTAAAATAAACATAATAGCTAAATGGCGGAAAAATAACATAAAGAACAAAAGAAACCAAGAAGAAGTATATAAAGTATATTTATTACAAGATCAAAGTATTAGACAACATTATGAAAGCAGAATGAATAAATATATATCAGAGATAGCGACGTCAGAAGATATAAATATTGAATGGGAAAATATATCAAATGTAATACATAAAACAGCAAATGAGATATTAGGAAAGAAAAATAGAATAAGAAATAGGAAGGGCTTGAGAACTTGGAATGCGAATATACAAAATGCAGTGAATGAAAAACAAAAAGCATATCATACATACTTACGACTGAAAACAGAAGAATCTTACGAAGAATATAAAATGAAAAGGAGAATTGCTAAAAGCATTATAAGAAAAACCCATCAGGAGTCATGGGATAAATTTATAAGCTCAGTAGAACATGATATGTATGGAAGACAAGAAATAGGTTATAAATTAGTGAAACATCTAAATCAGACTGAGAAAGATTCTGCCAGATTGAATATAATCCCAGAACAAGAATGGATACAACATTATGAAAAACTTTGGAAAAAGGAGGAAATTGAAGGAAAAGAGAACAATGAGGAAGAAATAAAAGTGGAAAATATTGATGTAATAGACATAAATGAATTAGAAATGGCTCTGAAAACCACTAAGAATAGGAAAGCAACAGGATTAGATAATATAAATATGGAGTTAGTCAAATATAGTGGAATATTGTGTAAACTACGAATACTTCATTTAATTAATATATGTTGGCAGACCTATGAGATTCCAACCACTTGGAAAACAGCAATTGTGAAGAATATATTTAAAAGAGGAGACCGGAGAAATTGCGAGAATTACAGAGGGATTAGCTTAATGAATACTGGCTACAAGATATATACGAAAATAATAAATAATAGATTGAGAAACATAACAGAAGTAATAATAAATGAAAATCAAAGTGGATTCAGAAAGGGAAGGTCATGTATAGACAATGTCTTTACACTGAAACAACTCATAGAAAAGAGAAGAGAACATAACTTAGAAACTCACATAGGATTTATAGATTTGGATAAGGCCTTCGATCGAGTAAACAGACAAAAATTATGGGAAATATTACGAATGAAAGGATACCCGCTGTGCCTTGTTGAAACAATAAAGAAATTATATGAAGACACAAATATAATTATAGATACCGGATTCAAAAGAACAGATACAATCAAAACAAATACTGGATTACGACAAGGATGTAGTTTATCACCCACTTTGTTTAATATATATATATAGACGATATTTTAAATAAATGGAAAGTTTTAGTGAATCCAGGAATAAGAATAGATAATAAAGTGTGCATAAATAATCTTCTATTTGCTGACGATGTAATCATAATACAGAAAAATGAAGACGACTTACAGAAATCTATGCATGCATTAAATGAAATATGTAAATTATATGATCTAAAGATTTCTGTAAGGAAAACGAAGACCATGGCTTTTAGAGGAAGAGATCCAGTGAGATCCAAAATTATTTTAGAAAATTAAAGTATAGAACAGGTGTCTAGTTTCAAATATTTGGGCTGTGATGTTGGCTACAATGTGGAAAGAGATATTGACTCCAAAATAAATAAATTTCAGACGGTGTGTGGAACAATACAGAGAACATTCAAAAATAAAATTAGAAAAGAAACAAAGATAAAAATGTATAATGTTATGGCGGTTCCCACAATATTGTATGGATGTGAAACTTGGGCTCCAATGAAAAAACAGAAGGATAGAATACAGACGGCGGAGATGAGGTTCCTAAGACAAGTTAAAGGATGTACAAGACTTGATAGAATAAGAAATGAGGATATAAGAGAAGAATTGAAAGTACAGCCTTTATTGGATAAAGTCACGAATTACAGACAGAAATGGATTGATCACATGGATGGAATGAGCAAGGAGAGATATCCATTGTTAGCCAGAAATTATCAAGCAAGAGGAAGACGTGATGTTGGAAGACCTAGAAGACGTTGGGCTGATGCAATATGAAGTCGGAACGGGCAATTGCCTAATCCCTGGAGTGATGATGATGATGATGATGATGTTTCAAAAGTTTTGCTTCTCTATGTTATCCCAGCCATCTTATCCTCATTAAGTTGTTCTCCAAGTATTTTTTGACCTTGAGAATTCCATTCTATTGGTTATTTTTCTACAGCTCTATCATCCTTCTTCAGTGTGTGTCCTGTCCACTTCCACTTTCTCAGTTTAATTTGTTTTAAAATTGATTTTTCAATGGTTGAGTGAGGTGTGTATAGATGTTATTATTTTTTTAAAAAATCATTAAACTTTGTAATAATGTGATACAGGGGGCACGCCGTAGCGTAGTGGTTAAGGCGCTGAGCTACAAGCCGGAGGGTCGAGGGTTCAAGTCCCGTTGGGGTCAGGATTTTTAAACTGACCCAAACCTTCTGGCGGCACTATGGCCCTGGGGTCGACTCAGCCTCAAATGGAAATGAGTACCAGATGCTTGTTCTGGGGGTAAAGGCGGCCGTCATGCAGGGCTGACAACCCGGCTGACATAAAGTGCCGATTGTCTAGAAAAAGTGGGAGCCTTAACCTCCTACTACCCCAAGGGCCTCCGGGCCTGTTGTGGGATCACTTTACTTTACTAATAATGTGATACAATGTTATTATCATAAGTAATGCCACGAGTGATTTCCAAATTATCGATAAATTCACGACTCACGAAGTGAGGAGTGAATTTATCTAGAGAATTTGGAAATCAAGAGTGGCATTTGTTAGGACTATTTAACGAATAAAATTAAGCTGTTTACTCACAAATCATTATTTAACTATAGTTATTTTAAAATATTTATATATTTAATGTAAACGGCGATGTTTGAAAACAAATGAGAAACGATAGGTACGCTTCTACTGCTTCTTTTGTTTATCACTGCAACCAGATCATACTATTTATTGCCAAAGGAACGCAATATTGTAAGAATGCTCTCTAGTGGAGAAAAAATGAAACACATCAATCTGTATATTAATTCATTTCTGATGTCGTATGATGTAAATATGACAATTATATTTTTCTCGATTATTACCTGGGAAAAAATATATTAAGAAAGTGCAAACAGTGGTTTCTTTTTTTGGTGGTATATCAATTGCTACAAATGTTGACATGTAAGCACTATGATATACAATCTGGTAGCCGTATTTGTTATAGGCTCAGTCACTGCAAAATAACGGTCAGACCTGTTCAGAATATTAAAAAGGAGGAGCTTTGTTTAATATATGATAATCCTAACACTGATAAATATTTCGTGAAACACGACTCTGATTGGTTGTAAAACAGAAATCATTGAAACGTGATTGGTCATTGACTCCCATTTGGGGCATGAGTTAAATAGTCTATGGTAAAGACTTGAAGGCAAAAAAATACCCTGCACAAGTCCTCATGTAGGTTATGTATGCGAGAGTAATTAAGGGTTAATTGATTGCTTTATGAAAAGTTTGGTTCAGAGAAAACAAAAATTACAGCTGCTAGAGCATTAACAGACATTACATAAAAAAATGTACTGTCACAAAATTATTTCAATGCATATTAAATACATTGTGCATGCAAAACAAAATAAGCACAAACTTTAATTGGTAATATCTTATCTTATATAAGAATAAGTTATAAAAAACTATTGTTATTAATTTTGGTACAGTTTCACAGTATCTAGAAGTTGATATTAAAATGTTTATATTTGAAGAGAAAATTTTCGCCTAGACCGAGACTCGAATCCGGGACCTTTGGCTTGCCGGGCCAAATGCTCTACCAACTGAGCTACCGAGGCTACTGGTAACAAAAACATATTTGTGAAAGTTTGGGTTATATCTTGCATTTTCACAAGAGAATTCTGTTCAATACTTTGAATACAGTACAATCTCATTAATCCAGACTAATTGAAGCTCAGGGTTGGATTGACAAATCTTAGGATTAACACAATTAACCTTCCGTTGGGCGCATCTGATCTGAGAGGCACAGGTTGTCAATTTTGTCCTTTCCACTGTCATCAGACAGCGTTGATGACTAGGCATTCGAGTAGCTGTTTCTTTTTAACTGCTGTGAACAACCACCCCACTCAGTTTGCTCTCGACCGTTACCACGGTGGGTTGTAAATATTTTGTTCAGAGAATCTCATTGCGCCCGAAGTCATTACATTATTGAAGATGTGTATTTTGAAAATATTTGCAAAAAAGAAAATTATTAATTTAACTTATTTAGACTAAATAATGTTATATTCTTGAATAATTTTGTTAAAAACATAGGCTAAATGTTGATAATATGAACTATTTTCAAGTATATTTGAACTGAATCTAACTTGTTCTTACTTATATGTCATGTTGTTTGAAGGCTTGTCACAAATTTGTGTAATTAATATTATGTCCAACATTGTACATTGTGCCCGAACTCGAATATTGTGTCCGACGGAAGTTAAAACACAACAGATCCAATTTTGATAACAAAAGATTATAATAATGCATCATATATTACCTCTCTTGATGATACAGTATTAATTTTTTCTCTCAACTGATTTGAAGAAATTATATATTTTCAAATACAGTTTCCTATACATCTGTTTGACAATTAATTGACATCATATGGCCATAGTATAAAGATATTTCCTTACTGTTTATTTCTTCAACAACATCAATGACATATTTCAAATGTCGCTTAACCTCACTTACAATTAGTTACAAGTATTATTGTACTATTGAATGCCTGTTACAGAATTCAATAGCGGTAGAAATAAACAACAACAGTGGGACAAGATAGCTTAGCATTTCCATTCAACTTTTTTTTTAAATAACTAAGTTCTTCTATAACGTCTGTGAACAAACAAAATAAACTTACATTTCCAGATTAAAGGAGTCTGGATTAGTGAGGTTTTTTTTATGTTTAGGAATTGGATACCTGTATAATATCCTAATGGGGTTAGGATTTTTAAACTGGAATAAACATTTTGGTGGCATCATGCCCTGTGGTTGAATCAGCCTCTTATGGAAATGAGTACCAGATATTTTTCTGGGGGGTAAAGATGGCCTCAGGCAGAGCTGAAAATCCGGCTGACATCTTGTGCCAATTGTCTAGGAAGATGAAAGCCTTAACGACCTATTACCCCAAGAAACTCCTAAGGCCTGTAATGGGATCACATTATTTTTTTTTGTACTTAAATAATATGTAATGTCAACCGAACAACTTTTACTTTTTATACAATCTAATAAGCAGTTAGTTCTGCTATTTTTTTTTTGGCAATTGCCCCAGGTTGTCTTTCGACATTCCTGGTCTTCTCTCCAGTCATTGCATACTTGTACCCCACTTCTGAGGTTGGGGCGCCTGGAAGGCAGGGTTAAGTTGTCCCAATGATATGATGGGTGATGATGATAGTGGTGCACCAGGAGTGTCCCTAATCCTAAGCTTAATCTAAGATGAATATGAATGATGATGATTGCGATGGCCATACGATTTCGGGGACCGTTTGGGCCTTAAAGTTTTCCTGACATTTGTCTTACAGGTGAGGAAAAACCCTGATAAAAAACCTCACCCAGAAAAACTGTCCTGACCGGGGATCGAACCCAGGCTCGCTGACCACCTCCTCGACACCACAGCAGTGGACAGTTCTGCTATATTAGTAAGTAAAAATAGCATTTCCTCTCAGTCAGTCAGGGACATAGAATATTTGTGAAAAAACTTCCATCTCGGTATTCTTTACTAACATTTAACTGCATTCTATGTTATCCCAGCCATCTTATCCTCATTAAGTTGTTCTCCAAGTATTTTTTGACCTTGAGAATTCCATTCTATTGGTTATTTTTCTACAGCTCTATCATCCTTCCTCAGTGTGTGTCCTGTCCACTTCCACTTTCTCAGTTTAATTTGTTTTACAATTGATTTTTCTCAATGAATTTCCCACAAATTTGAATTATTTATTATTTCAGGCCATCTTATGATATTTTTCTTATTAAACAGTGGTTTAAAAAAGTTTGTAATTTGGTTAATTTCCAGGATTTACATATCATCATCTTCATGATGAACAAATCCATTTTAAGCTGTGTGACCTGTGACAGTAAACCTAACGAAGATGGTTTTGATCTCTCCACCGATGTTTTGATCTTCCTTGGTCCCTATGTCCAGTTGGAGTATATTGGAATGTCAATTTTGGAAGTCTATTTCTTTCCATTCTTCTCATCAGTGTGATCAGTTTGGCCTTTGATTAGTTTTTTTCGAGTAATAAGAAGTCCCCTGGGTTGGTCACCATCCATCTGCAGAGCAAGACTAGTGGTAGTGCTGCTACCTTATAGTCTCTAGTCAGGCATTCACATCTACAGAACAAAATTGATTAGTTCTGCTGTATTATGAAGATTAAAAAGTGTTGACCATTTATGTTCATTATAGTTATGGTTGCCATTTTTTATTAACCCTAAAGAAGGACATTTATCAAATATATGTGGATTGCCAGTTCCATATTCTTCCTCTTCTTATTTTTTACCAACCACTTGTTGCCATTACAGCATCAGAGAAGTTGTAAACTCCCTCCATATCTTTCTAAACTCCTGCATGTGTTTCCTCATACTCTTGCTTTTATGTGGTCATCTTATTGCCATATCTTCATACCCAAAATATGTATATTGTTTAAGAATAATATATATTCATGAAAATATATACATTTGAAGGACTTAGGGCAGTAACATGATAAGCCACACTCTGTGAAGAAATGTCATTTATTACAATGACAGCAAATAAATGTATTGAAATATTCCTAAAATCTTTGTAAATGTGCCAGTGATGAGTTAAGACATACAGACACACAATATATTTACAACAATACTGCGCAATTAGTATTTATAATTTTTTGAAACATGTTGTTATTTTCAAATGCTGGGCCTTGGCAATGAAGCCATTAGCGTTCTTGCTCTCCAATATTTCTCTATGGTGGATCCAACAGGTAATATTTAACAGGTTTGTAGATATTTTTTTGAAACATTAAAATCCTTATATCTTAGAACAATATGTGGCTTGTCATGTTATTGCCCTAAGCCCTTCATTTTATTCAGGAAAGAGCCAAAACTGAATAGGGTATGTAACAAAAATATTAAGAAATAGAAAGACTAGCAAAATTATATAGTAAGAAATAAACTCTCTGCTCATGTCTGACATAACGCCAGCCCAGGGATGAGATGAAGACCTTATTATTGAAGGTTTGTGATATACAAGGATGCTGACTGACAAGGCTTGTAACATCAGCACAGGAGTAGATGAAATAAAATGAAACAAAATTGATGAGAAGTTATATTTGAAGAGAAAAATTTTCGCCTAGACCGAGACTCGAACCCAGGACCTTTGGCTTGCCGGGCCAAATGCTCTACCAACTGAGTCTCGGTCTAGGCGAAAATTTTTCTCTTCAAATATAATGTATCTTTCATTGAGAAATGTTAAATTAATAATAAAAACATCATTGATGAGAAGTGTTGGTCCATATGTTAAATATAAATAGGGATATCACCTGTCAAAATAGAAGAAACTTAAAACAATAGTAATAATAAAGACATTGTTTAAAATTTCAACACATGTTTGGCATACCAATTCAAATTTATCACAGAAAGTGGACTTCATGTCTTGAAACCAAGGCTGGCTATGTTTCCCAAATAGACCAGTGAAAGGAGAATAGCCACTACTGCCATTCAACATGGGTCACAGGTTCACAGGTAATTCTATTCTCTTTTTCACCTTATCTGGATCACAACAAGGGAATTATAAAATTACAATAGGAAGTAACATTATGAGGTTCTTCTTAATAAATAAGGTGAGTCTGTTCATAAGAATCAAATGAATCGTGAATTCTTCTTACCTCATACTTCTATGTTTTTTTAAACACAGCACCACAGTATCGGCGACCATCGTCACCATAATCAGCTGTTTTCACGACTGTCAATTTTTTCCTTTGCCGATAATTATCCAAACTGCCATCTGGTGTTCTTTTGAAGGAATCATTTTCTAAACTGCCATCTGTTGTATATTTTAAGAACTTTGTAATCAAGCTCGGTTCGTCTGGAATCTCGAAGTCATGGTTCTAGTATGGTTTTTTTTTAATATATATCTTTTCCCAAACTGTTAAATTCAAAGTTTTGACTAGATGTTTCAAAAGTTTTGCTTCTTTTTTAATTCTATGATTCTCTAGTAAACTATGTGCTGCTATAGCTGATGTTTCAATTTCTTCATTCTTTATGTTTCTAAAGTGTTCTTTTTTTACGAGTTTCCAAGTTCCTTTTTGTTTTTCCTATATATATATCCTATTGCAATCTTTGCAATCAATTTGATAAATTCCATATTTTTTGTTGTCTGGGGTGTTAACTTTATTATTAGTTAACAGAAGATTACCCAGGCTGAATTTGTTAATTGGAGCCAATGTTATATTAAATTTTCTGAAGTTTTTTAAAAACTTATTATGAACTTCAGGATGGTAAGTAAATTTCTTGAATTTTTAATTTTTCTTGGAATTATGTTGTAGGGTGGTGTAACTTTTATGAGGTAAGATGCAATAGACTCACCTTATTTACAATAAGGGGATACTCATTTGTTCTTGTTTTTCATCAAAAGATTGCCAGTTTAGTGATTTTTAATTAAGACTAAGTGTTTATAAGACTATATTTTTGTTTTTCAACACTTTTAATATATATAATAAAAAAACAGTAACTGACAAAAAAATATAGAGAGCTAGAAGGAAAGAGGTATGCAACTTTCCACGTCCAATACCATATTCTAACAATGCCAAAAAATCAACTCCATTCTGCCTCTACACTGGTCACCACTACTTACCTGACCATCTCCACAAAATTGAAATTGTTGACGATGCCAAATGCACAATATGCAATAAAACAAGACAATTACTCAATGTGGAATATTTCTTGACATATAATGGCTGAGAACAGGAACAAACATCTCAGAAAGGAAATCCAATGTAACTACTGGGAACAGGGGAAAAAATAAATGGAAACCTATTAAAAGTCTCATCACCATTAGACCACAATAAGATTTTTACTACATAAAAGGAAATGCAAAGAAAGTTGCATAGGTGTAGAGTTGTCAAAAAAGGATAATATATTCAAACAATAATTGGATTGTGATATTCAGGAAACAAATCAATAACTGAAAAATATAAATAAAATTTAATATTCATATTTACAAGATCATTATTAAAATTAAAAAGATGTTGCAAAATAAAACTAAACAAAGCATATATAGTACAACTCTGATTCTATTAAACAAATTCAGAATTCAATGTTGCTTCTAATAGTGGGAACTGAATGGAAATGGATTGGAACCATACTAGAAAATTAAAACTCATTCTCTAGTGATGGAGTGACTTCCTGCTTCACTGCTAATGAACTTATTAGTAGAAAGTCTTTATATCTCTGTATTATATTATTTCATTTGAATATTGACATTGATGTAAGCAAAAATAGATTTTTAAGTACATTTTAGCTCAAGTTTAAAATAACAAGAGAAGGTGGAAATGCCATTTTAACCTGTGCTTTAGTTGGGGGGGGGTCATAAGGGGAATGGCATAAAGTCCCCCCAAATATTTCGGGTGAATGCTTTAAGTCTATTTCCTTATAATTTACTACAATAATATAGCTGAATCATCTATATATAGGTTTTTTTTGTCAACATATCTTTAAAACTTTTCATTCTGTATATAGTATATAGTCTGCATCTACATAGAAGACTGGATATGAGGTGAGGTATGAAGCATTTAATTCAATCTTAAATTAAACCTCATAGTGATTTTTTCTTATAAAAGTTCAATATAGTGTACAGTCTATATAGAAAGTCAGTTTAAAAGTTGAAGTGAGTGATCGGAGTCCTTAAATATTCTTGTTCCAACTGAAGCACAGATTTTAACGTTAAAAATGTTATGGTGTAATTGTTACTATGTGCACTGCTATGGTCTAAGGGCAACGTCATTGCCCAAGATGCAGCAGGGCCAGGTGAGGTTTTCCTCACCCATAAGACAAATGTCTGGAAACTTAGGGTCATATCTATGAACGCATTAGACCGTAAAAGTCATTCTCAGTTTGTACTCTGCTGAGAAAGTTGCATCCAAAGACATTTTTGCGTACTCAAAAATCTGTTTATGCGATAATAATTGTCGAAATTCCTAAGCTACCTGGCAAGGTGACATCCAAGATGTCGGACCTTGAAGACTTCGATCATGTTTTCGGTATACGTGGAGAAGAGGAATTTGATAGTCTACCAAAGAATTCAACTGGAAGAACAGAAGAATCGGCGTAATATCGCACGACACAGACATCGTCGTATACAGTTGTATTTGTGGGACACAAGCGTAAATGCGTTCCTCTAGCAGGTGAAAATAATGGAAATGGTTTTATCGCTGAGAATTCTGGGTAATTTCTTGCCAATATTACGAGAAAAACTGCTTTCATGCATGTCCAGTCTCACTAATTCAAACTTTGCACGTGCTCACGGACAACTCAGCTCACAGAGACTAATGTATTTGCATGCGGTCCTTAAAGACCTAAATAGTTTCCAAACATCATTTAGCCATTATAATCATTCATGTCATATTTGCCTTGTATAGTATGAATGTGTAAGTGAGTGGTTACCTCCAAGATAGCACTGGCATTAAGCTGATCACTCATCCAAGGAAACCCTCCATTTCATTGTGTGGTCAAAAAAGTATACATGTAATTTAAACACAAAATTGATAGAAAATAACACTATGAGACATTTTATCAAAAAAATTGAATTGAAAATTTACACTTCACTTCATACCAGATGAGAGACCAAAATACGAGATGTGGTATAAATAACTGATTGAATTTCTTTGCAATATGTATGAGATACAGAGTTAATAATTTTTTCTGGCAGGTCATGTCCTTTTAAGGCGAAGATGGTAGGAGTATGTAAAAGTATATTATAAAGGGATGATTAAACTAAGGAAGACAGGAAATTGTTACTATGATATTTTATGTAACTAATATAATTGAGCATATGATTTTGTCCAACAGTAATGGCTGTTTACAGTATCCATCCATAGTAATTCTGCCCGAAGGCAGGTCCTTCACTGCAATCATAGCATTTTCATGCTATGCTTGCAGCTTTATTAGGGAATTACAGTATGCTGGTATATAAAACATTATAATTTAATTGTTTTATTTAAGTTACCTTCTACAGCAAACATTTATGCTTTTCCCTTACTTACATTTTTTACAAAAATCAACTTCATTATGGAATCTGCAACTTTAAAAAAGCAGTTTCATAAAAAGTGACTTAAAAATTCCAGAAGTTTGTTTAGAATTTTCTACATTACATAAAATGTCTGGTAAAACTAAATTATATGTTGCATTTGTCAATCTTGGTTGCATTGTGGTAACCAAGTTTGCCTCTGGAACTGGGTTCAAACCCAACCAGGATCAATATTTTTTAAGAGCAAAAAAAATTGAGTATGGCTTTCTTTGGAAGTGAAGTAAAGCACTGGGCCTGGTATTATAGTGTTTTATGGGCAAATTATGAAAGAAGAAGAAGGAAACTCAAGCCTGGAATAAGAGGCCTTTCAGCAAAATTTACCAGCCTTTATTATACCCGGTTTTCAATTACTGCATTCATCTTAATTGTTAAATAAAATGCTGTGTTGAGTTTAAAATTTTGCTACATCTTAACATGATGTGCATCAGATCTGAACTGTTACAGAACACACACAACAGGATGGCACTTTAAAATGATCCACAATAGATTCTCCATTCCTGTCAATACCAACCATCCGTTTTAAAGAATATTTTTGCTGACAGATTGCCTGGTAACCAGTTGGAAAAGATTCTGAAAGTTTACACTTTTCTCCAGAATTCCTGTGGAAAAAAAAAAAAGTATAATTTAAAAATTTAAAATTGAATAAAATATCAATTTATGGTAGCCTATTTCCATTTTCTAATATTTATACTGACTATTTAACTCATGCCCCAAATGGTAGTCAATGACCAATCACATTTCAATGAATTTTGTTTTACAATCAATGACAGTCGTGTTTCACCTCGCTCTTTATCAATTTCTCCTAATCAGCTCCTGCTTTTGTGATAAAGAAAGCTCTTCCTTTTTAATATTCTGAACAGGTCAGATCATTATTTTTCTCCAGCAAATACATTGAAAATGGCAAATAATAAACTGATTCTGTGATTTTACTGAGTTGTTTACTAAAAAAATAAATGAATACCTATAATCGTGATTATAATATACAGTTTAATTATTTCTCCACTAGGTGCAATTTTACGATATTACGATCCTATTTGTCAATAAATAATATGATCAAGTTGCAGTGAATATACATAACCTCACATTTGTGATTTGTTTTCAAACATCACCATTTACATTAAATGTATAAATATTTTAAAATACCAGTAACTGTATTTAAATAATGATTTTTGAATAAACAGCTTAATTTTATTTGTTAAATAGTCCTAACAAATACCACTCTTGATTTCTAAATCCTCTAGATAAATTCACTCCTCACTTCGTGATTCGTGAATTTATCGATGATTTGGAAATCATTCATGACATTACTTATGATAATAGATATAAAAACGTCCACAAGCTGTATAGCAAAAATTAAGATCTGTATCTAATATCAACCTCAAAAAATAATATTTAAACTTTTTTTTTTACACATGGAATAAAGTTAGCTCAATTTGCTGTGTGGTTAAGTAATTTTACAGAACTAGGAATCTCATATGCAACTGCAACAAATTAGAGTATACTTCTAGTATCATGAAGCTATACTATATTATTTTTAACAACTTACAGGTTAGATATGTAAGGGATAAGCCCTTTTCCTATACAGGGTGGTTCAAAAGTTGCACACAAATTTCAGGAGCTTACAGAGGGGTCGAAGTACAACAACTTTTGATTAGTAACTTATGGTCTAGAAAGTAATCCTGGGTCAGTACAAGTCCTGGAATGCCTGGATGAATAAGAAATTATTTTGTGCACAGACTTAAGCAAATATAATTGTAAGAATTAAATTAATATTTTTAATACCTCACCTCATATTCTTTATTCTTCTAGACTGCAGTTTCGGAGTTATATCTCCACATCAGTAATCTCTCGTCAATCGGTGTTATGTTGTTTCTTGGCAGTTTTTCTCCAAGAAACGTCATAACACCGGTCGATGAGAGGCTACTGATGATGGAGATATAGCTCCAAAACTGCAGTCTAGAAGAATAAAGAATATGAGGTGAGATATTAAAAATATTAATTTAATTCTTAAATTAAAGCTCATAGTGATTTTTCCCTGCGAAAGTTAAAAAAAAATTAATTTTATTCGCCAGTTTGGCTTTACAACACTAAGTGTTCAAAATGCCTACCACCACATTAAATACAGGCATGTTCTTCCATGTGACTAAGAACTTCGTCTTCCATAGTGACTGTTTGAATCATATGTGGCCAGTCTACATGATGCCATGAATGCAAGGAACCTGTCACCCGAGTCGGTGGTGAATGTTTTGGAATGTTCGAAGATGTGGTTGATGTCTGTTTGGATATTGTGCTCTGTACAGGCTTTGAGCTTCGCTTGCGTTACCATTTGCTTTACCATACATGAAATGTCTCGAAGTTCTGACAACGTGTATTCCATTTCACAAAAATCACAAATCTTCAAAGTAATGCTGTAATTGTTCTCTACAATACACTGCAGATACCATACTGAAATGAAAACAATCTACAGAACATATGAATGACTATCAGATGTGAACAGAAGAGTACACAAGTCCTCTACTGCACTAAACAGTATGACAACAGATGGAGCGTCTTCATAAATTCATAAAGTAGTGTATCGAACCCAGTGCCTCTCTGAAAAGTAAGCTTAGACCCACATTGAAGTTTCCAACTTTCCCAGGCCTGTACTGACCCAGGATTACTTTCTAGGCCATACTACTAATCAAAAGTTGTTGTATTTCAACCCCTCTATAAGCTCCTGATATTTCTGCACAACCTTTTGAATCACCCTGTATGTAAAGAAAATTAAATTGTAAAACACTTACCCACAAACTTCAACTGAGACACCTTGCTTGTATTCGTCATTGTTTACTATGTACATTTTGTCCCCTGCATTTGTTTCTCCTGCCTTGGGGTAAGATGTTTCAATCTGAAAAATGAACTATCTAAGTTACAATATATCTAAGACATTTGATTAATAAATAATAGTTTTAAAAAAACTAAAACAACACGCTTTATTGAAAACCAAACTAAAAATATTAAAAATAATTTTAATTTTCAACACGCTTGGGATAAAATTAAAGTGGTCAACAAAAAAATCATCTCCAACACATATAGAATAAAACTAGAAAAATCATCTCCAATACATATAGAATAAAACTAGACTTATCAACAAAAAGAAAATAATTTTACCATCAAAAGTGTGGGGTGCTCTAAATCAATTAATATATTTGATAATAAACAGATATTGGTAAAGGTAAAGTCTCTAAGAAGAAAATGTAAAAATCATAAAAAGCACTCCACGCTTTTGATGGTAAAATTATTTTCTTTTTGTTGATAACTGTAGTTTTATTCTATATGTGTTGGAGATGGTCTTTTTATTTTTGTTAACCACTTTAATTTTATCCCAAGCGTGTTGGAAATTAAAATTATTTTTAATATTTTTAGTTTGGTTTTCAATAAAGCATGTTGTTTTAGTTTTTTAAAACTATTCTTTATTTTTTATTTTTTAGTTTTAATATTTTACAGAATCAGATAAAAATGTAAATATATTTAAATTCGATACTATAGTAGTATGAGCTAAAAGTAATACTCTTCCAAAAAGAAAAAAGATCCTCCCAGCCCGATTTGAACCAGCAACCTATGGATTACTGAAATTATATACCACTAGAGTTCACCACTCTACCAACTGAGCTCTTACAACGATTGACTAAAAAGTCGACAAGTCCGCAACCTATTATACCAGTTTTCATTTTTTTTTTATTTTCTGATGATTCTGGCCAGAATTTTAGAAACAAAATATGAAATTATTATATTGTCACGGGTCCTTTACAAGTATACAAAGTTTCAAGTCGATCAAATGTTTCTAAGTGGGTGAAAATCGTGTTCAAAGATTCCGTTACATAGATACAAAGACACTTTTTTTTTATTTTCTGGTGATTCAGGCTAGGATTTTAGAAAATAAATATTAAATTATTGTATTGTCACGGGTCCTTTACAAGTATACAAAGTTTCAAGTCGATCCAATGTTTCTATGTGGGCGAAAATCCTGTTCAAAGGTTCCGTTACATAGATACAAAGACACTTTTTTTTATTTTCTGATGATTCTGGCCAGGATTTTAGAAACAAAATATGAAATTATTATATTGTCCTTTTTTATAGGTCCTTTACAAGTATATAAAGTTTCAAGTCGATCCAATGATTTTAAGTGGGTGAAAATCGCGTTGAAAGATTCCGTTACACAGATAGATAGATACAGGTGAAGCTAATATAAAGCGTGTATAAAAACCAATATAATTTAGAGATATGTTTAATTATAAGCTTAATCTAAATCGTGTTTGGGCCATATGCAGTCCTTCACGAATTATATTTCTATATCAATAAAAAAAGATAATACATAAGACTCAGCTAATTAAAAATTTATCATCATCTTCTTATCGTGTCCTCCTTTTGGAAGGTCGATTCCAAATATGCCTCCGACCATCTCTATATTTCCATGCTTTGCTTCTTTTTAGTTCTTCCCAGTTGTATCCTCTCTCTTGTAGACTTTTCTTCACTTGGTTAATCCATCTTTCTCGTGGTCGTTTTCCTTGTATCTTGAGATTTAATAGTCTTAGCGGTAATCTTTCCCTTTCCATTCTTTTTAAATGTCCAAACCATTTTAGTCTACTTCTTTCTGTCTCTTAATTTTTCTACACTTAATGTCTCCCTGATTTTGTCATTCCTTATTCTCTCTCTCCTTGTTTTATTTACCATTACATGTAAGAATTTAATTTAATTAAAATTACCAGTATATATTTAGTGGATCTAGTGACAAAGTCTATAAATCATATATCCATCCATAGTAATTCTGCCCGAAGGCAGGTCCTTCACTGCAATCATGGCATTTTCATGTTATGCTTGCAGCTTTACTAGGGAAGTGTGTAGGTGTGGTAGCGTCCCGTTGCTTTCCACACCGGTGAAGGATGATGGTGATGATGATAATGATAAGGATGATGATGAAGATGATGGCCATATGATTTTGGGGACCGTTTGGGCCTTAAAGTTTTCCTGACATTTGTCTTACAGGTGAGGAAAAACCCCGATAAAAACATCACCCAGAAAAATTGCCCCGACCGGGGATCGAACCCGGGCCCGCTGTGTGACAAGGCAGCACGCTACCTCGAGACCACAGCAGTGGGCTCAATCATATATAATGTGAGAGATTTGATAATATTCCAAGCGGCTCGGGATCCAAACTGGATTGCATACCTGGTATTAACAAAGAAATGTTTATACATACGTTTTTGCTTCTGAAACAAGTATCTCTAATGGAAAATGACCTGTTCAAAACAAAATTTGCACTAAAATATTCTCTTGAAAAAGTATTTATGTAGCTAATGCTCTGGAGTTAACAATAAAGTTATTCTCCTTCTTGCTTCCCAATACTTGGATGTCATATCTTGATAATTTTGAAGAACCACACAATTTGTTAAATGTTATCTGTCCAATTCCACACCTTGAGAACATAATTTAGACTCAGAAGACATTAATATACCAGTTCTATGAAGATGTTTTCCTTAGCAGTCATGTCCTGTAGTAAGCATCAGTATAGTAGATTTTCGTGGTATTTCCAGAATTATAGATGAATTTTCCAACAGTATTTTTATTATATTATTTTTGGTCTGGACATCTTACCTCAATATTAATGTTGAGGTAAGATGTCCAGACCAAAAATAATATAATTAAAATAACCTCAAAATATAACTTCCTAAAATTAAATAGTATTTTTATATTTCTTTTTCCGACTTTTTCAATTAAATTAGAATTGTAACTATTTTGTTGGAAAAGTAAATTATGGCATTTTAATTATTTAGGTTATATATGATATATTACGTAGGCATGGATAGGCCTACATAAAAATTATTAGATATTTTAAAATTATTGGTACCCATAAATACTTTATTGAAACCAACTCTTGTTAAAAAATACACTAGAATCAGAATTTCCAGAATATCAGCTAGATACATTTTATGACACCATAAAACCAAGTATGTCCCATTTTCCTCGGATTATATATACTAGTGTTTGTTCATTGGTTGAAATACGACCATAGATAACACATCACTGTACTTATTATCTCACTTTATATTATATTAGACATTGTTAGTTTTAAATTTTATTTTATTTGACATTGTACTGGAAGTTTTATTATCACATAGTATATATTAATTAACTCAACCTTAAGATTAGTTTTATTTTGCTTTGACATTCATTTGATGGATTACATGTTATATTTTATTTTGTTCTTGATATTTCTCCTTTTCATTTCTTTTGTTGTTGTTTATATAATAATATAATATATTTATGTTGGAGTGTAACTGATGATGGGGGTGATATTATTCTAAATTAGCATCCAACATCATGAGGAATTTGGGTAGCTACAATAAGTAGCTGCTCTGCATTGAGGAAATAGCTATAACGGCTGGCGGACCCGACATGCTGACCGATGTCACCCCTACACTGATAGAATGATCGACTACCTATATGATTAACGCATATACATGTATTATTTATGTACACTTTTAATGGGCTTTGGCGCTGGAGTTTAGTGCCTTGAGATATTTTTTGGACATTGCCTTTGTACATCACATGGAAGAAATTTGACTCTTGCACAATGGAGATTTTCCATAAACACTGCCTTACAGTTAAAAACGGCAGAATTGTTTCCAATTTCTTTTATTGATAGAACTAAAGCTCGTCAATAGCTACTAAACAAAAAAGAAAAAGAAAACCGTTTGACAAACAGAGGAGAAAAAGGTACTTAACTGTTTTGTCTTTGCCTATTTGTTTATAGATTTGGTCAATATAAACACACTGCTTGTTGACCACACCATAAATATCCTATATGCGATATGACCTAGATGTTAAAGCGTATAGTTTATTATAGATGAATGTAACGAAGTTCACTCTATGGTGTTATGCGAGTTGTGGGTCATTTTCCAGGTCCGGCACACCAGGTTCTTCTCTCATGACCCATACCTCCATTTTTGGGATGGGCCCATGGTCGCGAGGAGGGACTATATTCCCCCCCCCCGTTAGCCACTTCTGCCCTTTTCATTGCTCAGGCTCGGAGTCATAAGCCAGCTTCCTGGTAGCCCCCGAAGTCACATACTTTCAACACTTGTGGGCGCCAACCGAACTACTTTTCCTAACATTAGATGATACTAAGGGTGAAATGAAATTACATGAAGGGGAGGGAAGGGGGAATAGAGTTCGTTGATGGGACGCAATTCGGAAAACGGAAAACCCGAAGAATCTCAGAATGGCCCATTACCAATGCCCCTCTGCCACCAGGATTCGAACCTGAGATCCCAGTCGGGGCAGCCACACGCGCTAACTACTCTACTGGGACCGCCTAAAGCGTATATGAATAAGAATTAAGTAAAAGTTATGATTTTTTTTCTCGCCTGTAAAATTTGCTATTAAAAAAGTTATATGATTGCCAAGCGTAACCTATAGTTACACGATGCATATAACGCATTGTACCATAACATAAGAGTGAAGTATGTTCCCTGAACACCGTTATATTGAGTTTGTATTCCATCCACGCAAATCTTAGTTGGCAGGTTCATTTAACAGAAACTTGTAAAAAATATATATTCAACCTTCCATTCCCTAAAAAGTTTGAAAAATTTCCTTCCTTCTTGAAAAAAGTAATTGTCTCAACTTTGATTATGCCGCATTTCGATGCTTTCCAATCATCCCTTGTATAATCTACTTCTCTCAAATCATTGTTAATGTTATACTCCCACCTCATTCTTGGTCTACCAACTGGGCGTTTTCCCTCTGGTTTTCCTATTAGAAGCTTCCATGGAACCTCTTTTATCCCCCATTCGTGCCACATGTCCTGCCCATCGCAGTCCATGAGACTTAATTGTTCTTACTATATCTGGCTGTTATGTAGTTTTTTTTTTTTTTTTCCCAATTCACCTGTCTGTTCATCTCTCATTGATCCAAAAATGTTCCTATGAACTTCATTCTCAAATACTCTTAATCTCCTTTCCTCCCTTAAAGTGAGAGTCCATGTTTCGCATCCATTATAATATAACTGAGAGATTAACTGTTTCTTACATTTTCAGTGTAACGTTTTTTGAAAGGCTACGATATTAGCACATGCATGATTCAAGGGCGAAGGCGGAGAGTTGAATTCGTGGATCATATGCTTTATAACTGTGAGAGGAAGAAACTATTTTCAAATGTAAATGGTAACAACCGCTAGAAACCATAACTAATTCTATGGAACCCGAAAATCCAATGCCACATTCACCAATATTCTCCATTGGATCCTGCTGAATCTAGTTCATATCTCTGATAGTTTCCTAAGATACATCTTAATGTTTATCCCCCTCAATAGCCTAGGCCTTTCTATGGTCATTTCCGCAAGGGTTTCTAATAAAAGTAATCTAGTTAAAAATTTCATACTAATAGCAGTATGCCCTTAATAGAGAAACTAAACTATGCATGGCCATGCCAAAAAAGTGTTTCGCTATTGCCTACGTTGTTTAGCAGCATCAGCTGAATTATAATACGTATATTACGATTACGATGCGAGATTGGGAAGTGGTTTTTACAGAATATAGGAAAAACACTTCACAAACGTGCGTTGTACATAATTTTTTGCGCGATGATGTTTTCAAAATAATAAATAATAGTAAAATAATAACATCTTTGTTGGAAATATTTGCGTTCATTATACAATTGACTGACGTTAACAGTGTGGACAATGTTTATTAATTAAAACAACAGGAGGCCTTGAGAACAATTATTGATAACTAGAGCTCGGACTTCATTGCCGTGTCGCTTTCAAACAGTTGACTACACAGGTAGTTAGTCCTATCCAGTGCGCAGTGTCACAGTCATTGGTGTCTTTGCTGTGCTGCTACAAGTATAGTATGCAGTCGAAGACATAATACCGATCACCACGATCTGATAAATGATTACAACATGCCGAAAACAACTCAGAAGATGAATTCACTTGTACGTAAGTACGGCCCTGAGTATTTGCCTAAAGAAGATAAAATATTTTGTAAATTGTGTAAGGTAGAGTTGAAGGGGGAGAGAAGAATTTTTATCAAGAGCCATTGCAAATCTAAAAAACACATTGGGAATGTAAAACATAAGCTTGACGATGAAATACACTCATCTGCACAAGGGGTTTCAGACACTTGTAATCAGCGTGAGTTTTACAACGATTTATGCGAAACGATTGTTTCCGCGAATATTCCTTTCAATAAAGTGCAAAATCCAGCTTATAATTATTTTGAGAAATATACGGGAAGAAAAATTCCTTGTGAAACAACTTTACGTAGGTATTATTTATCTCCTTGTTATGAAGACGTTCTGAAATATATTAGAAATACTGTGGCAGATCATAAAATGTGGGTGTCAATCGATGAAACCCAGGAGCGTCAGGAAGGTCTATAGGAAATGTGATAGTGGCGACATTATCACCTGAAAAACCCGGGAATAAATTTTTGTTAACCACCGAGGTCTTAAATAAAGTCAAACACTCTGAAATCGGCAACTTTTTGAAAATGCTATGTCTCTTCTATAGCCTAATGAAATAAAAAAATACAATGTTTTTTTTTTCTATTTGTAACAGTCGCAGCCCCTTATAGTATGTTGAAAGCAGCTTCCAGAATTAAAGAACGATATCCGAAAATGATACATCTAACTTGCTTGGCCCATGGGCTTCACCGAGTACCCGAAAGAATTAAGTTGCGTTTCTCTGATGTGGACATGTGTCAAACATGAGAAAATATTTTTAAAGGCCCCTTCTAGGAAACATAAATTTAAGGAAATTGCATCACAAATCCCTTTGCCACCTCAACCTATTTTAACTCGATGGGGGACTTGGTTGCAGACCACTGCATACTACTTACAGCATAATGAAGTGATTGTTAAAGTAGTTAATACATTTGATGCTGAAGAAAGTTCGGCGATAAAAATTGTAAAATCTCTGATGTCAGGACAACTGTATCAAAATTTGCAGGTAATCAACAACGTCTATAAAGATATACCTTTAATAATAAACAAAACTGGAATCTTCACATATAGCATTGATTGATTCCGTAAAACTGGTAGAAAATTTATCGCGACATTTTGATGAAACAGGAGGTAGTTTTGGTATCTGAAATTGCAAAGTGTATTTCTGAAAAAACCGTGGATACTCAGCTATTTGCAATATAAAGGATTTTCTAATGGACAACAAGAACACATGTACTATCTCCATGTAAGATACCTGTGATATACCCTACTTTCCTTTTTGCACCAGTTACCTCATGTGAAGTAGAAAGGAGTTTTTCTAAATATAAACTTTGCTTGAACAGTCACCGAAGAAGTTTTTCTTTTGAAACTTTACGGAAATACATTGTTATTCATTGTAACAGCTCTACAGCAGCGAAACGAGTTTAACTAACAGGGTTTTAAAAATATTATGTACAGTGCACATACTTTTTTGTGTTACCTCTTTATTTAAAACTGTACGAAGAAAATAATTGAGCGGAAATAATTAACTCTTTATTTTTTGTATGCAGCATTGTATTTATAGATGCACAAAGATAATTAATGTATGGAAATTATAAATTTGTTTAACTTTTTGTTGTACTGTAGTGTTTAATTTAAAATTATTTTACGCAACAAAATAAACTTGTAATCCACAATTAGGCACTTATTTCTTTACCGCCTATACCTCTTGTAAACAGTACAGCACAAATGTCATACTAGTAAGACTGATGCTACTACACTCCCTACCACTCTCTCATGAAGCAATATTATGTACGTATTAAGAGTGCACTTTATCTAACTTCATGTCCGAGCCCTATTGATTACATGTCCGCAAGTACGTATTTATTGTTTTATATTGTTTCAAATAAAGTTCAGTTCATTTGAAATGCGGTGATTTGTTTCATATAATGTATATTAACACTATTTTTTTTATATTTTCTGTATATACATTGTATGTAGTATACATAGAGGGCAGTGGTTTTACTTCCCGCTCTGGGTAGGGCCTATAAATGTAATATTACAGTATAGTTATTTAGGTTGGCAACCCCGAAATGTAGAAAGTTTAACTTTCAGTCATGGTCGCCATTGCTGGTTAGTACGACAAAACGCACTATTGCGCAAAAAATATAAATATATATATTTTTTGAATACTTACTCTCGATGGACATAATTCTATTTCGCGTTCACCAATTCTTGACTGAAGTTTTTCCTGTAAATATAAGACATTTATTAGTATTAAAAAACTTTTATAAGATTCATGATGTATTCCGTTGAGGTTTATTCAAAATTAATATAAAATTATAGAATATTCACCTGAAAGGTCCGTCTCCTCAACTTAATTATCATTTAACTGTAGCGCTTTCGGGACTTGTCCCATCATCGGCAGGATTCAAAATTGGTGTTTCACTGAAGATCTGGTAGAGGGGGTTGCATGTATTGGGTTCGTTTTCGTTTATCAGGCTGTCGTTGTCACCAACACATGCAACCCCCTCTACCAGATCTTCAGTGAAACACCAGTTTTGAATCCTGCCGATGATGGGACAAGTCCCGAAAGCGCTACAGTTAAATGATAATTAAGTTGAGGAGACGGACCTTTCAGGTGAATATTCTATAATTTTATATTAATTTAGTATTAAAAAGTCATAAATAATTATTAAAAACATAATGTTTTACCTATTTGATTATAAATGCTTAATGGTCTAAAATAGGCCTAATTATTCACACTAGAAAGCATAACATCCATTGCATCGCTTCGGAATATAAAGCTATAGAGATATATTTTATGAAATAGAATGCTTTGCTTTTATGCATTTTTAATTTAAGCAGCATGAAAAAGAATGAAATTGAAAATGCAGAATGGAAAAATTGGTTAGAGCGTCGTATGGCGTAGATAGATATGTTCAAGCATGAAAAACTGATTTTTTTTCCCCCTTCAAAAAGAATGTCTTAATTTTTCTTGAGACATAATGCTTAAAAATGTTATAACTTGTAACAAATTTTTAAATTTTATAGTCCACCGCTGTGGTCTCGGGGTAGCGTGCTGCCTTGTCACGCAGCGGGCTTGAGTTCGATCCCCGGTCGGGACAGTTTTTCTGGGTGAGGTTTTTATCGGGGTTTTTCCTCACCTGTAAGACAAATATCAGGAAAACTTTAAGGCCCAAACGGTCCCCGAAATCATATGGCCATCGCAATCATCGTCATTCATATTCATCTTAGGTTAAGCTTAGGATTAGGGACTCTCCTGGCTCACCATTATCATCATCACCCATCATATCATCGGGGCAACGTAACCCCGCCTTCCAGGCGCCCCAACCTCAGAAGTGGGTTACAAGTACGCCATGCTAGGAGAGAACACCAGGAATGTCGAAAGACAAACCTGGGGCAGGGGCATTTGGAAAAAAAAAATAGTATTGTTCATTCACTTTTTTTTACAATTAATTTAAGAAGTGTCACAGCTAATGAAATAATGTACATAAAATTACTATTTTTTTTACAATTAATTTAAGAAGTGTCACAGCTAATGAAATAATGTACATAAAATTACTATTTACAATAAGTAGCGGCTCCAGGTTGAGGAACCAGCTATAACGGCTGGGGGACTCGACATGCTAACCACATGTCACCCCTACACTGGCTGTTGATCATCTACCTCTGTGATTGACACATGTGGATGTGAAGGGCCAGCAGCCGGCTGGTAAAAGGGCAACCGCTGAAAAGTGGAAAGACCCTCAATCGGAAAATTACTATTTAATTCAGCACTATTTCTGGTAATCTATTCCTTCCTTTTCTTATTTCTTAATATTTGTTTCTAGAATACTAGCTAATACCCGGCGTGCGCTGCTACACCTACATATATTATTTGCATTTAGTTGAATAAGTAAAAGGAAAAATAAATATAAATTTATATCCTTATTATTTTAGATACCCCGTGCTGATTACCCGGCGTTGCCCGGGAATCTACGCATCCCGATGTACTTCGCATAAATCAGCTGAAAGACAAAATTCGTTATTTTGAGTTATCCATAAAAGAATACCCGCCGTGCGCTGCTATGCTTGCCCGGGAATCTAGTTATCCCGATCTTCTTGGCATCAGAAAGACAAAAATGGTTATTGTGAGTTATCCTTAAAAAATAAACATATGCTGTTACGGACTTTTCTGTAGAGTTTTTTTTTTTTTTTTTTGAGATATTCAATTCTGTGTACATTAATTTTGTGTATTTATTGTGGTTTAGACAGCGTAAGCCATTTAAGGGCAAAAAAAGGGACTTTTCACTTTTTCACTACAAAAGGTGTTTTTCTAAGGATGTGGGAGTTGAGTATCTCAACTCTCTTATAGCGTATGTTCATCCCGGGAATTTCCTGAACATTTTGCAAAAAAACCATCACTATCGGATCAACGGTATGGCCGCGAATAAAGTACGAACAAACAAACAAACAAACATTTATTTTCATATATTACATTAAATTCAGCACCAATTCGAGCAATCTACTCATTCCTCCTTTTTATTTCTCATTATTTGTTTAAAGTCAACCGCTGTGGTCTCGAGGTAGCGTGCTGCCTTGTCACGCAGCGGGCCCGGGTTCGATCCCCGGTCGGGACAGTTTTTCTGGGTGAGGTTTTTATCGGGGTTTTTCCTCACCTGTAAGACAAATGTCAGGAAAACTTTAAGGCCCAAACGGTCCCCGAAATCATATGGCCATCATCTTTATCATCATCATCATCATCCTTCACCGGTGTGTAAAGCAACGGGAAGCTACCACACCTACACAATTCCCTAGTAAAGCTGCAAGCATAGCATGAAAATGCTATGATTGCAGTGAAGGACCTGCCTTCGGGCAGAATTACTATGGATGGATTTGTTTAAAGACGCTTTAATATCAAGGCCATATCACGTTCTAAGATATTTAGATGTAATCGTAAGTCTGCGCGTTTTTATTGTTTATTGTAGTGTGTTCTTAAACAAGGCGAATATGATTTGGATGATTATATTGGCCAAATAGTGTTCGGGGACTATTTGGGCCTTAAATTGTCCTGACACTTGTCTTACAGGTGAGGAAAAACTCTGAAAAAACCTGACTTAGGATTTTTTTCCGAGCAGGCACGAATTCGACCAGCTGCGTCTAAGGTAACGATGTTATCTATAGATCACAAAGGTGGACCTTCCTTTTTTCTTCTTCCTGCTCAAAACAATTAGAGGAACACTATGAAATATGCAAATATTTTTTCATTGGATAAAGGTACAAACATGAAATTAATAAAGTACATTATTTGTGGTTATTTATTTATTTATTTATTGCTCATGTCAGTAAAAACAAATGAATAACGCTGACAATTAACTTTTCAAATAATTCCGCTATGTAAGCAATTGAATCTTGTGCTTATTTTTCAAAGTTAAACACTCGTTATATAGAGTTAGTATCGTGTATGGCCTCCACGACATTCGATGACACTTTGGCACCTTCGTGGCATGCTCCCAATAAGATTCTGGATTTCCTCTTGCGGGATATTCTCCCATTCCTCCTTCAGAGCATCTCCAAGTTGCTGCAGAGTTTGTGGAGCTTGATGTCGGTTCCTGACCTTCCTGTCTAGAAGATCCCACAAGTGTTCAATAGGGTTGAGGTCTGGGCTGACCGCTGGCCACTCCATTACCTCAATTTCATTCCTCCTCAGGAAATCCCTGGTGACAGCCGCAGAATGTGCCCTGGCATTATCCTGCATAAACAGAAATCCAGGGCCTACTCCAATGGCAGCAGGTACTACATGCTCTTCCAGAACGTGCTCGATATACCGGACAGCATTCAGTCGCTGGGGAACAAGTACAAGGTCCGTACGATTGTTGTACATAACTCCGGCCCACACCATTATGGAACCTCCTCCGAATCTATCAATTTCCTGTACAGCCTCTGCAGAAAATCTTTCTCCTGGCCGTCCCCACACCCTCAATCGACCATCACAACGTGTAAGACGATACCTGGATTCGTCCGAGAAGAGCACAGACTCCCACTGGTTCAGGTTCCAATCACCATGGTTTTCAGCATACGTACGTCTTGCTGCCTTATGCCCATTTGTTAAGCGTGGTTTTTTAACGGGCCTTTTTGGACGAATATTCTCTTTCCTTAATCTGTTCCTTATGGTTTGGTCTGAAACCCGGATTCCGGAAGCCATATGAAGGTCATTCTGCAGGTCTTTTGCAGTTTTTGTACGCTGTCGAAGAGCAGAAAGAACAACGTATCTGTCATCCTGGGGGCTTGTTTTAAATTTACGGCCCTGGCCACGTCTTCTACAATACTGACCTGTCTCTCTGTGCCTGTTGCGTAACCTGGACACCACGGAAGGAGAAACCCCAAGCTCTCTAGCCACTTGTCGCAGAGATTGACCTTGTCGTAAAAGATGTAGAGCATGATACACTTCAAACTCATTTAAATGCCTCATTTTGTCAGAGACTTCAATAAACAAGGCAATAATCAACATTTGTCACTATAGCAACATCAGGAAGCTTACCAATTAGAAGTGGCCAGTGCCTTCCAAAATAAAAAAAAAATCTCTATATTTGTTATTTGAGGTAATTTCTCTGTATTTAGGCCATGGATCTTTAAAATTTGTATCCAATGATAAAATTAATAATTCAATTTACATATTGTCCAACTTTCAGCATCACAGCTTTAAAAAACAATTACTTATTCAATTTATTACAAGTGTTCCTCTAATTGTTTTGAGCAGTGTATTAAAGAGCACGAAACCCTTGCACACGTCCTTGGGGCCTGTCCATTTGGAGAATCGCTGAGAAATATTCGGCACCACACTATTCGAAATATGATGGCAGAAGCCTTGCGAGATTTTGGATACACAGTTTATGAGGAAGTACATGGTGTGGCCATTAATGGGAGTAACAGACGAATATATATTATTGCATTTAGACCATCCTCTAAAATTGGTATGATATTAGATCCCACAATTCGTTTTGAGACTCATAGTGGCCAACCTGAGGAAGTTGACTGTGAAAAGAAAGCCATATATGAGCCAACAATTGACTATTACAAAGATAAATACCAACTAGATAGTATAACTGTCACAGGATTGATGATCGGGGCAAGAGGTACTATACCAGGATTCTTAGCTAAATTTTGGAATTCCTTAGATTTGGACAGGGTGTATCTTTCTAGAATTGCCATCGCTGCCATTAGATGATCAATTTAAATTTTAAGAAACCATATTTACAAAATTACTTTATAGTATGTATACTTCAATTAGGCCTACAAGTTGAATTTTTAAAAATATATTTACAAAATGTATTTCCTCAATTACAAAAATTACAAAAATTAATCGTCTGTATCACTTTGTCCTTGAGGAAAGTTTTATATAATAAAGTATGTCTTTATTCAACGTATCTCCTCAAATTCCACTTCTAAATTATATCATTATCATGAAGTAGTGCTTTATAAGCTGTGAAATTTAAGCATAAGTGTGTCTACCATGCACTGCCATCTTGTAACCTGAAATTTGACCGGACCTGGAATTGAATGCGAAAGAACTCCTGCAATGAAACAGATTGCCGCGACACTATATAACTAGCCCCGGGCGGTGATTAGAATAACTACTCCATTCAGTAATCATGGTAAAGTTGTCAAGCCACGCCCATTCAAGCGATTAACCCCTATTAGAAATATGTATTATAAGATTTAAGATTATAATAATCATATTGGGGCAGAGGCTAATTGTGATTTCCGGAACTTCAATCTGGTGAAAAACCCTAATGGATCTGATATTTTAACCTCTGGGGTGAATTTCGGTGAAGTCCGGAGGGTCTAACTTAGCCAAATCCACTCTCCTCACCTCTAAGTTGGGCCCCCTCGGGACCTTTTTAAGATCTTTTAAGATTTTAAGATGTAAAAGAGAGAGTGGGGTGTGGAAAGAAACGGGAAGCCACCACACCTATATATCCCTAGTAAAGCTGCAAAGATGGCATGATGGATCTTTCCACGGTAAAAGACTCCGGACGTAAATTATTCCCACATTCGTATTCCGGGAGGGGGATACTGAGGGAGATATGAGTTTGCAGTGAAAGACCTGCTCTTGGGCAGGACATAGGCTATATATGTATGTATAATATTATATTGCTGATGCATTTTTTTTTTCGGAGCTAAGCCCCAAAGGAAGAGATGCAACTGATAATTTGTTTATCTCCTACTTTGCCATTTTCATTCATATATTTCTTCGGAATCGTGTTGTATTCAGTACAAAATCTTTAATCACCAGCTTTGATATTATATAGGCCTACATGTACGTATATTTATTGCGATTAAGTTTAAGATTCTTCATGATATTTTATTGAAGGATTTTGAGAGTACTGCGTACGTGCAATTTGACATTTATAAATGCTATTTACTTCCTTCCTTTCCTGATTCAGAGTGTAATAATTCGACACAACCATTTTCCATATTGGAAAAGAATAAAATAAAAATAAATTCAAATCAGTAAACTGCTCTCCGAATCTGATGTAATTAAACCTTCCAAGCAATTAATCAAGACTCACGTTAAATTCAAACAATAATATTTTGCTATATTTGCATTATACTTGTTTATAGTTATTATTGATATAGACCTTCTTAAAATGAATTTTCAACTTTATTATATTGTTGTTATAGAATGTTATATCTGTCTTAGAAATAATAGCCCTGTAATAAATTAATGTGTAATGTAATATACTTCATTTGTAGTTTGACATTGTTTATACTTCACCGGACGCTCATTTTATCATACAGGCCTAATACAAATGCACCATTGCGAAAGCAGTCCTCTTTCTATATAGGTAACAAATTAAGTTGTATATGTAGAATTAAATCAAGTCCCTTGATACGGCTCTTACATTTATCATCCTTTTTATCACTTGCTGTTTGATGTTCTGCAGGCATTGTAGATTATTGTAATCTTATTGTTCTTGAATAAACATATTATGTTCATGGTGGCAATGGTTGATGAATTTACTTGAAATATTTGTTTAATATGCAATACTTTATACTGTTTTCTCTTCTTGTAACAAAATAATTCAGTTAAAGTTAGCATTGCAATATAGCAGCGATGTCAAAGCAAATGCATTTGTATGACCATGAAGACAGTAACAGACATCACAATGTTAGAACGACGACGAATTAAATGGAAGAATAGGCGAATATAATCATAGGATTGTAATCTGGCAATGAAAGAGGAAATCAGCTGTGTACAAAAGCCTGTGCTAGGCGTAATATGGTGTAGACTACAATTTTATAAAACCTAACTTTCACTTCTTTTTTAAACAGTATTTTTTTCAAAAATAATAAGTAATAGGGTAGTTTATAATATTAGAAACAACAACAGTTAGTACACATTTTTTCTGCTGATGATGAAAGTCGACTTCCGAAAGGCCTACAGTTACTAATTTCAAAAGTTTTATCACTGTTGGGGACCTGCCAAAAGGTATATATTTTAAAATTTTACTTTATGCACTTTGAAATTCATAACATAACATTTTTCACAATTACAATATAACTGATGTCCTTTTGTGGTCAACGTCCAATTATATATTTTTGGTTTACACTAGCGAAGTTTAACGTCTTAACATAAATTATTATTTGAACCAATTGCGATATATTTGGGAAAATACTTGTTAAGGACCTTATTTACAAAACATCTCTTGTCCAGTCTCTTAAATTTGTGAAAAATAATCAAAGATGGCTATTTTGTTGTAAACAATGGTAATTTTTATAACAATATCCACTTTAAAGGTAAGATTATAGTGGTTAAATAATCGTCTGACGCAAGATGGTGACATTTGAACAGAGAGTAATCTAAAAAGAATACTTCTTCTCAAATGGCATTACATCCCTATGAAGACCTTCGCCTCCTCATTGAGACTCTTCCAAAACATAATCCAATCCTTCCGAGGTTTCATGTTTGGGTTTCTAACAAGACAGTTTCACAGGATGGGTCGTCAGCCGCATGCCTAACCACCAACCTGGAGGGCCAAGGAGTTTTCTGTTGGAGTTCCATTCCCTAGCTGAGATGGGCTCGTTTGAGGACGCCAGGCTTCGCCCGTACTAATTCCTGAGGGTCTTGGTTTGCTGGTCAGATGGCTGTTGTAATATCTTTTGTTTTATATGTAGGTATTTATTAGTATATCTACTCGGTATTGATACTTCCCTTAGTTTACTGATTAGCAGTAGGTAATTGTTTAAGATGGATAATTTACGAAATGTAACTGGAGATTAAGAGGTACTCAATCCACCAGAATCCCCAATGGCTATAGGAAAGTTATGAAGTGAAAGAATTTTTGCTTAAGGACAGCGGTTCGCTTCTCCTATGAGGGGGTGGTCCCATGGTTCTATTCTACGACCCGCACCATGCGGGGACTAAAAAGATGCAGATACACATAAAGTCAGTTTAGTACAATGTGGACAAGATATGTTTTGAAAATGAGCTCTTCACTTGCAGAAGCAACCTTAACACTGATCTAAAATATTATGGTTAGTCAACCTAGCTTGTATTTAAATACTGAAAATAATTGATCACATAGAAGATCTCCACTACTTTCTATATACAAAAATTACAATTCCATACTTGATTAAATTTATATGTTCTCTTGCATGTATCAGCTTTCATTCTGTATTCTGAACATAACCCTTCAACTAAGCATTTAAATGAAGGCTACAGCTGATAGGGCTGCGGGCATAAGCAAGCTCTTAAGCGCACACCAGCGTCTAGGTACCCCAGTTGACATCGCTGTAATATAATCTTATTATAAAGAGTATCTTGATGAAGGACGTAGTTCCATGTAAAGCTTCAAGAACAATATCTGCAAGTTTCATTTCTCTGTTCAATATCTTCCGGTTTTGATGCGGAATAGTGTTTTTCTTTTTGTTAATTTTGCAAATGTATGTATTTATTTTATATGTTTATATTTTTAGATACAAATATTCTTTCCAGTTTGCTCTGTTTAATCATTATTCATTCAAGCATATTTTAAGCATATAAATGTTGTGAGAGAGCATTAGCAATATTTCTTTTTTTTTTTTTGTTAGCATATGTTATGGTGAAAGCAAGCAGGATTCAAAATAAATCACGTACCTTTTTTATAGTCTTATATTTATATTCCCAGTCTTCTTTCCTGAGTATCTTCTTCCTTAAATGAAGATTTTTCATTTTTGGATGACTAGATTCAGATGAACCCCGAATTTGAGGTGATTTAATATTTATAGCCTAAAAAATAAGACACTAGCTGAAACTACCCTCATTTCCCTGCCTACCATTATTTTTTAAATAAAAATTTCAAAGATATATTAAAATTATTTAATAGTTACATAGAGCCTGGCTGATGTTCCGTAAGTTACTCCAACTTAATTAATAAATATTCTACATTTTCTGCTTAAAAATGTTATCCTAATATATGTAACTAGTAGTGTGTAGTAGCAAGCGATATTTTTATTTTGGTTTTTGTTATAAAAATTCGGCTTCAGTATCTTTTTTCGTGTTTTATTATTTTAATAAACGAAAAGATTCTATGCTAAACTTTCTCCAGTCATAAAAACCAAATCATTGTTATCAGTCTGCAGACTGCGTCGTTCATGATATTTGATACAATTCATTGCTGTCGTAGTTTAATACAATAAACAGGACATATTTACTGTGATTTGTTTTGAAAATTGTCATGTTTCTATGTTCTTATACAAGATAATACCTAAAACTAACCATCAGAAAATTCGTTCCTTTGACTATGTTGAATTTAAATAAATTCAGATATATTCTAATAATTATATTTGATTCTGTAGTAATATATCATTGAACATAAGTATCACTTGACAAAATTTTGAACAAGCAGTTTGAAAGCCTGTCTAAATTACTATTAACGTAGAGTAATACATAACATTATATTATATATTCACATATTTACATTATACATAGGTATATACATTGTATGACATATTTAAGGAAAGTAAAAACTTACTGCAAACGGTGGTTCAGTGACAAAGAAATCCTTGAGATTATTTCCTTTAGCTTTCACAGCAGTTGACACCTGCCTGCTGTAAATAAATAAAACGAAATATTAAATGAGTGAATTAATTAATTAATAAAGAAAAATACGAATTGACGAATGAATAAAAATACATGTATTAATTTAACCTTAAAATTGGCAAAATTCTACTAATGCTAGCTGATAGATGACTACGACTAGCATTGTCCAGTGTGCTGCAATCTGGAACCAACTGTGGCTCATTGGCAATTAATTTACATCGTGTCTATCATTGTAGGGTTAAGTAATTTAACCTTAGTATATTTAGCAGCGTTTGCGTTCTACCAGCTAAGATAATGAATTAGAGAGAAGTGAGGATGTGACCACCCTGAAGGAGAGTATCGTAAACCTCCCTGCCGACGAGTAAGCTACGAGCCGGCAGTGCAGAATGGACCATGCTACTCCAAGCGGGGATAGTTCAAATATTTCTTTATGCTGGGTCCATCAATGGCGGTGGAATCTAATCAGAATCTATTTTGATTTTCAGCAAAAAATATTGTTATCTAGCGTAGCCTATTTACCTCGGATAATTTGTTACAGTATCACATAATATCTTCCCCTTTACAAACATCTGCAGGAGGAAGGAAATTTTGTCCTGAAAAAAAGAAAATTCATTATAAAAATTTATGAATCTTCATAAGAAGAATGGAGTCATAAAATCTTGCAAAACATATTTTTATCTTTGAAGAAAAGAGAAATATCCAAGTATATTGATGATAAAAGTTCATAAAGATCTAGAGAAATGTAAAACCAAGGAATAAAAAAAAGACAAAGAAGAAAATAGCATCGAATTTATCGAACACAAAGATAAGAGGAAGAATAAAGTTTTCAGAGGGGGAAAGATCAAGCACAAATCCAGAATATTGTTGCAAAATAAAAATTTGTCTAGAAAGTTTGTAATCTTTATTATCTAATAGTGATTGAAGCATCATTAAAAAAAGTAAATGTTATTAGAATGCAAGAAACTCTTGGCGAATACCCATGTGCCAAAAAAAAAGTATTAAATTAAAAGCAATAATATTTTGCTCACGGTCACACTGCAATCAGAGATACATGGAGACATACAGAATATTTTACATCTGATATATATGAGTGTAGATGTGTGTATGTACCTAGGTATTTACACAGGATGGAAGCACTATACACAGGATGGAAGTAATATTTATACGAGTATATTAAGGATGGATGTAATGTAAGTGCGCAAATTTTAATTATTAATTATTTGTGACAAATGTGATAAACATGTATTGGTGTCTATAGGTCGCAAAGGTACATCACAATCCATGGGGCTAAAGTGTTTTAATTATATTGGTTTCCCAAAGTGATCATGTAGCTTACTGTTATGCAATCTTCTTCGTTCACTTGTCTGTTCAACTCTTTTTGGTCCAAAATTTGTCCTAAGTACTTTATTATCAAACACGCGTAATCTTTTGTCGTGTCTTAATGTAAGAGATCATGTTTCGCATCCTAATAATATAACTGGAACGATAACTATTTTGTATATTTTTAGTTTTTTTTTTTAGAAGTTCAGATGACAAGAATCTCGTAATAGCATGCATTTCCAGAGCTGAATCTATGTTTGATTTCTTTTTGCATCTCATTCCTATTTGTATTTATTGTTCCTGGATATTTGAATTCATTAATTTCTCCTAATTTCCCCTGATGTGTTACTAACTGTATATTTTCTTCATATATGCCTAATGTATTTCTATGTGTGACCATATATTTAGTTTTATTAATATTTTCTTCGTGAACTAGTTCCCCATTCGGATCTCCTAGCGGAGGATACTTCAGGGATCGATGGCAAAGGGTTAAACATAAGAACATGTTCCTAGGAATACGGAAAGTTATATAGTAGTGGGGCACTACATTAAAACGAAAATTAGATCAATCCCTCTTAGATATAGTAGCCTCCAAAAAGTCAGATTCAGGAATCAGAAAGATGTTTATTGGTCCATTATTTTATAATACGGTGAGCTTTGTACTGATTTCCACATAGTACACTGAGGACAAGAAATAACATTTTCTTTTAGTGGGTTATTTTTTAATAACATTATTAATACGCCCCTGAAATACCAATTTTAATTGAAACGAATTGTCTTTGTGACCAATTTTTGTTGCGTGACGAATTATTTCTGTGATTAATTATAATTATATGACAAGTCATTTCTCGATCAATCAAACTCGTTTACGTCACTTTTTTCTAAAAATAAGACTACTATAGGCGGATAGTCCGCGTATGTATTAACCACTTACCACAATAAAAATAAACTAAAAACAAGTGCAAAATAAAAATAAATATAATTAGAAGTTAAAAGAAGTATTTTCTCATTTCTAAACAGTTAAATTTACTCCTGTAAATATGATGATTATAAATTGAATTTTTAATAATTCAAGTGAACTAATTTAAATTTAAGATAATTTTTAATGTAGTGCTTGTTGTAATGTATATCACAAAAAACAAAATTTGAATATTCATAGATTTAATGACAGTACTGCATTAATAAGAAAAAAATTAATGTAAGTATTTTATTTATAAATAGTTCCTTTATATCCATGTCAGGCCTAATCTGTTTTTCCGTACTACAGTATAAAATAACATATTTTGCAAAAAAAAAAATAATATTTAATGTCAATATTTGAGCTATCGTTAGAGATAAATTTCGGAATTATACCGTAAAAATTAATATCCTTTTCCTAACAACTTGGTATTATCTCGCATGTTATTAGAATTCATGCATTTACTACATTATCACACATAGTTATTCTGGGTATTTCACCGTATTTATAATAATTATTGTATTATCTTTAACATTAATCATTTACAATTTTACAATATGTCAAACAAAATGTCAGACTGTTATAACATGCAAGCTATCATTATTTTTTTGTCATGTAAACTTCCTCAAACACCAATATTTTACGTACTTTCAACAATGTGGAAAACTGAGATCTGAAGCTAGAAATCTAATTGTTTTATTATGGAGATTTGTGTTTTGTTACTGTACACCTAAGAAGTTTACACTACAAAATATACTTACCACTGTCACTTGAGAAATATGTGTTATTATTACGTTGCTGTTGTATAAAGCATAAAAATTGAATCAGGAATTAAAAATTGGCCTTATCGAATGTTATTTAATCGATATCGGATACAATTTATAAAATAATCTTAGGGCAGAGAGTTTGACAGTTTCAATATTATAGACTATCAAATTAGGATATATTAATTCATACTAATATATTTGCCTGTCCCGCGCCATAGCCGAGTGGTTAAGGCAGGAAGCCTTGGCATAGAGCTGTAAAACTTGCGCTAGTTCGAATCCCCATGGGAGAAGAAATTTTCTCGTGGAATTTCGGCCAGTCCCCACCCAGCATCGTGAGACATTTGGGTAGCTACAATATGCAGCGACTGCAGGTTGAGATGACCAGCTATAACGGCTGGGGGACCCGACATGTGACCACATGTCACCCCTACACTGGCTAGTTATCGTCTACCTCTATGATTAACATATGTGGATGTGAGGCCAGTAGCTTTCTAGGCCTGTCGCGCTTGGAATTTTTAATATATCTACGATTTCAACCTCAAGTAACAGCGAAGCCTCGAAGTATAAACAGACATCAAAATCGGATAATTTTTATGAAACTTATTGTTGAATAAAGATACGTTCTGGACATTAAGATACATTCACATGCACAGACACACAAACACGAAGGTTTCAATTCCCATTACAAATTTTAGGGATTATAGAGGTTTATTATTAGATAAAGTTCTGACCAGTTACCCACGTCCGGAATGTTCTATCTTATTGCTACAATGTTGAAAGTAGGAAATCAAATACCCTGTTTCATCTAGATCTAATGAGCCATGAACTTGTCCGCCTCTACCATGCCTCATCTGAACCACTTGACTTTAAAAGGAAACTTTTGATAATTTTGGAATGTTATATAAAAAACTGCACTATAAACAGCATCCAAATTAGCATCCACGGCACCTTCAATCTGTTTCACAATAAAAAATCCGTTGTCGAATGCCAGAAATATTAAAATTATTTACTTTGGCAGTATTCATATTTAAATTTTGTGATGTCCCTCTCAACATCAAAAGAATAAATCTTGCAGAGTTTCAGGAGAAAAATCAACAGAAACAAAAACAAATTAGAGGACAATATCTTAAACAAGTCGAACAGTTCATTTATTTAGGAAATTATATTAAAAAACGAAGTAAGTGTATAATATATATATATATATATATTGAGAATACTACATGTAGGCTATAAGAAAATTGTATGTTTGTGTTGGAATTCTTGGGTAGCTCAGTTGGTTAGAGCGCTAAAGGTACAGACTTTAGAGACTCGAGTTCAAAATCCCGACTCAAGCATTCATTTTTATTTTCATATCATATATATATATATATATATATATATATACACACATACATAATGATGATCCCGAAGCAGTAATTTCAGATCCGTCACCATTAAATATGCGTTCCCTGTCTTTAAATTCCTTCATCACAGGTTACTAAAAATAGAAACCTTTCAAAGAACAGAAAGCAGCTCACATACCTTATATTGGCAGGATTATTTTTTCGGGAATAAAATTGAAAGTCGCGTGCTGCCAATTATTAACTTGATATTACGAGAAATTTTAAATGTATTTAATAAGATCTTCTCAATATAGTATTTTAATTAAAACATACAGTATCAATCTATCAGTTCCAACATCGACAATAATTCAACGAACAACTGAAGTAAATTGCCGAAATACATCACTGCAAATGAATTTGGTATGCCATTCTAAATGATGATTCTAAAGTGAGCATCATAATAGTTCGCCAGATGTCTATTATCTTATTTAGGTCTAATTTAATTAATAATAAGAAATTCAATGTATGTGTAAAATAAAATATAGTACGTATGAAGTCTTTTACGTATGCATTAAAACATTTTATTCTGGTCTATCGACTCATACGTAAAACATCCTCTTAACGTAATATACTTCTTTTTATTATTCATAATTTGTAGGATTTTCATCCTGTTTATTTCCAAAATCACTCCTCGGAGGAAGACGTATTGGATGTATATCCACTGTCTAACCATCTATTAGCTGGCCTTCCTCTTGTTCTTCTCCTGTCCATTGGTCTATCTTCTTTAGCTGTTTCTGCAAGTCGGTTGTGTTCCATTCTTTCTGTAAGACGTAATATACTATTTTCACATTTTTTATAATTCAGTGGTTTGTGTTGATTCCACAACAGGCATTTAATTAATTTGACAATATTTATTATCCTTATTTATACTTCTCTCCTTAATTCTGACTTCTTTCCTAAATAAACAAATTGTTCGACTTGTTTAAAATATTTATTTATTTAAATGCAGTGGCTTTTGAAATGTTTAATTACCCAATAATGTCTGAGGAAAACAAACGATAACAATAACAAACAATAACAAGAAAGATTATAAAATGTTCATCTTTTCCCTGGCTTCCCAGTATCTGTCCTCGAAATTGTTGGTTGTTAGGGTTGGGCAAGTTCGGATGTGATTGGAATCCATATCTTCCATAGTGTTGCAGAGGATACATTGTTGAGTTGGCAGAAGACCGAGGCGATGAAGGTGTTTACCTAGGCAGTCGTGTCCTGTTGCAAGTTTAAAATATTGTACTCTGAATTTTATTTCCGTTTTTGTTGATTTTCCACTTATTACTTTCATTACTACTTATTTCCTTCGTTGATTTTAATTAATTTTCTTTTAAGCATCATAATAATGTTTTATTCAGGATTGTTTCTGTTATTTACACAGGTATCCTCAACCTATATATATATATATATATATATATATATATATATATATATATATACATATACATATACATATATATTCACATTTCCTGGTCTTGCGTTTCTGCCTCTGTCATATTTCTCTTCTTCATGTTGTCTTGAATTCCCTTTATCCATGTTGGCTTTGGTCTACCACGTTTCCCTTTTCCAGGAGGTCCATTTCAATACATCTTTGTTTGTTTCTGTGTCTCTTCTTCTCATTATATGTTTATACCATCTTAGTTGGATTTCTTCAATCTCTTATATAATATCCTTTTCTACATTCATTATTTCTCTTATTGTATTATTTTTTATTTCATCTAATTTTGATATTCTTGCCGATCTTCTTAAAAAGTCAATTTCTGTGACTAATAATTTATTTCTGTGTTTTTGCTTCAACGTCCTTGTTTCCGCGCTATATAATAATATACTCTTCACAATTGTGTTATATTTAATAATTTAGTCCTCTTGATTATATGAATTTTCTTTTAAGGCATAATGATAACAATAATAGTATCTTCTGTTGCTCTTATCCAGAGCATAAAACGAAGCAACTCCAGCATGCCCTCTTCCGAGCTAAAATTGAACACTCCCCACGCTTTTCCTTATCTTCTGGTTTCCTCCTCCACATTCCTTTTCCATGACAGTCATGGTCTTCCTCTTTTCCTCTGGACCTGAGGATACCAAAACAAGGCTTGACTCTCAATAGAATTCTGATTCTTCCTAAGATCCATCTCCATTTCCTCTTTTATTTGGATATCAACGTGTCCAACGTTTGTTTGTTTCCATATATTTTGATTGGGAATAATATTTAGTCAAAATATGCTAAGAGTTTTCCTCAAACACCTGTTAAAAAGACCTGAAGGCTTCTTGTTATGTAATCAGTAACTTTCCTTAAGATATTATACCATTCTGATATTTTTCTATTAATTTTTCGTTATTATCCAAAATTATAGTATTATCAGTAGTTATTATCGTTTTCATGTCTGATGTATTTTCTGCTATACGTTCTTCTTGGACCTACCATAAAGCTGGAGTTCCACAGAGTTCGATGCTCGGTCCATTGTTTTTTTCTCTCTCTATATATATGACATATCTGACTCTCTAAAACATTGCAAACATCATTTATTCGCAGACGATATGCAGATCTATTTTCACACAGACAAATATTATTTAAATGACGCGGTAACCAAACTTAATGAGGACTTTGACTCGCTAACGGCATGGACAGAGAAATATGGACTTAAATTAAATCCTAAAAATTCATAAGCAATCATTATGGGTCGTCAGAGACTATTAGGGTCAATTAACACAAATACAGTATTACATGTGCCACTTAATGGGGTTCAAATCCCTTATAGTGAGACAGTAAAAATCTAGGAGTATTTATGGGTACAAATTTAAATTGGAATAAATAAATAACATTTCCAAAACAATCTTCTCAATAATACACTCATTAAATCATATAAGAAATTGTTTACCACTTTCTCTAAAGAAAATGTTAGTAGAAACATTTGCAATGCCCCATTTTGATTACTGTGATACTCTTTTCACTGACCTAAATACTGTTCTTACCGAAAGACTTCAACGTGTTCATAATTCTTGTATAGTTTTATTTGTAGTATTCGCAGATTTGATCACGTTACACCATCCCTGGAACAATTGCCATGGCTTCGTCTACAAGATCGTAGAACCATCCATTCCCTATCTCTTATCTATAAAATATTACACACATCGTTACCTTATTATTTATCACACCGATTCACTAGACTCCCTGATACACATAAATTAGATTCCCGTTCCCTTCAGCACATTGCCCTTTATATCCCTCCTCATCACACTACCTATTACTCGAAATCTTTTACAGTTTCTCTTGCTAGAACATGGAATTATCTTCCACTCTTTGTCAGAGACTGCCAAACTTTACCATCTTTCAGAAACAAGTTGAAAATAAAAAATTTTAACAGAAACATCTCACTAATATTGCTTTTATAACTATTAATAATTTTTTCCCCCTCAGGGGTCCTCATCTAGGGGATATGTGGATGGCGACCACAAGGTGCCCAACCTGTGCAAAACATTTCTTCCACTTACTTGTGTTTTGCACTCTTTTAACTTTACTATCTAACCTCTCTTGGTTAACTCTTGTTTTTTTGACGCCGACCCTATTAGGGCATCCGAGGGCTAGGGAGTCTTTCCTTTCTTCCATTTCTTCTTTCCTTTATTTTCTTTTCTTCTCCAGAAAAGCCTGACCAGAGGCTAAAAGATGGCAGCCCCATCACTGGTCTTGCCTTCCTTTGGCCAGCAACCAATCGAAGAGACTATTAGTATGCTTTCAAGTCTTATACGAGAATTTCCCTCAAACGCTGGAGGGAAAATTTTCTATAGGATCGTAACAGGCCTTGGCCTAATACTTGGAAGGAAGAAGAAGAAGAAGAATTTTTTTCATTATATAATAAAAACAGTATTAAGATTTGTCAATATATTTACCTAATGTCTTATATATAAGTGATAGATTAATTATTTACTGTTTTATTACTTTCTTTGTATACATTTTTAATTTTCTTTTTATGTATAGGATATTGGAGCTGTTATTCCTTTGAGTATACTTTATTCCATTACCGGTAGTTTAATTTTAATTGTATTTAATTTTATTGTATTATTAGACATTATTTTCATTATTGTTCAGCCTTACCAGATAATTAATTGTCTAGTACGTACTGTTATTGTAATTTTCTGTATTTAAATTAACATATGTTTTTCCTGGTGAGTGGAAGAGAAGGCCACATGGCCTTAACTCCACCAGGTTAAATATATAAAAAAATATTTTTAATTTCATTCATAACGACATTAAAAAGATGGACGACAAGCCATTTCCCTGGCATATTCCTTTCTTTGATTCCAATCATTCCGTTAATCCATAGGGTTTTATCACACATATTTTTGTATGTATTTATTTACTCGTGATTTGGTATAGTTTTTAATACCCCTAACTTTATCATATTTTCCCAGTATTCCCGCAAGGTTTATACTGTGTGTTGTTAAAAGAGAACTTCTACAGAATTTGAATATTTGCAAAGTTAATATTTTTTTATGAAGGTACATTTGTAAAATACATTGGAGGTATCTTGGACCCTAGTTTGGTTACTATAGTTTTTTCCCCCTCCTGTAAGAGTTAAACATTTTCAGAAGATCCCTTTTAAAATCAAGCGGTTTATTTATTGAAGAATTTCTATTTTCCAAGAATCATGATTCGTGTCATTATAACATCGAAAGGGAGCATTTCTGGACATGGATTCGTTATCGAAATTGTATTACTATGCTCCCTGTATAATTTCCAGAACCCGTGTAATACTAAATCTGAATAATCCTGTGTATATTATTAAAAGTGTGAATATCTTATCGTTTTATTGCATTTATGCCTATTATTATAATGGTTATTTGGATACAAGTCTTGTGTATAAATTCATCAACATTACAAAGCGATAACATTTGAGATTCATATTCGGGACGTTCCGGATTCAAACCCCAGTGTCGACCAACAGAGAATTTTCTGAGTAATGCTAGGATGAAATTTAATTTCCATGACCCATTTGATTATAATCCCCATTTCAGAATATAATTAAAAATTCTCTTCATCATCATCATCATCATCATCCAGGGATTAAGTCTGTTGGCTCGTTCCGGTTTCATGAAAGCTAGAATTGTTAAAATTGTTCAGACCATCTTCTGTGTGGGCGTCCAAGATTTCCCTTTCCGTGTGGTTTATAATTTAGCAAATTTTTTTGGAAATTTTTCTTCTGGCATTCTATCAACATGTTCTCTCCAGAAATTCCTATATTTAATTATTTGATCTGTAAGTTTGAAAATATTTAGTTCCTTTCTTATATCTTCATTTCTTTTCTTCGGACTCATACGAAGCTATTAACCCGGCTCAGTGCAAACAGGGGGCTTAGGCTGTAACTGTTCACAACTGAGTAATATCCGACAGGCGCATTCTCGTCGCGGGGTGAACACTAACGTATTAGTGAATAACGTATGTCAGGGACCCAGCCTCTCGGGGTATATCGAGAGCCCCTGCCCAGAGATACGGATGAAGACCAAGAACAACAAGATGGAACAAGATTTCAAATGTTATAATTGGCGGAAGAGGCAACCCTCTCCTTAGGGCGAAATATAAGGACCCATCTCCGGGGTAACAAAGAGAAAGCCCTCAACGGTCTGAGAAGAGCGGAAGAGGCAACTGTCCCACTAGGGCTGATATAATGGGAGGTTATGACGATGAACCTTAAGAAGGCGGTCCCTTCAATCATCTCACCCTGTGAGGTGCCAGTAACACCTTCAGGGGACAATTTGCATTACTAAATGTTTTCATGAAAGCAACCGGACTGACCATATTTAAAAGTTAATAAACATAAATATATGCAATATTATCCGGTGTGTTAAAACATATATAAATAAGAGAAGTGAAAATGTAATAAAAATAACAATAGTATATATAGAATTATGTAATGTTACGGTTCAGTACATACCTGTTATTTCAGCTATTATTATCTGAAACATAAGAAATGCAGAAAAGAGTCAATATTAATAAAATTCATTGTTAAAACCGTTGAGGTGGAGAGTCATAAAATAAAATAAGTTAAAATATACCTTCTTAGGTAAAATCCGTCGCCCTCAACTTATAAAATATGCAATCTTTATGCCTGTAGGCCTTTCAGAACATCCGTTCCATCTTCAGCAGTTCACTCTTCGCTACTGCATCCAGTATCATGGTTGATGCTGCTGGTCCTAATGTGGCTTTGTCGTCACGACATACTGGATGCAGTAGCGAAGAGTGAACTGCTGAAGATGGAACGGATGTTCTGAAAGGCCTACAGGCATAAAGATTACATATTAAATAAGTTGAATACGACGAATTTTACCTAAGAAGGCATATTTTAACTTATTTTATACAGAAAAGAATGAGAATAAATTTAAAATAGATGTGTTAATATTATGATGTAATAAAATTGAACATTTTTACTAGCTATTCTCTTCAATTGCAATTTATTGACTCATCTAACTCAATTATTATTTTTATCTTGTATGTCAGTGACATCTCGTCCTTCACATGTTCCGGATGTTAGCTCAGAAATAAAAATAGTCTCATCAGTCATCACCAATATAATTAGTATCATCTTAATGCAATACACCATATTAATTAATGTTATTTGCTGTTAGGTCCAAAGAATGGAAGTTTAATTGCTGCTATCTTACAGTCGCTTGAATAGGCGTCTTTGTAGCGTTACAAAGGAAACTTGCTGACTTTGGATCCAGCTAATAGTTTATGATTTTACAGTATATGTAGTTACAATATAGATAGCGTAATTATTACCGGTAGCAACGAATTATTTTTTGTGTTGACTTAGACTTTCACGCCGGAGATAGCATTATGATCTTGAAGAAGATTTCTGGGCTGTTAGCCGTCTCAAGACAACCCTTGAGGATGTGGGACGCAGTCTCTGGCGAAACGTCGGGGTTCTTCGAGCCTCAAGACCACGGCCAACAGACCGGAAATCTTCTTCAAGATCAGAATTATTTTTTATTTGAGCGAGAGTAGTCATCAACGAATGAAATTTGAAATACGAGATAGGGTTAAATTTCTCCATGTAATTGCAATAGCAGTTTGTTCGAATTATTGAAACACAAACAAGTAACATGTAACGTATATATTTTTTTAAGAACATGTGGAATACATACCACTTCAATATTCTCAGTTAGGGCCTAATTTAAGCATTTAAAGAAAGGTAAATAGTAAGGTGAAATTTGCTTGTACGAGAAATATTGTAGAATACTAGATACTTCAAAAACATTTCATTTAAACTTTAATTACTTTTTAATAACGCTATCATTAACATTTTAGTTTTATAAAATGAAAAATGCTACTTTGGAGTTTATGTTTCTAAACTTAATATTGCTATATCCTATTAACGGTCAGTATGCTAAAAATAAATTATAAAATTTAAAAATCAATTTTAATCCCTTCCCAAAATTATAAATGTTATGTTATCGTGTATATTACAGGCTATTTCTTTATAATATTACAGTATATGGAATTTGTACCGCTTCAATAACTTAAATTAGAGCCTAATTTAAGATTGTTTTGTAAAAATCGTTCTTGTGAATAAAAAAAAAGTAAAGTAAAATTTGCTTGTAATCTTGTAGAAGAACAGATATTTCAAAAACATTTCATGTTAGGTTTGAATTGACGATTTTCTAAAAAGTTATCACTAATAGACAGACCACTTTAATGTAAAAATCAATTCAGATAATTTAAACTTTCTATTTCGTAACCCATTGCGTGCTATTAACGTTTAATATGCTTTAAATAAATGGAACAAAACATATAAATTTGGAATAAGAATATCAGAAAATAGAAAATTAAACACCCTTTTGTTTGCAGATGACCAAATAATAATAGCAAATTCCGAAGATAATCTACAGAAAGGTCTGTATGAACTTAACAAAATTACAGAAGAATATGGATTAAAGATATCTACAGAAAAAACAAAAATTATTGCATTTCAAGGTGTATATCCTGTCAGAAGTAAAATTGTACTGGACAATAAAATTTTGGATCAGGTGAATAATTTTACATATCTAGGATGCAATATCTCATATGAAGGAGAAAAGGATGTAAATGCAAAAATATCTAAATTTTTAAGAATTTTAGGGTTAATAAATTCTATCTTCAAGCCACAGTTAGTCCAAAAGAATTCAAGACTGAAAGTGTTTAAAACACTGGCTCTTCCAACTCTTTTGTATGGTAGCGAAGTATGGACGTTGAAACAGAAGGATATACAGAGACTTAGATCTGCTGAAATGAGATATCTTCGGAGGACTGCAGGATACAAACTACTAGATCACAAAAAAAAAATGAAGACATCTTAGAAGAATTACACATGGAACCTTTAGAAAACAAAATTTCTGATTATAAGTCAAGATGGATACAACATGTTCATCGAATGGAAGATCACAGAATACCCAAACTAATGTTAAGATATCAACCCGCAGGAAGAAGAAGACCAGGACGTCCACTCAAAAGACTTCTGGATGGTGTTTCTCTTGAGGCCGAAACAGGTCAACAAATGGCCTAAATTCGTGAATGTACTATGATGATGATGATGATAAATAAATTATTAAATTTTAATTTTAAAAACAATTAAATGTTACCAACTAGGACCCCTAATGCAGTTCTTCGGTATCGCTCATGAGGACGACACGACTTATAAGTCCACAAAACAACTTTTAGGCCGTGTCTAGTTGAGACCGAAACAGGTCAATATTGGCCATTCATAAATGATGTACAATGATGATTAAATCTAAAACTAAATTTCAATCCCTTCTTCAGATTTTAAATTTGATATAGCCGGAAGTCCGGGGTTTCAAGTCCCGATGGGGTCAATATTTTTAAACTGTTTAAACCAATGGGGGCACCATGACCCTGGGGTCGACTCAGCCCCTAATGGAAATGAGTACGAAATGGTTTGTTCTGTGGGTAAGATGATCGTCACGCAGGTCTAACAACCCGGCTGACATCTCGTGTTGATTGTCTAGAAAGTAGGAACCTTAAACCTCCTACTATCCCAAAGGACTCCCAAGGCCTATAGTCTGATCACGTTGCCTTTATGCCATACATACGTAAGATATTTCTTAAGAACATTATGTGGAATTGGTACCATTCAATAACCTCATTAGAGCTTAATTTAAAAACTAGTAAAAGTTACTCTCGTGAATTGAAAAAAAAAAATAATAAGCTTGTAATCTTATAGCAAAATATATATACTCCACAAATATTCCATGTTAGGCTTAAATGATTGGTTTAATATATATATCACTAATATATTAATGTAAAATATCTTTAGAATGGAAAATTTATATTTTTTAGTCACTTGTACGTAGCTAAATGTTATGATAATAACGGTGCTTCAAGTAAATTACTAAATTTAAAAATAAATTGCCTACCCTAAATTATACATTTCATGTCACAGATACCCATATGCTACAATTCTTCCAAGTTGTGACTTTTCCCTCCCAGGGTAAAAAATATATACTATAAATCACATTAGGTTGTCTCAGAAACGACAGTGTTTATATAAGTTATAATATTTAGATATACCTATACGTATATCCATTGTAATTCATTGTTAACATATACTTATTTATATTGCTATTTTGATAAAAATAAAACAACTTTCTGTTAAATACTCTTCAATTTATATCCTAATTTATGTTTCAATTGCCAGTTTCCGTGTTAAATATTGGTTCTCATGTGAAATGTAACTAAAATATAAATGCGATTTCTATTTATAAAAAATACTCACCATTATGGAAGAAATGAAAGTGTAAATGTGGACTAGAGAGTTGACCATTTTACTGGCTCGATTTGGGCTCGTTTCTAGAACATCAACAAGTTAACACCTCTATGTTATAATATATTTACAGAATATACAATAAGCATTACGTTAATGTTATCTGCACTTCCACACTTCCCTTATCTTAAAGGTCAACTTGTTTCAAATAAACATTTATCAATTAGAAATGTAAAAACCACTAACAAATGTCATTAATACCGGTATATAAATATACACGCAGACACACACACAATATACTTACTTTGATAAATAGACTATTAAAGTAGAGTGTCTCAAATTTTTTGACACATTTTAGGTTAGTTAGCTAATAACCCACTGCTGTGGTCTAGTGTGACGTCATTGCCTCAGACATATAGGCTGGATTTCTCAACCGAAGTCTAAACCACGACCGCGATTTTCCGATGTTTTATTGTTTCCATAACAACCATAAAAACTGAAAATCAACGGCTGTTAATTCCTAAAACAAATGTCTGAATCATGTGTATGGATCATAACAATTTCTGTGAATTTTCAGTGTTATGGGAACAATAAATAATAGGAAAACCGCGGTCATGGTTTAGACTTCGGTTGAGAAATCCACCCAGAGAGTCCGAGTTCGATCTCCGATCAGGACAATTTTCCTGAGTCAAGTTTTTTTTGGTTGTTTTTTCTTCGCCTGTAAGACGAATGTCAAGAAACTTTAAACACCAAATAGTTCCTGAACATCATTTGGCTATCACAATCATCCATATTATATTCCCCTCGTTTAGTACGAATATAGCCTATTAGTGAATGGCGTCTCTTATCTTAAATGTTCATGTTGTCTCGGAAGTGGCTCTGCATTAAACTAATCACTCATCTAGAGAGTCCGTTCATATGCTTGTGTGGTCAAAAAAGTATTGTGTGATCCATAGTTTAAAATCCTAGCCCTACATATCAAGTCCCTCTAAAGGGCCGAGTGGCGTGGGGCATGTAAAAGTGCGTACAAAGGGAGAGGTTAAACTAAGGTAAAGAAAGAAATGTAGCTAATACTGCAATAGTTATATTTAATGACGAGGTTTAACTAGCACAGAACAGTAGCGTCCCAATTAAATTTTGGACGCGAAATTTATGTCCGAGGTAATCCCATCAGCACATTATCCTTTACATCCCTCATCATCACACTGTGTATTATTCATTATATTTTACAGTTTCGCTTGCCAGAGCAAGGAATTCCCTTCCACACTATGTCAGAGACTGTCAACCTATAACATCGTTAAAAAACAACGTAAATAATTATTTATAACAAACTAACTTATACATCTCACTAATAGTATTATTTCAACAATTAATAAATTAAATTATTTATGAAAATAGTACTAAGATTAAAAAATAGTTTCATTTCTTTGTTTTAAATACTGTATAGCCGAAACATTTGTTTTCTATATCTCATTATTTTTTTTGTACATTAGATAGGGACAGTCTACCAAACAATTTAATTGAACTTGCTTGTACACATTTCATTACTAGTTTTAGTCTTAATTTTTATCATTAACATTATTGTATTATCGATCTTAATCTTATAGAAATTATCTTATTGATCAAACCTTCATTTAGTATTAGTATCAGTGTTAATTGTGATTGCTATATTCTAATGTCCTTTACAAAATCAATGTTCCATCTTCGCCGAAATGCATTTTATGCAGTCAACCTGATGAAGAAATTGATGTAGGTCATCTGAACAACTGTATCGCTGTCAAACATGAAGATTCTAAGACCTCAAAGTACTGGAGAGCAAGACTGCTAATGACTTCAGTGTTAGATGCAACACATTAGACAACAGCAACAACGTATTCTAATGTAACATATGTTTGCCCTGGTGAGCTGAAGAGAAAGTGACATGGCTTTAACTCCACCAGGCTAAATAAATTAAAAATATTTAATTGAGGCAAGAGTCTATTTTACTAGCCGAGAATATTCGAAAAGGGCTTACTATTTTACTTCCCTTCCGAAATAACTCACGCTCAATTTTCTTCCGCTCTTAAATTTGCCGACCTCGGGCGGGTTTGAATCTGCGAACCTTGGAACCAGAGGCAATCGTGGTAACCAATAGTCCACCTAGATCGGCTAGAGAGCTCATGTAATCTTTCGGGAACAGTACTTGTTTCTCTTAACTTCATCTATTTCAATTACGCCTATATGTTTTATTTATTACGTTGTTAGTCAATTCCGTTAGGCTAAATACAAAAATAAAGTGAAATTTAATACGAGTTATTTATAAGCTCAATTTCAGGAAATGCGGTTTTCCGTATTCTAAAGCCTCAATCTAATAACCACCTGCTCTGTTTTTCCTCTTTGACTAGTTGATAACATACTTTATTCCGTAATATTTAGCTATATATAAAGAAAATTAAATCATTATCTCTCTTCGTGGGTTTAATTTTGTCTACATGATTCGTTTGAATAGTGACTGCAATGCTATTTATATCCTCAATTGAATATTTAATTACAATTATATTTTCCTGCATATTTTTGTAGTAGTCACTTTCAGTTTTCAAATTTAGTGTCTTGTTTTTACTTGTTAACTTGGAAGGGCACAATTGAGTGTCTCAGTGACATAGGTGTCTAACCCACAATTAAAAAAATTATGCTTTTCCCTGTAATTGCACTAGAAATAATCATCTCTGTCAGAGCAACGTCTGCCTATAACATTATGGAGAATTAAATTGACACAAAAATGTTATAGGCAGATGTGGCTCTGACAGAGATGATTATTTCTACAACAATTACAGGGAAAAGCATAATTTTTTTAATTCTGGGTTAGGCACCTATGGCACTGAGGCACTCAATTGTGTTATATAGAAAATTGCAAAAACATATGAACAGTTGTCTGAGATTTATTTTGAGAATCTGGTAGCCAAAAACCACATCAAACGAGGAATTGTGGAGGATAACATCACATAATGAGTTCTGCAAGGAGATTAAATATCGCAAATGTAAATGGATTGAGCACACTCTGAGAAGAGATCTAGAAAATGTGCCAAAGAGAATTAAATGGAATCTACAGGGACTACCTAAATAAAGAAGAAGACCAAAAATACACGACGCAGCACAGATATTGAACAAGGGAAAAGTTGGAATGAAATCAGGAGTTTGACAAAAAAATTGAGTCCGATGGCGTGCTTTCACAAAGTCCCTATGTTTACAAGAGGAGTGACAGAAACTATTGCTATTTATTACTTGTTATGGGATTAACTTAAGGAAAATCTTGGGTTGGTCAGTAGGCTTATTAGTACAGTATGGAAAGTATTTGGGGGTCAAAGAGCTGTCTTGTGACCTTGATGGTGCATATCTTACTGATGGGCGTGTACTACTTAAAAACTCGAGAAATACCTCTTAATTCTACCATATCCTATACATGTACGTCAACATTATGGTCCCTGGATAGTGCGAAGCCATGTGAAGGCGAATAGCGGATTTATTGACGATATAATTCAAACTATCGACTAGGGGAGAAAACTTCAACAGAAAATAATAATTATCCTTCAGGATCGTTGTATCTTTGGGCGCAGGGCTGGCTACCCTACTCTGTCAAAAAACCTTTGATAGGATACCAAAATAATCAGATTTGAAGCAAGGATGAATGTGAGAGGATTTTGGAATTTTGGAGAATCTAAGGAAACAGAGAATCGAATAATAGTGGCTGGTTGCCAGAGAAAGAGAAGCCTAGAACAGGGCCCTGAGGGAAGTCGAGACTCGAATTGGGCTGTAATGCTGATTATATTAATGGATAGTATTTTTAGTCCTTCTGCTGAAGTTTATGAGTAAGATAATATTATTTAGCTATATGTGAACAATATAATCTCAAAATATCCATAGAAAAAACTAAGGTAATGGCATTCCAAGGGAAAAATCAAATCAGATCCAAAATAGTAATAGGAAACAAAATCATAGAACAGGTGAACCATCTCTATTATCTAGGATGTGACATTTAATTTAATTATGATAATGATATAACTAATAAAATAGCAAAATTCCAGGGAATATGTGGTACGATAAAACGATCACTAAATAACAAAACAACAAGAGAGACCCAATTGAAATTTTACAAAACGTTGGCAGTACTGGTACTGCTCTATGGTTCAGAAGCCTGGGTACATAAAAAACAAGATCTAAGTAGGATAACGGCGGCAGAAATGAAATTTTTGAGATCTGTTAAAGGGTGCACTAAGGAAGACAGAATCAAGAACAAGGGAATAAGACAGGAACCTGAAATATTTGCAATAACTGATAAAATAGATACATATAGACAAAAATGGAAGCAACACATATACAGAATGAATGAAGATAGATATCCAAAACAAATAACAAAATACAAACCTAAAGGCTCCCGAGATGTGGGCAAACCTAGAAAGAGATGGGCTGAAGTCGGAACGGGTCAACAGACCTAATCCATGAATGCAGATGATGATGATGAGTATTTTAGTAGGATATTTCTACCGCCGAAAGGAGACAAATAAATTCCAAATATGCTGGCCATTTACTGTTGGAATTTGAAGGGAAGCATTCCAAGAAGAAAAAGTTTTCGATAATTATCATCAGGTACAATTTTTAGTAAATCAAAATGAGTTACAGAGTTAAGTTATGTAATCATTTTATAAAACTTTAAACGTACTTCACCCAGAAAATATCCATTGGGGAGGGAAACAAATTAAAGCATATTCGAATATTAGTTTTTTCTTTACAATAAATGCATTATTATTATTGCTTGAAAATTGATAAAATTATAGATAAAAATTTACTTATAAATATTAAGAATGCGAATGAACTCACGTGACGTGCAATTAACAAAAAAAAATTGATTACCTTCTAAGACAACACAAATATTAAATTAAATCATTACTTCTGAACTTACAGTACTGTAGTTTCATTTAACTAGGGCAGAAAATATTATGGTTTTGTTCTTCTTATTGTAGTTCAGCAAATATTTTCAGAATTTAATAAGCACAAACATAGAGATATTTATGTATATTTAAATTTATCTATATTCTTATAAGATAAAATGTATGTAAGATAACGTTCCACAAATGTTATGTTTTCTTTAAATATAGTTTATTAAAATAAATGTAATCCACCGCTCTAGACGAGCGAGAAAAACTCGTCTCGCAAGGAATGGGCCAGGGGTTCGATCCATGGTTGGGATAAGTTTCCTGGATAAGGTCGTTACAGGTTTTTATCACCTACTAGCTAATACCCAGCATGCGCTGCTACGCCTAAATAAATGAAAATGAATGTGCTTTTATGTTTAGTTAAATAAGTAAAAGGAAACATGTATATCGTAATTATTTTTAGATACTCCGTGCTGTTTACCGGCGTTGTCCGGGAATCTACTTATCCCGATCTTCTTGGCATAAATGATCTGAAAGACAACAATTAATGCACTTCTTATGATTACTTGAATAAGTAAAATGAAAAATAATTATAAATGTATATCGTAATTATTTTAAGATTCCCCGTGCTGATTACCCGGTTTTGCCCGGGAATCTACTTATCTCGATCTTCTTGGCATGAATGATCTAAAAGATAAAATTCGTTATTGTGAGTTATCCGTAAAAGAATACCCGTCATGTGCTGCTATGCTTGCACAGGAATCTAAACGTACTTGTCTCGATCTTCTTGGTATCAATAAAAGACAAAAATGTTTATTGTGAGTTATCCGTAAGAGATAAACATATTCTGTCGCAGACTTTTTTGTAGAGATTTTTGAGATATTCAATTCTCTGTACATTAATTTTGTGTATATGTTATGGTTTAGACAGCGTAAGCCATTTAACCGCCCAAAGAGCTACTTTTTTTCACGTTTTCCACTATATAGGGCGATTTTTAAGGGTGTAGGAGTTGAGTATGACAACTCTCTTATAACCTATGTTCATTCCGGGGATCTCCTGAACATTTTGCAAAAAGCCCCATCACAATCGGATCAACGGTGTGGCCGCGCATAAAATACAAACAAACAAACATTCATTTTTATATTGTTTATTTTTTATTATTTCACTCACCTCATACTTCATAATTCATAGCAGACCCAGGGTTTCTTCACATCATTTGTGACATTTTCAAGGCTGTGTCACGTTCACAACTTAATTCATTTTTATATATTAGATAAGACAAATATATCATTCAAATCAACCTATCATGTTTGCCTTGTTTAATATGAATGTATGAGTGAATGGTATGTTGGTGTTTTCTGTGTGATGGCCCTGACACTGAGCTAATCATTCATCTGAGAAGGCTTCCATTTTTTTTTCGTGTGGTCAATAGAATATGTATGTAATCCTGAGTTTAAAATTCTCTCCTGATAGATCGTGTCCCTGTAAGACCCAGGAGGCCGTGAGACATGTAATCCTACTTATAAACAGAATATATATAATGAAATTCGGGTAATGTGGACCCTTCTGTTTGAGTGGACCCTGTTAATATCTTCTTTAATTGGAGTTGCCCTCGAACAGAAAATATTTTAACTTCTTCCCCTGAACAACTTTGACGGGTTCAAGGCCAGTTTCTTTTATAATTAAATAATCAATTGAGTTGGTGTTTACTTGATGAAAATCCACATTTATTAATTAAATAAAAATAACACGTAGTTTTATTTGATTTTCATATTTTATAATTTTATAATTTGTGGGAAGAAGGGTTTATTTATGATATTTAAGAAAATTACCACTTTAAAAGTTTTTCAAGCTAAGAATCAATTCTTAATTTCTGCTATTGAATATTACAAATGTTGATAAAACTCGTAAATATATTATATTATGTAGATGCTGTTTTAATATACTGACGGGTTTGGTTTGACATTATGTGACATGGCGGCTGTATAAAATAATTAAACATAACAAAGTAATTCGGTTAATGTGGACCCTCCACGAGTACTTGGGTCCACTTTACACGAATACGTATATTTTATCAATGAGTATGCTATCTGTAAAAACCTGGTTGAGTGGTAGACAAGGCCTTAAGGTCTTAACTATACCAGGTAAAATAAAGCTATTATTATTATTATTATTATTATTATTATTATTATTATTATTATTATTATTATTATTATTATTATTATTATTATTATTATTATTATTATTCACTTGATTAGTCTTATTTAATATCCTTGTAATTTTTCTAAACCCAAAAAACTGTCGCTTTCTGCAGTTGAATGACGTGTGAATGTTATAATCAACAATAATGTTTCAAAACATTAAATAAATATCAGCGCTTTTTAATTATCCATCCATAGTAATTCTGCCCGAAGGCAGGTCCTTCACTGCAAGCATAGCATTTTCATGCTATGCTTGCAGCTTTACTAGGGAATATTATAACGAACATTATAGGTTATTAATTATTTTTTTAGGAAACAACTCCGTAAAATCATTATTTAAAAACACAATTATTGAATACACAAATTTAAAATGTGTAGTTCGACGGAATCTGTTCATTATTTGTTATATTCAACGTATTTGTTAGAGAGTCAGTCACTGCAAAATAATGTCTGACCTTTTCAGAATATTAAAAGGAGGAGTTTTTTTTAAATATGATAAACAGAAGTAGATAAATATCGAGGTGAAACACGGCTGTGATTGGTTGTAAAACAAAATTCATTGAAACGTGATTGGTCATTGAATCCCATTTCGGGCATGAGTTAAAAATTTTGGTAAACTCATTATTCATATTAATATTAATTAATATTATTTTAAGTCAAGTAATATTCCCAACACTTACATTGATTACATTGTATATGAAAACTTACTTATTGTGAATTTTCAGACCTGATTTAATTAAAATAATTAAGTCAATTGAAATTTTACATACTGTACCGTAAATTCCTATTGCTATGTTCTCGATATTCTTCACAAAAGCTGCACACCGGATATTTGTCCTTAATCGCTTGAATTAGAACTTGAACTAACATATTCTGTTTCACTGTCACTTTCTCCTAAATTAATAACTATATTCACAGTTAGATGACTATCTATCGACACGATTATCTGGCCAAACTGAATAATAATGATAATAATAATACTGTTATTATATATCTATTAATGGGGGCGCATTGGTTAAGGCACTGCGCTACAAGTCGGAAGATTGAGGGTTCGAGTCCCGGTGGGGTCAAGATTTTTCAAACTGACCCAAACCTTCTGGCGGCACGGGTCGACTCTGACTCTAAATCAAATGAGTACCGGGCACTTGTTTTGGTTTAGGCGGCCGTCACGCAGGGGTGACATCAAGTGCCAATTTTCCAGAAAAAGTGGGGGCCTTAACCTCCTACTACACCTGAGGCCTGTAGTGGGATCACTTTGCTTTACTATTTATCTATTAATACAATACTCGGCGGGCACAATGGTCTGATGGTTATGCTCCTTGCCTCCAGTCCCGAGAGTAGATGGATTTTTAGGAAGGAAAAATCCAAGGACAAAGTCCTCCGGGAGCAACTTTAAGCCGTGGGTCCCAAGTCTGAACATTTTCAGGTTCATAAAATAACATCAAACTAACTCACTGGCTCTATCGAACCGTAGGTTCATGGCCGCGGACATAAGCTCTCCATAATCCTTATCCTGAGCTAATGTTTTACCTCTGGAGAATTTTACCCCAGTGGAACCCATTTCCATTTTTTGACGGTTGTATTTTTACGGTGAAAGATCATCACTCTTTCGACAAAAATGTACTTATTTCGTCTGGCGTATCGCCTTCGACCTGTCCGGCATGGGTAACCCTTTCGGCAGCAATGCTACCGCCGCGACGCGCCGGCATAGCTCTCGGGGTCATTTAAGCACGCAAGCCACTCCACCACGACAAGATGATGATACCATGGAAGAACCTGAAGTGTGAATAAAAGGCTTCTGTGCAAAATGTATACGCCCTTCGTCTATCCAGTAATACCTTAGTTGCCTATTAGATGTCCCATTGAGGCGATGTGCTAAGCTTATGCCACTCGTTGATATGTGTGGGTAAATAAGCGTAAATAAATTAGCTTGATTAAGAAACTCCCGCTAGAGAGCAGGTGTGTACGCACACGAGACGAATGGGGTATATAAATATAACAATACAACAAAGTTAAAGATAATTAAAATTAAACCTAATAAAAATATATATACACAAAGGTAGAACATACTATAAATGAAAAAAATACCATTTTTATTAAATAAATAAATAAATAACAAATTATAAATTGTTTAAAAATGTTATTAGTGAATTTTCTGCCAGTTAGTTAATAAACAAAATTAATGTTTTTTTTTATGAAAGAAGTTATCTTTTATCAGTCTCTGATATAGGTGGAAGAGAATTCCATGTTCTAGCAAGAGGAACTATAAAATATTTTGAGAAAATAAGTAGTGTGATGAAGAGAATGTGCTAAAGGGATCGTGTGTCTAATTTATGTGCATCACAGAGTCCACAGATGCGGTCTAATAAATAATTAGGAAATTACGTGTGTACGTTTATAGAGAAGAGATAGGGATTGGACGGTTCTACGATCTTGTAGATATGAGAACTGTTCCATTAAACACAACTGTATAACGTCACCTTACTTCTAAAACCACGTAATTCAAATTTAACAAAATTTTCATAAAAACATAAAAACATTTTTAACATTGCTTATTATTTTGCAACTATGTTTCTAATGTCCTATCTTGAATGTTTAAATTCAAAAGAAAACATTTTTTAAACAGATTTTCATCCACACCATGTCCTCCGGCCCTCTTGCGTTTCTTCTTATTTCTTAACATAATTACAGAATAATAAGCAATGTCAAAAATGTTTTTATGATCTCTTGAAAAATTTCTTAAATTACACTTACGAGGTTTTAGAAGTAAGGTGATGATATCTAATATATTTGAGACTGAAAGTATACTATTTTGATATCTAATATCTTTGAGACTGAAAGTATACTATTTTGGGATTGAATGTAAATACGTGTACCGTTAGGCTACCCGCAGTGAAAGGGATGAAATTTGTCTTATACTCATCGAAAGTCATGTGTCAACTGACAAGGAAAGTACTTATGTTGGACCAGTTGGATTGTAACAAAAGTTGGAGGATATGTTAATTCATTGACATTAAATATGATGACGTTAGTCATTTTGCTGCAAAATTAATAAAACTCGTGTTATTTTTCATTAAAAGTGTATAAAACACTGGCTCTTCCAACTCTTTTGTATGGTAGCGAAGTATGGACGTTGAAACAGAAGGATATACAGAGACTTAGATCTGCTGAAATGAGATACCTTCGGAGGACTGCAGGATACACACTACTAGATCACAAAAAAATGAAGACATCTTAGAAGAATTACACATGGAACCTTTAGAAAACAAAATTTATGATTATAAGTCAAGATGGATGCAACATGTTCATCGAATGGAAGATCACAGAATACCCAAACAAATGTTAAGATATCAACCTGCAGGAAGAAGAAGACCAGTTCGTCCACTCAAAAGACTTTTGGATGGTGTTCCTCTTGAGGCCGAAACAGGTCAACAAATGGCATAAATTCGTGAATGTACTATGATGATGATGATGATGATGATATTTGTCATTAAATTTCAATCGCGTCATTGAACGGTTCGTAACGGCACGGTTGCTCATTGCAGCTGGTTTCAAGAACGAGTGTAGCAGTGGGGCGAAGAACGTAAATATTAGTTTCCCACCTTGTTAACATCAATAACTATTTTTGAATACCGTATACAGATAGCAGAGCACTGTGTAGGGCCTACGTTTTGTTATTTGAAATTGTACTTACAATGTATTGAGCTTTTTTTTGTTTAAATAGAAACAATTAGTAGGATATACCGCACGAATACTCCACTGCGGGAGTGGAAAAAAAAATTCACACTCCAGTGCGCTGCACTTCAAATAACCGTGCCGCTCCGTTGCAACATTTATTTCGTTAGTTTATATATCTCTCCCCGTCCCTTATTGTTCTTTCCTCTTTCACCACACTATAATTTTCTATTCTCTTCTCTTCACCACACTATAATTTTCTATTTTTATTTGTTTATTTTATTTTTTCCAAATGTTTTACTTATTTATTTTGTCATATACCAATGTTAAGCCTTTTTTTCTATTTTCTTGTTCCTTATTTTGTTAAATATTATGCATACTATTGAATTTGCAGTGAAATGACTAATATCACGGTGTTCAGTATCCTTCATTCAACATATCTTCCAATTTTTGTTACAATCCAACTGGTCCAACATAAGTACTTCCCTTGTGAGATGAAACAAGTTCTAATTCTCTCTATCCATGTCTTCTTGTGTCTTCCTCTTTTTTTCCTCCGATTTGGAATCCACTCCAAACTCCTAACTGGTAATCTATCTTCATAATCCTCTTCACGTGTCCAAACCATTGTAATTGTTTATTACCCACAAATTGTATAATTGTTTCATTAAAGTTAATTTCTTCTCGGATAATACTGATTTCGATCGTGTCAAATTTAGAGCAACGTGCAGATATTCTTAAAAATTAATTTACGTATTACAATATTTAAGTAAAGTAAATTATACAATTGCTGGAGTTCGGAATTCCTAAAAAGTTAGTTAGACTTATACGAATGTGTCTAAATGGCTCAACGAGTAGGGTGCGTGTAGGCAAACAGTTTTCAGACACTTTTGAAATCCAGAATGGGTTGAAGCAAGGAGATGCACTATCTCCTCTACTATTTAATTTTGTACTAGAGCATGCCATTAAATCTTTAGAGAATGAGGAAGGCTTACAACTGAATGGTATTAATAAGCTGTTAGTTTATGCTGATGATGTAGTACTACTGGCCGATAGCGAGGAGATACTAAAGGCCAACACGCACACACTATTGAGTAACACTAAGAAATTAGGACTGGAAGTAAATATCAGTAAAACTAAATATATGGTCACACGTAGAAATACATTATATAATGGAAATGGACAGCTAATGACAAATGAGGGAAATTTTGAGGAATTGGCTGAATTCAAATACCTAGGAACAATAATCACAAATAGGAATGAGATGCACAAAGAAATTAAACATAGGCTCAATTCTGGAAATGCGTGCTATTATGCATTGCAGAGACTTTTGATGTCCCAACTCCTTTCAAAAAACGTTAAGCTGAAATATATAAAACTATTATTCTACCAGTTATATTATATGGGTGCGAAACATGGACTCTTACTTTAAGGGAGGAAAGGAGATTACGAGTATTTGAGAATAAAGTTCTTAGGAAAATTTTTGGACCAAAGAGAGATGAACAGACAGGTGAATGGAGAAGACTACATAACAATGAACTACATGGTCTTTATAGGAAGCCAGATATAATAAGAACTGTTAAGTCCCGTAGACTGCGATGGGCAGGACATGTTGCGCGTATGGGGAATGAAAGACGTGCATGGAAACTTCTTGTAGGAAAGCCAGAAGGAAAACGCCCAGTTGGTAGACCAAGAATGAGGTGGGAGAACAACATTAACTATGATTTGAGGGAAGTAGATTATACAGGGAATGATTGGAAAGCATTAGCTCAGGATAGGGATGTATGGAGAGCTTATGTCCGTGCGGCCATGAACCTACGGGTTCGATAGTGCCAGTGAGTAAGTAAGTAAGTAAATTATACAATAGATAGGCTACAATATAATCCTTATATAAGAATGTTGATTTATTCTAAATGTAATGGAAAAAGTAGAAAATATAAGAATTTAAATGAAAATAAACTACTAATGACATAGAGTACATCTAAATTTCATTGTTTGACGAGGAAAATTAATTATCCGCCAATAAATAATTGTATAAAAATGTCAATTGTGCAGTGACCCTAGATATATTGAGGGAGGGAATTCCAGAAGCGAGCAGTGGCTACTGTGGCAAAGTAAAATGTACATCATTCTTGTGAAGAAGTATGGATAGTAGACAGGGGTCGGTTTCACCAACAGAGGTAACTGTATTACGCCAGTTTAAGCTATGCAGTTACCTCTGTTGGTGAAATTGACCCCTAGTATTAAATGACATGAGCTATCCCTACAATGAATCAGCGCCAATATACATGACAACGAAATGTTAGAAACTAACTAACCATCTCTTTGGCATTATCAAACTCGAAGGTTCATGTCCACGCGGACATAAGCTCTCATCACATCCCTATGCTGAGCTAATATGGGCTATTCAGAAACAGGGAACAGACATCAAACATTTATTTATTCCAAACTACAGTACATATAAACACAATTCCAACGTTCCTGGAAAGAGAAAAGTTCAAATTTCATTATTTTATGCATTCTATATGAGCACCAAATGTCACACGACAAATATCAAAACGGTGGCTCGTTTCTTGCCACTGACGAATCAGCTAGTCTCTAGTTATCGAATTCAGAGCTTCAACAATTCGATGTCACAGATTTTTAAGAGTGTCGGGCATAGGGAGAATAAAAGCAGGGTCTTTTACTTAACCCCACAGATAAAAATCACACGGGGTTAGGTCGGGTGACCTCGGGGGCCACCGGTATTGAAGTTGAACTGCTCCTCCCCTTCCAATCCAATGTCCTGTTGTGTTGCCATTTTAATACAAACAATCAACATGACAAGCAACAACGGCAATGCGGCCGTGATCAGAACTTCAAACTTTTCTCTTTCCAAGAACGTTGGAATTGTGTTTGTATTTTTTGTAGTTTGGAAGAAATAATTGTTTGAAGTCTGTTCCTTCTTTCTGAATAGCCCTATATTTTCCAGTCATCCCCTGTATAATTTACCTCCCTTAAACATGGTTAACGTTATTCTTCCCTCTCATTCTTGGCCTGCCTGCTGTGCGCTTTCCCTCTGGGTTTTAGAAGAAGTTCTCATGGTTTAAACTTTCTTTTTATTTTCCTTATTATTTGGTGAACATATTTACAGATTATAACTAAATCTTGTCATATGTCCTGCCTATCACAGTCTACGAGATTTAATTTAAAGCATTTGTCATATATTCCCTATAGTAATGCCCGCTAGGAGATCCGATGATGTGGAAAATAGTATTTCAGTGGAACTCATGTCCACGTTTCTTCGCGGTTGTGTTTTTACTTTTTCTACCAATGCACATTTTTTTCTGGATTATCTCCTTTGACTTGTCCGGTATGGGTAACTGTTCTGGCAGCAATGCTACCGCCGGCATAGCTCGCAGGGTCATTTAAACACGCGCCCTCCACTACGAACAACTAGATATCATCTAGGAGTGGGGGCGAGGGCGAAATGTTATATAATATATTTAATATATATATTTAACTGAATATGATCTTAGGTGAGTTCAGGAAACGTAACGATAAATTTGCCGTATTCTCCACTTTTCAGAATAAAGGTTCTGCCACCCGCACAGGATCTTCAGTTATTCTATTTAACAGGTTTTAAATGTATACATCATATTCCTGTGCCCAGTATTAAGTTTTGATTCTCTTCCGCCATTCATCTCTATCCTTCCAGTCACCATCCTGCAGTCCCCTGTCCTTCATCAAATTCCTGATTCTCTCCATCCATATCTTCTTAGGTCTCCCTCTTATTTTCCTCCGATTTGGAAACCGCTCCAAACTCCTAAGTGGCAATCTATTTTCATTCATCCTCTTCACGTGTCCAAATCATTGTAATTGTTTATTTCCCCAAAATTGTATAATTGTTTCGTTAAAGTTCATTTTTTCTCGGATAGTACTGTTTCTGGTCCTGTCTAATCTTGAGCATCGTGCAAATCGTTTTAAAAAATCAATTTCTTTAGATTGCAATTTTGACTTTAATTTGGTATTCATAGTCCACGTTTCTGCTCCATAGGTCATTGAACTTCTTACTATTTATTTATAAATACAGATTTTAGTTTCAGTTAATTTTGCTATAAGAAATAAAGTTCTTAGAAAAAATTTAGACGAAAGAGAGATTAACAGACAGGTGAATGGAGAAGACTAAAAACAGTGAACTACATGGTCTTTATAGGAAGCCAGATATAATAAGAACAATTAAGTCTTGTAGACTGGACAGGACATGTTGCACGTATGGGGAATGAAAGACTTGCATGGAAGCTTCTTGTAGGAAAACCAGAGGGAAAACGCCCAGTTGGTAGACCAAGAATGAGGTGGGAGAATAACATTAACTATGATTTGAGGGAAGTAGATTATACAGGGAATGATTGGAAAGCATTAGCTCAGGATAGGGATGTATGGAGAGCTTGTGTCCGCGCGGCCATGAACCTACGGGTTCGATAGTGCCAGTGAGTAAGTAAGTATAAGAAATGTATTAAGTGCACAAAATCCCTAATGTGGAGATGTGCTATAGGGAATTAAGTTCATGATTGGAAATTCCACAGTGTTATGATAATATTTGCTTCCTAAATAATTTTTTGTTTCTAAGATAATTTTTAATGTAGACAAGAGACATCTGGTTTGGCAGTCGTAATTATCTTATCACTAAGGAATTTCCTTTTAAGTAATTAATGTGGCACAGCGAAATGCCATAATAATGACTTCATTCAGAAGCTGTATTTATGAGTGCAGATTTCATTGTTTATGGTGACACAGGAAATTTAGAAGAAAATCGTAATATTAGTCATCCGTGAGTTCTTGACGTTGAAGATAATTCATTATTATAGCGGTTTTCACGTCTAGAATATAGCATTGTTCTTATGGAGCAATTCTTGCCAATAAACTTATAATTTTATGTGAGATTGATTTATTAGTTAATTCATTGAAATAAATAATTTAGTATAGTTTCACATACAAATTTACCAAGAAGGTGAGTGCCCGATTTATGGAAAAAATGCCATTATGGAAAGTAATTATCACGCACATATTTAATAAAGTTAGGGGATGAACTCAATTACCGGAACAACAACTAGCGGAGATGCCATTGAACTATCCTCTTTCAACGAAACTTGGAGATAATTATATTTCCATCTCTGTCACTCAGTCTACGGCCTCAATTGGCAACGGCATTCCCATAAGAGCAATAATATTTTCAAGACATGAAAAACGTTGTAGATGAATTCCAAGCGTTACCGAAAGAAATGCATTTTATCTTCAATGGTCATCTCGATAGTTATCAACTTTATTCAATGACGCATTTTAACATTTCAGGTCATTAGCGTCACTATTCAAATCTGCCCCTGAAAAGGCTCAGTTATCTCTTACTTTTTCAGGTTTGAGGTTCTTGTACTGCATAAGGGTCCAGGGATTTACTCCTCTTTCGAAATAAACTTTATTCAGGATGTTTACGCCCTTAAAATTCCATCGGGGTTGAACCCGCGAATCGCAGAAGTAGAGACGGGCATGTTAACGATTAGTTCGTCAGGACCAACTCTCTGATTCTCGTAATTTTCACGTGGTCTACACGCGTTCTTCTCTTTGATCGGACACGTTAACTAGGATATTGTACGATAATTATCATATTCCAATACTAAATACACGGATGATGATCAGAAATTCTAAGCCAAGTAAGTATTGAGCTTGTACATTTTAATCAGATTAGATTGGCATAAATTTAAAAATCATATAATGGAACATTTCGTCATGTTTCAATATGTTTCGATCTAATGTTCACTTATAAAATTCTAATTAATGATTTTGATGATAGTTAATAATAATAATAATAATAATAAGCAAGACGTAGTGGTTAAAGCACTGAGCTACAAGCCGGAGGGTCGAGGGTTCAAGTCCCTTTGGGGTCAGGATTTTTAAACTGACCCAAACCCTCTGGCGACACTATGGCCCTGGGGTCGACTCAGCCTCTAACGGAAATGAGTACCAGACGCTTGTTCTGGGGTAAAGGCGGCCGTCACGCAGGGCTGACAACCCGGCTGACATAAAGTGCCGATTGTCTAGATAAAGTGGGAGCCTTAACCTCCCACTACCCCAAGGGCCTCCGGGCCTGTTGTGGGATCACTTCTTTTAATGATAATAATAATAATAATAATAATAATAATAATAATAATAATAATAATAATAATATAATAATAATAATAATAATAATAATAATATATTTTTTAATACAGGCTTTCCACTTATAGCAGATTGCCCTTGATTCCTGTTTTCCAGAGATTCCTATCTTCCCATTGACCATCTTCCATACCCCCTCTTCATCATGGTATCTTATATTCCTTCATACCATGCTCTTCTACTTCTCCCCCTGTTCCTTCTGCCTGGTACCATCCAATCCAACACCTGTTTAGGCCACTGGTCTTCCGACATCCGTTGTACATGTCCATACCACTGTAGAGCTCTCTTTGTTATCCTACCGATAACAGTTTCTTGTGCATCCATTTCTTGTCTGATATATGTATTTCGAATATGTTGTAGCTTGGATGTTCTCATACTTCTCCGTAATCCATACATTTCTGTCGCCAAGATTCTTTTCTGCATCCTCTCATTTATTGTCCAGCTTTCTGATCCATATGTAAGTATACTTTCTATTATTATCTGTATAATCTCTTTTTGTTTTGTTTTTCTGGTCAAATTTCTATTCCATAAAAGACCATTCAGGGGTCTAATCGCCTTCCTTGCACAATTTACTCTGTTAATAATATATTTTTCACAAGTACCAGATGTATCTATTATAGATTCAAGATATTTAAATTCTTCAACGCGTTTAATTATCATATTATTTATTTGCAGGTCTTCTCAATTTCCTCCGATTACCATATATTCTGTTTTAATATAATCTATCTTCAGTCCACCTACCTCAAATGCAATCGACCAACTTTCTGATCATATATTCTATATCTTCTTTATCTTGTCCTATTATAATCTGGTCATCAGTGAATAATAAATTGTGCAGTAAATGACCATTAATGTTGATTCCCATTCCCCTATATGACTTATTCCATTTCATTAATACATCTTCTAAATATATCTTGAACAATGTTGGTGACATCCCGCATCCTTGTCTTAATCCTTTTGTTATATCAAATTCTGGGATACTCTATTTTCAACCTTAATATTTGCTTTAGAATCATACATTCTTTTTATAAAATGTACAAGAGATTTTAATAATAATAATAATAATAATAATAAATAATAATAATAATAATAATACTAATAATAATAATAATAATAATAAAAGTCCACCGCTGTGGTCTCAAGGTAGCGTGCTGCCTTGTCACGCAGCGGGCCCGGGTTCGAACCCCGGTCGGGACAGTTTTTCTGGGTGAGGTTTTTATCGGGGTTTTTCCTCACCTATAAGACAAATGTCAGGAAAACTTTAAGGCCCAAACGGTCCCCGGAATCATAAGGCCACCACAATCATCATCATTCATATTCATCTTAGATTAAGCTTAGGATTAGAGACTCTCCTGGCGCACCACTATCATCATCATCACCCATCATATCATCGGGGCAACGTAACCCCGCCTTCCAGGCGCCTCAACCTCAGAAGTGGGTTACAAGTACGCCATGCCAGGAGAGAACACCAGGAAAGTTGAAAGACAACCTGGGGCTTTTGCAAGAATAAATAAATAAATAAATAATAATAATAATTAATAACAGAAATAATGAATTTTTTAATGTTAAAATCGGTATTATATAGAGATAAACAGCTATTTTGAAATATTGTACAGAGTTCTTAAACATTATGAGCTATTCAATAAACTAGAATACAATATCAATATGAACGGGTCTGGGAACTTCATACTATAAAGTAGGTCATTTAAAATTATATCTCAAAAAAGAAAGCGAGAAACAGTTTTATTAACTAATAATGAAAGAAGTGATAATGCAACTTTTTATGCTGTAATGTGACAGTTTACTACATGCATCGATGGTAATTGTTAAATGTAGATGAAAGACCAAAGAGAGATGAACAGACAGGTGAATGGAGAGGACTACGTTACAGTGAATTACATGGTCTTTATAGGAAGCCAGATATAATAAGAACAGGTAAGTCTTGTATACTGCGATGGGCAGGGCATGTGGCACAAACAGGGAATGAAAGACGAGCATGGAAGCTTCTTGTAGGAAAACGCCCAGTTGGTAGACCAAGAATGAGGTGGGAGAATAACGTTAACTTTGATTTGAGGGAAGTAGATCATACAGGTAATAGACCCAATTGGAAAGCTCAGATAGGGATGTATGGAGAGCTTATGTCCGTGCGGCCATGAACCTACGGGTTCGATGGTGCAAGTGAGTTAGCTAGTTAGTTACGAGTAGTTAGATGAAAATACAAGTGTAAAATTGCATTGAAATTTCAGAAAAAAATATGATTTTTTATTTTTTAAATCCCTTTGCAATGTGGATAAAGCTTCATTTTTAATTATGGAAGTTCAAAATTGTTTTTATACTAATATTTCTTATTATAAAGATTTATAATGTAATGTAACTAAACTCCATGGTGTGATAGGTCGAAACCCCTGGGCTATCAGCAGACTGCTGTCTCACATCCACACGTGTAAATCACAGAGATGGACGATCATCCAGCCAGTACAAGAGTATCATGCGATTAGCATGTCGGGTCTCTCAGCCGTTGTAGCTGGGTTTCTTAACCAGGAGCCGCTACTTATTGTAGCTATTCAACTTCCTCAAGAGCTGGGTGGATCACCTGTCCCATACTGGCCGAAATTCCATCAGAAAATTTCTTCCCCATGGGAATTTGAACGAGCGCACGTCGCATTACATCTGTAAGGCATCATGCCTTCAACCGCTTGACTACAGGGTGGAACACACCCACAAAGACACACACCCAAACACACACACACACATATTATATATATACAATTCAAGATTATTTGTGTCGAATTTCAAATCTGGGCGTAAAGGACCGACAAATTTTGCTTAGAGGCCTTTTTTGTTCAGACTTCAGGCAGGTTCTTTTACGTGCCATAAATATATGGCACGGTAACACGGCTGTAGCTCCCTTCCGAAGGAACCCATGCCCAGTATTTTTATGCCCTGAAAAATGCATTTTTCCAGCCTGATTTGAACAAACCTGTGAACCACAGAAACAAAGGAAAACATGGTAACAATTAAGATCAACTATATATATATATATATATATATATATATATATATATAAAGACCTTTTTTAACCGCATAGTTCACTGACAGATCATGAATACGTTATCAAATAAAAATCTTCACACAATGTTAGGAATGTGAAAATCTCACGCAATTAAAACATGATTTTGTATTCTATTTTTACATACTCTAAAATGTTTACAAATACATCTGTTATCTCACGAGTTTAATGAATCATCAACTGCGCGAATTGTTTTTTCTCTTGTAATTCCCTAATATAGACAAGTTATTCCGTCTCGTGTAATTTTTTTGTAGACCGTAATAGTTCTTTCAAGATTGCGACATGAAAGGAAGATGATGATTATCTCTCGTGCAATCTTATAACAAAAAGGGGTTTCCCATGGCAACGTCTGTAACACTCAGCTAGCGAGTTGCTTCTGTCAGCAACGCTTCAAACTCGTATTCGGGTCTTCCCGAGTTCAAATCTTGCCGCAGATCAATCTATATGTATATTTTTCTTAAATTTTATTTACTAGGTTTTTAACTGTTTACAACCGTTTCCTGTGCCCAATGTTAAGTTCTGATTCTCTTCCTCCATTCATCTCTATACTTCCAACCACCATCCTGCAATCCCCTTTCCTTCATCAAATTCATAATTCCCTCTATCCAAGTCTTCTAAGGTCTCCCTCTTCTTTTTCTCCTATTTGGAATCCACTCCAAACTCCTAAGTGGCAATCTTTCTTCATTAATCCTTTTCACATGTGCAAACCATTGTAATTGTTTATTTCCCACAAATTTTATAATTGTTTCGTTAAAGTTTTTTTTTTTTTTTCCTCAGTCTATAAAGTCTATGCTGGGTTGAAATTTCAATTACAGGTGACCAATTTCATCTTCTTCTTAAATGGCTCTACAATCCCATGTGGATCTTCGCCTCATCCACTGACCTCTTCTACTCTTCTCTGTCCTCTGACCTCATCTTCCGACTTGTGATCTTTCATTTCTTCATGTCAAAAGCACACAATTCCACAACTTGGATTTGGGTCTGCCTCTCCCGTCCCTTCCTTGTGGTTAGTTTACAAAAACTTGATGAGCCACTATTTTGCTATCCATTCTATTTGCATTACCTATCTATTTCAATCTTGCAATTTTTATCATTATACTATGCTCAAGTCCTTATAAATCTGTCTTAATTCCAAATTTTGCGTCTTCCCTACGCAAATCATGCAACTATTTTTTCTACCGAGGCTTCCCTAAAATAATGTCTTATTCAAGCATTAGCCTCCTCAATTGTTATTTGTGGTTATCTCAAAATCACTGAAAGATTACACTGAGCAACAAAAAAAGAAACTTTTTTTTTGTCCCAGAAAGAAAAATATGTGATTCTGATAGTATCGTTTCTACTGAATTCAAATATGATATCGGGTTTTCTCCATCACGCAAGGTTTCCGAGAGACAGGAATTTATAATTTCAAACACTTTAATATTTTCTACATTCGTAACTATACAATATTCGAACATTCGGAATCACCTAGAAAGTAAGAAATTACGATTTTCTGCTATATTCGCCTGTGGAGCATCCCTCTTGATGGTCCAACAATAATCGGGCAGCATATTATGATTTCATTTGCCTTGATATCTCTTTTCCATAGCTGAAATTTCCTTAGTTAGCTCATTTGGTTTTATTTTACAATGGACAATGAACGAAAAAAAAACTTTTATTAAAAAAATTATTATTTAAATCCATTAATTGAAACTGAAATAAAGTAAAAACTGTGGGTGATGGAGAAATTCCGAATACATATTTGAAAACAGGATAAAAAACTGCATTAAGTACAACTATTGGTACTCCTGAGACAAAAATCATGTTGACAAGAATAGAATAGTTCTATCAACACCCTGTTGATTAAGAGAGGAGTAGCTCCTCTTCACTGATATTCCTTTGTACTCTCACTCTACTTAATTTTATATTCTTTTTTAGTTTATTTTGATTATGAATTACATTTTAGACATATCAACTTTTACTTCTCCCTATATTTTGATCCATTTCATAATTCAATAAAAATTAATCACGGAGCGAGTTGTCTCAAGTAGGTCAAATTTACGGGGACTATCAACATTAAATCCCCCCCTTTCTCTATTTTTTAGATTTCCTCAAATTCGTTTTCGTTTCCAATATTTTTTAAAGAATGTATATCCCTATTTCCATTGCCCGCAATTTTTCAAAATGCCGAGGTCACAGTGAATTAAATCTGTTCTCATAAAAAATAATGTTAATATAGTTGGAGAGAAAATGTTTCATCTCCCGACCTAGGTATAAATTCTTATATCTAACTAACTAACTAACTAACTGGCTTTATTGAATTACGAGGTCATGCGGACGTAAGCTCTCCATAAATCCCTATCTTAAACTAATATTTTCCAATCATCCCCTGTATAATTTACCTCCATCAAATTAAAATTGTTATTTTCCCACCTTATTCTTGGCCTACCTACTGGGTGTCTTCCCTGTGATTTTTCTAAAAAAATCTTCCGTGCCTTCTCTCATTTCCCATACGTACCACATGCCCTGACCATCGTAATCTAGAAGACTTAACTTTTCTTATTACATCTGGTTCCCATAAATATCATATAACTGACTGTTATGTCGTCTTCTCTATCCATCTGTGTATTTCTCTTTGGTACAAACATTTTTATAAGAACTTTTTTCTCAAACAATCGTGGCATTTTTTCCTCTCTAAAATTAAGAAACCGTGTTTTGCATCCATATAATTTAACTGGAAGAATAAGCGTTTCATATATACTTTAGTTTGTTTTTTTTAAGCAGTTGGGATGACAATAGTCCCTGTAATGCATAATATTTCACTTGAGCCTATGTTTAATTTCTCTCTGCACTTATTGCTATTTGGAATTATTATTCGTAGGTAGGCTATTTGAATTCAGCCACTTCTTCAAAATTTCCCTCATTTGTTATTAACTGTCAGTTTCCATTATATAATGTAGCCATTAATTTATTGATATTTGCTTCAATTTCCCGTTTATTTGCGACACTTAATATAATATCTCTGTCATTTCTTCATTATTGCCAAATAATTCTACACCATAAGCATATACTAACACCTTACTAATATCATTGAGTTGTATATCTTCTTTATCCTCTGTCTAAGGATTTTATTGCAAGCTCTACAACAAAACTGAATAGTAAATGGGATAGTGCATTGCCTTGCCTTTATGTTAATTAAATTAATTAAAATGTATAGTCTGGAAGCATTAATTTTCAAATCAGAACACCTGAACTAAATTTATTTCAGCAATTAAGATGACTTTTATTATTCTGAGGGCCAAATGTGCAATAATGCAAGGTAAACAAAACTTATCTCACATTTAAATGCCCTAAACTGTTAGTGATTTTGATCTTGGCCTAATTGCATACAAAGTATGACATTGGTTGGAAACTAAAAGTCTGTTTTCTGTAAAATTTTATAATTTCAAATTCCATCCATCCATAGTAATTCTGCCCGAAGGCAGGTCTTTCACTGCAATCATAGCATTTTCTTGTTATGCTTTGCAGCTTTACTATGGAATTATAGGTGTGGTAGCTTCCCGTTGCTTTCCACGCCGGTGAAGGATGATGATGACCGGATGATTTTTCGGGGACCATTGGGCCCTAAGCTTCCTGACATTTGTCTTACAGGTAAGGAAAAACCCGAAAAACCCTCACCCAGGAGCGTGTCCCGAACTCGGGCCCGCTGCGTGACAAGGCAACACGCTACCTCGAGACCACAGCGATGGACAATTTCAATTTAAGGCTTTTTAAATTATGGAGGCAGAACTAATATCAACCCTCCATGGTATCTTTACCTTGTGGTGGTGGAGTGGCTTGCGTGCTTAAATGATCCTGAGAGCTACGCCGGCGGTAGCATTGCTGCCGATAGGGTTACCCATGCCGGACTGGTCGAAGGTGATAAGCCAGACAAAAAAAGTACGTTGGGCGAAAGAGTGACGATCTTTCACCGTAAAAATACAACTGTCAAGAAATGCGGACATGGGTTCAACTGGGGTAAAATTTTCCGGAGGTTTCCCCCATTCGGATCTCCGGGCGGGGACTACTTCAGGGAACCCATGCCAAAGACTCAAACACGGGGACATGTTCCTAGGAACATGGAATGTTAGAACTAATATCAATGCGCCAGTTCCCTTCATAGTATGAATCACCATGAACACTCCGGGTTGAACATCAAACATATTCCGTCCTAATGCGATTAAGTAATTAATGTATATAACTGCTCCCTCTATAGTAGTTTTAGTCGTGAATTACCCTGTACCGGAGCTCAATGGTAGGCAAGAGATCTCAGGGTTATGAACTCTTTATAAGCAAAAGAACAACGTATAAATGTACACTCAATTTTAACGAATCCAAGAACTCTTTATTTTCGGAGAAATACACTTTTGTTAATACAGTTACAAGTTTTATCTAAGAGTGGAGTCGATGAAATACTTAGAGGTCTGCACGTGCTCGAGTCAATATTTTTTTTTCCAAATGCTTAACGGACTATAACTTTAAATTTAACTATTTCTCGGACGAATCTAATATTAACACTGAATCGGAGATCGCGGTCTGCAGGTCTACGATGTTCCAACACTGAACACAGAGTCACTGAGAGTGATAGATAGTATTTTGATATAAGTTCTCGCTTATAAAGGCGGTGGCTCCTGTCATATTAATCGCTACAACCCATAAAAGATGGACATATACTGTCACGGACTTTTTTTTGTAGTTTTTTTTTAGATATCCAATTCTGTGTAGATTAATTTGGTGTATTCGTTATGGTTCAGACAGCGTGAGCCATTTAAGCATTCAAAAAAGATTTTAAAAATTCTATAACTCGATCGCAGCGCCACCTACTGGGTCCAATTGTGAATCTAAACCATCCAGGGACCCACTCAAACACACACAAAATTTCATTAAAATTGGTCCAGTCGTTTAGGAGTTCAGTGGCATACACCCATACTGAAGAATGTATATATATATATATTAGTAGTAGTAGTGGTAGGACTTTATTAGACTAAATGTAAGATACATCCAGTTTATTTATAAAATATGTGGTTCGCATGGGCAGCAAGCCGTACGTAAAGATAAGCCTATTTATGTACTCTAATTTAGGTTTGAGAGTATTTTATGAGGCCAAAAAGACTCGGGCCTCACAGTTTAAACTACCTCTCGGAGCACATGTTCCTTGAATTTTTCCGTCCTAAAAAAAATATATCCATCGACTCCGTTCGGATTTCAACCCGCTACCATAGGGACATGAGGCAATGAACTTAATCCCTGAAAATCCTATTTTAAGTACCTGAAATTAAATGTTATGTTCCTCAAACAACATTATAGTATGATTTAATTCTTACTTAACTAAATTATCTCATATTTTAGTGGTTGCAATTTTCTAGCCTATAAATGTGCATAAAAATTCAAGATTGACTTATAACTGACATAGACCAATTTTACCATATGAAACCTTACAAGCACATAAGAAATAAGTACTCACCTATGTGAATCTTGCGTACATTGTGTCGTGGTGAATTATAAATTCACAAATAAAAACACAAACGATGCGTAGTGTGGAATATTTTAACAAAGACTGCTCACAACTTAAGGAAATGATATGCTTCATTCTTCCCGGGATTTTCCGCCTTCCGTATCCTCACTTTACGTCAAATATTGTTATTGCATATCACACTTTTTCATTCAGTAGAACAAGATTAATATATATCCATCTCTTTCTCTCCTCATCCTATTATTTTCCATTATAATTCATGATCGCCTCCTCTTTCCTCCTCGTCTTCTCTCTCTTGCAAAATATTTCACTTTTTAAACTGACATCATTATAAATTTTCCCCACAATTAATATTCATACAGTTTGCGTTATTTCCCAGGTAAAGGTTTTGATTTAGTTTAACGTAATGTAGTGTTGTTTAATTGGTGCAATTCTTTTTAGCGAATTCCGACGAAATCGAGTTACTGAGATTGTTCTTGTGAAAATATTTTTGAAGATTTTTACAGACCCTCGCCGATCCTATCTAGTAAAAGTAAACGGTAAAGTGATTTCACTACAGGCTACATGAGACCCTTGGAGTAGTAAGAGGTTAAATCTCCCACTTTTTCCAGACAATCAGCACTTGATGTCAGCCGGGTTGTACTAGAGAATGCCATCAAATCTTTAGAGGATAAAGAGGGTGTACAACTCAATTGTAATAATCAGCTACTAATATATGCTGATGTGGTATTATTTAGGCTACAGTGAGGAAGTACTAAAAAGTAACACACAAATTGTATAGTAAATAACACTAAGAAAGTGGGATGGAAATGGATTTCAATAAATCTAAATATATGGTCATACGTAAAATATATTTACATTATCATAAGTAACGCCATAAGTGATTTCCAATTTATCTAAAGAATTTGGAAATCAAGAGTGGCATTTGTTAGGACTATTTAACGAATAAAATTAAGCTGTTTACTCACAAATCATTATTTAACTATAGTTATTTTAAAATATTTATATATTTAATGTAAACGGCGATGTTTGAAAACAAATGAGAAACGATAGGTACGCTTCATCTGCTTCTTTTGTTTATCACTGCAACCAGATCATACTATTTATTGCCAAAGGAACGCAATATTGTAAGAATGCTCTCTAGTGGAGAAAAAATGAAACACATCAAACTGTATATTAATTCATTTCTGATGTCGTATGATGTAAATATGACAATTATATTTTTTCTGGATTATTACCTGGGAAAAAATACATTTAAGAAAGTGCAAACAGTGGTTTCTTTTTCTGGTGGTATAATAAATTGCTACAAATATTTTTATATTAACTCCTGCAAGCGCTATGTGTTAACATCTATGCACTATATATACAATCTGGTAGCCGTATTTCTTACTGGCTCAGTCACTGCAAAATAATGGTCAGACCTGTTCAGAATATTAAAAAGGAAGAGCTTTATTAAATATGGTAAATTTAACACTGATAAATATTTCGTGAAACACGACTCTGATTGGTTGTAAAACAGAAATCATTGAAACGTGATTGGTCATTGACTCCCATTTGGGGCATGAGTTAAATAGTCAAAAAGAGGACATTCATTCCTGTATGATGTTGTGATTTTTCACACCTTGAAAAATAATCGCAGCCGATAAATTATGTTCGTTCCAAATCAGTTTTTTTTTTTTGAGAATTATGACGTTACTTCTTTTGATAGCATTAAATTTTAACTTCTCAGAGTTTCTACGCAGTACTTAAAAAAATATTGTAACTAACTGCCAACAGAAGTTCAGAGTTACCAATACTTATTTATTTCCAAACGGCAAGCACATCGATTAAAACATAATTCGCTCATCAATCTTCTGGCTTCACAATACCGCTTGGTCTCAGTGTATTGTTGTAGTCCAGGACAGGATTGAAAGCGAGCAATATTAATTTCAACATTAAGGGCACACAGCTTCCAGTTTAGGGACAACAGGATGCTATGTCCCTGTTATCAGAGTATCTCAACTCCTTCCATTCTTGGCCGGAATGGAATGTTGTCTGAGGAGATTTTCTAGTCTTCTAATAAGATCGTTCTGCGTTCCAATTCCTCGGTAAATTATCCCTTCATTTACTCTCTCTTTCTTTATTTTTTTTTTACTTATAATTTAAAGAATTGATATGACAGTTGTCTACTGAAGGGAAGGGGGACTATAGCTCCTCTTTCATTTAGTAAGTCTATTTGTTCATTACAGTATATTTGGCAAATCAGATGTAGGGTCTACCGATATATAGAGTCGTCAACCTGGTACTACACTAGTTTTCTTAGTTACCTAGTGTTCCAGATTTTATCGAATACCTGATTGGAATCCAAATAAAATTCCTATTTTTTTTATCCGTTATCGAATGCTTGATTGATATCCCCTGTTGTTTTCTTTTTTTTTTTTTGTATCCTTATTTATTCTAGTACAGCACTAGCACAGGTGGTAACATGCCTCCTGATTAGTGTATCGTGTATCCGATTTCGATGCCCGGCATAGCTTGAGAGTTTATTGTAAAAATATCTATCTCTGTGCAAGAAGGAATTTTAATCGCTATATTGTGTACCAGATGTATTAACTAACTCACTCACTCACTTACTGGCACTATCGAACCCGTAGATTCGTAGCCGCGCGGACATAAGCTCTCCATACATCCCTATCCTGAGCGAATGTCTTCCAATCATTCCGTATATAATCTACTTCCCTCAAATCATAGTCGATGTTATTCTCCCACCTCATTCTTGATCTACCAACTGGGCGTTTCCCTCTGGTAGATTCCCATCCGTGCCACATGTCCTGCCCATCGCAGTCTACGAGACTTAACTGTTTTTATTATATCTGGCTTCCTATGTACCAGATGTACAATAAATTAAATTACAAATGTCTTCGCAGCACATACGTTGAAAGTGGTAATTCGTCTGTCGAATAGAAACATCTAGTCTCCTGGTATTTTCGACATAAGTAGGCTATGTCTGGTATTGTCGCCTCATTATGATGGTTGTCCAGCGGCTCGCTTTGTTTCCCCGCAGCTATTATATATAATTAAATACAAAGATGCCGACTACCGCCGACTATAATAATTCCTCGTGTTAATAATTGTCAAGCATTGTCGCGGCACCCGCTTTTATATAATCATAGTGAGACGATAATACATATACCGGGTTCATATTCTTCTGTTTATCACCATCCCACTCACAATTACTTACTCCACTCCAAACTCCAAGCGCGACAGGCCTAGAAGGCCCTTTGTCTACCAGCCGACTGCTGGCCTCACGTCCACATGTGCTTATCACAGAGGTGGACGATCATAAGTCAGTGTAGGGGTGACACATGGTCAGCATGTCGGGTCCCCCAGCAGTTATAGCTGGACTTCTCAACCTGGAGTCGTTACTTATTGTAGCCACTCAAATGCTAGGTGGGCACCGGCCGAAATTCCATGAGAACATTTCTTCACCTATGGGGACTCGAACCAGCGCAAGTCCGGTAGCTTTGCGCAGGCATCTTGCCTTAACCACTCGGCTACGGCGCGGAACCACAAATACTTATACTAAACTCAAACAACATTCCTCTCTGTACACAAAACAAGTATATGTAATTTATGTAATAGTTTGTCGAAATGGTCATGAAAATTGAAAACGGGCCACATTAACACCATATATTACCCACGTGGAATACTATCACGAAAACTGCAGTAGATAACAGTGGGAAACACTTTTCGAAGAAGCTACCCATTAAAAATTGTATTTTATTGATTATTGTGATGTCTTCTTCTTCTTCTTCTTAATCATAATTTGTAGGATTTTCATCCTGTTTATTTCCAAAATCCCTCCTCGGAGGAAGACGTATGGATGTGCTTTCACTGTCTATCCATCTCTTGGCTGGTCTTCCTGTTGTTCTTCTCCCGTCCATTGGTCTAATCTTCTTTAGCTCTTTTTTGATAGTCTGTTTTCTTCCATTCTTTCTATATGACCCTTCCAATATTTTCGTCTATCTATAATAAATTTGGTTATGTTTTGAATATTATATTGTGATGATATTTGAATATGATACTGTGATGTGAATTAACATATTTTGTGTAAGTTAAATTTCAAAGTTCATTAAGTGCTTAATTAATTAACTAACTCACTGATACTATCGAAACCGGAGGTTCATGGTCGCGTGGACATAAGCTCTCCATACATTTCAATCCTGAGTATTGTTTTCCAATCATACGCTATATAATTTACCTCCCTCAAATCATGGTTAATATTATTCTCCCACCTCATTCTTAATCTACTACTGGGCACTTTCCCTAAGGTTCTCCTTCGAGGAGTTTCCTTACCTCTCTTTCATTCTCGTTTTGTGCCACATGACCTTACATCGCAGTCTACAAGACTTAACTGTTCTTATTACATCATGTTTTTAATAAAGATCATATAGCTCATAGATTGTACAGTCTTCTCCATTCTGTTCGTCTCTCTTCGGTCCAAAAATGTTCTTCAGAACTTTATTCTCAAATACTTGTAATATTTTCTCCTCGCTTAAAATAAGAGTTCATGATTTCATTACTATTTTTTTATATTTAAATGAAAGACGTGCATGGAAGCTTCTTGTAGGAAAGCAAGAGGAAAAACGCCCAGTTGGTAGACCAAGAATGAGGTGGGAGAACAACATTAACTATGATTTGAGGGAAGTAGATTATACAGGAAATGATTGGAAAGCATTAGCTCAGGATAGGGATGTATGGAGGGCTTATTTCCGCGCGGCCATGAACCTACGGGTTCGATAGTGCCAGTAAGTAAGTAAGTATGGTATTATTTCAATTCGTCTGTGTATACCCATATGTCTTTATGTAGGGCAAGGGTGCTCCCTTGCGTGACTTACTTACCCAAGGCTAATTTAGTTACGCTTAATTCCTTACAGACGTCAGCGAATGACAAGTGGTTAGCTCACTGCCTCAAAGAGATATATGTAGGCAACTAAAGTATTACTTGGACGGAATATTCGATTGAATTTTGTTCAGAGGCACTAATTTAGGCTTGAGGTAGTTTTACGACTCCGAAAATCAACAGACTCGAGACCCAAAGTCTTGCCCTGTTCTTGCAATAGATTTTTTAAATGTTTTGTTAGGAAAATTAGTTTATTTTTATTGATGAATAAATTGATAATTTTTGTGTAGGTGGGGAAACTTACCCACAATCACGATATCAATTTATATTACAGTTGATGTGATTGTATGACAAAGAAAGAAGGCGGTAAAAGTTTGTTGGGAAAGATTTGAATCCACATCAGGAGCACTCATTTCCGCTAGAGTATGGCCTGCGTCACAACAATCACAATGGAGTAATTTCCCTCCAGTTAGCTAATTATACAGTGAATCATGCTCTTATTATAAATAAGTTTGAAATGTTTTGAATCGTCAAAATAAGTCAGTTTTTTCACTCTTTTTGGGATATGTTGGATAATCATTTCTCAGTGTGTTGTTCCTTTCTTACTAGAACCATTCTCTAGATCTAATATTTTTAAAATTTGTTTTGAATTATCAAAGTGCTTTATTACTTTGTTTACATCGTACTCTTTTGAGAGCGTGTTTTTAAATAAATCATTTGTGCAGTTTATTCGAAATCGTTACATCTGTTGAAATAAGAAAGAACATATTTGAATAGTCTACCGCTGTGGTCTCGACGTAGCGTGCTGCCTTGTCACGCAGCGGGCCCGGGTTCGATACTCGGTTGGGACAGGCTCCTGGGTGAGGTTTTTTTCGGGTTTTTTCCACACCTGTAAGACAAATGTCAGGAAGCTTAGGGCCCAACGGTCCCCGAAAATCATCCGGCCATCATCATCGTCCTTATCATTATCATCGTCATCTTCCACCGGTAAGTGTACCTAAGAAAGAAATAATTGATACTTTTTTTCCCCCATGGCGCGAGCATGCCTAGAAGGACCTTGGCCTACAGCACTGCTGGTTTCACATCCCCATGTGTTAATCATAGAGCAGGACGATCATCCAGCCAGTATAGGGATAACATGTGATCAGCATCTCTAGTCCCACAGCCGTTAGAGCTGGCCTCGCATCCACATGTGGAAGATCATCCTTCTAGTATAGGTGTCACAGCTAATTTTCACAACTTGGATCCGCTAATTATTGTAGCTACCCAAATTGGGTAGAGCAGTTCCATACTGGCCGAAATTCCTTGAGAAAATATCTTGTGCCCACTATTTTTTTCATTCATTCTGATATTTTCCTCTCTTCTTTCGAGAGATAATAGGTTTGGATTTTTGTTTAGATTTATCTTGGAATCATATGTTTTCATATTGAATAATTAATGTAGCTGTTCAATTTTCTGAAATATTTAATTCTATTAGGTAATTTTCATTTTCTTTAAACCAGTTGGGTTTTGTTTTGCGGTTACAGGAAAAAAATAAAATATTTGTTTTGTTAATCTATTAGATTTCAATCTGAGAAGATGGCCGTAAAAATGTATTCTCCTTTTTCGCAAAGTATCTTAAAGTTTTTCAATTTTGTTGTAAAAAGTTTCATTCTTGATGTGTATTATTTTATTAATTTGAAATTTGGTCCTATGATTTTCCTTAAAAATTTCCCTTCCTTTAGCTCAAGTTTCTCCATTTGGCCTTCGAAATGCATAGTTAGTGTTTCTGCTGCATACAGTGCTTCTGGCTTGATCACTATCTTGTAACATGTAATATTTTTGGATCCCCATGAATGTAATTTTTTTGTTTACATATTTTGTTAGTTGTAGAGCCAGTTCAAGTTTATTCTGTCATTTATTTATGGTTTCAATTTTTTTTTTTTTTTTTTACCCTCCTCGGTCTCATGGACTAGAGGACTAGTCGCTTACCATAATGCTTCTGGTTTTGAGATTCGCGGGTACAAACTCGCTGAGTTCGATGGATTTTTGAAGACCTAAACTATAAAGTAGACCTAAGGCTTTCTTGGAAAAATACATCAAGCCGTGGTTCCCATGTCATATATTTATGGCACGTAAAAGAACCTCAAGACAGGAAACCGCCAGGTTACTAAAGAGTACAAATAGGGAATATTTGAAAGAAAGGATTCATGATCTTGAAATGAATGCCAAAAAAATAGGAACATTAGAGAATTATATGAGGGAATTAGGGTAGAGAAGAAAGGGTTTAAGGCTAGAACAAACATAATTAGGAATGAAAATGGGGATATGATTGCAGATACCAGGAGTATATTAAATAGATGGAAAAGTTACTTTAATCAGCTTTTAATGTACATACAGAACAGGACATTGTGAAGGATAATTTACAGACAGCAGAAATGCTAGTCGCAAAATCAAGTGGATTAGAGGTTGAAATGCCGATAGATTGAAGATGTATAAAGCATCAGGTTCGGATGAGATCCCAGCAGAACTGATAAAATCAGGGGGAGAAAAATTGATGGACAAGATACGCCGGTTGCTTAGTATGATTTGGAAAAAGAAGCTCTTCCAGATGAATGCAAAGAATCGATTATCGTACCAATTTATGAGAGGAGATAAAACTGATTGCAACAACTACAGGGGCATCTCATTACTTTCAACTTCATACAAAATTCTAACAAATATATTAGTAAGCAAACTTATTCCTTATATTGATGACATTCTAGGAGATCATCAATGTGGATTTAGAACAAACAGATCTACAAAGATCAGATTTTTAGTTTAAGATAGATTTTAGAAAAGAAATGGGAATATAATGGTACTGTACATCAACTATACGTAGACTTCAAAAAAGCATACGATTTAATTAAGAGGGAAAAGTTATATAGTATCCTGCTGGAGTTCGGAATTCCTAAAAAGTTAGACTTATACGAATGTGTCTAAATAGCACAAAGAGTAGGGTGCGTTAGGAAAACAGTTTTCGGATACTTTTGAAATCCAGGATGCACTATCTCCTCTACTATTTAATTTTGTACTAGAACATGCCATCAAATCTCTAGAGGATGAAGAAGGCCTACAACTCAATAGTATTAATAAGCTGTTAGTTTATGCTGATGATGTAGTACTATTGGGCGATAGCGAGGAGATAGATTCTTGAAGACCTAAAATATAAAGTAGACCTAAGGCTTTCTTGGAAAAATACATCAAGCACACACTATTGAGTAACACTAAGAAATTGGAACTGGAAGTAAATATCAATAAAACTAAATATATAGTCACACGTAGAAATACATTATATAATGGAAATGGACATTTAATGACAAACGAGGGAAATTTTGAGGAAGTGTCTGAATTCAAGTACCTAGGAACAATGGTCACAAATAGGAATGAGAAGCACAAAGAAATTGAATATGGGCTCAATTCTGGAAATGCGTGCTATTATGCATTACAGAGCCTTTTGATGTCCCATCTTCTTTCAAAAAGCGTTAAGTTGAAAATATATAAAACTATTATTCTACCAGTTATATTATATGGATGCGAAACATGGACTCTTACTTTAAGGGAGGAAAGGAGATTGCTAGTATTTGAGAATAAAGTAGGCCTACTTAGAAACATTTTTGGACCAAAGAGAATTGAACAGACAGGTGAATGAAGAAGTAACAATGACCTACATGATCTTTATAGGAAGCCAGATATAATGAGAACAGTTAAGTCTCGTAGACTGCGTTGGGCAGGACATGTGGCACGAATAGAAGATGAATGACGTGTATAGAAGCTTCTTGTAGGAAAACCATAAGGAAAACGCCCAGTTGGTAGACCAAGAATGAGGTGGTAGAGTAACATTAACTATGATTGGGAAGTAGATTATACAGGGAATCATTGGATAACATTAGCTCAGTATAGGGATGTATGGAGATCTTATGTCCTCGCGGCCATGAACCTGCGGGTTCAATAGTGCCAGTGAGTAAGTAAAAGAACCTCAAGCCTGAAATATGAAGCCTTTGAGAAAAAATTGTCGACATTTTCGAGCCCATATTTGAAATGCGACTCTACTGAGCTGATATGTTAAAAGAGTCAATACCAGGAAAGAATATCAGAAATGTCGAAATGACAAAGTGTTGGCATTGAATAAAACATATATCGTATTATTCATTTATTTACTAGGGGTCCCGACATGCTAACAACATGTCACCCTACACTGGTTGGATGATCGTCCACCTCTGTAATTATCACATGTGGATGTGAGGTCGCAACCTGCCGGTAGTCAAGGGCCTTCAAGGCCTGTCACATCATGAATTTGCAGTTATTCTAACAACTTTTCATGCCCCTCTTTCATTCCTCATACGGGTCACACATCCTGCCCTACCTAATTAAAAAAAACTCAACTGTTCTTATTACATCTGGTTTCCTGTAAATATCATATAACTCACTGTTATATAGTTTTCCACAAGTAAAAATTCATTATTAAATGGTAATGGATAATTAACAACAATTGATAGAAACTATAAGAATTGTCAGAAAAAAGTAATAGGAACAATAATTACATACAGGAAGTTGGTAAACATAGCCATAGCTCTGGAAACGCGTGCTGTTATGCATTATAGGGACTGTTGTCGTTACAACTTCTCTCAGAAAAATTAAAAGATGACAATATAAATATAAAACTGTTATTCTCCCAATGCCACATGTTCAGTTCCATCACAGTCTACGAGACTTATCTGTTCTTATTACTCGTATATCTAAACATCATGTAGGTGAGTGTTTTATACTCATCTGTCTTTGATCCGAAAAGTTTCCTAAGATCTTTGTTCTCAATTATTCGTAATATTTTCTCCTCAATTAAAGTAAGTCTTTTTTTTTTAGAGAAGTTGGGACGACAAGAGTCCCTGTAATGCGTAATAGGATAAGTTTTCAGAGTTGAACTCATGTTCAATTTCTATAAAAAAACATAGGCTTTTAAATTGGGGCTTCCAGGATAGACCAAGTGTTGGGTTGTTACTTCAATACCAGGACCGATTTTAAACACATTCAGAATTCCATAAGATTATTAAAACTAAATCGATGAGCATCTTCAGGAAATATTGGTAGGTAACATGAGCTGTCGGGAGAGGGATCACACATACTCTTCTTTGACCACACAAGAACATGGAGTGATCAGCTGAATGTCAAGGCCTCCTCCGAGACAACACAACATTAAGACAACATACACGCTGATGGCCCACTTCTGTAGCCAATCGATAACATAATTACAACTGTCGGCCCACAGGCGTGGATATCACGTCATGCATTTACTTATTGTTATTTTGGAGTGAGAAAAAGTTTGACTGAACTGGGACTTACAGACGAGGAGAAGGTGAATTTCTTGAGGTGACGGAAAACCACTGAATTGTGGATAAAGTCTGAAATAAAATAATAATAATAATAATTATTATTATTATTATTACTGTTAATATTATTATTACTGTTAATATTATTATTACTGTTAATATTGATATTGATATCATTATTGATAATATAATATGGAAATTAAGAAAGTTGAAAAATTCAAATATGTTTAATCAATTTTAGAATCAGATGGAAAAAATTATTGTGAAATTGAGAAAATAATTAGTGAAGGAAGAAAAGCAATTAGAATGTTACATTCAGTGATATGCAGTAAAAATATTATGAATAAAGCAAACATATTGATATTTAAATCATTAACACAAAGTGAGATTCTCAAAGAATGACAGATTCTATCATGGAATATGTACAAAAATACTGAAACAACTGGAAATTTCACGTACGAAGAATGAGCAGAACAAGAATGCCACGTCAAATCTTAAAGTACTAGCCACCAGCCAAGAAAGAGATCTTTGGGCAGATCCTTCAAACGTGGGATTGAGAACGTAACAGACCACTAGGTATGTCACATGAAAAGAAGAAGAAGTACAAAATGCTATGTTGTATGGTGCAGAGACCTGAACTTTAGGTAGACAGCAAGCAATAAAATAATTGACAACAGAGATGAATTTTTTGCGAAGGGCAGCAAGAAAATCAAGAAAGGAAAAAAATTGGTGCCAGAAAGTTAGAGAAATGATGAATGATAAACATAATGTTATAGAAGTAATAGAAAAACGAAGATTGAAATTGTATAGACATCCGAAGAGGGTGGAGAATAATAGAATCCCAAGAATGGTGCTGGATTGGAATACTGAAGGCAGGAGGGGGAGGGAGAAACCCAGAGAACAGTGGATGGATGAAGTGAGAAGAAATATGTTCAGCAGAGACCTCAAAGAAGAAGATGCTGAGGATAGAAATCTATGGCGGAGAAAAATACATTTTCGCTGAAGGATGACTGCCGTTATTTAAAAAAAATCCATAATAAAAAATATATTATTGCTTAATAGCAACATTTTATCATTACTATTATTATTGTTATTGGTATTGTTATTAATAATATTATTATTACTATTATTTTTATTATTAGACTATTATTATTAATAATGTTAGGCTATTACTTGTATAATTAAAACGAAATTATAATAAATGTTTAATGTTCACATAATCAGTGACTTATTATGTTGTTGCAGGTTGTTGTTGCTGAACTGGAAGAAGTACTGATGAACCAACCTGATGTATTGGATGCAGCTGTGATAGGGGTCCCAGATGAGAGATCAGAAAATATTCGTAAAGCTTTTATAGTCCTTAAACATTCCAAAGTGTCTCCTGAAGATGTTTAAAATTTCGTGTTGTAGAAAGTTTCATCGCGTAAACAATTGAGAGGTGAAATTGAATTTATTGACTCCATGCCAAAAAAAAAATTCTTCAGGGAAGATTTTGCGCAGGAAACTGAAAGGAAATTTTTAAAAATATCCCTAGTAAAGTTGAAATTTAATTTATTTTGCCATTTTATTTAAATGTGTCGGACTGCAGTGTGAACAACTATTTCATATCCATCACACTACAATTGACTCCAAATGGAATTTATCTTAGGACACAGAGAACACATAAATACAATATTAATTCTGTACAACAAATAAAATCGGAAACAATAAGATAAAAATACAAACCACAAAAATGCTGTTAAATTATTTTATTTTTTCATCTACAGATATTTTGGAGAAGATCATCGTCATTCTTACCAGAAACCAACTATTGATCACACAAAAAAAAATGAAAACTGCAAAAATACAATCTGTGCTTGTGTGTATATTCAATACAAAAATACCTCTCTTGCATTCTAAATTTCCTCACCTATAGGTGTTGGTCAAGAAGGCAAAATTTTAGAAATCTTGTAAATCCCAAATGTTCAATATATACATACATGGATTCTACTTCCCAAATTTCCCTGCCCCTTTTTTTCGAAGAACATAAAAAATCTTTTAATATTGCAGAGATGTATTCTACAGGGTATGTCCCGGATATCTAATGTAAAAATGGGTTATTCTATGCCAGGAGTCCGCCTACACTCGTCTTATTTCATTAGTTGAACAAAATGGGCACGATAATATTCACCAGATTATTTTACAGTTTATTGGATAATCTGGCGCACCACAAGGAACGTTTAGCCATTCTGTTTGAACAGTGACTAATGAAGGTGGACTCCTAGCATAGATCTCCGTATTTGGCCAACATCTAAAATTTCCCGACTACATTTTCCAAAAATGTTATTTTTTTAATTCTTCAAGACCAGAAAAATGCAGCCTACATGGTGTACTAGGGTTTTCTATTTGCAAAAAAAAATTCTGCCTACATCCCAAATTTCCGTACACGATTTTTAAAGGCTTTGTGTTTTGATGAAAAAAGGCGAAATCTTTACAATCGTGAGAACAGCAAAACTGTAACATAGCGAGTGCTCACTGATTAGGATTTCCAATACAAAATAAATCTGCTTAGATAGACATTACAAAATTTCCCGACTCCATGATCCATGGCGTTTTTTGTTGATGTGTTCAAAATGTCAAAATTTTCGAAATCTTGAGAACCCCAATGTACAATGTATAGGATGTGTCCAGAATTTATCATGCAAAAATTAAAAAAAAAATTAATATATGAAGACCGTAAAAATGCAGTGTAGAGAGTTGTGTCCAAAATTTCTAATGCAAAAATTCCGTGGTTATGTAGGCCGAGATGTGGATATTTTTACGTCTCTGATACGAATAGTCGCTAAAGACGTGGTGCTTAGCCCCAAATGACTTAATTATGAATATCCGGTTTTCTCAAATTTGTAGATTAAAATAATTATTTTCATACATGATTGATAGAAATTTTAATCAAGTTTAAAAAGAGTTTTTCACGTTTGGGCTCTAAGCTCAGTTAGATTTAGACTCCAGATTAGTACTGAAAAGATGGATGGTTCGCGTCTTCTTACTTCAAAGTTAGTTTTTTATAAATATATAAATGTAATTTAACTTTTATAAAATTAAATATGTTTAACATCGTTTTCAATTATTGTGTTTACTTTTCGTTATATTAGTCCCGCGCCGTAGCCGAGTGGTTTAGGTAAGAACCCTTGGCCCAGAGCTACGGGACTTGCGCTGGTTCGAGTCTCCATGGGGGAAGACATTTTCTCGTGGTATTTCGGCGAGTATGGGACCGGTGCCCACCCAGAATCACGAGGTATTTGGATAGCTACAATAAATAGCGGTTCCAGGTTGAGAAAACCAGCTATAACGGCTCGAGGACTCGACATGCTAGCTACATGTCACCCCTATACTAGCTAGATGATCATCTTCTACATCTGTGATTGACACATGTGGATGTGAGGCCAGCAGCCGGATGGTAGGCTAAGGGCCTTCAAGGTCTGTCGCGCCATGGAATCATTATTATTATTATTTTGTTAGGCCTATATTACTACATAAAATCAGGAAGTATACGTTATCTCATTTAATGTCAGGTGAAACATAATAGTTCGTCCTGCAGATGACACTAGTTCTCATTATTAAAAAATCAATTGCCAATTGAACACATAATTTGTCCATAGATGGCAGACCTATGCAGTGTGAGAGTAATAAGTATTACTACATTTTTCTCACTTTGTATCAGGTTGTCAGACAGAACGAGGAGGTATCTCATTAATATCAGGCGCAGCATAATACATAGTTCGCCCTACATAAGGACCAAATCAGCATTAACTTAACTCACTGGTACTATCGAACCCGCAGGTTTATGGCCGCGCGGACATAAGATCTCCATACATCCCTATACTGAGCTACCGTTTTCCAATCATCCCCTGTATAATCTACTTCCCTCAAATCATATTTAATGTTATTCTTCCAACTCATTCTTGGTCTACCAAATGGCCGATTTCCCACTGGTTTTCCTAAAAGATGCTTCCATGAACGTCATTCATCTCCTATTCGTGCCACATGCCCTGCCCATCGCAGTCTGCGAGACTTAACTGTTCTCATTATATCTGGCATCCTATAAAGACCATGTAGTTAATTGTTATGTAGTCTTCTCCATTCACCTGTCGGTTCATCTCTTTTTGGACCAAAAATTTTCTTAAGTACTTTATTCTCAAATACTTGTAATCTCATTTTCTCCCTTAAAGTAAGAGTCCATTTTTCGCATCCATATAACTGGTTGAATAATAGTTTTATATATTATCAGTTTAACGTTTTTCGAAAGTAGTTGGGACGTCAAGAGTCTCTGTAATGCATAATAACACACATTTCCAGAATTGAGCCTATGTTTAATTTCTTTGTGCTTCTCATTCCTATTTGTGATTATTGTTCCTAGGTATTTGAATTCTACCACTTCCTCAAAATTTCCCTTCATTTGTCATGAGCTGTCCGTTTCCATTATATAATGAATTATATATGTGTGACTATATATTTAGTTTTATTGATATTTACTTCCAGTTCCAATTTCTTAGTGTTACTCAATAGTGTGTGTCCTCGCTATCGCCCAATAGTACTACATCATCAGCATAAACTAACAGCTTATTAATACCATTGAGTTGTAGGCCTTCTTCATCCTCTATAAATTTGATGGCATGCTCTACTACAAAATTAAATATTAGAGGAGATAGTGCATTCTGGATTTCAAAAGTATCCGAAAACTGTTTGCCTACACGCACCCTACTCTTTATGCCATTTAGACACATTCGTATAAGTCTAGCTAACTTTTAAGGACTTCCGAACTCCAGCAGGATACTATATAACTTTTCCCTCTAAATTAAATCATATGCTTTTTTGAAGTCTACGTATAGTTGATGCACAGTACCATTATATTCCCACTTCCTTTCTAAAACCTGTCTTAGACTAAAAATCTGATCTTTGTAGACCTGTTTCTTCTAAATCCACATTGATGATCTCCTAGAATGTCATCAATATAAGGAGTAAGTCTGCTTACTAATGTATTTGTTAGAATTTTGTACGAAGTTGAAAGTAATGAGATGCCCCTGTAGTTGTAATCAGTTTTATCTCCTTTCTTATAAATTGGTACGATAATCGATTCTTTCCATTCATCTGGAAGAGCTTCTTTTTCCCAAATCATGCTAAGCAACCGGCGTATCTTGTCCATCAATTTTTCTTCCCCTGATTTTATCAGTTCTGCTGGGATCTCATCCTAACCTGATGCTTTATACATCTTCAATCTATCGCCATTTCAACCTCTAATACACTTGATTCTGCGATCAGAACTTCTGATGTCTGTAAATTATCCTTTTCAATATCCTGTTCTGTATGTACATTTAATTGCTGATTAAAGTAACTTTTCCATATATTTAATATACTCTTGGAATCTGCAATCATATTCCCATTTCCATTCCTAATTATGTTTGTTCTAGCGTGAAACCCTTTCTTCTCTATACTAATTCCCTGATATAATTCTCTAATGTTCCTATTTTTGGCATTAATTTCAAAGTAATTAATCTTCTCTCTCAAATATTCCCTCTTTTTATTCTTTAGTAACCTCGTGGTTTCCCGTCTAATACTACCCAGTTGCTCTAAATATACCTCATTTGACTCGTATAACCATTCAATTTTGCTAGCGTTCTGTTCTTTACAATGTCGGCACATTCCTCATCAAATCGTTTCTTGTTTTGCCTCTTTTTTTTTAATAACCAATTCTTTCTGATGCTGACAATTTAATACTATCTCTTATAGCCTCCCATTCTTATTTATATAATTTTCTTCTTCGTTTGCCACATTGTCATCTGAAGATTTCAATACTTCAAATCTATTAGCAATTTTAATTTGGTATTCTTGCCGCATTTCATTATTTTTCAAGTTTCTTAATTCAAAATTTTCAGAATCATCTTTGGCGTTTGTTCCTCTCATAAGCGATAGCCGTTGTCTGATTTTCACCCTGACCAGATGATGATCCGAATTGTAGCCTGTCCCTCTAACTGATCTAACATCGATGATGCTACTGTGCCAGCGTTTGTCCATTAATACGTTATCTTTCTGGTTCCGAGTTTCGCCATCTGGAGACGTCCAGGTGTATTTATATATATCCTTATGCTGAAAATGTCTTAACAATGAGATTCTTTGATGTGGTAAAGATAACTAATCTAACCCCTTTGTCGTTACTATTTTCATGAGGACTGAATTTGCCTATTGTTGGTTTGAATATATCTGCCCGCCCCACTTTTGCATTGGAATCTCCTAAGACAATTTTCATATGATATCATGAAAAGCTATCAAATACGCATTCTAATTCCCCATAGAATGCATCCGTGATCTTGTCATCTGTATCTTCTGTGGGAGCATGTACATTTACGATTACAAAATCATGTCTTTACCCTTTAGAATTATGTATGATATCCTATCACTGACAAACTTAATATCTCGGATAGCGGACAGGATCCTCCTTCGGACTAAAAATCCCGTTCCAAATTCAGGTCTTTCTGCACTCCAGTAGTATAACGCAACGCTTCCTGATTCCTGACTACCTTCTCCTGACCATCTAACTTCCTGTAAAACGACTATATCCAAGGGTGATTTATCTAATTCATGTGTTAATACCTCTAACGCCCCGCTATTGTATAAAGTCCTAACATCCCATGTTCCTAGGAATATGTCCCATGTTTGAGCCTTTGGCATGAGTTCCCTGAAGTAGTCCCCGCCCGGAGAACCGAATAGGTGACTATTTGACCTCCGGAAAATGTTACCCCAGTTGAACCCATGTCCGCATTTTTTGACGGTTGTATTTTTACAGTGAAAGATCGTCTCTTTCGATCAAGGTACTTTTTTTCGTGTGGCATATCGCCTTCGACCATGGGCAACCCTATCGGCAGCAATGCTACCGCTGACATAGCTCTCGGGATCATATTTACGCACACAAGCCACTCCACCACGACGAGGTAAAGATTCTATGGAGGAGGCGCAAATCAGCATTAATAAAAACAATCAATAATCAATCGAATATACCATATAGACCCTCCTTCATCAATCATAACATCGGAGTAAGGTAGAATCTATAGGGCAAACATTGCCACCATTTAGTCTTTATTTATTGTATGACATTCTCTCCTGTAATTGGTAGAATTGTAATACATTTTTAAATTAGGACGAAGTTGCGTTACTCCGCTGATCTATACGGCATATTTGATTAGTTATTTATTAATTTCCGTCACCTGCAGAACGCGAGAAGGTCGTAATACCTAGATCCTGAAAATGCATACCTCTGCCATCTATCGATAAACTATGGCCTTAATGGATTATTGATTTTTTCAAAGGTCGAGATACGCGCCACTTGCATGAGGAATTGTGTATCATGTACCGCCCAGTATTAATGAAAATTTCGTAATACTAATTAATACTCTCAAACTGCATGGATAGTTGTAGAATAGGTCTTTACTAATAGAAATAATCAATAACGATATAAGTAGTTAGTTAATGGTTCATGTGATATTTGGCAGAAGTGTGGAAACCACCAAGTTACTAAAGAGTAAAAAGAGGGAATATTTGAGAGAGAAGATTAATGATCTTGAAATGAATGCAAAAAATAGGAACATTAGAGAATTATATCAGGGAATTAGTATAGAGAAGAAAGGGTTTCAGGCTAGAACAAACATAATTCGGAATGAAAATGGGGATATGATTGCAGATTCCAAGAGTATATTAAATAGATGGAAAAGTTATTTTAATCAGCTATTAAATGTACATACAGAACAGGACATTGAGGAGGATAAGTTACAGACAGCAGAAATGCTAGTCGCAGAGCCAAGTGCATTAGAGGTTGAAATGGCAATTGAAAAATTGAAGATGTATAAAGCATCAGGTTCAGATGAGATCCCAGCAGAACTGATAAAATCAGGGGGAGAAAAATTGATAGACAAGATACGCTGTTTGCTTAGTATGATTTGGGAAAAAGAACCTCTTCCAGATGAATGGAAGGAATCAATTATCGTACCAATTTATAAGAAAGGAGATAAAACTGATTGCAACAACTACAAGGGCATCTCATTACTTTCAACTTCGTACAAAATTCTAACAAATATATTAGTAAGCAGACTTTCTCCCTATATTGATGACGTTCTAGGAGATCATCAATGTGCATTTAGAAGAAACAGGTCTACAACAGATCAGATTTTTAGTATAAGACAGATTTTAGAAAAGAAATGGGAATATAATGGTACTGTACATCAACTATACGTAGACTTCAAAAAAGCATATGATTCAATTAAGAGGGAGAAGTTATATAGTATCCTGCTGGAGTTCGGAATTCCTAAAAAGTTAGTTAGACTTATAGGAATGTGTCTAAATGGCTCAACGAGTAGGGTGCGTGTAGGCAAACAGTTTTCAGACACTTTTGAAATCCAGAATGGGTTGAAGCAAGGAGATGCACTATCTCCTCTACTATTTAACTTTGTACTAGAGCATGCCATTAAATCTTTAGAGAATGAGGAAGGCTTACAACTGAATGGTATTAATAAGCTGTTAGTTTATGCTGATGATGTAGTACTACTGGCCGATAGCGAGGAGATACTAAAGGCCAACACGCACACACTATTGAGTAACACTAAGAAATTAGGACTGGAAGTAAATATCAGTAAAACTAAATATATGGTCACACGTAGAAATACATTATATAATGGAAATGGACAGCTAATGACAAATGAGGGAAATTTTGAGGAATTGGCTGAATTCAAATACCTAGGAACAATAATCACAAATAGGAATGAGATGCACAAAGAAATTAAACATAGGCTCAATTCTGGAAATGCATGCTATTATGCATTACAGAGACTTTTGATGTCCCAACTCCTTTCAAAAAACGTTAAGCTGAAAATATATAAAACTATTATTCTACCAGTTATATTATATGGGTGCGAAACATGGACTCTTACTTTAAGGGAGGAAAGGAGATTACGAGTATTTGAGAATAAAGTTCTTAGGAAAATTTTTGGACCAAAGAGAGATGAACAGACAGGTGAATGGAGAAGACTACATAACAATGAACTACATGGTCTTTATAGGAAGCCAGATATAATAAGAACAGTTAAGTCCCGTAGACTGCGATGGGCAGGACATGTTGCACGTATGGGGAATGAAAGACGTGCATGGAAACTTCTTGTAGGAAAGCCAGAAGGAAAACGCCCAGTTGGTAGACCAAGAATGAGGTGGGAGAACAACATTAACTATGATTTGAGGGAAGTAGATTATACAGGGAATGATTGGAAAACATTAGCTCAGGATAGGGATGTATGGAGAGCTTATGTCCGTGCGGCCATGAACCTACGGGTTCGATAGTGCCAGTGAGTAAGTAAGTAAGTAAGTGGAGCATAAATGCAGTCCGAGCAAACAAATATTTACAATTATGTTTAGGCACCATTTTATAATTAATTAATTAATGATAGAGTACCAGCATGTTTCTAAAATTCATGTTTTAAAATTTTATAATTATTAGATAGGTATCGCAAAAATTTCGTCTATGTCCTAAAACAAATTGTTTATATACAATAACAATAAAAATGAAAACAGTAACTTTAAAAACAATTATATAATATTAATTATTACAAAAGTTAAATTACGTTTTAAGAAAGAAAAGAAAACTTAGAAGCAGCTAGACTCGAACCTTTCACTATCCATCTCTTGATCACTAATCTAAAGTCTAACTGACTGAGCTAGCGATAAAAAAAATTTAATAACGATATTAAAACTGGGTTATATGTTATAAACCGGAAGAAGGTTTCTTCGTCATCTTTTTAACCGGAAGAAGGTTGCAATTCTTATATTTCAAAACTGCATTCGTCTGCCATCTATCGACAAATTTATATTTAAAAAATGTTGTAAAACCTAGATCCTCATAAATGCATACGTCTGCCATCTATCGATAAACTATGTACTTAATGGATTATTGATTTTTTTTTTTTCAAAGGTCGAGATATGCGCCTTCTACAGGAGGAATTATTTATCATGTACCGCCCAATATTAACGAAAATTTCGAAATCCTAATTCAGGGATCTATGATACTAATTAATATTCTCAAACTGTATAGATTGTTGTAGAACAGGTCTTTACTAGATATAAAATATAAAATTGATATATTTGATATCGTATTACAGTACGTCGCTGTGACGTAATCGGTAGAGTCTCTACTTTCAACTCCGGCGACCCGGGTTCGATTCCTGGCGGGATGAGGGATTTTTAAATCTCAACCTTGAGACTGGGTGTGTGTGTGTGTGTGTGTTTGTGTGTGTCGAGTCCAGTTGTACGCATTGGGTTTAATTCCTTATAAAAAAATCTTATTACACAACCTCAACGGTGCTTTAATATGAATTTTAAAAGTGTTGATTGTTTACTAATAAAAATAATCGATAACGATATAAGTAGTTAGTTAATTGTTTATGCAGAAATGTGGAGCATAAATGCAGCCCCAGCAAACAAATAATTTACATGTATTATGTTTAGGCCCCATTTTACAATTAATTAAATACTTAATTAATATATTTTTCCGCATTAATTAAATGCAGTACCAGCATAGTTTCTAGAATTAATGTTTTAAAATTTGAGAATTATTAGATAGGTAACGCAAAAATTTTGTTCTATATCCTAAAAACAAATTGTTTATATAGAAATACAATAAAAAAATAAAAAAACAATAACTTTAAACAATGATAATATATTAAATTATTATAAATGTTAATACAATTTAGGAAAGAAAAAAAAAACTTATAAGCAGGTAGACTCGAACCCTTCACCGTCCATCTGTTAATCACTAATCTAAAGTCTAACCGATTGAGCTATAACGATCAAAAAATTGCACGGTATCATTAAAACTGGATTATATGTCACAAACCGGAAGAAGGTTGCTTCGTCATATTTTTTCACCGGAAGAAGGTTCTAATTTTTATACTTTGAAAACTGCATTCGTCTGCCATCTATCGATAAACTATGTAATTAATAGGTTATTGATTTATTCTCAAAGGTCGAGACATGAGCCATCTGCAGGAGGAATTCAGTATTAATGAAAATTTCGTAATACTAATTAATATTATCAAACTGCATAGATTATTATAGAACAGGTCCTCGTTCAGAGAGATAGAAAGAAAAACCAAACACAATTTCTATATTGTATACAATAAATATCTATTATAAAATGTATTTTTATTTATTTAATTGTAATTTCTATGTTTCAGAACAGATTTAATCTAGGCCTATATATTTGCATAAGGGACTAGGTAATACCCGGCGTGCGCTGCTACGCCTAAATAAATGAAAATCAATGTGCTTTTATGTTTAGTTGAATAAGTAGAAGGAAAAATAATTATAAATGTATTATTGTTTAGATACCCCGTGCTGAATACCCGACGTTGTCCAGGAATCTACTCATCCCGATCTTCTTGGCATAAATGAGCTGAAAGACAAAACATGAATGTACTTCTTATGATTAATTGAATAAGTAAAATGAAAAATAATTATAAATGTATATCGTAATTATTTTATGATTCCGCATGCTGATTAACCGGTGTTGCCCGGAAATGTACTTATCTCGATCTTCTTGACATAAATGAGCTAAAAGACAAAATTCATTATTGTGAGTTATCCGTAAAAGAATACCCCGTCATGTGCTGCTATGCTTGCACAGGAATATGTGTACTTGTCTGGATCTTCTTGGCATCAATGAAAGACAAAAATGATTATTGTGAGTTATCCGTAAGAGATAATGCTATGGTGTGGCGGACTTATTTTGTAGAGCGTTTTGAGATATTAAATTCTGTGTATATTAATTTTGTGTATTTGTTATGGTTTAGGCAGCATAAGCCATTTAAGCGTTCAAAGAGCTACTTTTTTCACGTTTTCCACTACCAAGGGCGATTTTTATGGGTTGTAGGAGTTGAGTATCACAATTCTCTTATAGCCCATGTTCATTCCGGGAATCTGCTGAACATTTTGCAAAAAGCCCCATCACATTAGGCTCAACGGTATGGCGCGCATAAAGTAGCCTACGAACAAATAAATGAACAAACAAACAAACGTTTTTATATATTATATTTATTAATGTATTTTACGAGATAAAGCTGAGACCACAAAGTCTCCTTTCCACTTCATTGAAGACAATAATTTACAATGTTTATGTTTTAAGGTTATGATTGTACGTAATACAAGCATCAAGATAAGAGTTGATGTAACTGGAATTCCTAGGAATAATATGATCTGTTTTCATTAAAATAAACGAAATACCCATTCTTTATGCAGTGGTGGATTTTCATAATCCCATAATATCATATGAACAGGGATATCAATTTCTTAATATTACTTATTTTCAAATTTTAACAAAATTATTCTTAAGTATGTTTCTATGAATATAAAAAAACTCTTATGTAACATTACTATATTTATGTAATATTGTTAGTTTTGTAGATTGATTAGTAGGCCTAAAATGTAGCCTATTTTTTACAATTCCTAAATGGAAGAGTATTCGGTTTGACCTTACTATTGCTCTTGTACGCCCGTGTTTGCACAAACAGATTCTATTTTCCATAATTAGCATTAACACATATTTTACATTAATACCACAGAATAATTTTCTAATTATTAATACTTTCATGTCATTAATACAGTTTACAGTAGGCCTATATTACTTTTTTTTGTTTAATGCAGCGGAGATGATTATTTTCGTGTTATTGTATAGTTTTAATTACACTATTCTTAAATTAATTAGCATTTTTATTTAAATCCCACATTACAAAATGTAGTAAAACTGTTGAAATTGAAAGAACAAATATTAATGGTAACTGTGCAAATATTTAAAAAATAAATGCTACAAAGAAGTATAGCATTTTTGTAAACAATAGATTTGTCTCGATTATCGTGTAGAAAATTACAATTTATATATGTACGAATTTTCATGCCGTTATGACCATAGCCATTAGATTTTATGTTTCTCGCGTGGACAAGAATATAAAATAATTTTATCAAAACAAAAATAACATGGAAATAATAATTGTTCTAATATTTCACATGTGATCTGTCCTCATAATAGAATGCATGTGGGGCGCGGATTTCCCTAGCGCCTATTGTCAAGGCACTCTAGCCTCTGTATGTCCAGAATTCACATTTAACCGCAGTAACTTTAAAACAATTTTGGATGTTTTATATAAATATTTTAATTGCTAGATATTTTGTGAAAATTGTATAAACCTGAGCTTAATAAAATTTGCTATTAGACTACTCTATAATTCTCATTAGGAAGAAAGTTAGCCACGTACTTACTCCGTAAACTAAGTCAATTCCTCAGTAAGTCAATAATTAAATTGTATATATATCAAGTTTCATTGCGATAAAACATATTTCACCAGGTAGAGCACTGAAAATATTCCCACAAAAACTTCAGCTTCCAGGTTAACCCCGCCCTTATTGGTACGATTTTTTTATTAACAAATTCGATATTAGGCTTATTTTTCTTATTTTTTTAGAGGAGTTAAACCCAGTGGGTACAACTAGGACACGTCACTCACCCAGTCCCAAGGTTGAGATTTTAAAAATCCCTTACCGAGCAGGGAATCGAACCCGGGTCGCCGGAGTGGAAGACTACCGACTATGCCACAGCGACGGACAATTTTGAAATCCTAGTTTCGTTGCGAGAAATAAAAAAATGGCGACCGCTAGAGTGATTTTGGATTTAAGTCAAAATCATCACTTCTTTATCGTCGGATTTCGCTGATTTTTGAAGAATGTCTCTCTCGTTTATTTCAGTGGCATGTACTGAGTTTCGTTGTGACAAATCGAAAATTGCGGTCACTAGAGCGATTTTAAAATTTCTGCTTCAGGTTATATATGCCATGATCTAGTGTATTTATAGTACTTTAGATTGTATCGATGAGGGTTTTTAAAAATTTTCCAAAAATATTTTCATGAGTACATTCACAACACTTCATTCCTTCGGAATTTGCTATAAATAATTTTGTCCAAACCAGTTAGTGTCGCCTTTACATCTATTTATTTATTTAATGTTTTACAAGTAACACGAATATTATTTATTTTTCCCTGGAAGAGTAGAAACTCGTGTTCTGGAGACATTCCACAAAACAATAAAAATTGATCTATATTCTTAGGCCCTAAACAATAATTAATTAATTAATTAATTACAAAAAGAAACAAAAAAGTGAACACAATGATTCAACACAATGGAACAAATAATTGAGCCCGACAAATAAAAATTGTTACAGGACTAATATAATAAGACGCAGACATTCTATAAGTTACTAGTTATAAAATATACAATTAAATTAAATGTATGGATATTCCTTCAGTTACTTTTTATTGGTGTTTTTAAAACAAAATCAACTGAAAAATTACATTTATGATAATTTAAGTAATAATTAAACAGCCTTAGATTTAAATTCTCTTTATAATAGAAACAAAACTTAGAAAAATGGTTGGTTATACGTACTTATTATGTCCACCGCTGTGGTCTCGAGGTAGCGTGCTGCCTTGTCACGCAGCGGGTCCGGGTTCGATTCCCCGTCGGGACAGGCTCCTGGGTGAGGTTTTTTTCGGGGTGTTTCCTCACCTCTAAGACAAATGTCAGGCAGCTTAGGGCCCAATGGTCCCCGAAAATCATCCGGCCATCATCATCCTTCACCGGTGTGGAAAGTAACAGGCAGCTACCACACCTACAATTCCCTAGTAAAGCTGCAAAGCAAAGCATGAAAATGCTATGTCTGCAGTGAAAGACCTGCCCTCGGGCAGAATTACTATGGATGGATAGGTACGTATTATTTTAGGGTGAGAAATTTTCCATTGGTACAACATAAAAAGCATAACATTTGTAAATATGTGCCTAATGAGAATTTTCATCAGATTTTATGTAGGCCTACCTGTAATTATTGCTTTATTTCACCGTTCGAATTTGTAATAGTAATTTACATAGATGGTTAATATTGCTATTTATTTATGTTATCAGTTCAGAAATTCACATTAAACTTTTAAAATTTGTTAGGTTGGTCAACGTATAAGATAACACATAAATATAAGCGTCAGAAAGCATTTGCCACAGAGTTGATCCAAGGCATTGTATCGCGTTGAAGAACACCAGGCGACTTCCAGAGGAGTGGGTTGGTTTGGTAAGAGCCGTAGTTTAGGATTATTCTAATTTTATAATAGCACAAGATATGTGCAGTTTAAAATTTGGTATATGATAATGCATTCTTTACATTTAAGCTAATTTTAATTATAATTGTTAATTATGACTTGTAGAGAAAGAGGTTTCCTCTTTTTTTTTTTTGTAACTCTCTTTTAAAAGGGTGCTAATATCGGTGGTTTTTCTCGTGAAATTCATGTTCTGAACAAATAACCTCTCCCCCCCCCCCCGAAAAAAAAAGGTTCATATAATTTAAAATGGAGATAGTACTAACGGCAAATTTCCGAAGTGTAATTATTTACATTTTCTGAAATTCTTTATATTTTCTTATTACCTGATAACTGTTTTTGACTAGATTTTACAGTAATATTGTAAACTACAGTTTCACATTTTTTGATAAAAATTAGACAACAAAATTTGAAAATATATTTTCAGTAATTCCTAATAGTTCTAGGAAATATTCTGAAGAAACTATTTTTTGGAGAATCTCAGAATTGAAAACTTGGATATAATTCAAATAAAAATGACAAAACAAAATGCAGCAATGCTACCGTGGAAACAACCTAGATTTATTTCAGTTTTGTTTAGATTCAACCAGATATTGGTAGAAATTTCGGGGATTTTAGCGCAGATGGCTTGATACCAGAAACGACGCGTCCTACATGTTAAATGGTTTACAGACCCCCCCCCCCATAAAATTGTTAAAAAGATAAATACGTAGTTGCAATGACGAATAGTTTTTATAAAATATAAAGTTCCTTAAATGCTCTGATATTTTGAATCAACTATCTATGTATACTTTTTTTTCGAGAATTCTTTGAATAAGACCGTAGCTAATTATTTCTAGGCGCTCAATCCATTGATCTATAATGAATCATTTCCTTTAATGATATTACATTCCTTTTCTTATATCCTCATTTTTTAATTTATCTAATTTAGTATAACCCTTAACTTATCTCAAAAACCTTATTTCTGAGTCTGCAATTTGTTGGTAATTTCGTGTCATGGTCCAAGTTTCTGATTCATATGTAAAGCTGGAACAGGCTTAAGAGCCTAATCTCTAATTAGGATACTCGCACATGCAAGCTACAAGTGCCGAGATGAGTTTTTCTCTCCATAGATCTCCAGGAATATTTTTTTTTATTGTAATGGACATGAGGGGGAATGATAGCATGTTTCCATTTTATTCGCCGGTTGCAAAAATACGAATTATGTTTGAAACTTGAATCAATCCGATAGTCCTGTATTCAAATAGAAGTTATGACGATAGAATTATTATTCCGATGATATGAGACTTTACATTTATTTAAATAATTTGAAGCTAATTTAGAATTGTCTAGTGAATCCCCAGTTCAAGGAGGAGCCGCCTCTGTTTGATACCGTAATATAAAAATGTTACTTTTGCAGGATGTTATTACTGTTCTGAGAAATATTACGGCATGTAGGCCTACGAGGTTTTATCGAAATAAAACACGAAAATTAGTAAAAAAAATAGGAATGGAAATAAAAATCCAAATGTTATCAAAATTATGGATCGGAGATCCCGCTGGTCTAGTGGTTTCCACGCTCGCCTCTCTTTCAGAGGTTCGTGATTTCAGACCTGTTCTTGTCAATGGCTTTTTCAGAGCGTAAAAATTCCTTCGGATGGAAAGTTAAGTTGCAGGTCTCATGTTGTAGGTTTATGGCACGTAAAAGTATCTAATCTCAAACGAGGTCTCTGCGCAAAATTTTTCGGCCCTTTCATATTTCGTTTAGCGTTACAACGCTAATTGGCCTATGTTATTAAGGAGTGTAGTTAAATAAAATACTTTTAAAAATGGATCATATAAAGATACGTATGAATTGATTAGAATAGGATTAGTAATTTACGAGAATGTTAGAAAATATTCTGCTATTGGTTGCCACAAGTCCACTAGTGAATGTTCCAATTGAGAACAAGTGACTACTAGCGCCATGTTGGTCAAAATAATACGTAGGCCTAATTATTTCAGTTATCAGATTGCGGTTTTCTTATATATTTATTCACTCATTACTAAGTCCTTGTACCACATACTATTCTGAACTCATTTTATTTCGCTAGGTTAGATATTGGGCAAGTTAGGATGAGAAAATCAAGTTAGTGTAAACCAGATTGGTTTGAGGGCGTCCCATTAGTTTAACCTCAAGCCATTTGTGCTAGAATAGCCGAAATTGTGATGTGCAATTGCATTAGCAACATGCAAGATATTGAAAATATTCCACAAGTCATGATTTTGAAAAAATAGTCTGTAGGTAGGAAAAAGTTGTACTCTGCAAGGAAAGTTATTTTGGTGAAATGTAGGACTAAAAAGTTTCTACGTAAAAAGTTTATTATGACCTCAAAGTTATTTTCTTATATGCCAATTGAGGTTAAACTACTGCTGGACTATATTAGAACTAAGGCACAAGGTATGGACAGTATTAATATTGACTTTTTGAAAGAAAATAATTGATGTCATACTCCCAACTGTGACCCATGTTCAGTGCCTCAATCAGGACTTCAACTTATCCTAAATTTTGGAAAAAGATATAGTCAGACCATTTCCTTAAATTAAATTACCTATTATACCAAAAGACTGTAGAGCTATCAACATTTCCCATTCTTTCTAAGAATTCATATTGTTCATGGGCAATTGACTGATTACCTTAATACACGACATTCTCAACCCATCCAGTCAGATTTTAGGACAGGCCACGGTCCAGATAATGTTCTTAAAGTAACCAAACATGCACAGAAAGCAATGGGCAATTTCTAGATGACAATGTTAACTATCTTGGACTTCCATAAGTTTCTGACACCATCGACATTAGCATTCTAATAACTAAACAATGTGTTTGAAATCTTTTGGACAATGACATGAACTAGAACGAATCCTGCCTTCATGATTGCAAACACTGTGCATCCAATGCAGATCATTCTTCATCTTTATATATCAAATTTGGGAATTTTTAACATTATGAGGTTCAATTAATAAGAATTAAAAGAATATTGATTTCTTCTTGCCTCATACTTCTATGTTTTTTTTAAACACAGCACTGCAGTATCACCGATACTGTTTAAAAAACATAGAAGTATGAGGTAAGAAGAAATAAATATTCTTTTAATTCTTATTAATTGAACCTCAATGTTAAAAATTCCCAAATTTGATATATGAAGATGAAGAATGATCTGCATTGGATGCACAGTGTTTGCAATCATGAAGGCAGAATTCCTGCTAGTTCATAGCATTGTCCAAAAGATTTCAAACACACTGTTTAGTTACTAGAGTGCCAATAGAAATTGATTCATTTAATTCTCATTCTTCATCTTGTCTATCTCTGAACGATGGCACTTAAACAAGAATCAGTGTTAAAAGCACTACTATTATGTATATTAACAACATACCATTAACCTTACTTATCGCCTCTATGCTGAAGATTAGTAAATTTACATTTACTATCATCCCAACGATGTAGATGATATGTTAGGCAAACAAGTGACTTATTCAATTTCCTAATGATCGACGAAGCATGGACTTAATCTTAATGCTGACAAGATATAGTGCATAATTATAGGCCAGCGAGAAATCCAAAACATTAAATATTATGAAAATATTCCTACCATTCTCCTAAATGATAAAAACATCCTCTACAGCTCAATGGTAAAAAAAATTCTAGGTATCGGCATGGGACTACACTTGGACTGGGAAAATCCAGGAAAATAACACCTGGAAAAAAGTGTTCATGATTATTTACTCCTTAAATATTTTTATGAGAGAGATGTACAGACTAAAATTGCAATGGCAAAAAATGCAACTAAGACATTACATGGAATAATTTGGAATAAAAATATTACATAGGAAACTAAAATGAAAATTTATAAGAGCATAATACAGAATATTTTGTCATGTGGAAGTGAAACTTGGTCTTTGACGGAATTACAAAAGAATAAAATTAGAACAGTTGAATTTGATTATTTTAGAAGAAGCCTCCAAAAAACAAGACAGGATAAAATAAGAAATGAATTCCTTTGGAAAGAAATGAATGTCACCACATCTGTTGTTAAGAGGATTGAAAATCAAATGCTTAAATGGTATGGCCATGCACAAAGAATGGAAAATGAAAGATGGCCAAAAAATATATACCAATGGTCACCCCCTGGAAGAAATAAACGTGGCAGACCAAGATGGAAATGGAAAACCTACATCAGAACTATAATGGATGATAGGAATTTGGAAGAGGGAGATTAGAATGATAGAGATAAATGGAAACTGAAGACGGCAAACCTATAAGTGGGGGAAAGCCGAAGAAGAAAAAGAAATATTTTTATAAACTTCGTTCCTATGAAATTATAACAAATATTTATACACTTTTTTCTTTTATTATTATTATTATTTTTTTAATTTCTTAACTCATTTATCATGTTAATGACTGTGCAGATGTAAACTCTTCATACATCCCTATCCTGAGTTATTATAGACAATTTAATGCCTGATTTACTTGCTTCCAAACATGGTTAATGCGATTCTCCCACTTCATTCTAGACCTATCTACTAGATGTTTTCTTCTTGGTTTTCCTTCGTAGTGGTTTCCACTTATTCCATGTGTTGCCATTGCAATGTGAGACTTAACCGTCTTCATTACATCTAGTTTCTCATAAATATCACATTACTTTTATAATTTTCTCCATTCACTTGTTTCACTCTTTGGTCCATAAATTTCCCTAACCTCTTTATTGCCAAATACCGTAATCATCATTCCTATCTCTCTTAAAGTGAGAATATTTTTTGCATCTATATAACTAGAAGAATCACTGTTTTATATATTTTTACTCTTAACTTTTTTTTTTAGAGAATATGGGATGACAAGCTTTCTTATAATACATGATTGTGTTTCCCATGTTCATTTTCTTTCTGCACCTTATTCACAATTGTTATTATTGTTCCTAAGTATTTGAAATCTGCCACATCTTCAGAATTTCTAATTTGTTGTTAAATATCCATTCCCCATTTAATAATCTATTTTTCTTCTTTCTTCAGATATGTCAAGTTTGTCGGAGACTGGACAGCAGAAGTGAGATGACATTAGCATTCAAGCCAGTGTTAATAGTAAAAATATTCATGTAAAACTAATATTTAATATATCAGTTGCAATTTGTTTTACAGGTGAATTCCATGGTAACTGACATAACATTAGCAACAAAGTTAAGTTGTACATTTCAATTTCTTTGAAACCTTTAAATAATTTTAAAGTTTTTTCTCTCTCAAAACCACCTAGAATTGAAGTTAAGTGATCCCACTTCAGGTCATAGGAGATCCTTGTAGTAGTAACTTTCATCTTTCTAGATATTCAGCATGAGATGTAAGCTGGGTTGTAAACCTTTATCAACCTACAGCCCAATGTTGAGCCTTAGCCTCTCCTTTGTTAGGAGTTATGGAAAAACTGCACTTAAACTAGCGTGAAATATTTTCAAAGTTTATAGAACAACAGTGCGCATGCACCAGAGTTTATAGAGCCAGCGATAACCCACAATCGAACCACTTAACGATTATCATCCTCGATTACTATCCGTTGCTATGAAATTTAAATGAACAATATTTGCAATAAATCCCCTAATCTATGTTAAAAATATATTAATAATATTAAAATTACCAAACGTTTATTAAAAATGGGTGTACACTTACTTAGCACTCCCTAATGCTGATCCAACCAGCGATAACCCAAAATAGCGATAAAATCATAGAGTAAGTAATATACTCTGTGGAGAAAATAGCAGTTAGCATCACGATATTGTCTAACAGTGTCATAATATTGTGATTTGCATATTTAAATAAATACTTCAAAATTGTCTAATAATGTTATAAAAATTGTTTGAAAAAAGTTTAAAATATTAAATAATGTTAGTAAATACAGAAGAGCTATAGTTTACAACAATATAACTGAAAAAATCAAGCGCTAGTAGAGGTGCAGTTGAGCTGGAGTTACTACTACATAGACCAAATTTAGTTATGCTTATTTCCCTAGAGATGTTCTGAATGGCATGTGGTTAACATACCGACATTATGAGACATCTAGTAGGCAACTAAGGTATTACTAGGATGGAGGAGATTGGTAAATTATGCACAGAAGCCTTTTTTATTCAGGCTTGCAATTATTTTACAAGCCTGAAAATCTTCAGACTCAGAACCCATTGCTAAAAGTCCCTCCCAGAGGACTGGTTCCTTGGATTTTTCCGTCCAAAAAAAAATCCATTGATCCTGGCCAGGTTTGAACTTGGAACCAGAGGCAAGGAAGTCATAAACCTTTATCTCCAGATATCTGATACTATGTTCTCTTAGAGGTGGTAAACCCCAGGGCTCTGGTGCTGCCAGGACCATTAGGGGCATAATTAAAAAATCCTGACACTATTAGGACTCAATCCTGTGATCTTCCAGGTTGTAGCATAATGTCTTAACCATACCTTGGCATGCCCGATCGAGAGATAGTACTCTGTAATATTGGGAAATATCAGCTTTCTATTTTTCAGTACATTTAAAATTCTTTTCATTGTTGACATACTTAAAAAAAAAAAAAAAAAGACAATCGAGAATGGAGAATAAAACAAAAAAATCATTAAAATTTTCAATTTATTTGAAGATATTAAGTTCTGACAATTATTAGTACACTTGGGATGTTAAAATATTTTGGATCCAATATGAATATTTACTTTCAATCATGAGAAATTAATATGTATGTTGCCTGCCCCCCCCCATTTTTTAACTGTACTCCTTGTCTTACTCAAATGGAGAATGAAAGACGTGCATGGAAGGTTCTTGTAGGAAAACCAGAGGGAAAGCACCCAGTTGGTAGACCAAGAATGAGATGGGAGAATAACATTAACTATGATCTGAGGAAAGTAGATTATGTGGGGGATGATTGGAAAACAGCTCAGGATAGGGATGTATGGAGAGCTTATGTCCGTGTGGCCATGAACATATGGTTCAATAGTGCCAGCGAGTTATTCCTTGTCTTACTATGCAAGCTACCAGAGTAATGTGAAAATGGAATAAGTGTAATATAAATCAAAATGTCACTCATAATTTGAACCCTTGCATAGTGGGTCTTGTATATTAAACTTCATTTTACAGAATGACATCAGTAAAATATTTTTATTTAGAATATTTTCATAGGACTTTTGGCTATTCTATGCCAGGAGTCCACCTATGAATGTACCAATAGAGAACAGGTAACTGCTAGCATCATATTAGGCAACATAATACACATTTCCACTATCAGATGGCAGTTTTTATATATTCACTCATTATTAATAGATAGTCTGTACTTATTTCATTAAGTGAGAAAATGGACAAGTTTAGTATATACTGGATTAGTTTGTAATTTATTGGATAATCTGGCACCCCATAAGAATAAGATGACTATTCTGTTTGAACAATTACATATTTTCCCTTGTAAATGTTTTTTTTTTGTTAAAATTACCTCTACTTCTCATTTAATTTTATGGCATTTCATACTATTTTTTAGGCAAAAATCAATTAATTTCCTTGTGTAATTATTCACATGTTGCAACATTGTTTTTAGTTTTATTTCAATTTATGTAGGTGGACTCTTGACATAGAATCTCCGTTCTTTCTAAGAATTGAGCAAGAATGTTGGTTTCTTGTAACAACTAAATACTAAATTTATCATTTGACATTTGTTTAGTTTTTTACATTTGCTAAAAGTAAACTAGACAGGAACTAAAGAGGAAGTTAAAATTATGTTGCTAATACATAAAATTTCCCTTTCTGTTTGTATTGTCAAGATGTTTTAATGTCCCCCAGTGTACAAGAACTGCATTTTAGATTTTGTCACTAAAAAGTAAAATTTAAGAACATAAAAGAAACTGACAACCATTCTGGATGTAGTGATTTTTAATCAGAATGAAAATGTCAATTCTATTTCAACAATCAATATTAAAAAAGCTTGGATATTTCCTGTACAACATTCAGATGTAGCCATTTAATTACTCTACCCATTTGCACCAGATCTAAATGCCCAGCAATTATGTTAATAAATTCAGAAAAGTAATATTTTTTCTCCATTTTCAAACTCTGAATCTGGGAGAAGAGCAAGACCCATGTTATTTTTAGTTTAGGTCTAAATGTTATGAATTAGAATTTAACAATATGCTTTAATTGCTTAGGTCATTAGTGTAGATTTATATCTGGGCATGAAAAGACTGATAAGATATGGGGACCTTAGCTTCACTATTTTTATTTTTTTTTTTCCTCCCTGCTGAATTTGAACTAGGAATCAGAGGCGAGCATGGAAACCTCTAGGACCAATGTATTAACTAAATGTTCTCTCAAGGGATATATGAAATATTACTGAAATACATTTGATTTATCAGGTTTTGATCATGATCTGAATTAAGAGATGGGCATTACTTATCTCCTGAGGCAAATGGTTAAGTAGTATTGAACAAGAGGCAAGATAATTTGACTTGTTTAGATAGATTTGTAAATATTTCGAATATTTAGGTAGTTTTCTGAGATAACACCAGGTGGCAGTAAGCTATTGTATATAGCTTTGGAAATGCCAAAATATGAGGTGTCAAATGTCCCTGTAAGGGAGCAGGAATGGATTCTTAATTTTTTGTCTTACATGGAATTCACTTAGGTTGCAGCAGAGAAAATGTATTTCAATAAAAATTTGTGGGAACTAATGTAGGAGGTAACTTATATGCAAGTTAATTGGATATTATTTTTGCATCTCACTCTCATAAAAATTTCAGTTTCTAACAGAACTGGTTCTTGAAGGGATCCCTTTTGAAACTGGTCCTGTGAAAATTGAGATTTTTGAGGTGAGATGTAAAAATATCTCATTTATAGGGAATTACTGTATTTGTATGTTGATATGATTAGAACAAATAAAATTCAAAATGAGTATTTTTTTGTGTGTTCTTCTGAAATGTAACCTAAACATAATCCTATGTAATTTCTTCCGGAGCGAGTTTTTATCTTGTTGGACTTAGAGCAGTTTTTTAAGGGTATTTTTCCTCCCTGTTTGGCTCTTATTTATCATTGTATTCTTAAAACTTCATTCAAATGAAAGTTTGAATATAAAAGATTAATCTTTTGAATTCAAGCTTTGATTTGAATGAAATTTTAAACATTATATAGAATTAATAGTAAAGAAACCAATTTGAGCAAAAAAAGCTTCTAAAAAAACTATCCTAAGTCCCACACCTGAAAACAAAAGTAGCAGTCTAGCATGGAAAGGAATTTGACATTTCAAGTGGTGCATACAATAGAAACATTCTTTTCAAAATCTTTTATTTCACAAAGCCTGATACAACTTTGTGTACTGTACATTAAGGTTTTGTACACAGTTGAAAATCAAATATTTGAATCCACAAGACTCAAAAACTTTACATTTAGCTGCTGCTGAAATTACAAGATTTTGGAGTAAAAGCAACGATGTGCTCCTGCCATTCAATCTGAAACAAACCATAAACGTAATTTAGATACAGGATAAAAATTTACTGCATTGTGCTAATTATCTAGTAAAATTTTAAGAAATGTAAAACAGTATCCGAGATCTCAGTCGTCCTCAATTTAATCAGCAGTATAATTTTTTAGGAGGCCTTTCAGTAACTCTTTGGGGCACGCCGTAGCATAGTGGTTAAGGCTCTACACTACAACAAACCAGAAGGTCGAGGGTTCAAGTCCCGGTGGGGTCAGGATTTTTAATCTGACCCAAACCTTCTGGCAGCACTATGGCCCTGGGGTCAACTCAGCCTCTAATGGAAATGAGTACCAGACACTTGTTCTGGGGGTAAAGGAGGCCGTCACGCAGGGCTGACAACCCGGCTGACATCAAGTGCCGATTGTCTAGAAATAGTGGGAGCCTTAACCTCCCACTACCCCAAGGGCCTCCTGAGGCCTGCAGTGGGAATACTTTACTTTTTTTTTTCAACAACTCTTTGGTACCAAATTGAAAGCAGATGATGATACTTAGGTTATTGAAATGCCTCCTACAAAACTACACTGCTGATTATTGAGGACAACTGAGATCTTAGGTACTGTTTTACATTTCTTAAAATTTTAACATAGTGACCTCAACAGTTTCATAATATATTTTTAAAATCTTGACCAATTCTCTACACTAATTCCAAGCCAAGTTCCAGTTGAAATGTAAACAAACTTGCATAAGATATTACTCCGCCAACTCTATCTATTGGGAAAAATGGTACCACTTTTAACCAACAATGACTGAATTGTGTACAATAGAAGCATTGTCCTTGGGCAACATTGTATTTTACAAGAAATAAGACTGAATACTACATAAGAAGGTACCTATACTTAGGAACTTCCTCCACTTCTTATTTATGAGAAAAAATGATGTGTCTACCTCATTAGATGTTTATGCTTTTTTCCATAATATCAATAGCTAACTTTTATTTACAGGTACAATTTCATTATGAGCAGAATTTGTGTTCCATGTTGACTCATCTGAAAATTCTACAGTTATTTTCACTATATCCTCAATAGTAAATGTAGGATATTTTGAAAATATTCAAAATAATGTATTTCTCCCCACTTTTCAAATGCTTTCCTTTCCAATGTTTAAGAAACTCTACAGAAATGTTGCCATTTTAAAACAATTGAAATTGCAATGTATTCTGCATTGTACATGCATAAAAATAAAACAATACTTCATGCATTAAAATCGTAATTATAAATTTTAATATTCATCCCACGCCATAGCTGAGTGGTTAAGGTAAAGATGCTTTGGCGCAGAGCTACGGCACTTGTGCTGGTTTGAGTCTCCATGGGGGAACAAATTTTCTCATGGAATTTCAGCCAATATGGGACCGGTACCCACCCACCATCATGAGGCATTTGGGTAGCTATAATAAGTAGCAACTCCAGGATGAGAAAACCAGCTATAATGGCTGGGGGACCTGAAATGCTGACCACATGTCACCTCTACAGTGGTTCAATGATTGTCTACCCCTGTAATTAACACATGTGGATGTGAGGCTAGCAGCCGGATGGTAGGCCAAGGGCTTTCTAGGCCTGTCATGCTTAGAGTTTTTTTTTATTTTTTAAGATTCTCCCATATAACAAATAGACATGTGCTAGATAATCATCATCATCATCATCGTCCTTTCAAGTATTAGGCCCAGTGGCCCGTTACGGTCTCCCGCCATCTCCAAAAAGGTCGACCCACAGATCTTCTGCCTCGAGGAATGTAGTGAAAAATTTGTTTTGGTATTCTGTGACGATCCATGCGCTGAATATGGGCTAGCCAATTGTTTCTATATTCTTGGAAGTATTCAGATATAGGTACGATGTTTAACTCTCTGGCTATTGTTGAATTTCTTTGGTGGTCTAGAAGGCTATAACCTGCAGTTCGTCGCAGAAATTTCATCTCCGTGGCTGTAATATGACGATCATCCTGAGATCTGATGGTCCAAGCTTCACTGCCATAACAGATTATGGGTCTAGCGAGAATTTTATAGATTTTCATTCTTGTGTGTCTCTGCACTTTTGATGGTTTAAAAACTTGGTTGATAATTCTTAAAGCTTTATTATAGTTTTGTATTTTAAAGGATATATCACATTCCTCATTATAAGTTAGATTATATCCTAAGTATTTAAATGAATTAACTTGCTCTAATATTGAATTCTGAATACAAATTTTACATCTTACTGGGAATTTCCCTTCAAAGGCCATAACTTTAGATTTTGTTGTTGATATTTCCATGTTAAATCGTTGGGCTATTATATTAAGATAATGACTGGAATATTGTAATTCATCTTCATTATTGCCGAAAAGAGCCTGATCATCTGCATATAAGAGTGTGTCTAAAATTGTGTGTCTTGAGAGAGGAATATTACCATGAACTGTCAATCTCCAGTGTCTGATGATAGCATTAATGTATACATTAAATAGAAGTGGTGATAGAGGGCATCCTTGTCTGACTCCGCAATTTATATGTTTCCAATCTGACAATTCTGTTCCTATTTGTACTGCTATGATGTTATTTTTATACAGATTAAAAATTGTTTGGATCAGTTGATTTGGTGTTCCATCATCAGTTAAGATATCTAAAAGTTTTTGTCTGTCAACTCGATCAAATGCTTTGATAAAATCTATAAACGCTGTATGTAGTTCTTTATTGAATTCTTTGTGCTTTTCGATAAGAAGTTTTAAGGTGAAATAACCATTGGCACAGGATCTTCCCTTACGAAAACCATTTTGTTCTTCCCCTAATAAGTTTTCATAGTGTTGTTGTAATTTAGAAGCTAGAATTTTTGTAAAAACTTTATATCCACTGTTGAGAAGGCTAATGCCTCGATAATTATTACAATCTTTGAGGTTACCTTTTTTAAAAATTGGTATGATAATGGCTTTCTGCCAAGATGAAGATAGGTCTTCTCCCAAGATTATTTTGTTTAGTCAGTGCAGAAATTTTTGTTTAAGAGTTTTGTCAGAATATTTAAACAATTCTATATGAAGTCCATCCTCACCAGGTGCTTTATTATTTTTACAGGACTCTAAAGCTGTGTCAAGTTCTGCTTCAGTGATATATAGAAATTCATCGTTCTGAGATATGGGTAAATCAAAATTAGTCTGGGAGATGGACCATAAATTTTGAAAATATGTAACCCAAGTGGTTTTATCAATCAAATTTAATTTTACACTCTCTTTACACTCTTGGCTAAGATTATTTAAAACTTTGTAAGTTTTTGGGTTAAGTTTGGTGAGATCTCTCTCTAGATTAGAGACGAAAGTGTCCCAATTTTCTCTGTGTCTTCTTCTGATTTCTCGTTTTGCAATAGCTCTTTTATGATGATAATCAATTTTGTCATTCAACAATAGATAATATACATTTTTACTGTTTTTATTTCCTTTATTTAGAGGGTTAGAGAGCAAACTATTTTCTTATATGCCTATAGATAAAATCATTATTTGACCAATGAAAATGCAGTCATATCTTGTTTGTTTATATTACAACTGGAACTTAGCTAAGAAAATACATAAATATCTATCAAAACAAATCTATACATATATTTTGCACATACCAGTACATAGAGTTATGCGATCTATCCAGTAGTTTTATTGATCAAAAATCTCAAAATTAAGTCTCCTAGCATCAACATTGAAATTTACTATTAAAATTTCCATTTCCACCAGGAAACAAACCCAGATTCACATTGGCAATAAGGTAGGCAAGGCATCATCTGTGCTAACACATTTAAATTCTAAAGCTACAGTATTTATATTTCCTATTTTTCTAAACTTACAAAAATAATAATTTTACTTCTAATTTCTTGTTGCTTTTTTAAATACGAAGTAATCTCACTGACATATTTCGATAATAAAAATCCCCTTTGAGTTAACCTTCAAAATTCCATAGGCAAATACTTTCAGTTATTAAAAAGAATCAGCAACTGAACTATTTTTGCTTACAAACTAACTCACTGGCTCTATCGAACCTGCATGATCATGGCCATGCAGACATAAGTTCTCCATACATCCCTATCCTGAACTAATGTTTTCCAATCATCCCCTATATAATCTACTTCCTTCAAATCACGTGTAATGTTATTCTCCCACCACATTCTTCGTCTAGTAAATGGATGCTTACCCTCTGATTTTCTTACAAGAAGCTTCCATGCCCCTCTTTCATTTCCCATTCGTGTCAGATGTCCTGCCCATTGTATTCCCACTACTAAATAATGTCATAACATTCCACATTCTTAGTAACATGTCCCTGTGTTTGAGCCTTTGGCTTGGATTCCCTAAAGTAGTCTCCGCCTGGAGAACCGAATAGGGGACTATATAACTTCCGGAGAATTTTACCCCAGTGGAACCCATGTCTGTGTTTCTTGATGGTTGTATTTTTTACAATGAAAGATCGTCACTCTTTCGAACAAGGTACAACCTTTTTCGTCTCGCTTATCGCCTTTGACCTGTCAGGCATGGGTAACCCTTTTGGCTGCAATACTACCGCCGGCATGGTTTTTGGGGTCAATTTTTGCTTACCCATTTCATTTTTGTGAACTAGACCAGAAAACAGGATCAATAAGAACACGAGGTAATTGAGACACACTTAATATTTCTTTAATATAAGACAATAGTTTTGGAATTGTTTATTTTTTATTATTTCACTCACCTCATACTTCATAATTCATAGCAGACCCAGGGTTTCTTCACATCAATTTAATAGTTTAACACACAGACTTGTGAATGTCCCCATGAGCAAAGAAAATTACAATAAAGAGAAAGAACACATCATAAAAATTGCGAAGGATAATGGTTTTCAAGAGAAGATGATACACAAGAAAATAAATAAATTCAAAGAACAAAAAATCATTAATGAAAGTACTCTTCAGACAGATAAAAATATAGGCAAAAAATTCAAGAAGTTCACATACCATCCTTTAGTATTTGACAAGTTTCAAAACATTTTCAACAAATTCAACATTAAATTAGCACCGAAAAATAATTACAGCTTAGGTAAATTAATAAAAACCAACAAAAATGAAAAGATTGAAGACTGCAAAAAATCGGGAATTTATCAAATTAATTGTAAAGATTGTGAAAAGATATACATAGGAAAAACAAAAAGGAATCTAAATACAAGATTAAAAGAACACCTCAGAAATGTTAAAAATGGAGAAACCAAAAAATCTGCAATAGCTGCACATGCCTGGTCAGAAAAACATAGAATAGAAACCAAAACAAAATTACTTAAACAATTGGAAAAACCGAAGGAACTCACAATTTGGGAAAAAACTTACATATGCAAGAATGAAAATACAACTATGAATTTTGAAATACCCGGTTATAAGGAGAGAGGACTGATTTGGAAATTCTTCGGTCGGCCACCAGATGGCACGGAGGTCAGTCTGCAGGATAGAAGGCTGTTGGACGTCAGTTGTGAATGTGACACAGCATTGAGAATGTCACAAATGATGTAGAAACCCTGGGTCTGCTATGAATTATGAAGTATGAGGTGAGTGAAATAATAAAAAATAAACAATATTAAAAAACCTCATAGTGTTATTTCCTATCTACATAACTTAATAGTTTTGGAATTTTGAAAGCATAGGTTGTTAAGTTTTAAGATTGTTTGGTCTTAGAACTTTTATTTAATATGCTCTTTAACGGTTCAAGTCATTAGTATCACAAAATATAGATTTGAAAGGATCAATAAATTTTTCTCACAGGCCTATTAATTCAGGTTTGAGGTTTTTGTAATAAATTTAAAACACATGACCCATGGCTTTACTTCCCTTCAAAAGTTGCATTTACATGCAACTATGGTAACCACTAGACTATCAAGACCTATTCTAGCTTTAACAAGAAAGAAACATTTGTAGAATATAATCATTTTTTAAAGACCAGCCTTATGGTCTAGTGGTCAGCATTTCTGACTACTGTTCATGAGGTCCCAGGTTCGATCCCTGGTCAAACCATAGGGATTTTTCCTTAAAGGAAATTATTCCTGTGCTTGTCCAAGTCTGGAATTTAGGTTAAATTTAGGTTAAGAACTCTCCTGGCACTTCATTATCATTTATCACTCATCATATCATTGGGGTAACTTAACTCCGCCCTCTAGGTGCCCCAACTTCAGAAGTGGTTACAATTAAGCCAATACCAGGAGAGAACACCAGAAATATCGAAATGACAGCCTGGGGTATTGAATAATTTTTTTTTTAAGATCTTATACAGTTACGCCTATCATTCTCCAGGTACAAAATATTCAGTGACGTGTTCTTAGTAATAACTTTTACAATAATTTAGTATACAATAGACTACCGGTACCTCTGAAGCTATTCAACTACAGACCACAGGGCAAAGAGACCCAAGAAGACCTAAGAAGAGATGAGAGAGAAATTTATATCCTGAAGTGGAACAGGCCAATGGCCAAATCCACGAATAATTGATGATGATAATAATTTAGTACCAACCTAAGCATCATTAATTAATGCTAAACCTGATAAATTATATCTTACCCAATATTACCAACAATTGTAGATTGAAAATAAAAACCGTGCTAAGATATCTCCTTCTAGTAAAAGAAGTTCATTCTCCTTAAAATATTTACTATCTTTCACCTAATTCCCAACCACAACAATCTATTTCCATTTTATTGCTGTAACATGGGCTATGTGCCTATGCTAGTGCAGCAAAAACCTGACTATATGATATTCAGTCTGCCAGTAGTTCAAATTTTAGCCTCAAGAATGTGCCTGGCCTATCAAAACTGTGTTAAGGACATTTTTTCTGTTTTTCTCAGAACTTAGATTTTTTGCCCAGTAGCACAGTTTTTGTTTTTAGTCTACATTTATTCATGCTAATCTAGTCAGTTTTATCTACTCTCCATAATTCTCTGCTATATCTCCTTCCATTATTACCTACCAATATGATACAAGCCAAAGTTTGGGGTTCAAGTCCCAATGGGTTCAGGATGTTGAAACCAATACAAACTGGTCCTGGGATTGTCTCAGCCTCTAGTAGAAGTAAGTACCAGACGTTTGTCGGGATGAAGGCAGCCATCACGGAGGGATAACAACCCAGCTGGCATTTCGTGCCAATTGTCTAGAAAGGTAAGAGCCTTAACCTCCCACTACCCCGAGGCCTCCCATGACCTGTTTGTGGATACCTTTTTATTATTCCTTTCAAACACAGTTTTTATGTTAAGTATAGGATATACTTCACAGTGCTACCAGCACCCTGTAATTTTCATATTTAATACATACATCATAATTGAATAGTTGCTCCGAAAAGAGATCTAACCCACAAACTACAAATTGTTGGGAAACCAAAAAGAAAGTATGTTCATTTTGAGGCTATTGCCTTTATTATATGATATACTTTTAATTTCTCATCCTATTGGAATCATATACAGCCAATTTGAATGCAAAATAACATGCTAATAACTAAATATTAACAATTTAATACAGAATTGAGTGCAAAAGTGATCTATCTCTATAGAGTGGAAAAATTATATAACACATATTTAACTAAAAATGCTATAATAAAATACATATTGAACACTGATTCAGTTAGTAACATTTCTAACTTAATCAGTTTTCAGTATTTATTTTTCATTTAATGTTATTTCGTTACATCCTTTGCATCTTTTTATTTTCACTCAATTTTTCTAAGATTCTGGTTAGAATTCACGGAACTGTGGTGGAATCAACTTCCACATGTGCAATAATTGTTTTTCTGCACTGCTATTAATGAGTTGACTAACTGCTTCCACCATTTTGTTAACATAAGATCACTATTCCCCCTCAGGGGTCCTCATCTAGGGGATATGTGGATGGCGACCACAAGGTGCCCAAGCTGAGCAAAACATTTCTTCCACTTACTTGTGTTTTGCACTCTTTTAACTTTACTATCTAACCTCTCTTGGTTAACTCTTGTTTTTTCGACCCCGACGCTATTAGGGCATCCGAGGGCTAGGGAGTCCTTCCTTTTTTTCCATTTCTTCTTTCCTTTATTTTCTTTTCTTCTCCAGAAAAGCCTGACCAGAGGCTATAAGATGGCAGCCCCATCACTGGTCTTGCCTTCCTTTGGCCAGCAACCAATCGAAGGGACTATTATTATGCTTTCAAGTCTTATATGAGAATTTGCCATAAGGGAAAATTTTCTATAGGATCGTAACAGGCCTCGGCCTAATACTTGGAAGGAAGAAGAAGAAGAAGATCACTATTCGCTTGAAATCCCACTTTTAAAAATATATAAAACGGGTCTGGAAGAGAGTATGGATAGTTTTATATGCACCATGCCGTGATACTCTCCGGAATGATCACTAATCCATTGAAAACTAAACTTTCAAATTTTTGTGGGTTAGATTTCTTTTCGGGGTAACTATTCAATTGTTATCCCTTAAAACAAATCTAGACCAAATTGTCATCTTTCTGTTTCACCAAAATACCTCCACTTCTTGTATCAATATTTGAAATGTTTCAGCCAATAAGTCACTGGCATATATAACACGGAAGATTATGGCGACACAGAAACAAGCTCTCCATACATGCCTACCCAGATTACTATTTTCCAATGTTTACCTAGGGTTACTCCAGATGGGATCAGAAAAGGAACACCGATACCTTAAAAGAATTGAAGACTACGCCAATTTTGGAATATATTAAACAGTACCAACTAAATTGGAAACACCATCTTGAAAGAATGAGTTCAAATCGGACCCCCAAAGCTGTTTATAATCATATACCAAGAGGATGGAAATCTCTGGGCCATCCTATGAAACTCTGGAGTGAAAATTTTCTATAGGATCGTAACAGCCCTTGGCCTAATACTTGGAAGGAAGAAGACCTATATAGTTGGCCGCCGTGGGCTGGTTATGTTTCTTGTCTCTAGTCCCGAGGCTTGCGGGTTCGAACATGGTGAGAGTCATTGGATTTTAGGTTGGAAAATTCCAAGGGCCAAATCAACTGGGAGGGACTTCAAGCTGTGGGTCCCGAGTCTGAGTATTTTCAGGCTCATAAAAGAACTGCAAGTCTGAATTAAAAATATCTCTGTGCAAAATTTAACCAAGTAATACCTTGGTTGTCTATTAGATGTCTCATTGAGGCAATGTGCTAACCTCGTTGACATCTGTAGGTACATAAGCATAACTAAATTATGCTTGGTTAAGAAACTCCTCAGGGATGTAGGGGTATATAGATAGATTACCTGTATAATTTACCTCCCTTAATTCATAATTAATATTATTCTCCCACCCCTTCTTGGCCCATCTGCTGGGTAATTTCCTTCTGGCTATCCTGTAATAACTTTCCATATCCTTCTTTATATTCCCCATTTGTGCTACATGCCCTCTCATAACAATGTATGAGAAGAAATTTTCTCAATGAAGTTCAATAGAGTAGGGCTACTCCATGCATCAGGAGGGATTTCAGTAGGTACAAAAACCATAAAGTTCTACACTATAGCCAAGCAGTTTAAGACATGATGCCTTGGTGTAGAGCTACAGGACTTTCACTGGTTCAAGTCCCATGGGGGGAAGAAAGTGTCTCATGGAATTTCAACCAGTATGGAAACTGTGCCAGCCAGCATAATTACAAATTTTGAATAGCTAAAATAATTATCTCTTCAGATATAACGGCTGTGGAACTCGACATGTTGACCACATGTCACCCCAATGCTGAGCTACAGGACTTTCACTGGTTTGAGTCCCATGGGGGGAAGAAAGTTTCTTGTGGAATTTTAACCAGTATGTAAACTGTGCCAGCCAGCATCATTACAAATTTTGAATAGCTAAAATAACTAGCTTTTCAGATATAACAGCTGTGGAACCCAACATGCTGACCACATGTCACCCCAATACTGGCTAGATGCCCATATCTGTGATTAACACGTGAATGTGAGGCCAGTAATCGAAATTCTTCCAAATGCTCACCAAAATGTCTTTCAGTTTTTATGTTCTTCCGCTGAGATCGTCCAAGTTGAATCATGGAGGAAGCCGAATCTGGGGTGGGTAGCTGCAGCCTTGGAGATTCATGGACACTTTGCGATGGAGCTGGCAGCAGTAGTAAGTAGTCTTGATAATGGTCAGTCCCAGAGCTCCAGGAATGGACATCTGCATCCCAGCAATGTGTACCTGTAAAGACAAATACAAGTACTGTAAATCCAGAGGTGCAGTTCACTTCATAAATATACATATCATTAAAATGTTGGCACTCCTTAACACAGTCGGTTAAGACAATACAGTACAAGCCAAGAAGATCACAGGTTCGAGTCCCAAGGGGTCCAGAATTTTTAAACTATCCTATATTTTTATTAGAACCATGATTCTGGGATCAACTTCACTTCTAAATGAAAGGAATACCAGACTATACTCTGGGAATAGAAGTATCCATTTCACAGTAATTCTGCCCGAGGGCAGGTCTTTCACTGCAATCATAGAATTTTCATGCTATGCTTTGCAGCTTTACTAGGGAATTATAGGTGTGGTAGCTTCCCATTGCTTTCCACACTAGTGAAGGATGATGATGATGATGATGATGATGGCCGGATGATTTTCGGGGACCGTTGGGACCTAAGCCTTCTGACCTGACATTTGTCTTACAGGTGAGGAAAACCCCGATAAAACCTCACCCAGGAGCCTGTCCCGACCGGGAATCGAACCCTGGCCCGGTGTATGACAAGGCAGCAAGCTACCTCGAGACCACAGCCGTGGAGAAGTATAGCCAAATAAATTGTCCGCAATATACGCGAACGTGCATGGTTTAATGACGTATAAGGTCAGCTGACATGAGAGATAGGGTAGGGGATATAGTGGGTGGGGACGCGAGCAAATTCAATTCAAGATGCAAGAATATGATTGGCGCTATCAGGCTCAGAGGATAAAAGGGAGAGGTGCGTCTGAACGAAAACGGGTTTCTGTGATCGGGACAATTTATTTAGCTTTATCTCTAAATACGGCCGTCATGCAAGATTGACAACGCCAGCTGGACAGTCTCATGCTGATTATCTAGAGAAAGGAGAGGCCGTACCCCCTTTCATATCCCTAAAAAGACTTAATCAAGGCCTTCAGTGGGATTACTTTTTTAGTATCGTTCAACCCATTATACACTTTCGACATTTGGGGAGGCTTATTACTTTATTAGATTGTTACGTCTCCCATATGGTCACACACATCTGATCTAAAGGGGCAGACGAAGCTTAATTTATACTACTTTGGATATAACTCACGATCCGTAGGATGCTATTTGGTTCGTCTTCCGGGACGTAAATGATCGTGGTCCGGTTTGTTTCGTCTACTACTAATACTACTCCTCCTGAATATGTCTACTGCAATAATAGACGAAAGAAAATAGGGCCACGGTCATTTAGCCCGAAAGACGAACCAAACAGGAATCAAGACACTGGCCGTGATTTACAGCTACTTTGTCAATCATATCATCCATTCTTTCTATATAGATCAACATGTTTTTATGGGGGGTGAAGGTTTGCACAACCACAGGTTTTCAAATAACTTATTCTCTCCTTATTAAAATTTGAAAAAATGATATGCTTATGTTTTTAATCTGTACGAGTCTTAACATGTCCAACCATAACATGAAATGGACTCTCTTGCAAATCACAGACCACAAGAGATGCAAATATTCTGCAGCTTGAACAAAAAAAAAAAATATTTGTTCTTCATGCGTGAGCATCCCTCCTCTGGTTGTAATCATTGATTTATGTTTAACGTTCCTGCAAACATGGGTTTCCTAAAATGGGGTGGAATGTATTACTGTTTCCTCTATTTTTTTTTAAATCAATGCCACCAGGTTGTCACTACGATTTTTTTTGTATTATCTCCTGGCATGGCGTACATTTAACCCACTTCCAAGTTGGAGCGCCTAGAAGGCGGGGTTACGCTGCCCCGATGATATGAGAGGTGGTGGTGGTGATGATGATGAGCCAGTAAATCTAGTGAGGCGAATATGATAGTGATGATGGCTAGATGATGTTTGAGGACCGTTCGTGCCTTAAAGTTTCCAGGCAGTGTCTCATAGGTGAGGAAAAACTCCGAAAAATCCTCACCCTGGAAACTTGTCCCGACCGAGGATCGAAATAGGACCTGCTACGTGACAAAGCAGCACGCTACCTCGAGACCACAGCGGAGGACTTTTCTAAGAATTAAAAATATTGACTACAATAACTGATCTAAAATCAAGTAGTTTTCTTTAATATTACAGTAAAAACTCCTTATTTGAGAGTTAAAAATTGCGACACAGTTCCTGTATTCGCGGCTACAAATTTATTTCTTCGCGGATCTAGTCAGTAAATTAGAAGGATTAGTATCCTTTATTAACGCATTGGCAACTTTTTTACTCTAAGCACGGGTCAAGGCGGCTTTTACAAAGAGTGATTAAAACTAAATGAACAAATTAATATCAAAATACCTAAAACAAACCTTATTGTTACTAAGCCTTAAAGTTTGTTGTTAAAAGGCACCGCCGCAGTATTTCACGTGCCGCTATGTTCGTTAATAAATGCCGCCCTCGCTACGATCGGTGTTTTATTGTTTCAACTTGTCATTCCTTGCAATAATTTTGATTGAATAACACGTGTCTCTTCTGCTTTGTTGCCAATTTATAATGTCGAGTAAAAGGAAAGAAAATTAGTTCCAAAGCGGAAAAAAAAAAAAAATAGTGTTGCCGCTTAAAGTAAAAATAGAAATGCTTGAACGTTTATACGCATTGGCGAGTCGCTTGCGTCTATATCACGCTGTTTCAATGTTAATGAATCAAGAAATCCGTAGACAAAATAAGGAATTCTACACGGAATTCGCAGCTGAATCTTCTTCTTCTTCGTCAGGCTCTACGACTTCCAGTGGAATGTCTTGGCCTTCTCAACCAGTTTACGCCACTTCTTCCTATCTTGTGCAGTGGATTTCAAATCAAAAATCCCCATCTCTCTCAAATCTTCAATTACGTCATCTTCCCATCGATCCTTGGGTCTTCCCCTTGGTCTTGTTCCTTGTGGCTTCCAATTCAAAATATCATTCGGCAATCTTCCCTTTGGCATTCTTAGTGTATGTCCAAACCATTGTAATCTTTTGGATTTGATGAAACTAACTATATTTTCTTTATTATTCTTGAGGTATAATTCGTCATTCCTTCTCAACCTCCAATTTCCATTTTCCTTTACTGGACCTAGCACTCTTCTAAATATTTTCCTCTCAAACGTTAATAGTCTTAGTTTATCTGCTTCTTTTAGTACCCAGGTTTCAGCTCCATAACATATGATTGGTCTTATTATTGCTGTATATAATTTGAATTTAACATTTTTTATATTAATTTGCTTTTGAATATATCGAAATTAGCAAAATATGCTTTATTCCCTTGCGATATTCTTGTTTTGATCTCTTCTTCAACAGTATTATTATCGTTTATTCACAGCTGAATATCAATCTTAATTGAAATACCTTTAAAAACGGCAAAACAGAGAAATTACTAAGTTATTTAAGTCCTTACCTAAACCTGACAGTAATAAAATTAATAGAAATTGTTCAAAATCTCTGATTAATTGATTTTATTTTGATAATTTTAATTTGTAACCTTGGAACGTATCCCCTATATGCAAAATACAAATTACCATTCCATATTCGCGGAACATATCCCCAGCGAATAAGGAGCTTTTACTGTATTCGATTACTAAACTTAAACCTAATTCTGTATATGTAGCTTGTAAACATTTACATATCTAAGAGTTCATTGTGATTGCTATATTACAACGTAACATACATTTGCCCTGGTGAATGGAAGAGAAGACCACATGGTCTTAACTCCACCAGGCTAAATAAATAAATAATAATAAAGACAAATGTTATAATAGCCCCACGATATTTTTTTTTCTAAGCGCAACCATCATTATCTGATTCCACGAGTAGACGCCGATGGAAACGTGACAAGCAATTCAACTTACAGAAGAAGGAAATCAGAATTATGTATAATTTAGGGTATAGGGAGCATTGTAATTTATTTGTTTAATATTGTGAATTATAACTATTCCTTCAATTTACGTTATAACTTTTTTTATGTTTGTTAAATGCATTAATCTGTCCTGGGTTGATTAGTGGTTTCCACTCCCGCCTCAGGTTTCGATGTTCTTGAGTTCAAACACGACCGGAGCCGTTGGATATTTAAGGCCATAAAAATTCTTAATATGAGTTTAAGTTTCTTCGGATAGTACTCGTATATGACAATTTAGACAATAAATGATAATATAATGGCAATGCGCATCAACTATATATTGACTTCAAAAAGGCATATGATTCAATTAAGAGAGAGAAGTTAAATGATATTTTGCTGGAGTTCAGGAGCCCTAAGAAATTATACTTAATTCAATGTGTGTAAATAGCTCATAGGGTGGTGCGTGTAGGCAAACAGTTTTCGGATACTTTTGAAATTCACAATAGGTTAATGAAAGGAGATGCGCCATCTCCTATACTATTCACTTGCTAATGGCCAATATGCGCATTATTGAGTAACACTAAGATTTTGGGGCTGGAAGTAAACATCAGTAAAACTAAATATATGTTTACACACAGAAATCCATTATATAATGGCAATGGACAGTTAATGACAAATGAGGGAAATTTTGAAGAAGTGGCTGAATTCAAATATGTAGGAACAATAATTACAAACAAGAATGAAGTGCACAAAGAAATTAAACATAGGCGCAATTCTAGAAATGCATGCTATTATGCACTACAGGTACTCTTGTCGTCCCAATGTCTCTCAAAAAACATTACAGTGAAAACATAAAAACTGTTATTCTCCCGGTTATATTATTGCGCAACAAAGACTCCTACTTTAAGGAAGGAGAAAACTTGCGGGTATATGAGAATAAACTACATAAGAACAATTCTGGACCAAAGAGTTGAACAGAGAGGCGAATGGAGAATATTACATAACAACGAGCTACATTATTTTTATGGGAAACCTGATATAATAAGAGTTAAGTCTCAGACTGCAATGGACATGAGATGTGACATGAAAGAATGGCATGGGAACTCCTTGTAAGAAAAGCACCAGTAGCAGGCCAACAGTGACGTGGGAGTATAACATTAACCATAATTTGAGGAACGTAGATTATACAGGGGATAATTGGAAAACATTAACTCAGGATAGGGATGTATGGAGAGCTTATGTCCGCGCGGTCATGAACCTACGGGCTTGATAATGACAATGAGTTACGAGTTTCTTCGGAAGAGAAGTAAAGACGTAAGTCCCGTGTTGAAGATTCACGGGACTTCAAACAACGTGAACCCGTTCACGAGCGCAAATTTGAATTTCAATGATAATGACCTTAGTTTTAAAAGGCCAATTTATTCTTAAGGGTAACAAATTCCTGTACTTTCAGAAATATAATTTATTACAGAAAATTAAGCCACTTTCATGTAAATATAGTCATCAAATAAATACAAGCGTAAGTTAATCTGAATATTACCTTCTGTCAAAGAACTGAGCTTACGACCAACAAAGCAGTCCGTAAGAAAATTGGGACCTGACGGTCTTCATTTTAAGATGTAACCTCCTCAAATATTTCGCACCCTCCCAATATTTGCACCCTTTTTCAGTTTGAGATAGCATGATATGTCCCAGATAAAAATATTTTCAAACTTTTCACTTTTTAAGATTCAGAAAAAATGTTGAAATTAAAAAAAAAAAAAAACATTGAAAATGTTAAACAGCACCTTTGTGCTGTCAGATCACGAAATTACGTGTTTGGAAATTTGACAATTTATTTAATGATTCTAATACCTCTGATTTTATACTTTAAAAAAAAGTATTATGTGAATCAGCCATGTACTTGTAGGGCAGGGTCTATAAATAGTAAAGCATCTACAAAATAGGGAATATCAGCATGAGGAGAGAGTTTCATGTCCAATTCAAGGAAACAGATATTGAACAATAGCTGTGTCCATTGCGTCGGTTGTAATCGAATGTTTTAAACGTTTTTCTTCCCTAAATTTAAAACTTAAAAAAATGTTTTGTTTCGAAATTTATATATGTATATCCAAAATATATTTTTTTAATTACAATTTTTTTTCAGGGTTTTCATAGGCTATATACATTTTCATTTTTTTATTATATAATTTTATCGAAATTTAAATGGTTGTATCCAGCGTTTCAGTTGGACAGTCACAGGAAATGCGTCCGCCCAGATACTTTGGGTGAACTCTTTTTATGTATATTCCTTTATAATTTATTATGATATTGCTGGAATCTATAAATAGTTACTTTTGTCAAAATGTGTTTAAAATTGTCAATCTACACACAATATAAAGTATAGCTTCGGTACGGTGCAAAATGTGGACATCCGAATTTTAGGATAATTTGGGTTTTAACATTAAGTTTAAGAACGCCAAAGAATAAAACGAAAAAAGAAACAAAATTAGACCATCCAGAACTTCTTCGTGGAAGTTCTTATAAAGATCAATCCTTAACTATTTTATTCCAACTAAAGTACCAGAAACATCTCTTCTGGCTATGTTGCCAGCGATTATATTTTGGTCTGCATTTAAATCTAAGCTATGTCAGATCAAGACAAGTCACATTTCAAAATATCTGTAGATCCATAAGAACCTTACGTAATAAAACTGTAAATTTAATAAAGTTCTTCCTCTATTATATTGATTAGAGGCCTATATTCCATAATTTCTTTCAAAATGAAATTCTTAAGGTCAGTTGTAAGCTATAGATTATAAAGTAAAGTATTCCCACGACAGGCCTCAGGAGGCCCTTGGGGTAGTGGAAGGTTAAGGCTCCCACTATTTCTAGACAATCAGCACTTGATGTCAGCCGGGTTGTCAGCCCTGCGTGACGGCTATAGATTATATAAAACAAAATAAACTAATATATAAGAGAGTAATTGGAAATATATTGATGCATTAAAAAGTTAATGAATACAAAATGTCATAACATTATACAATATTTTTAACCCCAATAACATTTTTTAAGTTTATTTTCGATACTGCAATAATTTAAAATAACGATTTAAAGTGTATATATTCGACATAAAACAATTACAAAACAGACTTTTGTTTCGAAATCCCAGAAAATATTTCAATCTTTTTCGATTTAAAAAATAGATAATTTTAAATTTAAAAAACTTATTTTTCAAAAAGTATATTTCCCCCCTTTCATATGCTAGCGAAGTTACTAGAAAAAAGTATAAACCAAGATGAAAACAAAAAAAATAGGCCTACAGGTCGATCTTCAAAGGGACAGCGTGACCAATTTTATGACGGAACAGGCCAATAGTTCTATCCCTTGATTTCAAATGTTTCCAAATAATAATAATAATAAAAAAGATCTAAAAATTATAGGCTTACCCTTAAAATTGGCAAGGTATCCTGCAAGATATGTTAATTTTATTTATTCCTATATTTCGATATAGCAGAAAAACTAATTTCTAGAAAATGCTTAAATCACTACCCGTTACAGAATAGTACGCAATGTTAAGAGTACATTATTTTTCTTTTAAATTATTTATATGTCTATAAGTACGTACTTGTACCGCTGTACAAACATCACTTAACGTTGCTATTATGTTCCTACTGAACTAACTGCACGAGTGTATAATTTGTAAATGTGCAACAGAAGTCCATGTTACCAACCTCTAGCTGACAAATTAAACTCGCGAAATTATAAGCCGTCCTATGAAACGAAGCCTGTTACCACTCTAAATAGCATCTTTTAACAAAGTCTGATACTATTTCATTATTATTAATGACATTTCACTTCAATTATAATAAGTTTGTAAAACTATGGCCATATTACTTCAGTCTTTTTCAGATTTTTTGGTAACAAATTGTAAATAATTTATTAAGATTTTCAGAACGCACCTTAAAAAATACATTTTTTTTCTTTGAGAATTATATTGGTCAACGATAAAATTAATTTAAATGGCATATTTACATTAAGTAAATAAATTTTATAAATTCGTCAGTTAAATAAGATATATATTTAAATAATCACGAGAACACTCTAAGTTTATTTAAATAAAAAAAACTGATATAACCTTTGAAATAATCATCATCTTCTTCAGAAACTTCTAACTTATTAAATACCTCGGTTATCCTAACATAAAATTTCCGAAGAAAGCCATTACTGTTCTCATACTGGATACTCTTTTTTTTTTCTTTTTTTTTTCAAAATAAACCTTTTTTTTATTTAGCAACAAATTCTCCACTTCATCATCTGGATTATCAGTCGATTTCATTCGAAGAGCTTTTTTTTTTAAACCGAACGTGTCCATTTCACAAAGTTTTTCACCAATATATATATTTTTCTTAAATATATATTTTTATATGGTAAAATGACATTTTGATGAGACATGTTCACATTTGTTTAAAAAAATGAATAGACATATATCGTAATTTTGGACATGTTTAGTTTTGAAAAATCTTGTCATTTGATGTTATTTTTTTTATCTTTATTTATGCACATTTTAATATATAATATAACATTGCGTATATTTACTAGCTTATAGCAATAAATTAAGAAAAGTAAGATCAAGTACGTTAACCATAAAACCGGACCATTAGGAGTGAGAGGTTAACCTTAAGCAAAAATTTAAATATCACTCCAGCGGCCACAATTTTCGATTTTTCGTACCAAAATTCCGTTTTTGCTATTGCAATAAAACCAGAAGGGTATTCGCCAAAAATAAACTAAATCCGACTGTTAGAAGTAGGGGTTTATCTGACAGCCAACATTTAAAAATCACTCTAATAGTCACTATGTTCGTTTTCTCTTAACAAAACTTGAAACATACGATTTGATTAATAAAATGGTTATATGTAAACTAGCAAAATCGGACCATAAATTCGACTTGCTGAGAAATTCGGTACAGTCCTTCTTAATTACCCAAAACGCGACTCGGCGTTGCCAGGAATAAAACGCACTATTGCTCAAGATAAATTTATGTAGATCAAGGCAGTCATCCTGGTATTTTTAAAACAAAATGAAGTGAAAAATTACATATCTGGAATTCGTCTACTAATTTATTGTAGGTCTAAATAATTTACCTCTATGCTAATTTCAGGGAAAGTGCGTTTATTATGTGAATCCGGCATTTCGAAGGTAAAACATATTCACGAAAATTGAACCCATAGCCAGACCATTTTATTAGACACAGTCAGAAAATTCACACATCTTGAATTAAACTGACTTATTAATTATTTTTTATTTAATTTTAAGTGGTTTAACGCAATTGTAATTTTAAACTGGTGTCACGAACTGTGTCATCTTCAAAAATCTGAATTATAACTATTTGAATGATATTCATATTTTCTGTATTGCTTCCAAGACAATGTTTGTCATTTAAAAAAATTAATATTTACATTTATTCACACAGGTTTGTGCTGTGGGTAGAGACCCCAAAATAGTTTTAATTTTCAGGAAAATTTGTTTTATAAGTATCGAAGCATTATCCACGAAACCATCCATATCAAGAGTATTTTCATATTCAATCCCAGGAATTCGATATTAAACAATATCAGCACAACAGCACTTCTTTACGTCGATTCTTTTTAAGATTTTTCTCCTATATTGCAAATCTTTTTTTTAATCAACTTTCTTTGGAAATTAAAAAAAAAAGGCCTGTATGTGTGCGTTCTCAAGAAAAGGAACACTTGATGGGTTTTGATTTAATGAAATTTTTGTAATCCTTTACATGTATTTTCAATAATAAAAGTACAAAAGGCTGGTTATATAACAATTTAAAGGTTATAAGTAATTAGAACATTAATTTATGATAAAACTCAAGTAGGCCTACAGCTCTTTAAAAAGTTGCTATATGCAAATTTAAATAACTACTAATCTACCGGGAAGTTACGCTATTGATAGTTTGTTTACCTTCTCCGATTTATTTTCTTCACTAAATATTACATGTAATTTCTTTTCCATTAATTCATTCATTTCATTTCACATTCGTGTACTTCCTCACGACTCTGAGCCTATGTAACAACTTAGGATAGAATTGGGCCAAAGGGAGAGTTGTAGCCTCTTCTCGAGGCCTGGACCTAATCCAGGGTCTGTGTGAATGCATGATGTGTCGAAACCAAAAACACCATAACAGACTACATAACTCCTTAGAATAAATTTTATTTTCCATTAATTTATAACAGACAATGATGGATACTATAAAACAATGAACCTGCTACTAGGTTGCCGTGTTACAACCTGAACCAATAAGTTATCACAACCTAATCAGATCACTAACTACTGCATTAACTAACTTCACTATTACTATTGAGTCTAAAGGTTCATGACCGTGGGGACATATGCTCTCCTTACATCGCTATCCCAAGCTAATATTTTCAAATCATTCTCTGTATAATTCACCTTTCCTCAAATCACAGTTAATAACATTCTCCTATCTGAATTACCAATATATATATATATATATATATATATATATATATATATATATATATAACTCACTGGTACAATTTAACCCGTTGGTTCATGGCCGCATGGACACAATCTCTCAATACATCCCTATCCTGAACTATTTTTTTTAAATCATCCTCTGTGGTCGAGGATATTTGTAGCAAAAATCCGATACCTATCTCAAAATTTCAAATCTTATTTCTGAAGCATTCTGACCAAAAATGGCAAAATTGTGAAAACATTTATTATCTTTCTTTCATATTATGTTCGTAAGAGCTTACGCTGAAAAAAAAAATCCAGTCACCTCATCCTTGGTCAACTCAATGATTTGTTTCTTCTAAAAATCTTTAAAAGTGCAAAACTCAGACTAAAGAGTGCGTCCGGGATTTTTACACCGAAAAACCTGACGTCCATCCCACCCCATCTCATTTTTCCAGGGCTATGTTCTTCTAGATTTTACAAAAAAAAAAGGGGGGGAGCAAATTTTCGAAAATCTTGAAAAATTTAATAACGCTGTCTGTAAGGTTCGAGTGTGATTAAAACAAACTAGACCCATATAAAAAAAATCCGACTTCATTTTACATTTGCTTGTGTTATGAACAAAAGTGACAAAATTTCTAAAATATTAAAATGTATACAAACTGAGATTGCAGAGCATGTCCGGGATTCTTACGGCGAAATGCCGAACATCTATCCAAATCAATCCGACCTCATTTTCCAAGGTATAGCTTTATTTGTGTTTTGACCAAAAGTTCTAACTAAAATCTTGAAAAAAAAAAAACATTTTAGTCCTATATAGTGCGTATCCGAAATTTTTATAGCGAAAATTCTGATATCCTAAAGTTTCAGACTTCATTTTCAACCCTTCTTGTTGTTTTGACAAAAAAATCGAACATGAAAAGTGTAAAACCGCTTATTACGTGGTGTTACCGGGATTTTTACAGAGTAAATCCCGACATCTATCCCATCTAACTTCTTCGTGTCGTGAAAAAAAAATGGCAAAAAATTCGAGAATCTTAAAAAAAGAAGTGTGAAACCCAAATCTGCTTGATGTGCCCGGGATTTTTACATTGGAAAAACTATTCCAAAATTTCCAACCCTATTTTTCAACATTTTTTTTTATTTGACCAAATATGGAAAAATTTCGAATCTCTTCAAAATTAATATTTAATCTATTAGCATTCCATAAATTAGAATGTTCTCGAAAAACTTCAATTAAATTCAGTTCATTCTGTGGTTCAAACTTATTTTGTTCTTCAGTTATCTTATTTCAGAAATCAACTTTTTTAACCCACAATACAGTTTCTAATCGAATGGACAAAGCACATATAGTTCCTATCATTTAGAGTTTTCAGTATTATCTTGGTAAACATTTTCATTTGCAAATAACTTGAGTTTCATTTTTACCTCCATCTTATTCTTTTAACTAACTAACTCACTGGCACTATCGAACCCGTAGGTTTTTGGCCGCGTGGACATAAGCTCTCCATACATCCCTATCCTGAGCTAATGTTTTCCAATCATCCCCTGTAAAATCTACTTCCCTCAAATCATAGTTAATGTTATTCTCCCACCTCATTCTTGGTCTACCAACTGGGCGATTTCCCTCTGGTTTTCCTACAAGAAGCTTCCATTGCACATTCTTGCCACATGTCCTGCCCATCGCAGTCTACGAGACTTAACTGTTCTAATTATATCCGGCTTCCTATAAAGACAATGTAATTCACTGTTATGCAGTCTTCTCCATTCACCTGTCTGTTCATCTCTCTTTGGTCCAAAAATTTTCCTAAGAACTTTATTGTCAAATACTCATAATCTCCTTTCCTCCCTTAAAGTAAGAGTCCATGTTTCACATCCATATAATATAACTGGTAGGATAATAGTTTTATATATTTTCAGTTTAATGTTTTTTGAAAGGAGCTGGGAAATCAAGAGTCTCTGTAATGCATAATAGAATGCATCCTGAATTGAGCCTATGTTTAATTTCTTTGTGCATCTCATTCCTGTTTGTGATTATTGTTTCTAGGTATTTGAATTCAGCCACTTCCTCAAAATTTCCCTCATTTGTCATTAGCTGTCCATTTCCATTATATAATGTATTTCTATGTGTGACCATATATTTAGTTTTATTTATATTTACTTCCAGTCCCAATTTCTTAGTGCTACTCAGTAGCGTGTGCATGTTGGCCTTTAGTATCTCCTCGCTATCGCCCAATAGTACTACATCATCAGCATAAACTAACAGCTTATTAATACCATTGAGTTGTAGGCCTTCTTCATCCTCTAAAGATTTGATGGCATGCTCTAGTACAAAATTAAATAGTAGAGGAGATAGTGCATCTCCTTGCTTCAACCCATTGTGGATTTCAAAACATCTTATTCTTTTAGTGGAAATAAATTAAATTCCATTTTATGCTTATTGCCTTCATTTGAGACACAAGGGGGAAAAAAAGTTAGTTCAAACCCTATATAATAGGCTACACTATATCGAAGTAGAAATTATTTTCGTTTATTTTTTATTTTGTTCTTAAGGTTAATAGAAATAAGTATACCTTTATAATGTAGTGTAAAGTGTGTTGTATGATGCATGATGATGAAGAGAAGAAAGAAGGTGAAGCCTGGTGCTGGCATGTAACATATTCCTATCGAAAAGCACCAAGGGGACCACCAGGCTTAACATCCCAATCTAATGGAAGAATTGCTATAAATAGAACCATATGCCTTCTCAACATATGTACTGCCAAGAGGTTTGCAATTTAATGCAGATATCTGGTGCATAAACTAGCAAAAATAGTACACCACCATCTCTCCTAGCACCAAGATTGAAAGTTTTGCGAATAAATTAATTTAACAATTAAAATTTTCAACCCTGCCTGGTATCGGGACTGCTAGTCAGGAAGCAGGCATGCTACCACCTTAGTCAACATGACGGACACTTCACAAAACTGTTAATTCAGAAATGATTAATCAATATAAGATATAGTACACTAACTTCTACGTGCATTTCACAATTTTCTTATCACTATTACAAATTTAATGTAGCATAGAAATGCTGTTTTTACCTATAGCGACAACTGGTTCAACAACAACTAGTAACAGTTTCAGTTAGGGAAATGGCCCTATGAACTTAATCATATAAGATTCTACATTATTTTATATACCTTGAAATTAACTAAATTATACAGTAATTAATTTCACCCTAGGGTTCAGTGAGTGAATAATCTAACTAACTCAATTGCACTATCAAACCCATAACTTCATGGCCACGTGGATATAAGCTCTCCGTACATCCCTATCCTGACTAATGTTTTCCGATAAGCCTTGTATAATCTACTTTCCTCAAATCATGGTTAATTTTATTCTCCCACCTCATTTTTGGTCTACCAACTGAGCATTTTCATTCAGGTTTTCCTACAAGAAGCTTCCATGCACGTCTTTCATTCCCCATTCAAGCCACATGTCCTGCCCATCGCAGTCTATGAGACTTAATTGTTCTTATTATATCCGGTTTCCTACAAAGACCAAGTAGGTCACTGTTACATGGTCTTCTCCATTCTCCTGTCTGTTCATCTCTCTTTTATCCAAAAATTTTCCTAAGAACTTTATTCTCAAATACTCGTAATCTCTTTTCCTCCCTTAAAGTAAGAGTCCCAAACAAATGTTAAGATATCAACCTGCAGGAAGAAGAAGACCAGGACGTCCACTCAAAAGACTTTTGGATGGTGTTTCTCTTGAGGCCGAAACAGGCCAACAAATGGCCTAAATTCGTGAATGTACTATGATGATGAAGTAAGAGTCCATGTTTCACACCCATATAAAATAACTGGTAGAATAACAGTTTTATATATTTTAAGTTTAACATTTTTTTTAACAAGTTGGGATGACAAGAGTCCCTGTGAAGCAAAATAGCATGCATTTCCAGAATTGAGCCTATGTTTAATTTCTTTGTGCATCTCATTCCTATTTGTGATTATGTGAATAATATAATCATATAATTTAATGACACTTTTTAATTTTAAAAAATTGACCCATCTTTAAAATAATGATGCAAATGCAATAATGTTAATACTAATCTTAAAATTATAATTGTCTTTAGAAGTTTAGTTAATATATGTTTGTTGTGTAAAGGATGTTAAGTCCAAAATGGGTTAAAATGCCAAGCATGTTTTAAAAATAAAATCCCAATTTTTACACAAGTGTGCTTATGGATTTGACATCTTTTATACAAAAGAACACAGATATTAGTTATATTCCACTAACTGGGTTAACCATCTCAAATAGCATTAATATAAACATTCAAATGTAAATAAATCAACCATAAACTCTTTACAACCAATGTTGCCATCTTTGATCAGAATGGAAAAAGTTTAGATTACATTATTGACCAATGAATTTTTGTAAATTCTACAGAATATAGTGTGCGTGCGTGAACACTTAAAAAAAGAATACAATCACATTTTGAACATAGCCAATTTAAATGGTTTTGGAAAAGAAATAATTGTAAATAAATTAAAGAAATTCAGACAACAAAAAAGATTGAAAGAATACACTACCCTGCAATCTGATTCAAAGAAAGGAAAACACTTTAAGAAAATTACATATCATCCTGAAATACATAACAAATTTTAAAAAATATTCAAGAAATTCAATATTACATTGGTACCGATAAATAAATTTAGCCTTGGTAATCTATTAATAACTAATAAGAAATTGAACACACCAGATAGCAAAAAATCTGGAATTTATCAAATTAATTGTAAGGACTGCAATAAAGTATACATAGGAAAAACAAAAAGAAATTTGAACACTCGCACTAAGGAACACTTCAGAAATATTAAAAATGGTGAAATTGAAAAATCAGCTATTGCAGCACATAGTTTATTGGAGAATCATAAAATTGAAAAAGAAGCCCTACTTTTAAAACATTTGGAAAAACCTTTAGAATTGACAATTTGGGAGAAGATATATATTCAGAAGAACAAATTTAGATCTGTGAATTTCGAGATTCCTGATGAACGTGACCTCATCTCAAAGTTCATCAAATCAACACCAGATGGCAACGTTATTGATGGAGATTCCAATGAAAATCCGGTAGTCATAATGTTGGTTGAAAATGAGAGAGATCCTTCTCTCAAAAACTAGTTCCCAGTTTGAAGAAACATAAAATATGAGGTAAGATGTTAAAAAATGACTCATTAATTTACTTAAAAAAACTTCCGCTAGATGGAGGACATGTGCATGAAATCGATATGACTTAACCTTCACAATAGATTCCCAAACATGTTTATAAGAAATGGAGGTACAACTTACTCCTTCTTAAGCTAACAAAATAAATTACATGCATACCAGTATTGAACTTTAATAAGAAAAATCACCATGAGGTTTAATTTAAGATTTAAATTATTTGTACCTCACTTCACATACCAACTGGACATGAGGTGAGGTATAAATAATTGTAATTTAAATCTTATATGCATATTATTTAATGAAGTATAAAGTAAACTGATGTACACTAACATGTCCCATTGGAACGTAATAAAATGAAGTGAGTGAACATCCATTTCTTAAAATATATTTTCAAGTGTTGGTCATTCCAATTTCACAGATATTTCCGCCATCTAGCGGAAGTTTATTTAAAGATTCCCATATGCACACCACTATTCTGTAGAACTTTGAAAAAATAATTTGAGATAAATGCAACAATTTTCATATGTAGATAAATATAATAATAATAATAATTTATTTATTCTGGCAGAGTTAAGGCCAGAAGGCCTTCTCTTCCACTCAACCAGCACAAATACAAATAAATATTTGACAAATATAGATATACACTATACTAATTATAAACAGTTAAAGATACATTAAATGTAGCAATGTAAATTTCATGTATAAACAACATTTTATAGATTCAAAGTTAAAATTGGGAAACACATTATGAGGAGTCATAATGGCGGTTGAAAATGAATGACAAGATCATTTGAAAACTATAGTTACCGTGTTTGAAAAACATGAAATATGAGGTAAGATGTTAAAATGACTCATTAATTTATTAACATTTTATAGGATAATAACAATAATAGTACTTACAATAATAATAATAATAATAATATAAATATGATAAATTATACGAGAAACACCAATTAATATATATATACCTTACACTGGGTAATAATGAAGTCGAGGTTAGAGCAAATGTAAATTTAGATTTCTTTTAAAAGATGCCAATGTCCGGCAGTCCCTTATTTCTTGTGGTAGGGAATTCCAGTTGCGAGAAGTGAAGATGGTATATGACATGGAGTGATGTGATGTCCTATGTTGCGGTATATTAAGCAAGAGACTATGTTGTGATCTTGTGTTTAAGTTATGGTTTGAGGATAGACACTGGAAATGGGATGATAAATAATTGGGAATCGAGGTATGTACGATCTTAAATAAGAGAATTAGACAGTGCGATTTTCTTCTCTCTTTTAGATGTAGCCATGACAATTCGTGGAATAATGGAGAAATGTGATCATATTTTCGAACATTAAATATGAATCTGATACACATATTATGGACACGCTGCAGTTCGTCCTACAATTCGTCACTTATGTCAGTTAGTAGAATGTCACAATAGTCAAAATGCGGCATCACTAAGGTTTGGATTAAAATTCTTTTAAGAGCTGTAGGGAGAAAATTTTTAAGACGCTTTAGGGAATGCATTATGGAGAAGATCCTTTTAGATGTATGTTTTACTTGCACATGCCAATTTAAATTAGAATCTAAGTAAAATTCCAAGTTTTTAACGATGTCGGTATAAGGAATTGGTTCATTATATAATATGATAGCCGGCATATTGCCATTGTTTATTTAATATTTATAAATGAATTATGGGAAATAACATTATTACGTTTTCAATTAATAAAAATTAATTAAATGAGTTGTACCTCACCTCATACTTCATGTTCTTCATGCACGGAAACTGCATGATGGCTGAAGAAGGAAGGAGTTCCTCTTGAAAACTGCATTTTCTGTGCTTGATGAACATGAAATAATTAATTTTTATTAAATATTTAATAATTGTAAAAAAATATTATAAGTATCAGTGCAAAAAATATATAAAATAGCACGAAATGTTAGTAAAGATGTGAAAAAGTACATAGAGCAACAGTATTACAAGAATGTAGTATAGAAAATCATAGGTCAAAGTATTCTAAACTTGGGTTAAACAGAATAAAACATTCATTAACATGTAAAAGAAGTGACACTAATAATTAGAATAATACATGGGTACAACGCAAAAAGTGGACATCTGAATTTCAAGATAATTTTGGTTTTAAAATAAAGTTTAGGAACGTCGAAGATGAGAACATGAAAAAAATTTGCGGACCATCCAGAAAGAAAGTTGTAAAATAACAATTTATAAAGCACTATTCCCTATATTACCTGAAGGAAGTGGCTGCCATTGTGATCGTGATGTCAGATTCGATATTCAGACGTTGGTCCAGGGTGAAAACAAGTTTTCTTCAATAGAGATGCGAACATTGAATAAATATTTTATTGTAATAAATATTTGGGCTGTGATGTTGGCTACAATGTGGAAAGAGATATTGGATATACTTTCCTTTAGGTCCGGAGAAAATTTTTCTAAGTTCTATAGAATCGCAGTGCGCATGCGCTAGTGCTCCAATTATCCCAGGTAGATAAATGCAGCCTCCAGCAGTTGGCGGTGTATATATGTGAAATCAGTATGACCAACATTGACACAAAATTCCCAGAACTTGTCTAAAAATGTATAATTTATTTTACGTATCAAATCACTTTTAAAAAGCAAGGAACCTAAAAGCTAACCAAACCTAAATCAATTACTGTAATACAAATCAATTACTCTAACGTAGGTGAAATCCAGGGAACGTGGAATCACATTTAAAAAGCAAGTTCGGGTTGTTGATGGTGGCAACGCTGGAACAACGAAGTGGAGGGAAAAAGACAAAGAGCAGGAAGTAAGAAATGTAGCACGACCATGTTTTACGCAAATATATAAATATGGAAAAAAAAACTCGGAACATTGGAATATGTTTAAAAAGTGTTGCAAAATGTTTTGAAAGTGTTTAAGAGTGTTTAGTGCATCAGTGGAATAAGATATAAAATTGGAAAATTTTTCGGACCTAAAGGAAAGTACAGCCGAGATATTGACTCCAAAATAAATAAATTTCAGACGGTGTGTGGAACAATACAGAGAACATTCAAAAATAAAATTAGAAAAGAAACCAAGATAAAAATGTATAATGTTATGGCGATTCCCACAATATTGTATGGATGTGAAACTTGGGCTCCAGTGAAAAGACAGAAGGATAGAATACAGACGGCAGAGATGCGGTTCCTAAGACAAGTTAAAGGATGTACAAGACGTGATAATAAGAAATGAGGATATAAGAGAAGAATTGAAAGTACAGCCTTTATTGGATAAAGTCACGAATTACAGACAGAAATGGATTGATCACATGGATGGAATGAGTAAGGAGAGATATCCATTGTTAGCAAGAAATTATCAAGCAAGAGGAAGGCATGATGTTGGAAGACCTAGAAGACGTTGGGCTGATGCATTATGAAGTCGGAACGGGCAATTGCTTAATCCCTGGAGTGATGATGATGATGATGATGATGATTGTAATAAAAGTGCACTGATGTATTTCCAAATGTTATATTAAAAAAATTACATAGCAATGAGTTTGAAATTTAATAAAAATCACATCCTCACATAGAGTTTCTTAAGAAAAAAATGGTTTAACTGAATTGATTGTAGATAATAATCAATACATCATCATACGTATTTCTCGAAAATGAATAATGGCAAATTAAACCTTACAAAATATTCAATAAATACATGCCACTTATTTATAACATAATCTTCGAAATTTGTAATATAATTTATTAGAATACATGTATAATAACCTAAAAGCTAACCTAACTTATTTAAATTACTCTAATCTGTGAAAGTAATAAATAGAATAGCATTTAGACAATATTAAATTACAGGTATGTAAATAAATTATACTATATGTGTAAGAAACTAAAAGTTAACCTAACCTAATTATGTATAAGAAACTATTACTCTAACCTAGTTTCTTTAGTGATGGTCCGCAGATTTTCTTGTGTTTTCATCTTTGGTGATCCTAAGCTTCATTTTAATACCAAATTTATATGGAAAAGGAGATGTCTCAAACAGTAAACTAGTGAAATGTGTATTTTGTAGTGCTTACAAAATGTTATTTTACTGTTTTGTTTCTGGATGGTCCGCAATTTTTTTTCTTTGTGTTTTCATGTTTAGTGGCCCTAAGCTTTATTTTAAAACCAAAATTATATCGAAATTCGGATGTCCACTTTTTGCGCCGTAACCTAAAACATACCAATTTAAACTCGTGTAGAGATTTTGTCTCTATGCAGCAAGATCACTACAGCTCTTCATGGCCCACTGAATGATATTCTGAACATGAAGCACTTAGGTGCTTTTGCAGCACTTTCCCTGCTGAAATTTCCCATGGTAAGCATTCCTTCCACATGTCAAGAAGCTACTCAATTATCCTTATTAGGCTGAGTGGAACCCATTCCACATCTTATACAGTATTACCTCGCTGTTACATTCCCGCATTCAACATTTTTTGCACCTTTTACTACATTCTTTAAAAGTGCCTTGAGTTTCCTAACACCCACAATGTATTAAAATCCTCGATTTTACGTTTCTACAATTTTATTTTCCCGCTATATACGTCATATCACGTCGATCTTCAACGTTAAAGATCGAAGATATTTGACTTATATGATCGATTATCTCGCTTCTGTACAATCGATATAGATCAGAGCATGTTCATTGAGCCAACGAAGCTGGTTTCTGAACAATCGATAATAAATTAATATAAAATTATAGAATATTCACCTGAAAGGTCCGTCTCCTCAACTTTCAGGTGAATATTCTATAATTTTATATTAATTTTGAATAAACCTCAACGGAACACATCATGAATATTATAAAAGTTAATCGATAATAAGCAAAACAAGTTTAATGAGCCAACGAAGCTGGCTCAAAACTTTCAAACATTTTTTTTATTGTGATACACATTTTTTTTTTTCGTTTACACTGTTTTTCCTTCTTCTTTTACTTTATTGTTTTTTACCTTTTTGTTAACTTGATTTTGTTCTCACATATAGACACAAGGACAGGACACACACCCAGACCCAAGGTGGAGATTTAAAATCCCTACCCCGCCGGGAATCGAACCCGGATCGCCGGAGTGGAAGGTCGGGAATCTACCGACTACGCCACGGCGACGGACATATAATGTTTATAATATAATATTGTTTTCTTTTTTTGAGGAATTAAACCTAATGGGTACAACTTAGTACACGACACACACACACACACACACACATCCAGTCCCAAGATTGAGATTTAAAAATCCCTTACCCCGCCGGGAATCGAACCCGGGTCGCCGGAGTGGAAGGTAGGGACTCTACCGACTACACCACAGCGACTCTGAAATTCAACCTGCAAACTGTTATAGCAAAACAAAATTATTTTAATCTCTCAATAAAGATTCACCTCTCCTTTTTAATTATTTTTGAAATGGAAAGAGTAAAAGGAAGAAAGCCATTTTATATTTTTATTATTCATTTAATAGCTTACTTTTCGCCAATGATTTAGTCTTACTACACCATGATAAAGATCTGTTACAATTGGCTGCTTACAAACTTCTTCTTCTTCTTTCCAAGTATTAGGCCAAGGCTTGTTACGATCCTATAGAAAATTTTCCCTCCAGCGTTTCATAGGACGGCCCAGTGATCTTCGTCCTCTTGGTATATAATTATAAACAGCTTTGGGGATCCGATTTGAACTCATTCTTTCAAGATGGTGTTTCCAATTTAGTTGGTACTGTTTAATATATTCCAAAATTGGCGTAGTCTTCAATTCTTTTAAGATATCGGTGTTCCTTTTCCGATCCCATCTGGTGTAACCCGCTGTTCTGCGCATGAATCTCATTTCACAAGCCGTTATTCTGCTTTCATGTTGTTTTCTTAGTGTCCATGCTTCTCTACCATAGGTCAACACTGGTCTAGCCAAAGTGTTACATAAACGTAATCTGGTGTTTTTTTGTACAAGGGATGGTTTCATAACTTGATTAATAATTCCTAAACTTTTATTATAACTAGTAACTTTTTTACAAACTAAATGCAATATATAGCGATTATAATTTTAAAATTTCAATAAGTAAAACAAAAGTAATGGCATTTTGTGGAAGAAATACTCTGCGTGCAAAAATAGTAATTAGAGATGAAATTATTGAACAAGTATCCCACTTTAAATATTTAGGATGTGACATCAGCTATGGGTATGATAAAGATTTTGAACACAAAACACATCAGTTTCAAGCTATTTGTGGTACAATAAATAGAACATTGAATAATAAAGCCCATAAACAAACAAAATTTAAATTTTATAAAACAATGGCTGTCCCTGTCCTTTTGAATGGGAGTGAATCTTGGATTACCACTACCAAACAAGAAAGTAAAATCCAAGCAGCCGAGATGAAATTTTTTAAGAAGAGTAAAAGGATGCACTAGAATGGACCAGAAAAGAAATGAGGATATCTGTGAAGAACTGAAGATCTACTCCATAAAAGAAAATATATTTAACAACAAAATACAGTGGAAAGAACATGTAAAAAGAATGGAAGAAAGTAGATTACCAAATAAAATCTTCCATTATTTTCCAAGAGGAAGAAGAGATGTTGGACGTCCTCGGAAGAGATGGTCTTAGATCTATTAGTGAAGATGGAAAAGGCAACTCTTGCCTAAACCAGGAAGTGAAGAAGAAGAAGATTATTCATTTCATATATCTCAATGATGGATAAAATTTATATTTGAAGAGAAAAATATACGCTCAGACTTCATAGCATTTGGTGCGCGGTAATTAACAGCGTTATAAGAGAAAGTTTTGCATTTAGATTGGAGTTTCTCAGGTAGCTCAGTTGGTAGAGCATTTGTCTAGAGTGCCAAAAGTCCTGGGCTCAAACTCCAGTCTGAGTGTGTATTTTTCTCTTCAAATACAAAGCAATTTTATGTTTACTGCAGTGCAAAACACACATTACATTGGACTATTATAGGAAATATCCTATGAGGTTTAATTTAAAATAAAATTCTTTACACCAAACCTCATATCCTGTTTTCTAAATAAATAAATAAAAGACAGGATATGAGGTAATGGTGTAAAGATACATTACATTATTTAGCTAATATTGTATATTATCACAGTCAGTGCTTTTTTTTTTGCATGTTCTAGAATGGTTGCAGAATATGGGGTTTTCTTTTAGCTCCTCCTTCTTTCCCACAATTACGCCACTCTCCCTCTGGTCTCTTGAAAAGTGTAAAAGAGGGGTAATACTGTACACAAAGAAAATGTTCTATATTATAGCCCTGAATCAATTCATATCCTAATATGTCAAGCCAGATATTACGAACCACACCACAGAGGCCATGATTGAATGAGCCATACTACTATATTGTCTGACCAATGGAACTATGCCCCTGTAAGATATGCAAACTGAACTCTGTTTTGCCTCGGTAAATCATTTTCCTCCCTCCATTCCTATCTCTACATTTTTCCCCTTCCATTACTCCTTGCAGGACAGATATTTGCACTTGCAGTCCAGTGTTATCAACTCAACATTAATACTTTAGCATGGAGTGGTAAAAGAAATATTATTAAGCAAGTAATAGCATTTTGCAATGAAGAGAAACAAACAAGTGAATCATATTTGAAGAGGAAAATATTACGCTCAGACCAGGGTTTAAACCCAGGACCTTTGGTTCTCTAGACCAAGTGCTCTACCAACTGAGCTACCGGAGCAAGTACTGATCTAAATGCAAATTTTTCTCTATACATTGTAATTCCCGCGCAACAAATGCTATGAAACATTTGCTTCTATCTTTGCAAATGGCGGCTTCTTTATTAAGAAGACACATATATATATATATATATATATATATATATGGGAATTATACATTACATTATAAAGCCAGTACAGCTTCTTTCGATGTTTTTGTCATTAATAATGTTTCATAGCATTTGGTGTGTGGGAATTACAACGTATTTAGAGGAAAATTTGCATTTAGATTAGTACTTACTATGGTAGCTCAGTCGGTAGAGCACTTGGTCTAGCAAACCAAAGGTCCCAGGTTCGAGCCCCAGTCTGAGCATAATATTTTTCTCTTCAAATATGATTTATCCATCATTAAGATGAAATGAATAATAAAAACATTGAAACAAGTCAATATCTATTTGTTATAAATCATTATTCAATATTCAAGAGCACGGCAATGTTTGGGGGAAGTTTGACAACATTCCTACTTGGAAAGGTTTGTAGCCGTTGTTTTGACGCAGTGGGAGGGAAGAGCGTGGAATGGAGTGAGTACAGACATTAACTTTTCTAAAAACGACTACAGCAGCAAAAGTGCATAGATCCGATGGGCCGACTATCTAGGGAACGGACCATAACAATGCCTTAGAATTTTTGTATTTATTTCATTATTATTTCATCATCATCAGCATCAAGGATTAGACCTGCTGGTCTGTTCCATCATTATTATTTATAGATTTAATATTTAAAGGAAGTGGTACTATGAAGTTTATTTTAACCCTTTGCCGGCCCTTACGCTCCGAAGCGCTCGAGATTTAAATGTCTCCTGCCGGCCTAAACGCTTTTGATGAAAGCATCTTAAAAATACTGCATCGTGCGTACAGAACAAGTGATGTCTTTATGCGGGTGTGATGAAATCACTTAGTAGGCATTCCTGCACGTGTGTAAAAATGAACCAAGGATAAACACTTATATAGGTCACAGATAATGAAGTTCAAAAGTTAGTTACTTCCTGAGGGCTCAGTTGAGGTTGATATCGTGACATCTACATCTCGCACATCGCGTAAAAGAGTAAGAGACGTGGGTACACTGTGGCACTAGAAGGGCAAACAGAAAGAATTGGCCAGCTGAATTTAGAAAAACAACTCTTTTGAAATTGAAAAGGGGTGAGTCCAGAAAAATGCAGCATGAAGATGTGACGGCGGTAGTGTGGCAAAACAAACGTGTTGTTTTTCTCCTTTCCACGAACTCTGGACTGATGGTTCAGTCACAAGAAAAACAGGAAAAGGCAATGAAGAAATAGAAGTTCCATATCCTAATGCCGTCATAAATTACATGAAGCACATGGGAGGCATGGATATAAGTGATCAGAAACATGAATATTATGGTGTTGGTCGATTTTCAAAAAAGTGGTGGAAGTTTCTATTACATTTTGTCCTAAATGTGTGTATTGTGAACTGTTTCATCTTATATGACCTGACAAACCAGCCCTCGAGTACAGCACACGAAAACAGGCAAGCGACCTTCAGACGAAACTTGCTGCGTCAGCTAATAAATAAGTTCACGTCTCGCAAGCGTATAGGCAGGAAGAGAAGTTTGCCCATCGGAACTGCATCCCCTAAACTTTTTCATTCTTGAGAAAAATATCAGGCCGTGCAAAAGTGTCTGCTTTGTGTATATAGAAAAATAAAAAAGCTCCATCTGGAATGGTTGGTTGGTATCTAATGTCGAGCACTTGATAATGAAATCATTCGCTCTCTTGCACTCCAATATTTAGCAGAAAGGCTGGTCTCTGGAATGGATAAACAGACATTTAAGTGTAAATAGTGTGACCTTCCATTGTGCTGTATGGGATGTTATTTTGGAATACCACCAGCAGCGAAATGTGGAGGTGCAAAATTAGGTGAGTACGTTATTACATGCGTAAATATATTAGGAATTAGATAAAAAAATAATTATAATCCTATCTTTTTCAGTTTAATTTTTATGATTTTTTTTTTCTTAAGGGGGAACATAGATTCTGCTATAGATATTTAAATTTAAATGCCCATTTAAAAAACCCGGCATCCTGTCCTAGTAGGCGGATGGTAAATGGGAGCGGCAAAAGGTTAAATAATAGGAGTTAGATATGCACAATTCATCTCATATTTGTATATGAGGTGAGTTGTGCATATCTAAATCCTATTATTTATTTATAGATACTTTAATATCTTATGTCTTAGGAAATTGGTCGAAACAGGAGGAGTGTTGATCTATTACATGGAAAGTGGACACAATGTTATAATCAAAAGGACAAAGTTTGAATGAAGCAATATTATTTTACAGAGTTTTTTTTTTATTTGTATCTTTTGTAAACACCACAGAACTTATTAACAGAAATATTATGTACATTCAGTTATCACATTCATTCTTATAATATCACAAAAGAGAGATTTGCTTTATACTTTGAAGTAAAACTACTTAAACAGTCATATTTTTTGTATCTGATATGCTGTTTTCAAAATTATCTGTATTTTAAGAGGAGAAAAAATTTATAATACATACTGAACACTAAATATACTACTTTAATGATGAAAAATATATACACTTTCAAAAATAAATTACATGATATGACTTATCGCATAGAAGTAATATTGTAAAAGGAAGAATTTTCACATCTTGCTCATACATAATATATATATATATATATATATATATATATCACAAGCAAGAGTGAATCAGTTATCATCACAAAATATTTTTAAATCAATCTACTTATATTATTTTTTATGTGGATTTCTAGCAATCAAAATAAACTCGTTAAATTTACTTCCAAAAATGTTATTAGCCAGTGGCAAAGCTAATTATTAACTTGAATAAACAAGAAGTCTTACATTACACATATTTCTCTAAAAATTACAGGCATATCTCCGAACAGCCTATCAATCTGAAATAACAGATATAAAGGGAATGTAAACTAAACTACCAAAATAATTATCTGATGTTTAATCACACAATAAAGTATTAAGTAAAATGATTTATGGACTTTAACATTATACATCCTTACACCTTTCTTCGAATTTGGCCAATACTAGGTAAATTTTGTGTACTTTTTCTTTTAAATTTTTTTTTCTTAAAAATAACAGTGTAAGATTAAATTTTAAGTAGAAAACACAAGATTATATAATAAAAGGACCACATTTACAAATTTTGATTGATACAATTATTAGAAATCATATTAATGATGATTTTCATGAAAATACCTATCAGTGGCAATTGTAAAATTTATTATTTGCATGGAAACAAAAGAACTCCAATTAGGTCAAGTTTACCAAAATCTAAACAATGATTATACTACATTGTTATCATTGTACAAGACAGAATGACCAGTTAAGAGAGAGATAGATGGAAAAAGTAGGGCTTGAAACAGTGTTAAAATATGAATAAGAGTTGTTCAAATTTTGTATTTGCAAATAAATTACAATAGGAAGTAACATTGTGAGGTTCTTATTAATAAATAAGGTGTATCTAGTACATCCTACCTCATAATATTTGTGTTTCATTTGACATGTCTGACAAGCTGACGATGACATGGATAGCATATCAAAACATGTCAAATGAAACACAAATATTTTGAGGTAAGATGTATAGCAGATTCATATTATTTATTTGTATTTTCAATTGCCCAGACTTTATAGAAACAAAAATAATTTATCTGACTTTTTTTTTTACCACTTATAGTTGTAAAAAATAAAAACTTATAAAAGCTGGCTTAAATTTTATGATATAAGAATTACAATGAAATGTATTGCAGCATTTAATAGCTTTTAAGAAGAAAAAATTATAATTTTCCTATGGCAGTCGTTGTCTGTAATGTTTGAAAGTAACTTCACCACTGATGATAATAATATTAAAGATTGCAGATGGATTGCACTATGAAAAAGAAGATAATTTTTTCTCTTCAAATATAATTTATCCTTCAGTGAGAAGTGTTAAATTAATAATAAAAACGTCAAGAAGATAATTACTGTATGCAATAGTGTTTTTATGATGTTACGGGGTAAATGGGTCTACATAATAGTACATTATTCTTACTTGCTGCCTTCTCTGTAGTTAATGTTGGGTTAAACTTAGAATTTATAAACCCTAAATGCTCTCTCTGATGTAATGAGAGTGAACTGTCCATTACATTAACCTTATATAATTTTAACAAATAATTTAAATGAAATCTTAAAATTCTATTTCTTTATATCACTTATATAAAACATTGAATATGTAATTAATTTTCTATAAATTGTAGCTTTAAGAGAATTGGAATTATTTATTGATAAAGCTCCAATATGAACACAAGACATAAATGCAATTATGCCAAAAAAAAAGTACCAGACATTTGGGTCCTAATGATACAAAACAAACAAACAAATAAAGGAACATTAATACAGTGCATCAATCATACTAATTGAATGAAAAACATATTTACAACTAGACAAATATCAACACTTACAAACGTTTCACATAAAAGCACACTCGCACAAGCATACAATAATCCAGGAACATCATTCAAACTTTCAGTCAGATTATAAATAATAAAATTGCTCTTGGCAAATATGGACACTTTGCAGCTAAGTTATATGTTAATTTCAAAACAAGTTCTTATTAGTGCTTCAATACAATGCCAGGTTAAATTGTACACTAAACAACATTCAGATTAGAATCCTCCGATTAAATTAACTTCTTAAATAAAATACTCATTATCCAAAGTTAAAATTGGGAAACACATTATGAGGTTCTTAATTAATAAATTAATGAGTCATTTTAACATCTTACCTCATATTTCATGTTTTATCAAACACGTGTTTGATAAAACATGAAATATGAGGTAAGATGTTAAAATGACTCATTAATTTATTACTCATTATCCGTTTATCATCAACTACTTGAATTCTGTTATCAACTGTTAATATTTCAGATTCTTAATTATGTTACAGTTATATTTTAATACACATGAAGATGTGAGGCCAACAGCCGGCTGGTAGGCCAAGGGCCTTCTAAGCCTGTTGCACCATGGAGATTGGAGTTATATTTTAATGCATTCCTTTTCAAAAGACTAAATGTGAATACTTGAGAAAACATTAATTACAAATATTAAGTTATGTAGATAGGAAATAACACTATGAGGTTTTTTAATATTATTTTTTGTTTCACTCACCTCATACTTCATAACTCCTAGCATACCCAGGGTTTCGTCACATCCTTTGTGACATTCTCAATGTTGTGTCGCAGCCGGACGTCAGTTGTGAACGTGACACAGCATTGAGAATGTCACAAAGGATGTGACGAAACCCTGGGTATGCTAGGAGTTATGAAGTATGAGGTGAGTGAAATAAAAAATAAACAATACAAATATTGAACTTAGATTAGCAAAAGGCTTTTACAGTTCAGAAGCATATTTGAGATGCACAGCAGATATCAAAGCATGGAAGCTTCTTGTAGGAAAGCAGTAAATAGCCAGGGCAAGAGTACGATATGAAAATAATATTGTATGATTCGAGGGAGGCAAATTATACAGGGAATGATTGGAAAACACTAGTAGAAGATAGGGATTTTGGGGAGCTAAAGCCTACACAACCATGAATATCCAGATTTGATAGTGAGTGAGTTAGTTAAGAGATATCAACAATTGCACTTCATGAAGAAGGTTTCTTTTGACTATGTGTGGTTTATGTAAACTCCATATCTTTAACCTTTTAGAGTATATCCACATTAATAATAGTGAATATGAAAAAAAATTATGGTGATTTCCATAACTATAGCACAAGATATAAATCTGATTTTAATATTCTGGTTCATCATTTATTCAATAAAACTGCAATGATCTATGATTTAAATATGCATAATCCTTTGTCATTTGATTTTAAAAATAAATGGACACAACTTTAAAACATGTTACCGTATTTACCCAAATGTAAGACATTTTTTTTTTTTTAAATCAGTAATCCAAAAATCATGATTTGTCTTAAATTTGCCAACTAGGAAATAAGTGAACAAAGTAGTGTTTTTACATTCCACAGTAGGTTAAATAGCTGCCGTCGTAAAGTCAAAGTTTTTATCCTGCATAGCATAGGATTGTCAGTTTGGAAATTATCGCAGATTTAACAATGGGCAAAAAATATGCAGTTAAAATTGATTATAACATAAGGCCAAACAAAAAGAAAATTGCTTTGGTAAAAAAGAATCTAGACAATGATATTAAAAGAATGTAATGGTAGCAATAAAGTTGATAATTAAAATGATTACAAAAAATTATGCTTGGCAGAGGATTCCTAATGGAACTCTTGTAAAAGGATCTAGAACTGTTGTGTACCTAACATTTTGGATGAAATAGAAGATCAAATCTTGTGGCAAGAAACTCCAGACTTGCTAAAATTTGATATGGGTTTTTGAGGATGTTGATAACAATCCTGCAGAGAAGTTCTGTAATTTTAATTCCTTTTGAAAATATTTAAATATTGCTATGGCTTCTCTAGAGCCAGTATTTACATTAAGTTATGGTTATATTTGATTTAAAATAGTTCACCATGGGCCTAATAAACATTTTGCTTTTCTAGAGCGAATGATTTCATTATCAAGTGCTCGACATTAGATACCAACCAACCTACCAACATTTTGCTTTTCTTGGCATTACATCTTAAGTTGAATTTAACAGTTATTCCCTGATATTACTCATTGGCAAATGCATTTAGAACCCAAATTGTATATGATCAGGTGATATTTCACCATATACAAAACTACCAGAACAACTGGAAAGCCCATCTTCAACGTCTCATAGAATTCCAAAAGCCATGCTTTGTTACTGTCCCCAAGGCAAAAGATCACTGGGACATCCAAAAAAAGCGCTGCATGGAAAATTCCTCTTTGAGACCGTAACAGGCCACACGGCCTAATACTTGCATGGATGATGATGATGATTTCTCAGAGAAAAGCAAATTCTTATATAGAGGGCCCATGCTTAACATCATCTATAAGTCACCCAAGATAAAATACAAGCCTATTTTAAGAAAAATAATGAAATTATAAATACTATTATATAGCACTAAGGTAAATAATTTATAGGCAATATATTTACTTTTAATTGACATTACTGTCTTTAATTAATGATGAATTTTGGATATTAAATTCTCTGTGCATTTTATTTGGATTTCTGATTCATATAAAGAAATTAAATGCTATGGACATATTGTTAAGTTGAAATTTCTACTCTGAAACTGTCTTATGGACATTTTAACCTAGTATCCTTAGATATCAGTATTACACCATGCTAAGAACTAATTGTTCTTGTAAAGCTGAATAACATAAGAATAAGCCAGAGTAAACCAATCAGTTTTTCAATTATATTACACCATACTGTTCCTAGCATGACATAAAACCATTTAAATCAAATCACATGTATCAACATTTTTTAATTCATATTTCAAATAATTGTTTCAATTTTGACATAAAATAAAAGAAATTGATACTTTGTGCTATATGTAGTTGCATCAACTTTCCAAAATATTTAAAAGAGCACTAATAGAATAAATCATATTTTGAAGAGAACATTTTTTTTCCTAAAAAAATAATTCTCATAAAAAAATGATTCAGATATCAGCCTGAGTGTGTAAATTTATATATTAACATCATACTAGCAGGATTTTACTGTTTCATTTCCCAAACAAAATAAATACAAAAAATTGTCTTTTTAAAATTCTGGAATATATGCATTAATATTGGAATGTTTATATAATCTTTAAATGATAATTTGAAATTAGTTAAATTTTTGGACCATATATTTAACAACTGCAACAAGGAGTTGTATTACTATTTTTGAAGATATTAAATTTATATGTGACATCAAGTCAACACCATATAAACTGTCTTCTGTAAAAGGAGATCATATTTTCCTTAGTAAGAAAAACTTCCATAATACATTACAATATCCACCGGTCATTATTTATGTTATTCTTTGGTTTCTCTTGCTGCAAAGTTCTCCAAAAATAACACAGTCCTTCTGATGTAGTTTCAACAACTGATTATCACAGAATTTTAATGAAAACGAAAAATAATTGTGATGTATTTATACAACACACTTATTAGAGTGTTGAAGTTGATACATGAATCAATTTAAAAATGGATTTTGAATGTTATAATTTTTAAAATTCTGTACCCATCAATAGCTGATTACATTGTACTAAAGTTTAAAATAATTGGCTGAGAATATCTGCAACTTTCTTGGCACTCTCTCCCGCAAGTATTTCCCGATGATCACCACCAAGTTCATGAATGTTAACCTTCTTCTTACACACCTAAAACACAACATTACAATACATTCATTGTTTCATAGTAATGCTTTATGTCACATTTCAACATCCTACAGTCTTACTTTGATCCCTAGAAAGTAATGCCTCTTATTATTAAGTTTGTTATGTTTAATATTTAATTTTAGGAAGTGATATTTTGAGGTTATTTTAATTATATTATTTTTAGTCTGATCATCTTACCTCAATATTAATTAATATTTAATTTTAGGAAGTGATATTTTGAGGTTATTTTATTTCCAAAAAATAGTTATTAAAGTAGAGTTTGGAAGATGCCATCTTGTTTTTCTTTATTTATAACACAAACACAATTTCTGGTTTTGTTTCTTCCTTGTAACATAGAAATATTAAAAATGGGGAAATAGAAAAATCTGAAGTTGCTGCTCATGTTTGGTCTGAAAAACATAATATAAATTCAGACACTAAATTATTAAAACAGTTAGAAAATACAAAAGAGCTATTTGGGAAAAAATCTATATTTACAAGAAAAAAAACAGAGTTATGAATTTTAAAATACCAACTGAGAGTGAGACCTTGTTTGGAGGTTCTTTGGCTAACCACAGGATGGAGCTGACATCGACATCCAGGGTGTGCAACATAAATGAAACCAGTCTGGACAAGTTGACGATAAAACAGAATTGTTTTGAAACATGTTTAAGAACAAATCAACATTAATATTGTGGTAAGATGATCAGATTAAAAATAATATAATTTGTTATGTTTACTGATAAAATAAGTATTTTTATTTAATAGAATTCAAATATGAATCAGAAATTTAAACAAAATTACAGTGGGAAGTAACACTATGAGATAATTTTCAATCTATAATTGAGTTGGATAACATTTTTTACATCTCACCTCATAAAGTTCTATGTTTTCATGATACTGGTTTCAAAGACCTTTGCCTTTATCATCAGTCAAACTCCAACAGTAGAAATTTGCTGTTATCACCATCTTCTGAACTGCCAATTTATGATTTTTATTAATATGAAATTTAATTTTATAAAATTGGCACCAGATGGCAGTTTGGAAAATGGTGGTAGTGGCAAATTTCAACAGTTGGGAGTTTGACTGAACAAAGCAAAGGCCATTGAAATCAGTGTCGTGAAAACACGGAACTTTACAAGGTGTAAAAACATTTTATCCAACTTAATTGTAGAATTAATCAGAAAATTTACACCTCATTTTATAAAATAAGATCCTCTCAATTAGACATGTTTCAGATCATATCCCCATTTTCAACTCAACAGTATTGTTCGAGTTTCTGATTCATATTTTTATTGTATAAGACTTGAAAGCATAATAATAGTCCCTTCGATTGGTTGCTGGCCAAAGGAAGGCAAGACCAGTGAAGGGGCTGCCATCTTATAGCCTCTGGTCAGGCTTTTCTGGAGAAGAAAAGAAAATAAAGGGAAGAAGAAATGGAAGAAAGGAATGACTCCCTAGCCCTCGGATGCCCTAATAGTCTCGGGGTCGAAAAAAACAAGAGTTAACCAAGAGAGGTTAGATAGTAAAGTTAAAAGAGTGCAAAACACAAGTAAGTGGAAGAAATGTTTTGCTCAGCTTGGGCACCTTGTGGTCGCCATCCACATATCCCCTAGATGAGGACCCCTGAGGGTCACTGGGCTGTCCTATGAAACGCTGGAGGGAAAATTTTCTATAGGATCGTAACAGGCCTTGGCCTAATACTTGGAAGGAAGAAGAAGAAGAAGATTTTTATTGTACTGATATTCAGCTTATATTAGCACTTTCCATGAATTTTTGATAATATGTTATTTACTTATCATAAGAAGTAAAATATCATGTTAATGAAGTATATTCAGGTGGCATGTGTAGTATAAATTGTTAATTCATAATTTTGTTTTATTATTGTGTGTAATACTGTTAGCTTAAATGACACCATCATTTACAGGGACTAAAATTAGACAGAGACTATACAATGACTATTTTCTGTCCAACCTAAGAAAGACACTTCAGGAAAATAAATGGGCGGGTAATCCACGAAGCACATGACTGCTGCAGTTATTGCAATTTGTTCATGACCAAAGCACAGTTCAGTAGAAGCGAAAAATAGATCATGTACTCGATTAATATAATTACATATTTAAAGGTATTTATGTTAACTATAGTTGAACAGAATACAGTATATACCTACATATTTCTTCGAAGGTCGCAGACTAACTAAAAATTCAAATGTTTCAAACTGAACAATTCTCGAGAGAAAGTTGAATGTCAGTTACAAATATGGCGGCTGTCAGATTATGTTAACTTAACTTGGTAAAATGTGTGATCAAAATTATTAGAAGCACAAAAGGAAATTGTTAAAGAGTGGTGAAAAATGGTGTTAAATGTATTTTGTAAGTTTATGGAGCATAATCCTGGTACTGTAGTGAACAATAAAGTTAAATTAACTGCAGAATATACTGGTGTGTCGGAGAGTTGTGTAGTACATATTTGCAGGGAATTAAAAGAAACTGTTAATATCAAAATGCCCAACAAAAAAGAAAAAGGCCTAAACCTGTTTTAAGAGTGGTGGACAATTTTGTGAAGCGTGCAGTTCATTACAAGGTGCATAGGTTTACTGTAAGTACACTGTTATTTTAATTTAAATGTTTGATTTGAATTAATTTGTTTAATATTAACAATTTTAATTTAATGTTCATATTAATCGTTTTTAAACATCTTAACGATGGACAAATTATATCTGAAAAGAAAAATATATGCCTAGACTGGGGTTTGAACCCAGGACCTTTGACTCTCTATGTCAATGCTCTATCCAAGTGAGCTACCTAGGCCTCCAATCTAAATGTGCATTTTTCTCTTCTACATAGTTAAAAAGGGGCTGCCATTTGTAAAAATCATAGCAACGGCTCGTAGCATTTGGGGTTAGGGAATTAATTATGTAGAAGAGAAAAATATGCATTTAGATTGGAGGCCTAGATACCTCACTTGGATAGAGCATTGACATAAAGAGTCAAAGGTCCTGGGTTCAAACCCCAGTCTAGGCGAATATATTTTTCTTTTCAAATATAATTATAATTTAATTAGCATTCCTAATTAATTAGCATTAGCTCGTAGCATTTGGGGTTAGGGAATTAATTATGTAGAAGAGAAAAATATGCATTTAGATTGGAGGCCTAGGTACCTCACTTGGATAGAGCATTGACATAAAGAGTCAAAGGTCCTGGGTTCAAACCCCAGTCTAGGCGAATATATTTTTCTTTTCAAATATAATTATAATTTAATTAGTTTTTGACATACCATTGTAAATGTTAATATAAATTAAAATGATTGTTGTGCATTAATTTATCGGCTTGTAACAAATAGCTGACAGAGTTCGCATGCCCTCTTACACGTTCTGTGCGGAGTAATACATTCGGAAGTTAAATGTCAAAGTGTGCTTCTTACGTTGGACAGATAATAGACAAATTTTAGAAAACATACCAAAAGGTTAACTTAAGGTATTGATGGAAAAACTAACATATTATAAACTTCATAATTTATTATGACTAAAATAAGTAGAATATTATACACACAGGTAATCTATTATTATTAATGATAAAGAGAAAAATTTCTGCTTAAACCAGGAATTGAACCTTGGACCTTCAGCTTTATTCAGTTTTTCTTTTTCTCTCTCTCTGGCTGTGTTAAATCCTATCACAATGTCTTCTTGTTATTGTGAATGATATTTTTCATTATTCTGGGGCAAAGAAGGGATTGAGAGAGAATTTATGTTGAGTAACTTAATTGAGAGAGAAGTTCGTGCTTGATGGGAATGAATGTCTGGATAGCTCAGTTAGTACACCATCAGCATGTCAAGTTAAAGATCCGTAATTTGATTCCCGGTTCAGGCAGAAAAAAATATTTATATATTAAATTTGGGAATTTTTAACATTATGAGGTTCAATTAATAATAATTAAATGAATCGTGATTTTTTCTTACCTCATACATCTATGTTTCTTTAAACACAGCACTGCAGTATCGGCGACAATTTGTCGTCATCGTCAGCTGTTTTCACGACTGTCAATTTTTTCTCCTTTTTGCAGTTTGAAGAGGAATTCCTTAAAAAGAACACCAGATGGCAGTCTAGATAATTACCGGCAAAAAGGAGAAAAAATTGACAGTCGTGAAAACAGCTGACGATGACGACAAAGTGTTGCCGATACTGCAGTGCTGTGTTTAAAGAAACATAGATGTATGAGGTAAGAAAAAATCACGATTCATTTAATTATTAGAAAAAAATATATCTTTATCATTAATTCATAATTTATTGTTCTTCTACTTTATCTAACTTTATATGAATATTTAGGTTATTTTAATTATGAATTATCAGAATATAAAAAGAGGATTAGCTACCTGGAGATAATGGATAAGGAGTTGTGAAGATTTCTCCATAAACTGACTCCATAATTAGGGACATAAATGAAGAAAAATGACAAGTATATGCATATATATACATTCAGGCAACCTTACCTCAGACAGACCATAATCATCTGAAAGTTTCATGAAGTTATCCTTTGCCTTGATGAGTGAGACAGCACCAGAGAAACGACCTGCTGGCTGATACTGATCAGCAGCTGTTAATTTGAAGTAGAAAGACTCTGCTGCCGATGATAGCTGCTCTGCAGGGAATGAGGTCGCACCCTTCAGTAGTTCTGTACATTGTTTCAGTCTTGCTTCCCATGAAGGCAAACTGGCAAGCTGTTGCTTTATCTAAAATAAATATTTCAGTCATTAATATTATGGGCAATCTTTTTAATATAAAAAAAAGTAAATAATAAAAAAAGTAGGTTACAGAGTTTTGGAATTATGGTAAGATGTATTAGTTTGATCCCCGGTTGGGACAAGTTTCCTGGGTATGTTTTTTTTTTCGGAGTTTTTTCTCACCTGTAAGATAAATGTCAGGAAACTTTAAGGCCCAAACATTCCCAGAATACAATCTGGTCATCATTATTATCAATATCACATTCACCTCATTAGATTAAGGCCTCTCCTGACGCATCATTACCCATCATCATCAACTCTCATATCATTGGGGCAGCGTAACCCCACCTTCTACCATGTGCCACAACCTCAGAGGTGGGTTACAAGTATTCCATACCAGGAGAAAACATCAGAAATGTCGAATGACAACCTGGGGCATTGAATGAATAAAAGAAAAAATGTTCTTTCAGAGCTTAATGTAATTAACTTTTATAATATTCATGATGTGTTCCGTTGAGGTATTATTCAAATTAAGTTGAGGAGATGGACCTTTCAGGTGAATATTCCATAATTATATATTAATCTTAATGTAATTACAGAGAATGACTTCAGGAAATGCAATTATTTGAACTATTAAAAAGTGAAAAAGTTACTAGTTATAATAAAAGTTTAGGAATTATTAATCAAGTTATGAAACCATCCCTTGTACAAAAAAACACCAGATTACGTTTATATAACACTTTGGCTAGACCAGTGTTGACCTATGGTAGTGAAGCATGGACACTAAGAAAACAACATGAAAGCAGAATAACGGCTTGTGAAATGAGATTCATGCGCAGAACAGCGGGTTACACCAGATGGGATCGGAAAAGGAACACCGATATCTTAAAAGAATTGAAGACTACGCCAATTTTGGAATATATTAAACAGTACCAACTAAATTGGAAACACCATCTTGAAAGAATGAGTTCAAATCGGATCCCCAAAGCTGTTTATAATTATATACCAAGAGGACGAAGATCACTGGGCCATCCTATGAAACGCTGGAGGGAAAATTTTCTATAGGATCGTAACAGGCCTTGGCCTAATACTTGGAAGGAAGAAGAAGAAGAAGAAGAATATTCATGATGTATTCCGTTGAGGTATTATTCAAATTAAGTTGAGGAGATGGACCTTTCAGGTGAATATTCCATAATTATATATTAATCTTAATGTAATTACAGAGAATGACTTCAGGAAATGCAATTATTTGAACTATTAAAAATTTTGAGTTGTGTTGTAGAGATTTTGACAGTAAATGAAATCAACTAACCTTTTGAGCATCAAAATCAGTGAAGAGCAAGATGAAATAGGTAAGAGCATCACATTCCTCATCCTTTTTACTTCCCTTTGAGTGTCTGGCACGGTAGTTTCCAGTGTGAGCCGCCACATATGATGGTGAGCCATCCAACATCAATAACTGTACCCTTTCATTCAGCATCTCAAGTTGTAGGCCCATTTCAAATGCCACACAAGCACCAAATGAATAGCCACATAATGAGTATGGTCCAGTTGGTTGCATTTTCCTTATGTGCTGAAACAATGCAAGTTATTTTATTACATATTTTACTTTGTACTATTTGTTAAAATCATGCCATTGTAGGATGGGATTTTACAATTACCAGCAAAGAATTAAAAAAATAAAATAAAATTTTACATTATAAACTTTACTATAATTTTTTTGTTATATTTTTAAATTAACACTTTCCAGAATTGGGCATAGTTTTATTTTAGAAAGAAAAATTAACATTCGGACCAGGATTCAAACATTAATTTTTCTTTCTAAAATAAAATTTATTATAATTGTTAGATCTCAGATTGTAGATCTAGATCTAGATTTAGGCACCTAAAATAAGTCGTAATGATGGCTGAAGATGGCAGGGATTACTCTTAAAAATTGCAGTTTCTGTGCTTCAAGAACATGAAGTATAAGGTAAAATAAATAATAGTTTAAAAAACTAAAACAACATGCTTTATTAGAAAACCGAACTAAAAAATGAAAAATAATTTTAATTTCCAACGCGCTTGGGATAAAATTAAAGTGGTCGACAAAGAAATTATCTCCAACACATCTAGAATAAAACTATAGTTACATACAAAAAAAAATAATAATTTTACCATCAGAAGCGTGGGGTGCTCTATATCAATTAATATATTTGATAATAAACATATATTGGTAAAGTAAAGTCTCTAAGAAGAAAACGTAAAAACCATAAATAGCACCCCACGCTTTTGATGGTAAAATTATTTTTCTCTTGTACATAACTCTAGTTTTATACTAGATGAGATGGAGGTAATTATTTTGTTGACTTCTTTAATTTTATCCCAAACGCGTTTTAAATTAAAATTATTTTCCATTATTTAGATCGGTTTTCTAATAAAGCGTGTTATTTTAGTTTTTTAAACTGTTATTTATTTTATATTTCTTAGTTTCATTGATTGTGAGAAACCGGAATCCCATGAAAATTTAATTGCTTACGATAGTTTTAATGTCTACGCACGAACATAATTATATATATTTTTAAATTATTATTATCTAATATTATTATAATATTTTTGAATATTTTAATATAGATAAATAGTTACAGTTAATCGTGCCCTTCTCATAGTTTTTGGATAAATTACAATGTGGTAAGTTTACAAAATTGTAATTAATATTTTACAGAATAAGATAAAAATGTAAATATCTTTAAATTCGGTACTATTCTAGTATGAGCTAATAGTAATACACTTCTAAAAAAATCCTTCGGGCCGGATTTGAACTAGCGACATATGGATTACTGAAATTATATACCACTACACGTCCACCGCTCTACCAACTGAGCTACCAGAGGATATAATATTAATTTCTTACAACGATGAACTAAAAAGTCGATACATCCGCAACCTATTATAATGTTTTATTTTTTTTTGATGTCGTGATGATCCTGATCTGGATCGTATAAACAATTTATGAATTATTGTATTGGCATTGATCCTTTACAAGTATACAAATTTTCAAGTTGATCCAATGTTTTTAAGTGGGTGAAAATCGTGTTGAAACATTCCATTACAAAGATAGACAGATACAGGTCAAGCTAATATAAAGTGTGTAATATGACTCATTTTATTAATTATTACCTTAAATAGGCTTTAAAAACTTTAAAAGATTCTAAAATATTACTTTAGGCTTTAAAATGGTTAATATCACAAAATATCACTACCATTAACAGAAAAATGGATGTAAGAGTTATGAAATTATTAAAAGAAATTAATTAAGTGTATGTGAAGTGTAAATGTGTTATGGATGATGGAAAGAGACCAGGTGCTAGCATATAACCTACTCCTGCCAAAAAACACCACGGGAACTGCCAGATTTAACCTTCCATCTGATGGACAAATTGCTATGAGAGTAGTAGCACATGTCTTCTAATGATATGTATTGCACAGGAATTTGGAATTTAATCCAAGAATCTGGTGCACAATTTAGTAAAAAAATTGTAGAAAATATATTCTTTCAAAATTTGTAGTAAATTACCTTGACATAAAATGTTGCCAGATCTTGAATGGTGGAAAGAGGAGCTTCTTTTGTGCATTGAAGTCCATATACAGGGAATGGAAGTTCTGCAGCAATAGGTTTAAGAGCTGAAACGACACCTTCGATTGGATGTACCAAAAACAATGGTGAAACTTTGCTGGTTTTTGGTGCTCGAGACTGAAGTTTAACTATTACTTCACTGGGCATCAGTTCTGTGAGATTCTCAAATTGTGCCTGTAAGAAATGTTAAAATATATGAAATTATAAAATCAAATTCGTGACTCTTAGTCAAAAAATTAATATGCTACCCAAAGCTGACAAAAAAAAAGTTAAATTAATTGTGAAGAAATTGTAGGAATTTATTCATAAGTCATTCATTATAATTTTATATATTAAATTTGGGAATTTTTAACATTAAGAGGTTCAATTCATAAGAATTAAATCAATCGTGATTATTTCTTTCCTCATACATCTATATTTCTTTAAAGAAATATAGACGTATGAGGTAAGAAATAATCATGATTAATTTAATTCTTATCATTCATTATAAGTTTGCATGTGGTGACAATCTGGCATGGAATTTAATTTCGTGATATCCGTACCATTTCCAATTAAAGTTTATAATTTGGTATTTTAATAATCTCCATAATGAACAAAACTTGCTAAACTGCCCACACTTTAACCAGGAGGCTCAAACATGACAGGATTTTGTCAGCATGCACTGTGAGGTTATAAATATGACATTACGGTAAACTCCTTCCATTTGAAAGATAAATAAATAAATATATTCTTCTTCTTCTTCTTCTTCCTTCCAAGTATTAGGCCAAGGCCTGTTACGATCCTATAGAAAATTTTCCCTCCAGCGTTTGAGGGAAATTTTCATGTAAGACTTGAAAGCATAATAATAGTCCCTTCGATTGGTTGCTGGCCAAAGGAAGGCAAGACCAGTGATGGGGTTGCCATCTTATAGCCTCTGGTCAGGCTTTTCTGGAGAAGAAAAGAAAATAAAGGAAAGAAGAAATGGAAGAAAGGAAAGACTCCCTAGCCCTCGGATGGCCTAATAGCATCGGTGTCGAAAAAACAAGAGTTAACCAAGAGAGGTTAGATAGTAAAGTTAAAAGAGTGCAAAACACAAGTAAGTGGAAGAAATGTTTTGCACAGCTTGGGTACCTTGTGGTCGCTATCCACATATCCCCTAGATGAGGACCCCTGAGGGGTGAATAAATATATTAGTGATAAATAGTAAATTATTATTATGCAGCTTAGGCTATTACTATGATCAAAATAAGTAAATTAACATATACAGCTAAGCTAGGGTAATTAATGGTAAAGAGAAAAATTTCTGCTTCAACCAGGAATGATTACAAATATAGCTTTAGTTGCATAAAATTCCATTATAATGTCTTCTTAACGTAAAAGCAATAATGTGAATAATATTTCACTACCTTAGGTAGAGGGATGAAGGGAGAAGTTTGTCAAATTATATTTGAAAAGAAAAATATACGCCTAGACTGGGGTTTGAACCCAGGACCTTTGACTTTCTATGTCATTCTTTCTATGTTAAGGTGTTTAAAAACGAATAATATTAACATTATATTTGATTGTCAAATTATATTTGAAAAGTAAAATATACGCCTAGACTGGGGTTTGAACCCAGGACTTTTGACTCTCTATGTCAATGCTCTTCCAAGTGAGCTACCTAGGCCTCCAATCTAAATGCGTATTTTTCTCTTCTACATAGTTAACTTCCTAACCCCAAATGCTACGATTTTTGCAAATGGCAGCAACAGCTTGTAGCATTTGGAGTTAGGGAGTTAACTATGTAGAAGAGAAAAATACACGTTTAGATTGGAGGCCTAGGTAGCTCACTTGGAAGAGCATTGACATAGAGAGTCAAAGGTCCTGGGTTCAAACCCCAGTCTAGGCGTATATTTATCTTTTCAAATATAATTTGTCCATCATTAAGATGTTTAAAAACGAATAATATTAACATTGAGAGAAGTTTGTGCTTGGAAGGAAAGGAAGCCTAATTTGCTCAGTGGGTGAGCCACAGCACATAAAGCTGAAGATTCGGGGTTCAATTCCTGGTTCAGTTAAACATGTTTCTCTTTACTACTATTTAAAATACATTAGTGTATTGGAATATCGTCTGCGGTGGTCTAATGGTTATGTTCCTTGCCTCTAGTACCAAGGGTCGCAGGTTCAAACGTAGCTACAGTTGATGCATTTTTAGGATGGAACAGACAATTCATCCAGGAGAGACTTTAAGCCAATGGTCCTGATTATGAAGATTTTCAGGCTTGTGAAAGCACCTCAAGCCTCAAAAGAGGCCAATGAATGAAATTTAATCCATTTCATGCATCCAAGTAATACCTTAGTTAAATATGGGAAATAACATTATGAGATTCTTATTCATTAAGAATGAGTCATTTATTATATATTACCTCATAGTTAGAGATCCGTGAAATTTGTGAGTCGCGATAATGCAAAATGATATAATTTTGTCATTTTCTTGCACCAATTCTTAATTCCACTTCCCATAACTTCAAAAAAGCATTTATGAATCGCGAAATCCTACGATAATGCAAAATTTTCATAATGCGTTTTTAAACACTGTTTTTCAGATTCCATCTTCTTTTTAACCGACATTACTGCTTCCTCCATGCATCCTTACATAGGGAAATGGTTGCAACACAGTTCACAACATAGGGGTAATATTTTCTGGCCTTCTCATGCTCAAATATGGTCACTCCATAGATTTTAAGTTCTATGGCCAATATGAATTCCAAGAAATACAAATTACATTAACGTGTAAGATAAGTTTTTTGTATAACACATACTTTAGAAAATAAATGAGAATATGACGACAGTGCAAATCAACTGTATGTTTAATTCAAATAGGCATTTGATTCAATTAAGAGGGAGAAGTTGTATAGAATTCTGGTACAATTTGGAATTCTTAAAAAGTTAGGAAGACTTACTCAAACATGTCATAAAAATGGCATAAAATGTAGTTTGGAGATTGAAACCCGAAAATGCAGAGATACTCACTATAGTTGCTTTTTCTTATAAGATAAATTTTGCTTACAAATTAGTGACTACGATTAAAATTTTATGCATTTTAATATATTAAAATCGATATTAATTGTACAAGCTGAACATTTACCTTAAACTATTGGATATATCATTCTTATTGGGTTTAATATACTAAACTAGGATTAAAATTACTCAAATTTACATTTTTTTAGAATAACACCGCCTAATTCCCAATAACATCAAAATCTTGAAATTTTAAAACAAATTTTCCCTAAAAATAAAACCACTTTCACGGATTTTTACTCATAGTTTATGTTTTCTTAAACATGGGAACTGCAGTTTTCAAGAGGAAACATCCCTCCCATTTTCAACCGACATTATGGTGGTAAGATATAAAAAAAATGACTCATTCTTCATGAATACCTTAGTTACCTACTAGATAAACCAAGAGGACGAAGATCACTGGGCCGTCCTATGAAACGCTGGAGGGAAAATTTTCTATAGGATCGTAACAGGCCTTGGCCTAATACTTGGAAGGAAGAAGAAGAAGACCTACTAGATGTCTCTTGAGGTGACATGCTAACCACATGTCACTCACAACATATGTAGGGAAATAAGTGTAACTAAATCAGATTGGTTAAGAAAACCCAAAAAAGGGAGGCCAGGGCCCAACTTGGTTATAAGAGCCATAGGAAGAAAGGAAGGAAGTTTATTGGAATCGTCTCTCACCCTAATATTAACTGTTGGGGCAGATTGGCTATAAGATCCATAGGAAGGATGGAAGGAAGTGTATTGGAATCCACTCTCACCCCAATACTGACTGTTGGGTCTGACTTGGCTATAATATCCATAGGAAGGAAGTGTACTGGACTCACCCCAACAGCATATCTTATGAACTGGCATAAACATACAGTTAGCACAATCCCACAACAATAGCAAAATTATATTAAACAACTTACATAATAATTTTTTTCCAACTTGAAAGTTAACTAGGCCTAATGAATGACAAATCTACAAGTGCCCTTTAAAAATACTGCTAGAGTGATTTTTATTAATATCAGAAATTGTTAACCCATGCTCAAAACTATTGACATACCAGAGTTTTGTCACGGAGAGGTGAGCCTTCTTTTATTTGTCCATTTGTGACTGGTTCAGGAGATGCTGCACTAACAGCAACCTCAGCAGCTGGAGCTCCAGTTGATCCAGAACTTAGTTCTTGTAAGCGTGCAAATGTAAGACTTCTAATTTCCTGTGCACTTAGCACTAAGTCGTAACTTCTTTCTAGTGTTTGCTTTATCTCAGCCCCCATCAGAGAGTCCATTCCCAGATCTGCCAATGTAGACTGTGCATTTACTGTCTTCACATCCTTTATACCTGAAATGAATAATTTCATCAATAAGAAAACAGTTTCTCAGAAAATGTTTACTTCTCAATGGTAAATAGCGGGACTATTATTATGCTTTCAAGTCTTATACGAGAATTTCCCGGAGGGAAAATTTTCTATAGGATCGTAACAGGCCTTGGCCTAATACTTGGAAGGAAGAAGAAGAAGAAATAAGATATAGCTTATATTTGAAGAGAAAAATTAATGCTTAAACTGAGATTTGAATCCAAAGTCTCTGGTTTTGTACACCAGTGCTCTACCACTGAACTATTGGGCTCCCAGTTAAAACACAAATTATTTCTCTCTCTTATACAATTCCCATGTGACAAAGCGAATGAACATTCATTCCACACATGCCATCTAGTAAAGTAATCCCACTACAGGCCTCAGGAGGCCCTAGGGGTAATAGGAGGTTAAGGCTCCCACTTTTTCTGGACAATCGGCACTTGATGTCAACCGGGTTGTCAGCCCTGCATCACGGCCGCCTTTATCCCAGAACAAGTGTCTGGTACTTATTTCCGTTATAGGCTGAGTCGACCCCAGGGTCATAGTGCCACCAGAAGGTTTGGGTCAGTTTACTGACCTCACTGGGACTTGAACTCTCGACCTTCCGGCTTGTAGTTCAGTGCCTAACCACTACGCTACCCACACATGCCATCTGGTGCTTCTTTAACAAGAAGATACAGCTTCTCCGAGTCAAAGCTTAGCTGAAGATTAAGATAAATAGTCTTTGAAGCATGTCAGATGAGAGAAGCATAATTTATGAAGTAAGGTGTGAAATTTCTGATTTATTGTTGTGTTTCCATTGAGTTTGATTTTGAACTAAAGTTTATTGCACATCATCTTCCATCTTCTTTATTTTCTTGTGGACTAATGGTTATGCTCCTTGCCTCTGGTCCCGAGGGTTGCGGGTTCAAACCTGGCCAGGGTCGATGGATTTTTTTTAGGATGGAAAAATCCAAGGAGCAAGTCCTCCGGGAGGGACTTTAAGCCGTGGGTCCCGAGTCTGAAGATTTCCAGGCTCGTAAAAGATCCTTAAGCCTGAATGAAAAGGCCTCTAAGCAAAATTTACCGAATTTTCCCATCCTAGTACTACCTTGGTTTCCTAGATGTCAGTATGAGGTGGAACGTTGACTATGGCCCACTCAAATGACATCTATACGAAAACAAGTGTAACTAAATTAGTATGGTTCAAATTCTTCCCTGCAGGGGGAGAGCGCCTAAATCTCTGTCAAGGGAAATATGGGCTTACAAGATACAAGAAGATTATTAAAATACATGATAAAATTCCATTGAGGTATCCATCACAATATAAAGTTTTAAATATAAAAATAATACCTGTAATGTGTCTTCCTTAATTTGGTTATTTTTAAAAAAGTTGTAGGCCTTTCAGAACGGTTGGTGATGGAATTAGTACAGAAAAGCCTACAGTTGAATGTAAAAATATTCAAAATGAGGAGGCTATATTTTGCAGGTATAATTTTATGTTTAAATTTTATTATTTTATGTTCGTCTGTAAGACTTGCACCCTCATTGGGACCTACAAATCATGGTCCATGATATATAATGAACATACTGATGATGGAACTAAAGAAGGATCCGAAACAAATCGAAGAAAAAGAATATGAGGTGAGGTAATAAAATTTTACTTAAATAAATAATACATCATTCTGTTAATTTGTAAAAAAGTTAACTGTTACTCACCAAGAATATTTCCGACAGCATCAAGAAGTCCGACCTGTGAACCTGCATCACCACCACCTCGTCTCTTCTCTGCAAGTACCATGGATGCGACAGGATGTGGCTGCTGCAAGAAGTTGTCCATAGTGGCCAAACAAGAACTCATACGCTGAGGTAAAGTACCTCCAACTACAGTCTCATTATCACCCATAGTTTCCAGAACAAGTCCCACATCACCAATAGCTCCCCACTGGATGGCAACACCAGGCAAACCAGATGCTTGCCTATCTTCGCAAATGCGTTCCATGGCTGAATTAGCTAATCCATAATTGCTCTGACCAGCATTGCCACGGCCACATGACACACTTGAAAATGCAATGAAGTAGTCCAGTTCAGGACACGTCTTCCTTGATACCATATCCAAAATCTTGGTTCCAGTTACTTTAGGAAGGCAAACTAACTTGAAATCAGATTCTGTCTGGTTCTCGAGGAATGCATCTCTCAACACCTGTTCAAATATAAACAGCATTTATTACATAATATTATATACATGTTTATATTTCTATTATAAATCTTAAGTGGATATTATACATTACAATTGTGAACTTTATCTAATAACTAGCTGACAATAGAATTTTGCTAATGACAAAAAAAAAAATGTTCTGCAACTATCCTTGGGCTTGTCCATACTTAATGGTAGGATGCACTATTTGAATTTACAATAATACAGTATTTTTTATGAACTGTACTTCTCTTTAATAAATTGGCTAAAAACACTAACAATTAAATAATTTTGAGTCTGTTGTATCTTACCTCAATATTAATGTTGATTTGTTCTTGAACATGTTTCGATTAGCTTCTAATCATCCTCGGAATCTTGAACAGACTGGTTGTAATTATGTTATAAACCCTGGATGTTGATGTCAGCTCCCTCCTGCGGTTGGCCAAGGAACCTCCAAACAAGGTCATATTCCGTTGGTATTTCAAAATTCATAACTCTGTTTTTGTTCTTCTGAATATAGATTTTTTCCAAAATAGTCAGCTCTTTTGTATTTTCTGTTTTAATAATTTAGTGTCCGAATTTATATTATGTTTTTCAGATCAAACATGAGTAGCAACTGCCGATCTTTCAATTTCTCCATTTTTAATATTTCTTATGTGTTCTTTGGTTCTAATTTTTAGGTTTCTTTTTGTTTTTCCTATATATATCTTCTCACAACCAGTATATTCAATTTGATATATTCCTGATTTTTTACTTTTATCAGTTTTTTTCATTTTTGTTGGTTTTTATTAGTTTGAAAAACATGATATAAATTCGGACACTAAATTATTAAAAAAGCTAGAAAATACAAAAGATAAGAATTAAATAAATCATGATTATTTCTTCTTCTTCTTCTTCCTTCCAAGTATTAGGCCAAGGCCTGTTACGATCCTATAGAAAATTTTCCCTCCAGCGTTTGAGGGAAATTCTCGTATAAGACTTGAAAGCATAATAATAGTCCCTTCTTACCTCATACTTCTATGTTCCTTTAAACACAGCACTGCATTATCGGCGACTCCTTGTCACCATCGTCAGCTGTTTTCACGATTGTCAATTTTTACTTTTGTTGATAATTGTCCAAACTGCTATCTGATGTTCTTTTTAAGGAATTATTTTCTAAACTGCCATCTGGTGTTCTTTTTAATGAATCATTTTCCTTAAAAAGAACATCAGATGGCAGTTTGGACAATTATCAACAAAAATAAAAATTGACAATCGTGAAAACAGCTGATGATGGTGACAAGGAGTCGCCGATACTGCAGTGCTGTGTTTAAAGGAATATAGAAGTATGAGGTAAGAAATAATCACGATTTATTTAATTCTTATGAATGTTAAAAATTCCCAAATTTAATATATAAATACAAAAGAGCTGACTATTTGGGTCAGAAGAACAAAAACAGAGTTATGAATTTTGAAATACCGACGGAACATGGCCTCATTTTGGAGGTTCTTTGGACAACCGCAGGGGGGAGCTGATATCAACATCCAGGGTTTACAAAATAAATACAACCAGTCTGTCCAAGATGCTGAGGATGAATAGAAGCTAATTGAAACATGTTCAAGAACAAATCAACATTAATATTGAGGTAAGATACAACAGATTCAAAATAATTTAATTAAAAGAACCTTAAAATAATACTTCCCAAAATAAAACGTTAACACTAACAATCTTTATATATAAAAATGAGTGAGAGTCTATCAGTCTGTTCTTTATGGACTCAGAAACTACTTAACTGATTTGAATGGGGTTTTCACCATCATTTAGAGATTTTTTCTGGGACAATTAACATATTACTGTATGTACTATAGGGCCGGTGCTAAAAAAAGGGCATTGGTGCACCAAAAAAGTAGCTTCTTGGACACTTAAATGGCTTATGTTGTCTAAACCATAACAAATACACCAAATTAATGATCACAGGATTGAATACCACAAAAAATTCTACAAAAAAGTCCAAAACAATATATGTCTATCTTTTATGGATAACTCACAATAACCATTTTTTGTCTTTCAGCTCATTGATGACAAGATCAGGATACGTAGATTCCCAGGCAACACATATTTTCTATCATAAGAGGCAGTGGGATATTGTTTGCAATGCCATAGTCCATTAATGCTCTCGGCCCCAATTATTGTTTCATCAAAATCAAACTTGGCATATAACAATTAATTAAAAACGTTGGGATAAGTTGATTCCTGGGCAATGCCAGGTAATCATAAAAATGTGATTTGAACATATATTTCAGCAGGCATGTGCCCCTAACCAAACAGCATAAAATCAAGCCAAATTAGAATGTCACAAAATGTAATTGCATAAACAAAATAAATTAATAGCATTGCATTCCATTGGATACCATCACACACTGGTATATCTGAGACAATGAAATGGCAGATGAACTTGCAAAAATAGGCACTAATGTAAATAAACAGGTCTAGAAGGTCCTTGGCCTACCAGCCGGCCTCACATCTACATGTGTTAATCAGAGGTAGACGATCATCTAGCCAGTGTAGGGGTGACATGTGGTCAGTATGTCGGGTCCCCCAGCCGTTATAGCTGATCTTCTCAACCTGGAGTTGCTACTTATTATAGCTACCCAAATGCGACACGATGCTGGGTAGACATCGGTCCCATATTGGTCGAAATTCCATGAGAAAATTTCTTCTCCCATGGAGACCCAAACCAGTGCAAGTTCTGTAGCTCTGCGTCAAAGCGTCTTGCCTTAACCACTCGGTTATGGCACGGGACACTAATGCAAATAGCACTGCAAAATAAATTCAATGTTATAAATAAAGTCATCGTCATCAAAATACCATTACAGCCCATTAAGGGTCTCATTTTCCTTTAGATTTTCTGCAGATTGATCTCTCTTTAGCCACATTCCACAATTCTTACACAGTGTATGGGCATTCCAGGAGCAGATTATTATTAATGATGTTTTTATTATTAATTTAACATTTCTCAATGAAAGATAAATTAAATTTGAAGAGAAAAATTTTCGCCTAGACCGGGACTCGAACCCGGGACCCTTGGCTTTCCGGGCCAAGTGCTCTACCAACTGAGCTATCGAGGCGAGTTACGATCTAGACGCAAATTTTTCTCTTATATACGTTGTAATTCCCTATTGCCAAATGCTTTTGAAACCATTGTTTCTATCTTTGCAAATGGCGGCTTCTTAGTTAAGAAGACATTTATTGGAAATTTAACATTACTTTAAAAGCCAGTAAGGCCTCTAATGATGTTTTTATTATTAATTATTAAATTATTAAATTAATAATAAAAACATCATTAGAGGCCTTACTGGCTTTTAAAGTAATGTTAAATTTCCAATAAATGTCTTCTTAACTAAGAAGCCGCCATTTGCAAAGATAGAAACAATGGTTTCAAAAGCATTTGGCGATAGGGAATTACAACGTATATAAGAGAAAAATTTGCGTCTAGATCGTAACTCGCCTCGATAGCTCAGTTGGTAGAACACTTGGCCCGGAAAGCCAAGGGTCCCGGGTTCGAGTCCCGGTCTAGGCGAAAATTTTTCTCTTCAAATTTAGATTATTATTAACTCATTTGCCTTATAAATGCTGATATGCATTGTGGAAAGGAATAATGATTGTTATATTATTATCAGACTTACCACTGCAAGATTGAAAATTCCTCCTACTGGACCTAGTTTTGTTGCTTGCTTGATAAGATATTGTGCTCCTTGCTCATCAGTCACATCAGCTGTTGATACTAAAACTGATATTCCCATCTCACGCCATCTCCTGACACACAGAGACTGATAGCCTGTTCTAATGCCACTTCGTGATGTGAGAACTAAATTAGTTGCACCTCGTGTGATAAGCCAATTAGCCAATTCCAAACCAAAACCTCCCAAACCACCTGTAAGACAGTAAATCAAAATTATAATATTTAAGAAATTACCAACTTTTAACTAAATTCCCCAAGTCACTTTTAAAACATTAAGTCATTTCTCCTAATCACATATTAAAACACTTAAAAAAGCAAATTATAATTTATTCTCAAAATTAATAGACAATAATACTATGAGGTACTTATCAAAGATACTGAATTAATTTTTTTTCAATGTTTTTATTTAAATTGGCACTTTCCAATTCTGGATAGAATTTAATAAAGAAAGAAAACTTTACACTCAAACTTTGGATCTCTGATTCTATACATCAGTGTGATACCAATTATGTCATATGTTGACGTTCTTATCAGTGCTCGAATTGATATTGTACTGATGTACAGAATCAGAGGTCTGGAGTTTGAATCCCAGTTCAAGTGTTAATTTTTCTTCCTTAAATTGAATTGGTTATTAAAACATCATGTCATATTTTGTTCTCATATGGATGTGTTTAGAAAAACATTTTCAGCCAAAAACCAACTTTGCTGAAAAAAAAACTTCGAAACTAGGTGAGAGAGGAAAGTATGAGGTGAGGTGTACATAACTGATTCAAATTTCTTTGAAATTGTAATTTACTGTAAAAACTGTCCCTAAATAAAATCAAATAAATAATTTACAATAAATTCTAAGAAAAAAATCCGATATTAACAAAAAAAGGAAACTCTTAAAAACCAAATAAATATAAATATCAATTATGTTCAATGAATGAATGAGTCACTTCTTATCTTATCTTATGTTTTATGTTTTTTTAAATACAGGAACTGCAGTTTTCAAGAGGAGTCCCTCTTATCATCAGCCGTCATAATGTCGGTTGAAGATAAGAGGGACTATCATCAGCCGTCATAATGTCGGTTAAAGATAAGAGGGACTCCTCTTGAAAACTGCAGTTACCGTATTTAAAAAAAAATATTAGGTAAAATAAGAAGTGACTCATTCATTTATTGAATTAAGAACCTCATAATGTTATTTCCCATATTTAAATATGAATCAATTTTGTTGATGGAATAAAACTGAATGTCTCAAAAACTGGTGTTTAAAAAAATAATTAAAAAGAATTAATTTTAAAATTCTTGAGATTTTATCCAAATTCAAATTCCATGTAAAAATTATTAAATTTAACTTTTAATTCTTAAGAAATTAACTAGTTTTTTTAGTCAAAGCTTTTGCACTCTAGAACAAGTTAAAATAGCAATTGAACAAAAGAATATAGATGTAAGCAAAGAATAAAGAAATTTGACAATAGTACAAATGAAAAAAAAAATCTTCAGTTTAAAAAATGTAAGAAAACATTATAAATTGTAATATACAAAGAAAGATTTTCTTTGGAATGGTTGCTAATGTGATGCTGAACCTTCATGTACTATTGCCCATTTCTTCTTATGACAAAGGATCATGGGCACTCAAATTCGCCTTCAAGATGATGCAGTTCCAGTATGTGCAGACTTCTTTAACCTATTTCTTACCAAATGGGATAAACATGTACCCAAATAAGATAGTTATTACATTTCTATTAGCTATAAACTTTATTTAGTCATATGATCTTGGATATACTACAATGTTATGCAGCGTTTTTCTGATTTCTCTTCATTTAGGATATTAGGTAACAGAATGTTAATTGGTACAAATGTTGGTTGGTTGGTATCTAATGTTGAGCACTTGATGATGAAATCATTCGCTCTCTTGCACTCCAATATTTAGCAGAAAGGCTGGTCTCTTCTACAAAAGCTGGACAACGGAGGAGATGGTTTCTTTCCATATCTTCATTTAAATTGCAAAAAGGGCATTTAGGTGAATCTGTTATGCCAAGTCTGTGTAGGTGTTTATTCAGGCAGTCACGTCCCGTTAGCAGTCTGAATATTGCTACTGCAGATTTTCTTTGTAATGTAGTAATGTCATAAGCTTGTAGATTTTCCCATTCCTTTCCAGATGTTTTGGTGGTGTATTCTTCTCTAAGTTTATTGATATATTTGAGATAACTCTTTTAATAGAGTGAAAGGAAACTGGAGTAGAAGCTGGGTTCGAAACAATTTTGCTACCCTTCTTTGGCCAGAAAGTCGGATATTTCATTGCCTGTCACTCCACAATGGGCTGGAATCCATTGAAGTACAACTTTTTTATGTGGACAGGATAACTGTTTTATCATTTTGTGACATTCAATAATTTTGATGCTTTTGGGTGTTGTGTCTCGTGTTATAGCAAGAATGGCTGCTTTGGAGTCACATAGAATTACAACTTTCGTAAATTTTTGGATGTGATATAAAAGATTTTGTACACTTAAGAAAATTGCTAGAATTTCGCCATCAAAGTTTGTTTGAATTTGTGTTTAGTTTACGATAAAAGGAAAAAAGTGGGCATACTGTACCAGCACCAGTGCCACCGTCATTTGGTAGGCTGGAGCCATCTGTAAAAATATGTATCCATTCAGGAGCAAGGTATCTTAGATTTATTATTTCCAGTGACATTTGTTTTAAAATATATGGGGGAGTTTCAGATTTCTTGATGTCTTCTGTTAAATGAAGGTTATATTACTTACTTATGATAAAGCTCAAGCACCTACACTTGTCTGACAGCGCTGTATCCTGGTTCGACTCATACCTGCACGGTCGTCAACAATACGTTTCATTAAACTCTAGATCTTCGTCTTGACGCAACTTGCCAGCTGGAGTCCCCCAGGGCAGTGTTCTCGGACCTCTTCTTTTCTCAATCTACATAAATGACTTGCAAACTGTACTAAAGCACTGCCGTTATCACCTCTACGCTGATGATCTCCAAATTTACCTACATTCACCTCCTCATTATCTCTATAACAGCTTGACGAAAATGAATGACGATCTCAAATCCATCTTTAACTGGTCTTCAAGTATCGGTCTAAATCTGAATCCTAACAAGTCACAAGTAATTCTAATGGGACAACAAAGACTGCTTACAACCTTTGACATATCAACACTTCCAAACATTACTATAAATAATATAATTATCCCTTATTCTTCTTCAGTAATAGATCTTGGACTACATCTAGACGCAAATTTAACCTGGCAAACACAAGTGAAACACATATGTAAAAAGACTTTCTCCATCTTACATTATCTTAGACGTTTAAAGAATTTTCTTAAAACAAATCCTTGCGCAGAATCTTGTGTTACCACACTTCGATTATTGTGACATTATATATAATGATATAAACTATGACTTGTCGCAGAGACTGCAGCGAGTTCATAATGCTTGCGTTCGATTCATTTTCAATATCCGCCGTTATGACCATATTTGCGAACACTTTAATAACCTCTCTTGGCTCCGTCTTACTGACAGACGTAAATTGCACTCTCTTTCACTACTTTTCAAGCTTCTGAATTCCTACATCCCTACTTACCTGGCGTCCAGATTTGAGAAGTTATCCTCTTACCACAATATTGACACTAGGTCACAAGATAGCAGTCTGCTAACAATTCCTCTTCATAGCACATCCTCCTATTCTACTTCCTTCACAGTAGCCTCTGCCCGCTCCTGGAATCTCCTTCCTCAAGATATCAGGGGTTGCCGCACACTTGGTACCTTTAAGTCATGCTTATACAGTTACCTGTTGTCTAATAATTAATTTTTCTCTATTTAACCTTTTTTTATATAGGAATTATCACTGTGAGGTTCAATTCAATATTAAATTAAAAGATTCTTACCTCTCCTCACATTATTCTGTTAAGTAGATCGCGATTTCAGGCCTATAGCAGGCCCATCTTCAGTACACTGTTGTTGACCGGTGTTATGTCGCTCGGAAGAACCACTTCTTCTTCCCTCTGTTGGTGGACCGATGAACCTCTTGATAAGGTCAAAATTTGCGGGAACTTCGAAGTTCATAAGTTTTCCTTTGTTTTTCTGAATGTGGATCTTTTCCCAAACTGTAAGTTCCTTAGGTGTCTCTATTTGTTTAATTAGACTAGCTTTTGATTCAATTCGATGTTTTTCGTACCAAGCATGAGCAGCTACTGCTGACTTTTCCAATTCTCCATTTTTGACATTTCTAAGATGTTCCTTCACCCTTGTTTTCAAATTCTTTTCGTTTTTCCTATATAAATTTTCACAATCTTTACATTTGATCTGATAAATTCCTGATTTATTTTCTTCTTCAATTTTTTCATTTTGTTGGTTTTAATTATCCTATTAAGGCTGTATTCATTCTTAGGTGCTAATCTTATATTAAACTTTTTGAAAATTTTTGAAATTTGTAGTGTTTCAATGGATGGTAAGTGAATTTCTTGAATTTTATTTTTTCTGTTTGTTTTATCAGTGTGCTTTCATTAATTAATTTTTGTCTTTTGAATTTATTTATTTTCCTGTGTACCATGCTTTCATCATAACCATTATCTGTTGCCACATTAATTATGTATTCTTTTTCTCTTTTATAGTTTTCTGGGCTCATAGGAATATTTACTAATCTGTATGCTAAGCTATTGAACACTGCCTCTTTGTGAGCAAAATGGTTGAAACCCGAAGCTTTAATATAGTTGTCTATATGAGTATTCTTTCTATATATTCCAAATTCTATCCTGTTTTCTTTGTTTCGTGTTAAATTAAGATCCAAAAATGGGATTTGTCTTTCAATCTCAGTTTCCATGGTGAATTTTATCGTTCTACTCTGGATGTTCAAAAGCTTCAAAGCATCCTCAATTTGTTTCTGTTTGACAATAGCAATTACGTCATCAACGTATCTGGTCCAAAATTTGAAGATCAAAGGATGTCCTCTTGTTATTTTCTGCTCGAGCAGAAAATAACAAGAGGACATCCTTTGATCTTCAAATTTTGGACCAGATACGTTGATGACGTAATTGCTATTGTCAAACAGAAACAAATTGAGGATGCTTTGAAGCTTTTGAACATCCAGAGTAGAACGATAAAATTCACCATGGAAACTGAGATTGAAAGACAAATCCCATTTTTGGATCTTAATTTAACACGAAACAAAGAAAACAGGATAGAATTTGGAATATATAGAAAGAATACTCATATAGACAACTATATTAAAGCTTCGGGTTTCAACCATTTTGCTCACAAAGAGGCAGTGTTCAATAGCTTAGCATACAGATTAGTAAATATTCCTATGAGCCCAGAAAACTATAAAAGAGAAAAAGAATACATAATTAATGTGGCAACAGATAATGGTTATGATGAAAGCATGGTACACAGGAAAATAAATAAATTCAAAAGACAAAAATTAATTAATGAAAGCACACTGATAAAACAAACAGAAAAAATAAAATTCAAGAAATTCACTTACCATCCATTGAAACACTACAAATTTCAAAAAATTTTCAAAAAGTTTAATATAAGATTAGCACCTAAGAATGAATACAGCCTTAATAGGATAATTAAAACCAACAAAAATGAAAAAATTGAAGAAGAAAATAAATCAGGAATTTATCAGATCAAATGTAAAGATTGTGACAAAATTTATATAAAAAACGAAAAGAAATTTGAAAACAAGGGTGAAGGAACATCTTAGAAATGTCAAAAATGGAGAATTGGAAAAGTCAGCAGTAGCTGCTCATGCTTGGTACGAAAAACATCGAATTGAATCAAAAGCTAGTCTAATTAAACAAATAGAGACACCTAAGGAACTTACAGTTTGGGAAAAGATCCACATTCAGAAAAACAAAGGAAAACTTATGAACTTCGAAGTTCCCGCAAATTTTGACCTTATCAAGAGGTTCATCGGTCCACCAACAGAGGGAAGAAGAAGTGGTTCTTCCGAGCGACATAACACCGGTCAACAACAGTGTACTGAAGATGGGCCTGCTATAGGCCTGAAATCGCGATCTACTTAACAGAATAATGTGAGGAGAGGTAAGAATCTTTTAATTTAATATTTTCTCTATTTATTTAATTTTATACTATGTCATTAATCTTTTCCTCGTTTTTTATATATCTTGTACATATTATATATTTAATTCGTTAAATTTAGAGTAAATCAAATTACATTATAAATATTAATTGTATTGTATTCATAACTTGTAATCGTTTATATATATTTATTGTAATTTAGATTTAAGACTATTTTTTTTTAAACCTGGTTGAGTGGTAGACAAAGCCTTAAGGCCTTAACTCTGCCAGGTAAAATAAAGCTATTATTATTATTATTCAATTTCCAAAAAATTCTAGAGGGTTGTTTCTCATCTGCATATTTTCTTTTGAATGTGGAAGTTGCAATTTCTGTTTGATTTCTTGTACTATGCTTAAGAAGCTTTGCTGAGATTTTAAACATACTTGTGGTTTTCTTTGGATCCAGTTATTATGGGGTAGCCTTAAAAATTTTTCATACTGTGTGATTGCTGTTTTCTCAATTTGAAATGCTATGTTTGGGTTATTTGTTAAGATTTGCATGGCAGTGATTGGTGTTGTTTTAACAGCTCCTGTTATCAGACGGAGGATTTGGTTCTGCAATTTATTAAGTTTTTCCACTTTTGTAGTTACTAGGATTTCTTCACAATAATGAAGTATAGGTTTTATGTACATTTGGTAGAAGGTGTTTAGAGTTTGTGTGTTGCAACTCCACTTTTTCCCTGCTAATCATTTTAATAACGGTAACCTTGTTTCTATCTTCGTACATATATTCTCTATGTGTTTCTTCCATGTTAATTTTGTGTCCAGAGTTATTCCTAAATATTTTGCTTTATGTGTTTGAGTTAAAAATTCAATTTCAGAGTGATGGGTAGTGGTTTCTTTCTTAATGTAAATAGTTGATAATCTGTCTTCTGTATATTTATCTTCAATAAGTTCTGGGATGTCCAATTCTCTAACTGTATTAGTGATTGTTGGGCTATGGTTATTAATTGTTGACTTTGGTTTTTCGGTTTGGAGATCTGTAGTATGAATGATATTCTCTATACTCCAATTATAATTGGTAATTTTCCAATTTTTGTAAAAATATTACTTACCAACAAGGATGTATGACTTGTCAGGATTCATGTAAGTTCGAGGAATTGCAGACACTAGTTTAGTTGTTGGCTTCATAACCTTCTTAGATTCTTCATCTCTAATTTTGAGAAGTACTTTACCAATGTGCTTGCCTGTTGCAATGAATCTACAAACAAAAATAAAATTATATTCAATTAATGTTGGGAAGTAAACATTATGAGGTAATCATTAAAATTCATCGGAGAACATATTGTTTAAACAACTCACCTCATAGGATTCATGCTTCCATGATATCGCGATTTCAAACATCAGTCGGAGTTATGGCTGACGATGAAAATGATTATGTTTGAAATCGCGATATCATGGAAGCATGAATCCTATGAGGTGAGTTGTTTAAACAATATGTTCTCCGATGAATTTTAAAAATAAAATTATTTGAAAAATCATTTATATATCATAAGAAAATGAAATGAGATGGTACTGAAAGATTGCTTAAAAAGATTCTACTCCATGGCACAACAGTCCTAGAAGGCCCTTGGCCTACAAACTGGCTGCTAGCCTCATATCCATATGTGTTAATCACAGAGGTGGACAATCATCTAGCCAGTATTGGGGTGACATGTTGGATCTCACAGCTGTTACAGCTGGTTTTCTCAACTGTTATTCTCCTAGTTGTTTTATATGTATGCAAAACAAGGACTCTTACTTTAAGAGAGAAGAGAAGAGATTACGGGTCGTATGTTAGAACATTACTCTCTACTCAAATTACTTCCAATCACTAGTGAGCTGATTCACCGTGAGCAATTGCTGAGAACGAATTAACGGCCGACTTATCGGTCATGCATGAGAGTCGACGTTTTCGTAATATTGGCAACGAATTACCCAGAATTCTCAGCGATAAAACCACTTCCGTTATTTTCGTCTGCTATAGAGGAATGCATTTATGCTTGCATCCCGCAAATAATACCGTATACAAACACGTCTGCGACACGCAATATTATGCCGATTCTCCTGTTCTTCCAGTTGAATTCTTTGGTAGACTCTATCAAATTCCTCTTCTCCGTGTATACCGAAAACATGATCGAAGTCTTCAAGGTCCGACATCTTGGATAAATGTTGGATAAAGCAGCAAAGTACATCGATTACCATCGGTTCCCTTCGGGATTTTAATTTGAGTTGCTCATGTAAGGTACCTCCGCAGGTAGCTTACAAATTTAACCAATTATTATCGCATGAACAGATTTCTGAGTAAGCAAAATCGTATTAGCATACAACTTGCTCAGCAGAGAAGGCATTTTACTGTCTAATGCGTCCAAACATGCGACCCTTACTTTAAGGAGAAGAGAAGAGATTACAAGTACTGTATTTGAAAATAAAGTTCTTAGGAAAATTTTTGGACCAAAGAAGATGAACATACAGGCAAATGGAGAACACTGTTTAACAGTGAGCTACATAATCTTCATGAGAAACCAGATGTAATAAGAACAGTTAAGTCTCATAGACTGCAATGGGCAGGACATGTGGTGGCATGGATGGGGAATGAAAGTGGAGTATGGAAACTCCTTTTAGGAAAACCAGAGGAAAAGTGCCCAGTAAGTATGCCAAGATTGAAGTGGAAGAATAACATTAACCATGATTTGAGGGAAGTAAATTATACAAGGGATGAATGGAAAACATTAGTTCAGGATAGGGATATATGGAGAGCTTATGTTCTCACAGCCATGAACCCATGGGTATGATAGTGCATTACATACTTAATGATTTCTAAACACATTCTGATGTTTTCTCTATACAGCATTTCCTCCTATAAAGGAGTACAATCTGAAAGGATTACAGTGATGTTGATGATGATGTACATACGTATGAGGTGAAGAATCTCACCTGAATGCTTGCTCAATCTGACTCTCAGAGAATACAGTGGATGGCAGAGGACGGACAGCTCCTGACTTGATACCTTCACTTAGCAACCGAACAACTTCTTTCTTATCTTCACATGTGGATTCAAATAGAGCATCCAACAGGATACCATGGAATGTTGTATTTTTCAGGAACACAGACATACCTACAAGAAAATATGTTCTGGTGTTATTTTCTGTATGAAAATTTGCAAATCACTAAGTTACCCTTTTTTTTTTAGAATGATTTCACAACCTTAATTCCTCTCCTTTCTCCTCTACATGGCATGATAGACCTAATAGGCCCTTGGTCTATTGTCAGCTACTCACTTCAAATTCACACATCATCGGCCAGAAATCAAAAGTCTCATAACTCCATTCAAGAGTAAAATCTGAATTTTTTATTCTTTGATAAGCAAATACATCATCTGCATGCGGTTACTGTCTTGTAACTCCAAGTGATTTTGCAGCCATCTAATTAACAATTACAAAAACCATGCATTTCCTCAGCCATTAACCTCAGACCCAAAAACTCAAATCTCCGATGGGAAGGAATAATGAGGTTTCATCTGCTCTAATCTCAGACTCAAGAACTTGAATCTCCAGTGTAACACTTTTCAAAAACTAATTTAAAAATATAACAGATTTTGACTTAACATTTTAGAAATCAACCGTTAAAAGGTTTCTTATTTATATTGAATTTTTTTCAATTATGAATTTAAGATATTTTGACTGCTGGCGACATATCAATAACACCATAGGCCTAGAAGACCATTTTTTGTATGCTGGCCTTACATCCACAGAGGTGGATGATCATCTAGCCAGTGTAGAGGTGACATGTGGTCGGTATGTCGGGTCCCCAACCGCTATAGTTGGTTTTCTCAACCTGGAACTGCTACTTATTGTAGCTATTCATATTCCTCATTATGAGTGGGAACCGGTCTCATTCTGGTTGAAATTCCATGAGAACATTTCTTCCCCCATTGAGGACTTGAACCAGTGCAGGTCCTATAACTCTGCACTGAGGCATATGCCTTAAACCACTTGGCTACAGCATGATATCAATTATAGAGGTAGATGATAATCAGGCAGTATTTGGATGACATGCAGTCAGCATGTTGGGTCTCCAACCAATATAGTTAGTTTTCTCAATCAGGAACTGCTACTTTTTGTAGCTACCCAAATTCCTCATGATGTTGGGTGGACATCATTCCCTTACTGGCTGAAATTCCATGTAAAATTATTCCCCACCCTCAGGGGTCCTCACCTAGGGGATATGTGGATGGCGACCACAAGGTGCCCAAGCTGAGCAAAACATTTCTTCCACTTACTTGTGTTTTGCACTCTTTTAACTTTACTTCTAACCTCTCTTGGTTAACTCTTGTTTTTTGACCCCGATGCTATTAGGGCATCCAAGGGCTAGGGAGTCATTCCTTTCTTCCATTTCTTCTTTCCTTTATTTTCTTTTCTTCTTCAGAAAAGCCTGACCAGAGGCTATAAGATGGCAGCCCCATCACTGGTCTAGCCTTCCTTTGGCCAGCAACCAATCGAAGGGACTATTATTATGCTTTCAAGTCTTATACGAGAATTTCCCAGAAATTTTCTATAGGATCGTAACAGGCCTTGGCCTAATACTTGGAAGGAAGAAGAAGAGAAGAATTATTTCCCCCATGGGGACTCAAATCAGTGCATGCCTCGCTCCAAAGCTCTATGCCAAGGCATGATGTCATAGACTGCTCAGCTATAGCATGGGACAACAGGCAGATAAATATTACACTCCATTCCAGACATGTTGGGACAGCAACTAAACAGAGTGTGTGACCTTCAACTGGATGTTGGTACACCGTTGACTGTCAAGCAGGTAGTTACCATTAAACACTTTGTTTTCCCGGCATTTGTGTTTCCGATGTTTTAATAGATTGAGTAAAATAAATATTCACCATTATTGTGTATATATGTACCAACTGTATGTGTATATATGTATAAACTATATGCATTAGACATTAAACTCTATTAAAATTCTAAAAAATGCACATTAATAATTCGTCAAGTCAGTTTGGAAGCTAGTGAGTTGAGCTCTTTTCTCTGTTTACTTCCATTCCCAATACATCTGAAATGCACTGAACATTATTTTAAAACTAGTTTCAAAAATTAATTTTTATAAAGCGAGTTATCATTGATGGAGACTTACCAAGTGGATTATTATTTGACAGATCAAATTTTCCAATCTCCAAGAATCGCCCATCTTTTGCAAGACAGCGAACTGATGCTTGCAGTTTCTCTTCAGCCAAAGAATTCAGCACTAAATCAACACCTCTTCCATTTGTTTCTGTCAAAATCTGTTGTTCGAAAGTTGTATCACGTGAGTTGCAAATGTTTCGGTCTGTTAGCTGTGGGAACCTTTTCTTGAGGAATTCACGTTTCTCTTTGCTACCTACAGTTGTGAACACTGTACAACCCATGTGAAGTGCAATGGAAATAGATGCTTGACCTACACCTCCAGTTCCTGCATGGATTAGCACAGATTCTCCTCGACGCATGCGACCCCGGACAACCAGTGCATAGTAACTCTGAAATAATGTTAAAACAGATATATAACTTCACAACATATACTTTGTTCAGTCCTGAAGTAGAATTATGTAAAACAAAACATTATTTATTTTTATTTTTAAAGGATTTTTTTGAAAGTACGGTAATATTTATTTTGAAAGCAAAAGTTGTTCTAGGGCTCCAAATTTGGCAGTTTTTATACAAGCTTAAACTGATTTGCAGAGTTACAATTCTGTTTTGTAATTAAAATTATCAAATAGCAAAATAATTTACATTTTTACAACAACAAAATTTAGGGGTAATTTAATAGGAGTTGAGTATTTATCATTTATGATACAGTAGATTTTTATTAAGTTTTTCAATTTATACAGTGTTGCCACCCAAACTTAAAAGTTAGAGTAAAATGAAAATATGAGAAAGAAGCACAGTTATGTAACAATGAAACCAATCACAGTGATTGAATCATAAAATAGGAAGTAGGAAAATGTATTAATTAAAAATAATTCTTTAAATTTCAATTAATCCTTCAATGAAATAAATACTTTAAAGAACCAAAAATACATTATTATTATTATTATTATTATTATATTGATAAAATATAATGAAACATATGTTACATTTCAAATGTCTTCTGATATATTCAGTCTTCCTAAAGTAGAACATATTCTTACCTAATCTTAAATTTTCTAATCTGCAGGATTACTAAGATTTATGTCACGGTATTATTGCAATATAAATTATATTTTTTCTCTTCAAATATAATTTATCTTTCATTGAGAAATGTTAAATCAATAATAAAAACATTATTTATTTAACACTATATTATTAAAAACATTATTATTGCAATAATCATTCATTAACTAAGCTAATTTAATTTTCAATAATCTTTGTATCCACCAAATTCCTTATATTAAAAAAAAAAAATTCTAAGTATATTACAGGATGAGATGAGGTGTAAATAATTTTATTTTAAATTTTAAATAATTTAACTTGTCATAAATTAATAATTACAGCATTAATTAAATTGTAATTTAATATTTTCCTGTTAGTCCATGCTGAAGAGAAAACTCACAAAGGATTTTTTTTTAATTCCATGTACTTTATTTAATACCTCAGTGAAAAGCTGGGTTTTGGAACACACTAATAAAAAAAAAAAGAATTGGTGTATAGTAACAGAAACATCTTTTGATGACAATGATGATTACAATATTAAGTTAAGGGACAAATCTGAATTATAAAACAGTCCTAAATAAATTCAGTGAAATTAACGGATCTTTGAACCTGTAACAGTTCAGCATTTGAAAATTGTGGGATCTCTGCATGATCATCTCTTACTCTCCTGTAAACAAACTCAGATATTCCCACAAAATATTTTGAAATGTTGCAAGTTTTCTAAAATACAACCACTTGATTATAGTTCAGATTTTGTTCATTGTGTCTGGTTTTCAATTTTATTGCAAATATTAGTAGTTTTCAATTATTTAGGAGTGATGACTGTTTTTATTTTTCATGGCCAGATGTTATCACATAACAATTACAAATTTTAGTGACCTGGTGCTTCTCCAACCATTACCATCTTCACTCCATATATCAGCAGCAACACTGTTCCCATCCTCTAATTTCAATTGCAATCCGTTAATTCCACTGGAAATATCCATGCACACACACAATACTTACTGTGCCATATACTACAGGAACTGTTGCAGCTTCCTCTAAAGTCCATTTGTCAGGCACTTCCCACATGAAGCCTGGGTCAGCCAACACAGTTGTTGCAAGACCACGTGCAGCAACCATGCCCATTACTCTCTTGCCCTCCAAATTACGGCCTGAGAATTCCAGACCAAGTATACAATCTTGACCAGCAAGATCTCCTGGGAGAGCATCTGGTGGCAGTTTGCCAGTCGCCAACATGATGTCACGGAAGTTGAGCGGTGCATAATAAACATTACATAATTCTGAGTTAGAATATTTCTCAGGTCTGAAACACATGTAAAAATAAAGAAAATTATTAAGGTAGAATATACCTCATAGTGAGAATTCCTAAAATAAGTAAAGAAAATTATACTTTGGTTGTATTGTAACAAATACAGAAATATATATATATATATATATATATATATATATATATGGTGAAAAAAAAATGGACAAGAACACTAATATGCTTCATTATAATAAATTATGTACCTCTTTTATTGACAAAAATTTTCTATGATGGTTAATTTTTAATTTGCAGACATAAAGATTTGTACAATGTGGCAACACGTGTACATATGAGTATGATACACATTAAAAGAGATGGTACAGGAGCTTGGTTAAGTGGCTAAATAGCTTGGATTTTTTTATGGACTGTGATGGTTAAAAATTTGATATAATTTTTAAAAAATGACATGGATTTTGTTTTGGACTATAAAGGTTAAAAATTTGATATCATTTTTAAAAAAATGGCACTGGTTTAGTATACTGTATACCAGATTCACATATGGAATTAATTACCATAAAAAATTTTCCTTAATTAAAAATAGCATAACTTTTTGTGGAGATTATTGCGGTGATGAAATCGTCCAATTTCTCCTCAACCTGCATAAAATTCAATACAGTATAATCACATTTTATATTCCCATAATTAGGGTCGAATTTATAAACGCATTAGACCGTAAAAGGCGTTCTCTGCTGAGAAAGTTTTATCCTAATACATTTTGCTTACTCAGAAATCTATTCATGCGATAATAATTGTAAGCTACCTGACGAGGTAACTTAAGATCATAGCTCAAGATAGAAACTTATCATGAAAATCCCGAAGGGGAACCGATGTAGTTTGAAACCTTTGCAGCTTTATCCAAGATGTCGGACCTTGAAGACTTCGATCATGTTTCCGGTATACGCGGAAAAGAGGAATTTGAGAGAGTCTACCAAAGAATTCAACTGGAAGAACAGGAGAATCGGCGTAATATTGCGCGATGCAGACGTCGTTCTATACACTATTATTTGCGGGATGCAAGTGTAAATGCGTTCCTCTATAGCAGACAAAAATAACGGAAGTGGTTTTATCGCTGAGAATTCTGGGTAATTCGTTGCCAATATTACGAAAACATAACTTTCATGCATGACCGGTAAGTCGGCCGTTAATTCGATCTCAGCAATTGCTCACGGTGAGTCAGCTCACCAGTGATTGGAAGTAATTTGAGTAGAGACTAATGTATTTGCATGCGGCCCTTAATATTTCCTCATTTTCTCAACATTTTTTTATTTTCAATTCCTTCAGCTATTAAAACTATTCTACAATATATCAATGTCTTTTCTCATGATTCCATTCAAAGTCATAAATTTAGCAAACAGTACATCGATTAAAGGTTGTACAAGTAACAAGGAACCATTGGGAGAAATTATCAGACACATCATATTTAGTACCAGAACTTCAGAGAAAATCTGCAGTAGCAATTTGATTCTACAAGCGTCTGTGTAGAACTGGGATAACCAACTCCTACTTTTCCTTCCTTTATTCTTGATGAAGACATGTATTGAGATCATTATTTTCTTTGCCATCCTTCATTCAATTTTCAAATCTTCCTTCTAAATATTGTAGTGCAAGAAACCAAATGACATCATCACCAACTCCTTAATATTAAATACTAATTAACCAACTTCCAATGTATTAAATGTTTTTATGGTATTTGTTGGGAGGTAAACAAGACATCATAAATCAATTAACATCAACAAGAATTTAAAGATTTTATATTTTAAAATCATTAGAAATAACATTATGAGGTTTAATTTATTAATTGAGTTTGTATTTTTAACATTCTTACCTCATATGATTGTTTTGTTGGATATATGTTTCAAGGCTGTTGCCCCATCATCAGCGTTGAACAAACTGATTTATTTTCTTCAAGTTGTCGGCCCTGGATCTGTGTTCCAAAGAACTTGGCTATGAGGCTCCTTTCTCCGGGAATTTCGAAGTTCATAATTTTCTCCTTGTTCTTCTGTATATAGATTTGTTCCCATATAGTGAGTTTGTTGGTATTTTCTAACTGTTTTAATAATTTTCTATTTAGGTCTATTTTGTGTTTTTCTGTCCAAATGTGAGCTGCTACTGCAGATTTTTCTACTTCTCCTTTTTTTACATTTCTTATGTGTTCTTTAGTTCTAAAGAATTCAACATCAGTTTAGCACCAAAAAATGATTATAGCCTAAAAAAACTTATGAAAACCCAACAAAAATGAAAAAATTGAAGATAATAAAAAAATCAGGAATATATCAAATAAAATGTGTAGATTGTGATAAAGCATACATAGGGAAAACAAAGAGAAATTTAAACATTGGAACTAAAGAACACATAAGAAATGCAAAAAAGGAGAAGTAGAAAAATCTGCAGTAGCAGCTCACGTTTGGACAGAAAAACACAAAATAGATCTAAATACAAAATTATTAAAACAGTTAGAAAATACCAATGAACTCACTATAAGGGGAAAAATCTATATACAGAAGAACAAGGAGAAATTTATGAACTTTGAAATTCCTCGAGTAAGGAGCCTCCTCATTACCAAGTTCTTTGGAACAGAGATCCAGGGCCGACAATTTGAAGAAAAGAAGAAATTAGTTTGTGCAACACTGATGATGGGGCAACAGCCTTGAAACATATACCCAACAAAACAATCATATGAGGTAAGAATGTTAAAAATATAAACTCAATTATTTTTATATTTGTTTATGTATATTTACATATAACTCCATGGCATGAAGGCCTAAAAGGACTTGGGTCTACTGGCTGCTGCTGGCCTAACATCCACATTTGTCAATCAAATAGATGGATAATCATTCACCCGGTATGAGGATGACATGTGGTTAGCATGTCAAGTTCCCAGTCTTCACAGCTGTTTCTCTCAACTTCTTCTTCTTCCTTCCAAGTATTAGGCCGAGGCCTGTTACGATCCTATAGAAAATTTTCCCTTATGGGAAATTCTCGTATAAGACTTGAAAGCATAATAGTAGTCCCTTCGATTGGTTGCTGGCCAAAGGAAGTTCTCTCAACTTATTTACAATATATATATATATATATATATATATATATATATATATATATATATATAACAAAATACACTCTTCATAAAAACATCAATCACTAAATTATGAAATAATAAAAAATAATTAAACTGTTTTAAAATTTGGATTCCCCATATGTGTATTCTATTTTAAATAGTTAAGATTTTATTTTGGTCTTTTAGAAAGAATTTACCAAAAGTTCTTACCTATAGTAAGTGAGAGGTCCTTCAATCCAGCGCAGACTTGCCAAATCACCACGTGTCAAAGCATTGATATAAGCATGTTCCACTTGCAATGCAGCAGAATCAGAGTGGTTATCAAGTTTCAGATGTCTGTATGATCCCCAAGAACCTCCTCGATAAACGTTCATTACCAAATCTTTCTTCAACTGAGTAGCAAAGAGAGGTGCTGTCAGTGAGAAAGCAGGCACCTTTCCATCTTGCAAGAATACACATCTGGAACAAGCATTTATTTTATTGTAATAATTATTGTACTTTAATAATATCAATGTATGGAATTAAATTTACAAATATTTTGTATGAAAACAACTACCAAAACTTATACCCAGGCTGTAAAATAATCTTCTTCATCTTCACCTTCCAGGGGTCGAGTTTTGGACAAAAGCCTCCATTTATCCCTGTCATTCTATCTCTCTTCTTCCATCATTGTAAAATAATATACTTTTTTAAATCCTTCAGACCTATTTTATTATTATAGTCAAAGGTTTTAAATACTGATGTACACTATAATAACAATAATTTGGAGGAAAGTTACTTTAAAACTTTCAGGTAATCATTTAGAGTGAAAGTGAAGACATTTATATAATGACTTATACGTAAATTTATATACTCAGATTAATGAATAAAATTATTTTTTTGAAGAGAAAGACCTAGACCCAAGACTTACCATTGTGCTATCCAGGCTTCCTTCTTCAAACATGAATGTGTATTAAGGGAGCTTAGATAGCATAATGGTCAATATGTTGGTACGTAAAACCAGAGGTGTTAAGTTCAATTCATGGCTCAGGCAAATGTCTTAAAGAATATTTATATAGTTTTATCAGTAATTCATGGGAAGTGAAACTACAAAGTAAATATAAATAGAATATAAATGAATATAAATCAGAAATACATGGTGCATGGCGTATATGAATGAACTCTGAATTAAATAATCTAATACGAAATAAAAATGTAATAAACCACATTAAAGCTCAAAGACTGCACTGGTTTGGACATATAAATAGAATGCAGGAAGACAAGCTTATAAGAAGAATATACAGATGGAACCAGTATGCACCAGAACAGCTGGATGCCTAAAAAACCAGATGGCAGGATGATGTTATAAAAGATATATTAGAAATGAAAATTGGAAATTGGCCAGTCTGTATCCAGAATAGATCTAGGTGGAGAAAAATTGTTGAGGAGGCCAGAACTTTAATGAGGTTGTAGTCGCCTACTAAAGAAGAAGAAATCAGAAATACCTAAAACATGCTTCTCTCACCTGACATGTTTCAAAGTTCTTTATCTACATCAACTGTCGAACTCTGTTTAAACTGCACCATTAATGAATATAAAATCAATGAATGATGTAAAATGTCAACATTGCTCTTTAGAAATCAAGGTTAAGTTTGTGTTGCAGTTGGAGATAAATTAAATCTGGCATAAAATAAAAAAAAACAGAAACTTTACATCTCATGAAGTATGTTCCTATCACCTGGACACATTTCAGAGACATCAGAATAGGGATGATGATGATGTCCTAAATATGTCCAGGAGAGAGGTGAGGCATAAAGTTTTTGATTCATATTTTCAGAATTTAGATGAGAATGGAGATGATGATTACCAAAATATGTCCAGCTGAGAATATCATTTTATGAGGTGAGGTGTAAAGTTTCAAATCAAATATTTATTATACATTAATGTTTACCTCATAGTGTCACTTCCCATTAATTTTTATAAAATGTATGTGCTTGAAATAAACTTATTGTATGAAAAGTAATAATGTTATCCATGACCCACAGCAGTGATGCAATATTAGGTTCAATAAAACTTAATTCCTTATTCTGTTGTGTGTTGAAGCAGGAAATAAATGATGTACAATTGAAAATATAATATAATTAAACGAGTACTAACCTAACATTGTTTCCACCAGGTTCTTGTTTAATGCAGTTCATCATACCAATAACACCACACTTTCCTTCACCCTGACATACAACCAACACTTTCTTTCCTTCTGTCTCGCTCTGTTTCAATGCAGACTTCAGACTTTCAACCCATGTGAAGTTCTTTTCTGTGACTTGGATCACAACTGGGGCAGGAAGCTCTGCTGGCTGTAAATTTTTTTAGAAATTAATAATACTTTATTTTAAAACATGTGTCCACAAAAATTTTAAAAATGACGTTCTCATACATAGTGATCTGTAAAATTTTAAAATTATGGTAATTTGCTCAGACACAATATCTTCAAAATATGACATGTGAACAGTTCTAATTTCAACAACCCGTAACTTTGAATGCCCCACTTCGCTGTTCAAGAACTAGTGGTGCATAAAATACACATTTCCAATTAATAAATTAATGAGTCATTTTTACATCTTACCTCATATTTCATGTTTTATTAAACACGGTAACTATAGTTTTCAAATGATCTTGTCATTCATTTTCAACTGCCATTATGACTACCGGATACTCGTTGGAATCTCCTTCTATAACGTTGCCATCTGGTGTTGATTTGATGAACTTCGAGATATCATTGCCATCTGGTATTGATTTGATGAACTTCGAGATGAGGTCACGTTCATCCGGAATGTCGAAATTCATGGATTTAAATTTGTTCTTCTGAATAGATATTTTCTCCCAAACTGTCAAATCCAAAGGTTTTTCCAAATGTTTTAGAAGTTTAGCTTCTTTTTCAATTTTATGACCTTCCAACAAACTATGTGCTGCAATAGCTGATTTTTCAATTTCACCATTTTTAATATTTCTAAAGTGTTCCTTTGTGCGAGTGTGAACACTTTAGAAATATTAAAAATGGTGAAATTGAAAAATCAGCTATTGCAGCACATAGTTTGTTGGAAGGTCATAAAATTGAAAAAGAAGCTAAACTTCTAAAACATTTGGAAAAACCTTTGGATTTGACAGTTTGGGAGAAAATATTTATTCAGAAGAACAAATTTAAATCCATGAATTTCGACATTCCGGATGAACGTGACCTCATCTCGAAGTTCATCAAATCAATACCAGATGGCAATGATATCTCGAAGTTCATCAAATCAACACCAGATGGCAACGTTATAGAAGGAGATTCCAACGAGTATCCGGTAGTCATAATGGCGGTTGAAAATGAATGACAAGATCATTTGAAAACTATAGTTACCGTGTTTAATAAAACATGAAATATGAGGTAAGATGTAAAAATGACTCATTAATTTATTAATTAAGAACCTCATAATGTGTTTCCCATTTTTAACTTTGAACATTTCCAATTATTGGTACCCTATCTCAAAATACTTAGTATACAATCCATGATGAATTGAAAGAATTTGATTATTGAATAGGTTAACAGTTAGTATTTCATTTAGTGACACTCTTTATTGGCAAATATCGTTAACTTTGCAATTCTAAACTTGGCATGAAAGACTGAAAAATTTTGTTCAGAGGTCTCTTATTACAGACTTCAAATTCTATCACATTCTGTAAATATAGGATCCATAGCTTTACTTCCTTTCCAAAAGAAGCCATATTCAAGATTAACTAAAAATCCATATGCCCATGGCAGGTTTGAATCTGGAAATTTTGAAACCAGAGGCAAGCATGGTAAACTCAAGTCCTCCAAGATCGACTGAAGGTTGAAAAATCCTATGTATGTATGTATACAATATTTATATCCATCCATCCATCCATCCATAGTAATTCTGCCCGAGGGCAGGTCTTTCACTGCAATCATAGCATTTTCATGCTATGCTTGCAGCTTTACTAGGGAATTGTAGGTGTGGTAGCTTCCCGTTGTTTTCCACACCAGTGAAGGATGATGATGATAATGATAAGGATGATGATGATGGCCATATGATTTCGGGGACTGTTTGGGCCTTAAAGTTTTCCTGACATTTGTCTTACAGGTGAGAAAAAAATCCCAATAAAAACCTCACCCAGAAAAACTGCCCCAAACTGGGGATCGAACCCAGGCCTGCTGCGTGACAAGGCAGCACGCTACCTCAAGACCACGAACACATATAATTTAATACTAAAAAGAATCACCTCACCTCATATATATATTTTTTTAAAGAACACAAAATGTGAGATGACGTGATTATTTTTAATATTAAATTATTAATGCTTCATAGTGTTATATCCTAATCATTTTTTTAAAAAATATATAACATGTTAATCCTACATGTAGCGTAAGAATTTAAAATGACAATGCCAAATTGACAATACTGCTATCTTAAAAATGTAATATGAATATTTCTTAAAAAACGAAAACATATTTGGTTTTATTTCAAATAATAATAAATTATATGAATATGTTATATTCATCTTGAGGTATGTCAATGACATTTAACTTTTAACAAATGTGATATTCAAAATTAGTACAGCCTCATATCCTCCATCAAAACTGTTTGTGCAACATATGTAACACATTGCATTATATTCCCTACCTTCCTAAGTAGCAAGTATACTTTTCCATCAGCCAACTGTCTAGCAGCTAGTTCCAGACCAGACTTTTTAACAACAGCATCTGTTACAGAAGGTCCTTCTTCCAGCAAGATGAAGCCACCAGGTTTAAGAGAATCTGCCATGTTACTGATGAGCTGGGGATCAGCTCCTAGAGCCAATACATCAGCACCAACAACCAGATGGCAGTTCTGATCTACTGGGCCAGTCAACGGATCGCGATTTGTATACTTCAATCCAAGTGATTCAAGATTTGCTGCCTGGCTGTAAGGTTCAGTATTTGATGCAATAACATTCACCTCCACCTGTAGTTGAAAAAAAATTGCATTGCATCTTTTAATTGTTCAGTAGATAATATTATTTTCTTTTCTTGAATGGAAGTTTTCTTTAAATGGGATTTACCAAAAGAGTAAATTAAAGAACACCTTAAAATTATATTTCTATAAACTGTAATGATGTTATTATTTTATTACTGATGCTCTTTAACAGCTAATGTCATTAGCATAACAATTCAAATCTCAGCATTGAAGGGCTGATAAATTTTTCCCAGAGGCTTCTTTTTTTTAGGTGTGAGGTTCCTCAACATGGTGGCAATCTCATTCTATGACATGGAACCCACAGCTTTAGTTCCCTTCCAAAAAAAAACTCATAATTAGGATTTTTGTACTCTGAAAAATCGATCAACATGGCTAGAATTTAACCCGCAAACCTTGAAACCAGAGGTGAACTTGATAACCACTAGTCCACTGAGACCGACAAAATTGTAATAAAACAGCAACTATTATTTAAATAATTAAATACTGTAATGTTTTAATATAATTATAATTTTTAAAAAATGCATTAAAGATATTTATGTATTAATTATGTGTTTCAAGTATGGCATATCCAAATTCTTTATTTAGAGGTGATTTCCTCCAATTTATTCTAATTTTTAAATCACAATAAATTTATAATTATTGGAGTCCGGCAGAACTTTTTGAAAATTCGTCATATATAAAATAAAACAATTTACTTTAGTAATAATTCTGCTAAAAGATTCGGAATCAATCTGGGGTACAAATATGTCCAATTAAAACCACAGATACCTGTAAAGGTGATAAAACAAGACAAGAAACATACCCAAATTGATCCTGACACGTGTTTCAGCCTGATGATGCCCTATTTAAGGGCAAAACACGTGTCAGGATCAATTTGAGTATGTTTCTTGCCTAGTTTTATCACTTTTACCGGTATATGGTTTTTAATTGGACACATGTGCATCCCAGATTGATTTCTGACTCTTTTAACGGAATTATTATTAAGATAAATTGTTTTATTTTATATACAATTTATGTGGCATACTGCCAAAGTATGTTATTTAAGTACTTCTTGATTGAGCTTACCGATAGTGTTCTAAAATAATGTCATAGAGAATTGTTGCTTAGATTCTGTAACATTATAAACTTATTTGGAAATATAGATAAATATCAAACTAAGCTAATGTTTTTATTTTTACATTTAAATAATATTATAAAATTGTTATAACAAGTTTAATACTTACACTCAACATTGGTTCAGATTCCAAAATATCAATGATGGCAGGTGCAAGTAAATTCTCAGGTTGCCGATCCCCACTAACTTCTGCAACTTTCATTTTTAGAGCACCACCAGAATTTTCCAGAGCAATTTGTAATACCACAGTGAGAGCTTGTGTCTTTGCCTTTTCAGTGCTATCTAGTGAACTTTTCTATAAGATTAAAACAATTATTATGTTAGTATTATAAAAAAGTTAGAAATTCATATCTCACCTCATATTTTATTGATTCGACCCGTTTTGGAAGTTAAACTGCTTCCATTCTCAACTAGTATCTGATGTTGAAAACACAGTTGGCGATCCTTTTCTCTTTTGGTTGACCAATGAACTTCCAAACCAAATTCCTGTCCACGGGAACTTCAAAATTCATAATTTTTTCTTATATTTTTAGATGTAGATCTCCTAGATTCTGAGTTCTTTTGATTTATCTAATGGTTTCAATAATTTTGCCTTTCCTTTTATTCTGTCTTTCTGACCAAGTGTGAGCTGCTACAGCAGATTTTCCTACTTCCCCATTTTTTACATTTCTAAAGTGTTCTTTCATTTTAATGTAGATTTTATCACAATCTCCACATTTTATCTGGCTATTTCAATTACTTTTTTAGGGCTATAATCAATTTTTGGTGGAAAAATTTACACAAGTTGGGCTGAATTTCTTTGTAGAAAGTTATTGCTACTGGATCTGCAATTGTTTCCATCCATAGTAATTCTGCCCAAGGGCAGGTCTTTCACTGCAATCATAGCATTTGATTGCTATGCTTTATAGCTTTACTAGGGAATTATAGGTGTGGTAGCTTCCCATTGCTTTCCACACCGGTGAAGGATGATGATGAGGCCACATGATTTCCGGGGACCGTTGGGCCCTAAGCTTCCTGACATTTGTCTTACAGGTGAGGAAAAAGTCTGGAAAAACCTCACTCAGGAGCCTGTCCCGACCGGGAATCGAATCCGGGCCTGCTGCGTGACAAGGCAGCATGCTACCTCGAGACCACAGCGGTGGACCAGTGCAATTGTTTAGAACATCAAAAAGAAATCAATTATATGCATGCTTCATTGTGATTTTAGATTTAATAAAGGAAATAATTATTAAACTAAATTTCAGGCACTCTTCATAATATGGAACTTTGTTAATTTGACACATCTCCATCCATGGAATGTTAGATTGACAAGAGTTTATGGTAATAAGTAATAACAATAATAAAATCTGTCTATATCTAAACATGTGTTCTAGAAAGCTTTTTAATTTTAAAGCTAAGAGGAGATTGAGGTACATTTTCCTAGTGTAATTATATATAACTGTGGCTGAGCAGTGTAAGGTACTTCTGCCTTGACACAAAGCTAACGGATCTATCTTGGTTTGAATTCCCAAAAGTGAAGAACTTTCTCATAGAATTTTGGCCAGTGTATGAAATCAGCATCATGAGGAATTTTGGTTGCTATTACAAATTAATTTTTAATAAAGATTTTATGAAATAATACTTACTTTGACTTGAGATAAGTTGTCATATGGAATGAAGGTGTATTGTTCCAGTTTTGGTGGAGCCTGAATTTGCTGGCGACGTGGAGCTAAACTGGCTTTCATACCTCTTAGTTCTACACCTCCAGCCTTCAGGATGTTTATGTTGCGATACATGTGCACCGTTACACCTAAACATCACAATGTAATTCTTCAGCCATTAGGATTAAATATTTTCATAAGAAAATCAAATTTAGCATCATTACCATTTCACGTTTGGATATTTAGAAGGCCCCAGGGCAAATCAACCTGGTTTTTCTCCGTTTATCAAGTCAAATGCAGGATTGCAATTCCATTACTAGGATATATTTTAACATAATTATTTCATAATATTAAACTAGTGAAATTCTTATGACAAAGAATTATAGAAATCCATAGCCTAGTGGATATAATCAAAAGTCTCTGTTAAAGTGTTTATATACAAGAGTAAATATTATTAGGTTTTCAAAATTAATGAAGAATAAATTTTTATTACTGTAAAGTAAAGTGATTCCACTACAGGCCTTAGGAGACAATTGACATTTGATGTCAGCCAGGTTGTCAGCCCTGCATGACTGCCGCCTTTACCATCAAAATAAGCATATGGTGCTCATTTCAATTAGAGGCTGAATGAACTCCAGGGTCAGTTTATAAAACCTGACTCCACCAGGACTCGAACCCCCGACTTTCCAGCTTGTGGCATATTGCCTTAACCAACTATGCTAAGGCAGGCCCTTTTATTGCTGTAGTTAGAGGGTATATTTTCATCACTCCTTCTCTGCCTGAGGATTAATGAAAATAATCAAACATGTTAGGTATCAAATTTAGAGATGTTATTCAAGGCAGCATTCAGCAAGTGAAATCTGAAATGGCCAAGAACTTCACAAAAAAAAGAAAAAATGTTTTTTTATAATCTAAAATATAATTAATATTTTATTTAATAATGCTCTTTAACAAAACATGATTACATCAAAATTCAGAGCTGGGTATGAAAGTGTCAACAAATTTGCTTAGAAGCCTACCATGAGGTTCTTTTATGTGTCATAAATCTACATTACAGGACATATAACTTCACTTCCCTTCTAAAGGAAAAGAATTTTATGATCTTAAAATTCTTGGCCCAGTCAGGTTTGATCATGTGGATCTTGGAACCAGAAGCAAGCATGGTAACCATTAGTCCACCAGGACCAAATAAACATAGTTTTAAAACATAAAATTGATAGGAATTCACAAAGACATTTATCAGATAAATTGAATTGATTCATTGTATTTCATCTCGCATAGTTCTCTTTTTGAGACTGGTTTCAAAGTAAAATTGCCTCTGCAACAGTTGAAACATCTATTTGAAGGTCTACACCCATCCCTTCTTTTAAGTGTTGGTGAGACAAACCTCACAATCAAATCCTTTTTACTGGAAGTTTAGAAAAATATAATAAAGAAGCTGCCATTTGCAAGATAGAAGCAAAGGTTTCATAGCATTAGGTGCATTGGAATTAACAGCATATATAAGAGAAAAATTTTCATTTAGATTGGAACTTACTTAGGTAGCTCAGTTGGTAGAGTATTGGCCTAGAAAGCCAAAGGTCCTGGGTTGAAGGTCCAATCTGAGCGCATAATTTTTCTCTTCAAATATGATTAAAAATATGTTAGCTTAATATTTAATTTTAGGAAGTTATATTTTGAGGTTATTTTAATTATATTATTTTTGGTCTGGACATCTTACCAAAAATAATATAATATGTTAGCTTGTCTATATTTTTTTCTGAACATAGATCTTCACCTAAACTATTGGGGAAAGACCAATGGGTTTCACAGTTTGGGAGAAGATCTGCATTCAAAAAAGTAGAGACAAGCTAATGAATTTTGAAAAATTCCCAGTGAAAAGAATTTGATATTGAGGTTCATCTATTCAACACTAGAAAGAAGGGATGTCCAGAGCTTCCAACAGATGTTTCAACTGCCAATTGTTGGCTGAGGATGAAGGTGATATTTCTTCAAAATCATCCAAGAAAGAGAGTTACAAGATGAGATGTAAGAAATATATTCAATTTATTTAATAGTTTTAAAAAAAAGTCACTTCAAAACCCAAATTATAGTTAATTAAGTTCCTATACAATGTATTAATATTCTCAAAACAACTTTCCGAGACTTATGGGTTGACTTTTGCCATCAAATCTCTCTTACATATTTCATGCACCATAACATTCATTACTCGTTATTACAATATATATGCAAATATCAATATAAATTTAAATTATTTTCAATAATGAAAGGGTGGAACTTTCAACATCTTTTATAGAAAAAATATCTGTAAATAAATATGTTATAAATATCCTTTCAGGTTCAGTATTTTTAAATGCTTACCTTCTCCTTCAGGAAGACTTTCAATCACCTGCTTGTGTTTCTTGGGATTGATGATTGCTCTTTGAAGACGTGTGGGAAGATATAATTCCCTTGTGTTTTGTCCCAAAATTGAGAATTGCAGCATAGTGTCCATGAAACTTATCCAATTACCTTGCCAATCCAATTTGCCACTTACACCTAGAGGAGAAAAGGATATTGAATATATGAGTGGGAAATAACACTATGAGGTTTATTTTAATTATATTTGACTTGTGTTTTTTGATTCACCTCATATTGATTTATTTTTCTGCATAAAAATCAAGATACATGAGGTGAGTCAAAAAAATACAACTCAAATATAATTAATGAATTATACCATTTATTTTAGAGTTTTTTTATATCAGAATATAATCTCTACTTAGTGAACCATTGAAGTTATTTTTTTTCCCTTAAAAGGGCCCAGAATTCTTATATCATTAATATTAAAATGGAAGAGGTTCGGCTACCAAAATCTGTTTTGAAATGGAAACATGAGGGAAGACGAGGCAGAGGAAGATCTAAAACATCCTGGAGTCAGGGAATATATTTATACAAAGTTAAAATTGGGAAATATATTTATACATGAAGGAGAAACATCTACAACCAGGACATCGGATGAACCAACAAAATTGGCTATTAGGAATCGGACGATGTCAAAGACATTAATCAACCGATGATCTATCTATTAATATTAAAATATATCTTTTAAAATACATGTTTTTTTCTCAGAATCTATTCACTGCAGGAGTTATTTATTATTATTAGCATTTCCAAGAATTTTGACAAAAGAAAAAATTGACAATAAATGTTATTGTGAATATTGTTAGACAAGGACAGTACTCAATGTTAGAAGAGGATAGTAGAAATCATTACAACTAAATCCTCACAGCATATAATACGGAAAATATGTTTCCCATAAACCATCCATCTGATTTTCTTTCTCTCTCTATTCCATTATTGCTACACTCCAATCTGTAAACACCAGTTTCTTGTTCAGTGCTGCAGCAATGCTAGACACTGATATAGAATAGCTTAACAGATATGTGGTACCATATTTTACGGACTATATGACACACTTTTTTCTTCGAAAAATTGTCTCCAAAATTCAGATGCATCTTATGCTTGAAATTAATATAAAAATGTCCAGTATTTGATTTAAAATTCCCGCCAGTCTTAAAATGGCCATATATTTAATGCCGCAGAAAACCTATCTCTATCTGGCAACATTGGATTCAACTGGCAGCAGTAGTACACTGATGCGGCAAACATGAGTTGCAGGGATTCACAAGCTTGCTAACACTGTCTCCCTCCCACCCCATCATCACAAACCCAGAACACTGCCTGGCCTATGATGCATCATTGCAATCTACAATGCCAGTGAACTTGAACAAATGGATGATGGCTGAAACCCAACATAAATTCATGCCGAAGGGAGTTTTAAAAGACATACAATTAAAAAGTGTGTCTGTGGATAAAACAGTCGTAGTCTAGAGTGAGAGAAGACATTATTGTTAAATCTTTCAAGAAGTGTGGCGTAAGTAACACTCTCAATGGCAGTGAAGACCATCTTATATATGAAGAAGACAACAATGATGAAGAAGAAGAATTCAGATGATGATTTTCAGGGATTTTAAAGATCAGAATGGTTTTAAAATATAATACGAAGTAACATTAAGAAGCTTGAAACATATGTTCAACAAAAACAGCTATAAGAGGTAAGAATGAACAAAACAAAATGTTTTAATTACTATCAGAATGGTTGTATAAACTAAGATTCTTTTTAGCCTGGCTTTGCAATCTAATAATAAAAATGGTAAAAATGTATTTTTTTAAAAGAATACTTAAAAATTAAGATGCGTCTTATAGTCCGTAAAATACAGTAATGTTTTGATCAGTTACATAATATTCTCTTCACTTTGTGACCACTCCCCTGTAATGTTGCAAAAGCTTTAGTTAATTGCGCTTGGTGTAAATATTAGCTTTGTAAAAAAACTGTACCTCTGTTATCTGATTTTGCAATTCCACGGAAGATTCCACTGTAGTCATAACCTCTGAGTCGCAAGTCCTTGTAGATATCAGCTGTTTTGAGTTGGAGGAGTTCAGGTTCAGCTGGTTGCACTGGAGCAGGCAATTCCAATTGTTCTTTTTCAACATCTTCTGGTACAAAAATGCGACCTGACACTGCAACGGAGCCTCCTTCACATAATTCAAAATCTCCAGTACCATCAAAAATATTAATCAAGAACTTCACAGAACCTGCAAATAAGCATTAATATCAAGATTTTGTATAGTTCAGTTACTGTCAACATATGCATATTACACAATTTTTACAATCCAAATTTGACTGTTAAAAGCCCTCCTGCATTTCAAGAAAGCAATGATGAATGCTATTTTGAAGCTCAATGTTGTAATCTATTTAGCAAAACCTAGGATCAAAAAACTCAAACAAGAAAATCTAAATTTTGAAATAAGAAAAAAATAATAAAGGCTGATTTAACTCAGTTCAGTCCCTACTGCCAGATTTGAATGTGGAACTTTATCTCTGGAAGATTTCATTGTTCATTCTCAGGTGGGTGTGTAAAGAGAGATATATCCATCTTGAATGGATGGGTAAAAATTCAATACTAATAAAATTCACTGTTAAAACCGTTGAGGTGGAGAGTCATAAAATAAAATAAGTTAAAATACCTTCTTAGGTAAAATCCGTCATCCTCAACTTTTAAGATATGTGATCTTTATGCCTGCAGGCCTTTCAGGACATCCGTCCCATTTTCAGCAGTTCATTCTTCGCTACAGCATCCAGGTTGATGTTTGATGCTGCCACATCACGACAAAGCCACATTAGGACCAGCAGCATCAAACATCAACCTGGATGCTGTAGCGAAGAATAAACTGCTGAAGATGGGACGGATGTCCTGAAAGGCCTACAGGCATAAAGATCACATATTTTAAAAGTTGAGGACGACGGATTTTACCTAAGAAGGTATTTTAACTTATTTTATTTTATGGGTAAAAAGGGTTATCTCCAAAATTGTGAGAAAAAAAAAGTTATTTAGCTAGAAAGAGTGATTTTTTTACTATTAATTTAATACTTTTCATTGAAGAACAAATTATATTTGAAGAGAAAAATATATTATATTTGAAGAGAAAAATTTTCACCTTTTTTTATCCTTCAGTGAGGAGTGTTAAATTAATAATAAAAACATCAGAAAAATATATATTTAAATGAATGTTGGGAAGTAAAAATATATGCCCAGGCCGGGGTTTGAACCAGGACCTTTGGCTTTCTATGCCAATGCTCTACCAACTGAGCATTGACATAGAAAGCCAAAGGTCCTGGGTTCAAACCTTGGTATAGGCATATATTTTTCTCTTCAAATATAATTTCTCCCTCAGTGAGAAGTATTACATTAATAATAAAAACATTGAAAGAAGCCCTACCAGCTTTATAAAGTAATGTTTAAATTCCCAATAAAAAATTTCTTAATAAAGAAGCTGACATTTACGTGATTGAGCAAAGATTTGTAGCATTTGGCACTCAGGAATTAACAATGTATGAGAAAAACATTTGCATTTAGATTGGAGGCCTAGGTAACTCAGTTGGTAGAGCATTGGCATAGAAAGCCAAAGGTCCTGGGTTCAAACCCCGGTTTAGAAAGAGTGACTTTATTTTTTTCTGTGTCATAAAAAAGAAAACATTGATATTGTAGGACAAATCAATACATTATAATGACAATGGTGATTAGTATATTTCATAGTGTACTTCATAGTAACTCATAATTTTATATTCCTGGTGTATAAAAAGATAAAAAATGGGATGGAGATATCTCTTTATACACCCAGCCAAACTATTATATTTTAGAAAGAAAATAATGAGACCATATTAGGTATTTTACAGGTTATGTGCACTTCTTGTTTATTTTTTATGCTTAAACTAGTTAGTTTGAATCACCTAATCATGTCTGATGAGTGCCTATGAAGGTTTTAATATTCTTTCATAGGAGAATAGGATAGATGTGGAAAGAGGTATAGAGGAAATTAATTCCTAGCCCTCAAATGCTCTAATACCATCAGAATAAAAGAAAATAAGTGTCAGCCAAGAGAGGATAAAAGGAAAGAATAAAGAAGTGAGAGGCTGATATCAGAAAGGAAGATGAAGTTGTCAGTCAAAATCCCTTTCAAGCTGGCCAGTGCTATTTGAAGGGTAGCCATCCCATTTAGTTTATTTTATGTAAAAATTAAATAAAAACAACTACACCATGAGAAGGTAGGACTGAAAGGACTGAATAACTATCCAGATCAGTTTCTTTAAGTCCTCAACACAGGTAATTAAAGAGTCTCCTTCATGTATTATAGAATAATCATATATAATACCTCATCTTTGGATTCTAACTATGAACACTGCATCACATCCATTTTCTATAAGAAGAAATTCATAGTGAAAACATATTATCAGCAATTAGCTGAATACACAAAGTTAGACTGAACAATAATAATCCATTAATAAATGAGTTGGAGAAAATGCTTTAACATCTCACCTCATAAAATTGCGTGTCTTCATGATACCGGTTTAAAATGTATAATTTTAGAAGATTAAAGTAAAACTATACTTTTGAAATCGGTATCATGGAGACACGCAACTTTATGAGGTGAGATGTTAAAGCATTTTCTCCAACTCATTCATTAATGTAAATACCTTATAGTGTTACCTCCCACTTTGATTTTATTAAAATAATAATCCATATTTGGCAATACACACCTTCTTTTGGCATGATGGTAGCTCGATGGAACTGGACATTTTCAATAACAACTGCCAGATCTTCGTGTGATTTACCCTGAAGTTTAGCAAAAGTTTTCCATACCAGAGTCTGTGGAGAAAAGAAAATGTTATATTGCAAACTAAAAATTTATTGGGAAATATTATATCAAGGGCAGTAACACAAGAGTTTTTATCTTGTTGATAAATCATGTCCATAGCAAAGCGATAGGATATATTGTCCAAATATATGCTGTTTTAAAATAGTACTTACTGAATGAAATTAAAAAAGACTAGTGAATAAAATTTAAAAAAATAATAATAATGTTAATGAAATTGAAATATGTTTCATACTTTATATAATCGAGAGCGAATGATTTCATTATCAAGTGCTCGACATTAGATACCAACCAACTTTATATAATCTTATTTAATGGAATTTATTGTGTAACAATGGTTTGGTAGAATGGCCTTTTGTGTTTTTGTAGCTTAGAAATCTGAAACATTTACAAGAATTCGACAATTTCTTAACATGTGTGGATTAGGTCTGACAATTTCATTTTGACAATATTTCATCTATAGTTGACTCTGGTTTGTGTAACATAGGCCGCAAACTGGGTTGGTCAATATTCAATACATAGCATATGTATAAGATAGTCTGTAAAATAAAAACTCATATACAAATTGCAAAAGCAGTGTTTAATCATTATTATTATTATTACTTATTAGCAAATTCCAAAGGAATGAAGCTATTGAGGTTGTTCTCATGAAAATATTTTTGAAAAAATTGACAGATCTTCATCAATCCTATCTAATAGAAATTGAAAATGATCATGACCAATATTGTGTGTGTGTGTCAGTCTGTTAATACTTTAGCAGCTGCAATTTTTATTTAATCGAAACCATATTTGGCATATAGCAGTTAATTAAAAAAATTATATTGAGTTCGTTAACCACCAAAATCGGACCATTGGTGTAAGGAGTTTGTTTGAAATCAAAATTTAAAAATAGCCCTAGCAGTTGCAATTTTAGATGTTTCATAACGAATCTCAGTATATGCTATTAAAATAAACAAGGAAGGTATTCTTCAAAAATCAGTAAAATCTGACCATTAGAAGTGGAGGTTTATCAAAATGCAAAGTTAAAAATTGACTCTAGCAACTGCCATGTTTTCTTCATCCCAATGTAACAGTACAAAATACAATATAATTACCCTTAAGTTGGCAAAATATCCTATAAGGTTCATTAGTTTAATTTATTTAATATTATTAATAAAGTCAATACTAAGAAAATTCATATCAAATTCCGTTGAGGTGAATAGTCATATGATGAAAGTTAAAAATTAAAATGTACCTGTTGGCAGGTTCCATTGCCCTCAACTTTGTTAAATTATATATACAATTTTTAACAGAGTTGAGGACAACGGAACCTGCCAAAAGGTACATTTTAATTTTTAACTTTCATCATATATTAATAAAGTAACAGAAAAATTAATTAGTAGAAAGTATTTAAATGTGTGTAAAATTATACAGTATTTAAAATGTTATGATAACCACTTCCGAAGTGGTTCTTCCGATCAACATAACATCAGTCGGCAAAATTTTACTGAGGATGGGGTTACCATGACCCCGAAATCGCGATCTACTTAGAACTTAGAAGATTGTTTATGAGGAGAGATATGAAACATTTTAATTTATCTTAAATTAAACCTCATAGTGATTTATTCCTATAAAAATTCAAAACAGGATATGATAAATTATATTTGAAGAGAAAATTTTTTTTTCGCCTAGACCGAGACTCGAACCCGGGACCTTTGGCTTGCCGGGCCAAATGCTCTACCAACTGAGCTACCAAGGCGAGTTACGATCTAGATGCAAATTTTTCTCTTATATACGTTGTAATTCCCTCTCACCAAATGCTTTTGAAACCATTGTTTCTATCTTTGCAAATGGCGGCTTCTTAGTTAAGAAGACATTTATTGGGGATTTAACATTACTTTATAAAGCTAGTAAGGATATGATAAGAAAACATGTAGAAGATTCCCTAAAACTATTAAATTTACAGAGTACAAACATTAAATTCACCAAAGAAATAGAAGACAATAAACAAATACCTTTTTTGGATCTTAAATTGGTCAGAAACGAAGAAAAAAGAAAAATTGAATTCAGGATTCATAGGAAAGAAACTCATACGGAAAATTTTATAAAATCAAAACAGGGTTCAATCCAATTGGGACATAAATTAGCAGCATTAATAGTTTAACTCATAGATTGGTAAACTTACCTTAGAACGAAGGAAGATTTCAAACATGAGAAAAAACACATAATCAAAGTAGCAAGAGAAAATGGGTTTGATGAAAAATGGTACATAAAAGGATAGAAAAGTATAAAAAACACAAAATGATAAACAGAAGTAATCTTTAAAAAGAAGAACCACCTATGAAAAAATATAGGAAATTCACATATCACCCCTGGGTACATTAATTAATTTCAAATATATTTGAGAAGTTTAATATTAAATTAGCACCAAAAAATAACTACAGTTTAAATAAACTAATAAAAACCAACAAAAATGAAATAAGAATATAAAATAAAAAGTCAGGAATATATCAAATTGAAATGCATGGGTTGTGAAAAGATATATATAGGGAAAACAAAAAGAAACCTAAAAAATTAGAACCAAAGAACACATAAGAACTATTAAAAATGGAGGATGAAGGAATTGAAAATCTGCAGTTGCTGCTCATGTTTGGTCTGAAAAAACATAATTATAAATTCAGACACTAAATTATTAAAACAGGTTAGAAAATACAAACGAGCTGACTATTTGGGAAAAAATTTATATTCAGAAGAACAGAAACAGAGTTATGAATTTTGATATTCCGATGGAGGGTGACCTTGTTTGGAGGTTCTTTGGCCAACCACAGGATGGAGCTGACATCGACATCCAGGTGGTGCAACATAATGCAACATAAATAAAACCAGTCTGGGAAAGCTGAAGATTAAAACAGAGAATTGTTTTGAAACATGTCCAAGAACAATCAACCATTAATATTGAGGTAAGATGTCCAGACCAAAAATAATATATAATTATATGATAAGTTTGTTTTCTCTGCAGTTCGATACGTTTAAATAAATTGGCATAAGAAATTGAGTTTTTCCAATTTAATTACAATAAATTAATATATAAGACAAACATTTTTATAAATTGTTTAATATTTAATACCCATAGAAGTCATAGCAAGTATTGAAAGTGTCACCAACTTCAATTCATGGTGTTTCAGCAACACATGAAATTTTCTTGAACTAGCAGGAGAGGTCTGTTTAGGTGTGAATTTAATTGCCAGTTGTCATCCCTCTAATATATATTTTTTTAATGGGAATCCATCAAGTTATCATTGTATGATATTCAATAGAAACAAAGGAGGAACTGATTTTCAGGTACCCAGCTGCCTTTCACTTTTACAACAGATACCAAGGACACTGAAAGTGTGGCAAAATGCCATGCTTGAGAAAAAAAATAGACTTGACAATTTTACATTTTATTTTCACACAACATCATCATCCTCTTATCGTGTGCTCCTTTCGGAAGGTCGATTCTTCACACAATTATGATTTTTCAAAATATATTTTTTGAACAGAAAAATTAATTAATAAATTAATGAGTCATTTTAACATCTTACCTCATATTTCATGTTTTTCAAACACGGTAACTATAGTTTTCAAATGATCTTGTCATTCATTTTCAACCGACATTATGACTACCGTATATTCGTTAGAATCTCCCCTCTATAACGTTGCCATCTGGTGTTGATTTGACGAACTTCGAGATATCGTTGCCATCTGGTGTTGATTCGATGAACTTCGAGATGAGGTCACGTTCATCCGGAATGTCGAAATTCATAGATTTAAATTTGTTCTTCTGTATAAATATTTTCTCCCAAACTGTCAAATCCAAAGGTTTTTCCAAATGTTTTAGAAGTTTAGCTTCTTTTTCAATGGGAGAAAATATTTATACAGAAGAACAAATTTAAATCTATGAATTTCGACATTCCGGATGAACGTGACCTCATCTCGAAGTTCATCGAATCAACACCAGATGGCAACGATATCTCGAAGTTCGTCAAATCAACACCAGATGGCAACGTTATAGAGGGAGATTCCAACGAATATCCGGTAGTCATAATGGCGGTTGAAAATGAATGACAAGATCATTTGAAAACTATAGTTACCGTGTTTGAAAAACATGAAATATGAGGTAAGATGTTAAAATGACTCATTAATTTATTAATTAAGAACCTCATAATGTGTTTCCCAATTTTAACTTTGAAGAAAAATTAATGTCTGAATCAGGAATCAAATCTTGGATTTGCAACTCTATGCATCGATGTGCAGTCCATTACACCATTCAAGTCACAGTACAAACACTAACATTTCTTTCCACTTACACAATTCTCTTATGTCCGAAGGCAGTAGCTATAGCTATTACAATTTCTATTTAAAGTATTTTTATGAGAATATCCATTAATTTTAAGCAGTAAAGCCTAATATAGTTTTATTGTAATATTTAGTTAAACGTGTTCCAGTCCTGGACAAATTTAATTGTTAATTTTTCTTTTAAATAATTAATTTGTCCATGACTGGAACATGTTAAACTAAATATAACATCAACATTTCAAAATATAATTTGTAATGTACAAATTTGTAACCTTTTAAAGCATTTTTAATTTAAGCCTGCCTACAATGCATATTCATTAATCAATATACTGAATTACTGGGGGTATACCGTAGCGTAATGGTTAAGGCACTGCGCTACAAGCCAGAAGGTTGAGGGTTCAAGTTCCAGTGGGTCAGGATTTTTAAACTAAACCAAACCCTCTGGTCCAAACCTATGGTCCTGGAGTCAACTCAGCCTCTAACATAAATGAGTACCATATGCTTGTTCTGGGGGTAAAGGCGGCCGTCACACAGGGCTGACAACCCGGCTGACATCAAGTGCCGATTGTCTAGAAAAAGTAGGAGCCCTAACTTCCTACTACCCCAAGTGCCTCCTGAGGCCTGTAGTGGAATTACTTTAATTTTACTGTATAACTCACCAAATAACCAGTTGCTGGGAACAACACTCTTCCATCAATTGAATGGCCAATCAAAAATTCATCTTGTTCTTTACTCAAATCAACATCAATTACGCATTCTCCAGATCTTGAACCACCCTGCAATGAAAAGAATATTTTTCATTATTTTTATATCATTACAAACTATGCTTGCATCTGGTTCCAGGTTAATAGATTAATTAGAACTGTGTAAATTGCTATATTAACTTACTTTTCCTCCAAAGCTGGCAACACTCCATTCATTTGAATGATCCCACTGTACCAGTGAAGAAAACATAGGTGTACCACGTGCCACAGGGAAGTTTACATTGTGATAGAAACGAGACAATTTAGGTTGTAGTCCAGCATTGTACAGCCTAAAAACAAGTTTAAACTTTATCAAACAAAACAGAAAAAATCATCATAAAATGTATAAAACAATGGAAGATTACGAGAAAAGGTTTTTACTGTAAACACTACAATGCTAATAATGATAAAGAAAAAATGTTCTGCCTCAACCAGGAATCCAACCCTGGACCTCCAACTTTACATGCTGATGCTCTTCTACCAGTGAGCTATCTAGACTCGTCAGATAATTGGCTTGTAACAATTTTCTTCTCTTGCTTCCCAGTAGAGAACTTGAATATCCTTCCTGAGTTGTTTGTTCCTGTTCAGATTATTGTACCATTGTAATATTTTATATTTAGATAATAAATTATTCAACAACAATATACTAATTAACGATTTTATTATTAATTTAACACTTCTCATTGAAGGATAAATTATATTTGAAGAGAAAGGGTCCCGGGTTCGAGTCCCGGTCTAGGCAAAAATTTTTCTCTTCAAATATAATTTATCCTTCAATGAGAAGTGTTAAATTAATAATAAAATTGTCAATAGAAGCCCTACTGGCTATAAAGTAGTGTTAAATTCCCAATAAATGTCTTCTTAACTAAGAAGCCGCCATTTGCAAAGATAGAAGCTATGGTTTCAAGCATTTGGCGCGAGAGAATTACAACGTACATAAGAGAAAAATTTGCGTCTAGATCGTAACTCGCCTCGGTAGCTCAGTTGGTAGAGCACTTGGCCCGGAAAGCCAAGGGTCCCGGGTTCGAGTCCCGGTCTAGGCGAAAATTTTTCTCTTCAAATATAATTTATCCTTCAATGAGAAGTATTAAATTAATAATAAAATTGTCAATAGAAGCCCTACTGGCTATAAAGTAGTGTTAAATTCCCAATAAATGTCTTCTTAACTAAGAAGCCGCCATTTGCAAAGATAGAAGCTATGGTTTCAAGCATTTGGCACGAGGGAATTACAACGTACATAAGAGAAAAATTTGCGTCTAGATCGTAACTCACCTCGGTAGCTCAGTTGGTAGAGCACTTGGCCCAGAAAGCCAAGGGTCCCGGGCTCGAGTCCCAGTCTAGGCAAAAATTTTTTTCTTCAAATATAATATACTAATTATTTTGAAAAGAAAAAATTAACGCCTGAATTAGGATTTGAATCGGGAACTTCTAGCTCTGTATGTTAGTGTGCTAACCATTACACTATTTCAGGCTCCTGATGTAAACACTAATTTTTCTTCCTCATATAAATTCTCTTCATCATTAGAAGCAGATAGCCATTTTTACCAGTGCTATCTGGCAGCTTCTAATTCAAGAAGATATTTTTAAATGAGAATTACATTATGTAAATTCTAAAATATTTCAGGCTCCCAACGCAAATGCTAATTTTTCTTCCTCATATACAATACTCTTTATTGTTAAAAGCAGATAGCCGTTGCTACCAGTGCTATTACATTATGTAAATTCTTATCTAAAAATGTCTTCTTGAATTAGAAGCCGCCAGATAGCACTGGTAGCGACAGCTATTTGCATCTGATAATAAAGAAAATTGTAAATGAGGAAGAAAAATTAGCATTTACATCGGGAGCCTGAAATAGTGTAATGGTTAGTACACTAGCATACAGAGCTAGAGATTTCGGGTTCAAATCCTGATTCAGGTGTTAATTTTTCTTTTCAAAATAATTGTCCATCATTGAAAAAAGTTAAAATTTAAATTAATACATTAAAATAATATACTAACCCTAACCCATCTCATCCAATCAAATTCTGATTTTATTTGGTCTAATATTGATTTTAAGAACAATAAAACAAACAAATTGATTAATGTATTAAATTTGAAGGGAAAAATTTTCGCCTGGGACCTTTATGTATAATTATCATTTGTATATTCATCTCATAGCATACTTACTTGCCAAGATTTGAGAGCAAGAATTGCAAGTTATCTGGATGCTGTCTCTTCATCAAACCAACATTAATTGTGTTGGTGAGAGATCTCTTGAGGATGGCCTGGAGAAGACAATGAGGAGCTATTTCTATTACAACTGCACCCTCAGGTACATGGCAAAGTGCTTCTTGGAACAGAACAGGCGACAACAGATTGTTCACGTGATAAGCTGCTGAAGAGCTTTGTGCGAGATTTGTACCCCAAGCATGTTCTGGAATTGATGAACTGATCCAGCGAGATGTGCGTTGTTTAGGTGAAGGAATAATCTAAAAACAAGGGAGTCAAATAAATAAAAATACAAAGGAAAAACTTAATTAGTTACCTCAAATTACTATATACAAAAACATTAACAAATTCTAAGTTATTCCAACTAACATATTTACCAAAATATAAGACAACCTCTGTAGGGTTTTTCATGTCTAGAAATTAGTATTGCTCTTATTGGAACTCTCTTGCCACTTGATGCCACAGGCTGAATGATGGAGATGGAAATATATCTCCCTCTTCTCCTCCATACATAAGTTCAGCAACAACATAATTTTATGGCACAATTATCTTCACTACTACTACTACTAAATCTAATCCATGGTCATTCTAATGTGGTTACTAAAGAACAATTAACATTTGGAATTTTATAGGTTGTGATTACAGAAACACCAGTAGCTTCAGAATATTCAAAATCACTTGTGATATATTAGTTGCATCTTTTTTTTTAACCACGGCTGTACATGTCAAAACAAGTTTCATTAAATGGGGATGGTTCAATGGCATCTCCTATAATTGAGTTCATCCCCTTAACTTTATTAAATAATTTGTGTTAATTACAGGCCTATGTTCCTTAATGGTATTTTTTCCATAAATCGGGCACCTACTTTCTTGGCAAAGTTACAAGTAAAATTATTTTACTTAAATATTTATTACAAATGAAATAACTAATAAATCAATTTCAGACCACTGCTGTGGTCTCGAGGCAGCGTGCTGCCTTGTCATGCAGTGGGCCCGGGTTTGATCCCCGGTCAGGACAAGTTTCTTGGGTGAGGTTTTTTCAGGGTTTTTCCTCACCTGTAAGATAAATGTCAGGAAACTTTAAGGCCCAAATGGCCCCTGAACACATCTGGCCATCATTATCATCAATATATTTGCCAATTAGCTTAAGTTTAGTTTAAGGACTCTCCTGGCACATCATTACCATCACCATCAATAACTCTCATATCATCAGGGCAGTGTAACCCCACCTTCCAGGCGCCCCAACCTCAGAAGTGGTTTACAAGTATGCCATGCCAAAAGAGAACACCAGAAATGTTGAAATGACAACCTGAAGCATTTGAAAAAAAATCAATCTCATATAAAACGATATGTTTGCTACAAAGAACTGCTCCATAAGAGTAATACTATTTTCTAATTGTGAAAAACCCTATAATATACGACTTGCTAATTTTATAGAGATTTTTTAAGAATTTATCTCTCACACTTATTAAATAACTATCTATCCAACTCATGATATCTAACATTCTTTGGTTCACTAAATGATTTTCCAGTTGAATTACCATCTCTTAAATTTTTCCTTAATTTGTCACCACTTACAAATGTTAACTACCAAATTTTCTCTCTGCCACACATTTGTTCATAGCTTCAGTCAATTTGAAATTAGCATCACAATGTTTCCGTGAACCAGTTTGAATCTGTAAACTAGTAGTACCACATTTCTTAATGGAATCTAACTTTTTATTAACACTTATTTTAACATGCTTAATAAAATTCTCCATTGAATTTTATTGTCATCATTACATTTTGCTAATGTCATTGACAACATTTTTTTACTGTGGCAATTTTTTTAGCTTTCCTATTAACTATCAACTATCATGCATTCAATTTCAACCATGTATTATTAGGCCATCATTACATCACATCTACAATCTTTCATCTTCATGTTACTTCTTAATTATCAGATTTAAAATAAAATTCTATATCATCACTGATAACTTACCCTCTCAAGATATTTGCGCAGCTTGGGAGCAGCTTCTGCAATGTAGCGACTGTGAAAAGCGACTCCAGAGCTCTTCACTTCCTTTGCAAATATACCATCAGCTTGAAGAGATTTGACAAATTTTGCAATTGCATCTGTGGGTCCTGACACAGTCACACTGTCAGCACTGTTATGGCAGGCAGCAACTATTTCTGGTGGACATCGAGTCTTAGTTTCTTCCCAAGTTAGACCTAAATAATAACAAGAATATTTAATCATTAGATCAAATCACTATTAATTTGTATAGTCTTGAACATACCTTTAAATTTCATCCTTAGTACATGCACTTGAACCAATGATCATTCCTAATTCTGATTTCTCCCCCTTTTCTACTCAATATTCCTAAGAAAAATTTTTTTTCTGATTTCTGATTACATCAAACTGTTCTTACTCATATAAATTATTCTCTCACATTTTTTTATGTTATATTTTAAATTAACTCATTCCAGAATTGGACATAGTTTTGTCTTTCTAAAAAAACTATTCTCTCACATATTCAATGCATCTGAATCTTTAAGCAAAAATTTTGATTTTTTTTAATGACTTTGAGAATGTACTGCTTCATGGTTCTAACCATTCCATGTTGTCCATTTAATCTAAACTAATGAAATTCTGAAAATACATGATGATAATAATTGTAAAATTCCTTGCCTGCTTGGAAGCATTGCATAATTTTACCTCTTGTTTAAGATAAATTAAACATCATATTCCTATAAAAGTTCAAATTACCTCTTGTTGCTTGTTGACAAATTATTGTCAATTGATTTAATAATAATAAATAGCATTATTACTGCAAAGAGTATTAAAAAGGGATGATAATTTTGTAATGAAAATTAAATTTCATATTTTGATGTTATATTTTAAATTAACGATTTCCAGAATTGGACATAGTTTTATTTTAGAAGGAAAAATTAATGCTCGGACCAGGATTCGAAACCTTGATCTCTGATTCTGCATGATTACACCATCCGAACTCCGATACGAACATCAGCAATTCTTTCCACTTATACAACTTTCTTTTATCAGATGGCCGGTAGCCATCGCTAGTAACAACACCATCTGACGACTTCTATTCGAAGTATTTTTATTGAGAATTTATACATTACTTTTAAGTGGTAAAGCTTCATATTTTGAGGTTATATTTTAAATTAACATTTTCCAGAATTGGACATAGTCTTATTTTAGAAAGAAAAACTACACCATCCAAATTCTGATAGAAACGTCAACAATTAATACAACTTTTTTTCATTAAATTTCATATTTTAGTGACTAATTTTAGACTTCTTAATACCTATATTTCACAGCTATGATTAACATATATATATATATATATATATATACACACAGAAGCTGCAAGATGGCAGTGAGGATGATATCCCATTGCCTCTCATGATTGAGAAACATACATAAGGAAGGAAAAATAAATGTTTGTGCTAGGAGCATGAGTGCACTAGTAGTTATATCACTAACATACAAAGTTAGATAGAGATCTCGGGTCCAAACCCTGGCTCAGGTGTTTTTCTTTTCATGTCATATATATATAGATATTTAGAAAAGAAAAGATTACAGTGGTATGGTCATGTCAAAAGAATGCCAGAGCAAGATTGCCTAAAATTGTTATGGAATGGATCCCAATGGAAAGGAGGAAGAGAGGAAGACCGAAAAAAACTTGGATAGAAGGGGTACAAGCAGCTATGAATATCAGAGGATTGGAGGAAGATCAATGCATGGACAGAGAGGAATGGCGTTTGGTTTCCAGAAGATGGCGGCGGCTGCCATGATACCGGATGATGATGATGATATAGGTATATATAAGAAAATGTATAAGAGACTTACCAACAGCTGCCATGGAACCAGGTGGAAGTTTAGATTCCAAAATACAACGACCTCTCCAATAGGCAGCTAGGACTGTCTGCTCAGCTGTGAATGTGCCATCAGCATATGCACAACCCAGTTCACCTACAGAGTGCCCTACTATTCCATCAGGATGTATTCCAACAGATGTGAGTACATCTATCAGAGCAACCTGTAAATTGATAGAAGCTATATGCAACATTTTCCACACAAAGTGCAATTTTGAACCTTATGAGGTAAGATAAGAATCTAACTCATTCATTTTTGTATAGAATTATTGACTTGCACAATTACTTCGAGATTATAAACATTACGGACAAATCACAAATGTTAGTTATAAAAATAACTCTTAAGAGCCATTTAATTAAAAGAAAAAACAAGAAAAAATTTACACAAAACCCTCTGGTTCTAACCTTGTGAATTGGTTATAAATACAAATTATTTGTTATGGCTTGTAGCTAGAAAGGAAAGCAAGTTAACAGGTAAATTGTTATTTTCCAAAGTCACATATATTTCAGAAATATGAATATGCTAATTACAGGGAATTAACAACACATATAAGAGAAAAATTTGAATTTAGATTGGAACTTGCTCAGGTAGCTCTGTCGGTAGGGTATTGGCCTAGAAACCAAAGGTCCTGGGTTCAAGCCCCAATCTGAGTGTATAATTTTTCTCTTCAAATTATGATTCATGAATATTATAACTTAATTAAAAAAAGAGACTCTTTATAGCAGGAAATTATTTGTGTGAATATGGTGAAAGATTGGAAAAGAAATAAAGTAAATTTTGTATTTAATATTTGTGAAGTTAAATTAATGAAATTCAATTATTTTTGTGGCACCTGCTATTTCTTAGCAAAACTTTAACTAAAATTTTGCAGAAAATAATTGATAAAACATAAATTAGATGAGTCTGATACATCTTACCTCATAAAATGTTGTGTTCTTTTGGACATGTTTCTATATGCCTGTGTATCATCATCAGCTTGTCCAGACTGTTGAACTGCATGTTGTCGGCTTTGGATGTCGACCCCCACTCCTTCTTTTGGTATCTGAAGAACTTGCAAGTTCTTCGATCTACCAATAGATGGAGTGGGACCAACAATGTAAAATTCTGGAGAAGCTGATGATGGTATGCAGGCATACTGAAATATACTGAAATATGTTCAAAAGAACACAATGTTTTATGAAGTCAGATGTAACAGACTCACCTTATTTATTAAGAAGAACCTCATAAAGCTATTTCCTATTTAATTTATTAATATTAAAACATGTTAAAATGTTAGTGTACTGTGGGACACAAGCAAGATATTAGAGTACTTTTAACATTTGTTCAAGAAACTAACTATAGTGTTACAAATTTTGAAAAAATGGAAACATCATCACCATTAGCTCCATGGATTAAGCCTCATAAGGCTTGTTCCAGTCTCATTCTTTAACATGGTGAGCCCAATTTGTCTTCAGTCTTCCAAAATTTCTTCTGCCCCTTATTCCAAAATGGAATAATGATAAAACTATTTATAAATTACAAAATTAACCATTCCCTTATACTAAAATTTATTGCATGATGAAAACTATCTCACCTGCACAGCTGCGATGGAGACAAAAGAGTTAAGGACATTATCAAAAGTAGAATCGTCAGGGCTCATTATGATATCATATAAATTAATGCCTTCAGGCTCAAGTGCTGCAGCACATTTCTGGATTCCTTTTTCAAATACTTCCAATTGCATGAGATCCTTTCCCATACCAGCCCACTGTGTTCCCATGCCAGAGAACACAAACCAAACAGGACGTTTCTCTCCATTGAATTGCTACAATAAAAATACATATTCAAAAATAATGTTTCAAAACAAACATTAAAGTCAATCAAATAAAAACTTTTCTATCCATCATGCAGTTATGAGCAAATGTTCAAAATCTGGAATGTCCAATCTTAGTGAAAATAAATTTTACAGTTAAGATTACTTTCCTGGTAACAACTTAGCACTACATGGGCAAGAGATACTGATTTGTGGTGAGGTCAGTTTTGGTCCATACGAGAAATGCATTTCAATCTTGCATGAAGGAAAATAAAGTACACTATACATACCACATTGGATACATATTTTCACGAGTATAGCTGGAACTAAACTGACCCAAAAACAAAATTGTCACTTAAACTCATTTAACTCCACATTCATTCGAGAAAGAGTGTCACCATGAAAAAATTTCTCTGTACTCTGATTTCAATATTTCTGTCAAACTCTACCTGCCTGAACTTTTCAAGTTAATTGATTATATCCCATTAAAACATCAAAAGCATATCATACATAGTTCCAGACACACACACACACACACACACAAACATATATATATATTAAATTTGAAGAGAAAAATTTTCGCCTAGACCGGGACTCGAACCCGGGACCCTTGGCTTTCCGGGCCAAGTGCTCTACCAACTGAGCTACCGAGGCGAGTTACGATCTAGACGCAAATTTTTCTCTTATATACGTTGTAATTCCCTATCGCCAAATGCTTTTGAAACCATTGTTTCTATCTTTGCAAATGGCGGCTTCTTAGTTAAGAAGACATTTATTGGAAATTTAACATTACTTTAAAAGCCAGTAAGGCCTCTAATGATGTTTTTATTATTAATTTAACATTTCTCAATGAAAGATAAATTAAATTTGAAGAGAAAAATTTTCGCCTAGACCGGGACTAAATTTGAAGAGAAAAATTTTCGCCTAGACCGGGACTCGAACCCGGGACCCTTGGCTTTCCGGGCCAAGTGCTCTACCAACTGAGCTACCGAGGCGAGTTACGATCTAGACGCAAATTTTTCTCTTATATACGTTGTAATTCCCTATCGCCAAATGCTTTTGAAAAAATTGTTTCTATCTTTGCAAATGGCGGCTTCTTAGTTAAGAAGAAAAAAAAAAATGTTTTCTCTTCAAATTTAATTTATCTTTCATTGAGAAATGTTAAATTAATAATAAAAACATCATTAGAGGCCTTACTGGCTTTTAAAGTAATGTTAAATTTCCAATAAATGTCTTCTTAACTAAGAAGCCGCCATTTGCAAAGATAGAAACAATGGTTTCAAAAGCATTTGGCGATAGGGAATTACAACGTATATAAGAGAAAAATTTGCGTCTAGATCGTAACTCGCCTCGGTAGCTCAGTTGGTAGAGCACTTGGCCGGGAAAGCCAAGGGTCCCGGGTTCGAGTCCCGGTCTAGGCGAAAATTTTTCTCTTCAAATTTAATTTATCTTTCATTGAGAAATGTTAAATTAATAATAAAAACATCATATATATATATATTTGCTTTCATTGCCAAATGTAAAATCTCTGATCTCTAATAACACTGCTTTGGAACAAATTTCTATAGATGAATTAACTGATGTTGTTAAATCATTAAAAAGTAACAAAGCTCCTGGAGAAGACCACATTAATCAAGAATTATTTAAATTTTCAACTAAAAATTTTTTAGACAGATTTCTTATTCTCCTTAATATGATATGGGAAGGACAAGAACCACCACAAAGCTGGAACAAATCCATTGTAATACCAATCTTCAAAAAAGGAAGTCGCCAAATCAAAGATAACTATCGTGGAATTAGCTTGTTGAACTCTGGATATAAAATTTATGCTAATATAGTTAAGAATAAATTGAGGAAAATTTATGAAAATATAATTGGAGAAGAGCAGAATGGATTCAGAAAGGGTAGATCTTGTACAGATGGATTCTTTACTCTAAAACTACTATTAGAAAAGCACAAGGAATTCAATATAGAAACTCATATCGCCTTCGTTGACTTCATAAAGGCTTTTGACAAAGTAGACAGAAATATATTACTACAAATTTTAGCTGATGATAACGTTCCACAACAATATATTACTAATATCTTCAACATCTATAAAGATAATGAAATCTCTGTTAAACAAGATGGCAAATTATCTTCTTGGGAAAAGATCAACACTGGAGTAAGACAGGGATGTGGACTTTCACCGGTGCTTTTCATTATATACATGAATAAATTAATAAATGAATGGAGGAAAAACACGAGGATATATACCCATCAATAGGAACCTCAAACTCGATGCTATTCTTTTTGCAGACGATTTAGCTCTCCTGGCACTTTCTGAAAATGATTTGCAACGATCAATTTATAATTTACAAAAAATAGGTGCCAAATTTAATATGGAAATATCAATTAACAAAACTAAAATTATGGCATTTCATGGGAAGGACCCCATACAAAGTAAAATCTGTCTCCAGAATAAAATTTTAGAGAGATCTAATCAATTTAAATATCTTGGATATTATCTCTCTATCTGGGATGAAAAGGATATCCCTGAAAAAGTTACTAGTTATAATAAAAGTTTAGGAATTATTAATCAAGTTATGAAACCATCCCTTGTACAAAAAAACACCAGATTACGTTTATATAACACTTTGGCTAGACCAGTGTTGACCTATGGTAGTGAAGCATGGACACTAAGAAAACAACATGAAAACAGAATAACGGCTTGTGAAATGAGATTCATGCGCAGAACAGCGGGTTACACCAGATGGGATCGGAAAAGGAACACCGATATCTTAAAAGAATTGAAGACTACGCCAATTTTGGAGTATATTAAACAGTACCAACTAAATTGGAAACACCATCTTGAAAGAATGAGTTCAAATCGGATCCCCAAAGCTATTTATAATTATATACCAAGAGGACGAAGATCACTGGGCCGTCCTATGAAACGCTGGAGGGAAAATTTTCTATAGGATCGTAACAGGCCTTGGCCTAATACTTGGAAGGAAGAAGATGAAGATATATATATATATACACACATATGACCAGCCTTATGGGTTAATGGTGAGCGTCTCTGACTACAGTTCATGAGGTCCCGGGTTCGATTCCCGGTCAAATCATAGGAATTTTTCCTTAAAGGGAATTATTCCTGTGGTTGCTCATTGATTGGAATTTAGGTTAAGAACTCTCCTGATGCTTCATTATCATTTATCACCCATCATATCATCGGGGTAATGTAATTCCGCCTTCCAAGGGCCCCAACTTAAGAAATGGATTACAATTCCACTAACTCTTGTAATTCAAAGACCTCTAAAATATAGGGGCTTCTCATGATGCTGAGTTGGACATGAGTTGATATATATATATATCATCATCCTTATCATTATCATCATCATCCTTCACTGGTGTGGAAAGCAACGGGAAGTTACCACACCTACAATTCCCTGGTAAAGCTGCAAGCATAGCATGAAAATGCTATGATTGCAATGAAAGACCTGCCCTCAGGCAGAATTACTATGAATGGATATATATATATATATGTGTGTGTGTGTGTGTGTGTATATATATATATATACACACACACACAAACACACACATATATAAACAGATCTCCAACTATTTCTCTCCCTTGCAAGAAGATAATGGCAATGTCAAATGACCAGCTAATGTTTTTAGTAGACTTCATTTTAGTTAATTAAAACAGTCATGCTGGTTTTTAATTTGCTTCAAGGGTATACAGTGTATTATGTAATCATGCATGTTCAGTTTAAAATAATTAACTAATCAACTAACTCACTATCACTACTGAACCGGCAGGTTCATGGCATGCAGACATAAGCTCTCCATATATATATCTTTCCAATCATCCCCTGTATAATTTATCTCCATCAAATCACAGTTATTGTTATTCTCCCACCTCATTCTTGGCCATTCTTTTTCATCTGGTCATAATAACATACCATATTTAATTTATAAATGAGTTGGAGAAAATGTATTTGAAGAGAAAAATTATACGCTCAGCCTGAGTATATAATTTTTCTCCTCAAATACAATTTATCCTTCAGTGAGAAGTGTTAAATAATAAAAATATTGGAGAAAATGTTTTTATATCTCATCTAATATAAAGTTCCAGGTTTTCATGATACTGGTTTCAAAGATCATTTTACCTTAAATTAAATTATTCAAGAACAAAAATCAACATTAATATTGAGGTAAGAATATCACAGACTCAAAATAATTTAATTAAAAGAACCTCAAAATATTACTTCCTAAAATAAAACATCATTTTACCTTCAACTTCAGTCAAACTTGAGATGAAGATAAAATGACCTTTGAAATCAGTATCGTGGAAACACAGAATGTATGAGGTGAGAGATAAAAACATTTTCTCTTAAATTTGAAGAGAAAAATTTTTTTCGCCTAGACCGGGACTCGAACCCGGGACCCTTGGCTTTCCGGGCCAAGTGCTCTACCAACTGAGCTACCGAGGCGAGTTACGATCTAGACGCAAATTTTTCTCTTATATACGTTGTAATTCCCTATCGCCAAATGCTTTTGAAACCATTGTTTCTATCTTTGCAAATGGCGGCTTCTTAGTTAAGAAGACATTTATTGGAAATTTAACATTACTTTAAAAGCCAGTAAGGCCTCTAATGATGTTTTTATTATTAATTTAACATTTCTCAATGAAAGATAAATTAAATTTGAAGAGAAAAATTTTTTTCGCCTAGACCGGGACTCGAACCCGGGACCCTTGGCTTTCCGGGCCAAGTGCTCTACCAACTGAGCTACCGAGGCGAGTTACGATCTAGACGCAAATTTTTCTCTTATAGCCAAGGGTCCCGGGTTCGAGTCCCGGTCTAGGCGAAAAAAATTTTTCTCTTCAAATTTAATTTATCTTTCATTGAGAAATGTTAAATTAATAATAAAAACATCATTAGAGGCCTTACTGGCTTTTAAAGTAATGTTAAATTTCCAATAAATGTCTTCTTAACTAAGAAGCCGCCATTTGCAAAGATAGAAACAATGGTTTCAAAAGCATTTGGCGATAGGGAATTACAACGTATATAAGAGAAAAATTTGCGTCTAGATCGTAACTCGCCTCGGTAGCTCAGTTGGTAGAGCACTTGGCCCGGAAAGCCAAGGGTCCCGGGTTCGAGTCCCGGTCTAGGCGAAAAAAATTTTTCTCTTCAAATTTAATTTATCTTTCATTGAGAAATGTTAAATTAATAATAAAAACAACATTTTCTCTTATTCATTTATAAATTGAAAATATATCATAATGAAATTACAATAGGAAGTAACATTATGAGGTTCTTGTTAATAAATAGTTGTCTGTTGTCATCTTGACAAATATGAGGTAAGATGTCAACAAACTCAACTTATTAATTACGCATCATAGGGTTACTTCCCATTTTGATTAAATACCATATATAATTTAAAAATTGGACTGTAATCAAAATATTGTTATTCATTCAAATTGTAAGTGCATGAGGCACTTGAAAAACTTACTGAAATTTCTCTGATAGGAGTAGAATCTCCTAATATAGTGTAACCTCTGTATCCATGGCCTATAATATTATTGCTGTGAATTTCATGAAGCAGGGCCACTGTATCATCGTCTCTTGGCAAGCTGTCGATCTGAAAGTATACAACAATGTCAGAAAATGTTATAATTTAATAAATTAGCAAAACACACATTGAGCTAACTTATTCTTAACAAAGTAAAAAATACAAAAAAAAAAACTTTACACCTTGCCTCATAAAATATGATCATCTGACCTGGACATGTTCCTATAAATATCATCATCCCCATTCTCAGCTAATTCCAACCGAGGTTCATATTTTATGAAGTGAGATGTAGAGTTTCCAATTAATATGTTTATTTTACTGATGTTTATTTCATAGTGTCTTTTTCCTATTAATTTTTTATTGATAATATATTGTTACCTTATCGAGAAAATAATTGACAGCTTCTTCTGTCCTACCAGACACAGCAACAAGTCGAGGAATGTTATCTTGGATAGATGGTGATTTTGGTTTTGGATTTGACCGTAGGACCATGTGAGCATTGGCACCACCAAATCCAAATGAATTAATGGCTACCAAACCTCCATTCCAGGGTAAAGGCTTATCTACAACCTAAAAAAAAATGCAAGAAAAGATTAAAAATTAAAGTTTGTACAAATTAATAATTTACACTTCTATAATATCCATTTAGATAATACAAATAATAAATAAAAAAATGCAAATATGAATTAGAAAAAAAAAATGAAATCAGAAATAAATTCTGGAGATAAACATGTTCAAAACATTACAATTACAACGTATATAAGAGAAAAATTTGCATCTAGATCGTAACTCGCCTCGGTAGCTCAGTTGGTAGAGCACTTGTACCGGAAAGCCAAGGGTCCCGGGTTCGAGTCCCGGTCTAGGCGAAAATTTTTCTCTTCAAATATAATTTATGTTCAAAACAGATTAAGTTAAAATCCATATGAAAATACTAAAATGTATTTTGGCACTACTAAAATTTAAACAAAAATTACAATATTAAGTTTCATTTTAAAATTGTATTGTAAAAAGAATTAGTTGAATGCAGGCTTTCACGGCCGGTAATCATGATGTTGAGTGATTCCGGGTTCTGTGGCCGTGGTCCATAGTTGGTGTTGATACCAGACGTTTCGCCCTCAACTGCGGAGGGCATCTTCAGTGGCGAGTGCTTCTAGGCGTGTTTCCTGGTCGGAAGCTCTACTTAGAGTGAACGCTGCGGGTGTTGTTAACCGCAGCGTTCACTCTAAGTAGAGCTTCCGACCAGGAAACACGCCTAGAAGCACTCGCCACTGAAGATGCCCTCCGCAGTTGAGGGCGAAACGTCTGGTATCAACACCAACTATGGACCACGGCCACAGAACCCGGAATCACTCAACATCATGTAAAAAGAATTGTTTCAACAGTAATTTTTGTTTATTCAATGCCACAAATTTATCATTTTAACTTTTCTAGTATTCTCTCCTGGCATTGGCATATTGTAACCCACATCTGAGTTTGGAGCACCTGGGCAGGGTTATGCTGATCCAATGATAATATGGGTGATAATGGTAATGATGCACCAGAAGAGGTATTAATCCTAAACTTAATCTAATAATGTGAATATGATGGCCAGATGATGTTTAGAGACTATTTGAGCTTTATAGTTTCCTGACATTTGACTTATAGATGAGGAAAAATCCCAAAAAATCCTACTCAGGAAATTTATCAAATCCGGGCTCGCTGCATGACAAGGCAGCACATTACCTTGAGACCACAGAGATGGACCCACAGTAATTATTGCTACTATGAATTTGGTATTTAGAACTCATGGAGACATGGGTGCTTCCCTAGCAGTAGTTTCCTGACCAAGCTAATTTAACTATGAATAATTTAGTTACACTTATTTCCCTACAGATGTCATTGAGTAACATGGTCGCTAAATGAGACATCTAGTAAGCAACTAAGGTATTATTTGGATATGGAAGGCCAGTTAAATTATGCATGGAGAGGGATTTTTTATGAGCCCAAAAATCTTCAGATTTAAAATTCCACAAGTTAGAATTCCTCCCACAGGACTTGTCCCTTGGATTTTTTCATCCTAAAGTCTATCAAACCCCAGCCAGTTTTGAACCTGTGACTCTCAGGACTAGAGGCAAGAAACATGACCACTAAATGAGCAAGGTCGATATAATTAATTGGTTTGTAATGATATCTTAATTTATGCAAAGTATAATGTTATAATTAATAATAGTCTTAGAATTTAACACTTCACATTATAGTTGTAGATTTCTCGAAAGTAGTCTTTGAGAAATCTACAATTATGAGGTGATGTATTAAATTCTAAGTCTATATTAATTCAAATAAACCTCATAATGTCACTTCCTTTAAATATTAATGAATATAATGCAATACTTTATGAATTATTTTTTTTAAATATTGGAGATAGACAAATTTATTAAAGTGCCAGCTGTTTTGCACAAGATAAAATGAAACACTTAATTAAGACAAGAGAGATAAAGGGTATGTTTCAATATAACTCACTACACTTCTCATGCTTCAGGTTTTGTGCTAGGCAGATAAGTAATAGTATTGTTTTATTTTCAATTTACGCAAAACTTCAGCAGACCGCTTTATAATAGTGATGTGTACTTGTATTGTGTACGGAGTTAAATGTAGGGTAAGTGTATGCCCCAGGTCAAGGGATGAAACAAGATGAAGCTTCTATTATTGAAGGTCTGAAATATTACGAGAGTTACAGCTGACCAGACCTGTCACATCATATAGGGGAAAATTAATTGAAATAGAATGAAACGAATGACATGAGTATGATGAAGTGGTGGAATGAAGGAAAATTGGAGAAATCCTGACCTTAAGTCTTTCACCATGAACCCCCATGATGGTGTTATACATCAATTGGCTATGCGCTATTAGATAAGCTTCAAGAAAAATATGTTTAAAGTCTTTTTTTTACATTTTAAACTCTAGCAAGAGCTATTTAATTATTTCTGACTTAATAATCACTTTTATGATAATATACTCAATTATGCATCAACAAGCAGGAACGTTTGGTTCTTAGCTGCATGATGCAAAATTTAGATTAGCATTTATGAACATCTATTTTCATAGCCATTTGTTGCAAAATACAGAATCTCTGATTGGACTAATGGTGTTTACATTTGTCTTTAATAATAAGGCTATATTTAAAGATTTGGCACTAAAAGTGTGCCTACTACAGTGCACAGATGGCATCAAAATCTTTATTTTTTTTAAAAAATGGTGCTTATCCGGTTGGTGCATAATATCGTCCAAATATACAACATATTTATGGATAACTTTTATAAGATTCATGATATGTTCCTTTGAGGTATTATTCAAAATTAAGATATAAAATTATGAAATATTCACCTGAAAGGTCCGTCTCCTCAACTTTATTAGTTATTTAACTGTAGCGCTTTTGGGATGGGACTAGTCCCGAAAGCGCTAAAGTTAAATAACTAATAAAGTTGAGGAGACGGACCTTTCAGGTGAATATTCCATAATTTTATATTTCAATATTTATTGATGTTTTAATTATTAATTTAACACATCTCATTGAAGGACAAATTTAATTTTTCTCTTCAAATTTAATACAACATATTTACCTGCAATCGACCGTCGCTCAAAGCTGGTATATCTGGATTAGGATTTGAGAAATGAATATTTGGTGGAATGACACCTGCTTCCATTGCAATTAGAACTTTAGCAACTGAGCATAATCCAGAGGCAGGTTCTGAATGTCCCATGTTAGATTTCACTGATCCTATTAATAATGGAGTATTTCGGTCTTTGCAAAATACATCTGCTATAGAATTTACTTCTTGTGGATCACCAACCTGAAATTTTAAAATCATCAACATATTATGATATTTTTAAATAGAACTTCCAAACACATTATAAAAAATGCAAACAAAAGTGTATGTGTTCTAATGCTATGCACTGTACTTCACATGCTACAGGTTCTGCACTAGGTGGATAGATGGCGTTAAAGTGGTCTATTTTCAATTTATACACTACTTCGGCTACCACTTTACGTAGATTAAGTATTCTTACATTGTGTACAGGAAGAGTTAGGATGAGTGTATGTTTACGTGTATGTGTAGTGTAAAATGTGCTGTATGAGGGATGATGATGAAGAGAAAGGAGAAGATGAAACCCGGCTGTCTACTCCTGTCAAAAAGCACCAAGGTGTACATAGGCTTAATGTTCTCATCTGACAGACAAATTACTATCAACAGTTCCACATGCCTTCTCAACATATATCGTCGCTGAAGAAACAATACCGCATAACTAACAAAATGAACATTTTATACGAGAAACAAAAAACTGTTTACTTTTCCCCTTAGTACCTATACATTGAAACCATTGTATCTATAAGTTTAACAAGGTCATGGTACAAAATTTCATCCCAATCTATGTTAGAACTGAGCGCACTTCTTCCGTGATGCTAACAGTATAAAAATGTCAATTTCACCAAAAGTGTCAGTTATGCGGTATTGTTTCTTAAGCGACAATATACTGTGGAGGGATTTGAAATTTAATGCAGAAATCTGATGTATAACTTACAGATTAAAAATTGTACACTTCCCTGGCCCCATATTTAAAATTTTACAATCAAATTAATTAAATTAATTTAACAATTGAAATTTTTAACTCTGTCAGGTATTGAACCCTAGTCAGGAAGCAGGCATGCTTATACCACAGCAGAAAATAGAAGAACAAAACTATGATAATTCAATTTTTATATGGTTCGCAGTTAGTAGTGATAACTCTTCAAATTGTTGCATGAGTGAGCAGTTATCAGTTTTAAAAAAGTCATCAGTCTTAGAAGAATGGTTACAGCTTGAGAAAGATATAATTATACCGGGCTTCCAATATAAACCCGGACCGGCCTCACGGGGTTTCACCCATCAGGCAGCGCTCTCTCCTCGTCCGCATTTCACTCTGCCAGCCGCTCGTCGTCAGTTTACTATCGTTCGACAAGATGAGACGTCAGCTGACATTAGAGCAGCGCATTTATGTGTGTAAATGTTATTATAAATACGAATCAGCTCATCGCGTTCGCGAGGAATTTATTCGGAACTTCCCTGGACAATTACCTCCTTCCAGATCGACAATCCACGATCTTGTGACTAAATTTGAGACCACTGGTTCAGTACAAAATAAGAAACATACATGAAGGCGTACGGTTCTCACCGAAGAAAAATTAGATGAAATTGGCGAAAATTTGGAATGTTCACCACAAAAATCATTACCGAAATTAGCACAAGTTGGGATTTCAGTATCTTCTGCACATACAGCAACAAAATGTGTTTACTCGGTATAATGCCTGTTTAACTGCAGGAGGACAACATTTCCAGCATTTTCTATAAGGTAAGAAATAGTTCAAGGACGGGTGGCAGGCAGGGTGAATTGCGGGAGGAAGAGACAGCACTGCGTGCTGGGTGAAACTCCGTGAGGCCGGTCCGGTTTTATATTGGAAGCCCGTTATATTATCTTTCACAGGGAGGAAACTCTTTAATTCCTTCCATTGAAGGCTTGAAGGAATCGACCTGGACAGGAGCCTAGTGTCCAATCCCTCCCTTCTCCTGGTGCAGCCGTTAGTAATCATGCTTGTACATGATGAACGAAATGGAAGGGCTACTCACCAATAACCATTAGTTCAGCTTGGTGAGCTTTTGACCGAATTGGTATTACTTCTTTTTCCTATATCAATCCCCTCTTTCAACTTTCCTATCCAGTCTTCTTTGACTGACCTCTTGTTTTCTTTGACACTGATGATATTAGAGTATTCAAGACCTAGGGATTCACTTCTCTTCCTTTCCTATACTTACATTCTCAGTATGGGTGACGTAACCACCAAATGTGGTGCCTACTATTAAATGATTACAACAAGTTAATTATATCCAAATTTTATAGTTTAACTTAAGATAAATTAAAATGTTTCATACTTCTCCTCATAATTGATCTTCTAGTAGATCGCGATTTCGGGTTCATGACAAACCCATCTTCAGTACTATTTTTCCGACTGATGTTATGTCGATCGGAAGAATCACTTCTTCTTCCCTCTGTTGGTGGACCAATGAACCTCTGGATCAGGTCAGAATTTGTGGGAATTTCGAAGTTCATATGTTTTTCTTTGTTTTTCTGAATGTGGATTTTTTCCCAAACCATGAGTTCCTTACGTTTATCTATTTGTTTATTAGACTAGCTTTTGATTCAATTATATGTTTTTTGGACCAAGCATGAGCAGCTACTGCTGACTTTCCCACTTCTCCATTTTTGACATTTCTAAGATGTTCTTTCACCCTTGTTTTCAAATTTCTTTTTGTTTTTCCTATATAAATCTTGTCTCAATTAATTAATGAAAGCACACTTATAAAACAAACAGAAAAAATAAAATTCAAGAAATTCACTTACCATCCATTGAAACACCACAGATTTCAAAATATTTTCAAAACGTTTAATATAAGATTGGCACTGAAGAATGAATACAGCCTTAAAAGGATAATTAAAACCAATAAAAATGAAAAAAAAAATGAAGAAGAAAACAAATCAGGAATTTATCAGATCAAATGCAGGGATTGTGAGAAAATGTATATAGAAAAAACAAAAAGAAATATGAAAACTAAGGTGAAAGGACATCTTAGAAATGTCAAAAATGGAGAAGTGGAAAAGTCAGCAGTAGCTGCTCATGCTTGGTCCAAAAAACATCTTTGAATCAAAAGCTAGTCTAATTAAACAAATAGAAAAACGTAAGGAACTCATGGTTTGGGAAAAAATCCACATTCAGAAAAACAAAGAAAAACATATGAACTTCGAAATTCCCACAAATTCTGACCTTATCCAGAGGTTCATTGGTTCACCAATAGAGAGAAGAAGTGGTTCTTCCAATCAACATAACATCAGTCGGAAAAATAGTACTGAAGATGGTTTCGCCATGAACCTGAAATCTTGATCTACTAGAAGATCAATTATGAGGAGAGGTATGAAACATTTTAATTTATCAAGTTTATTATACTCCAATTGCTAAACATTGGAGTGCAAGAGAGTGAATGATTTCATTGTCAAGTGCTTGACATTAGATACCAACCATATATATATATATATATATATGCAACTGAATAATATTCTCTGGATCTTCATCACAATTAAGCTTTCTGCAGACATTTTATTTGATCACTATTCATGATAAAGACCTCATAACAGATGGTACATCTTGCTTTTTAGCAATCTTCATTCATCAAATAGAAACGTGAATTATATTTTGCTTTCTATTGTCACAGGAGAAGATGATGTAACTTTTTGTGTAATCAGCCCTAAAGCTGTGGTTGTCTGCTACTGAATATTTTATTTTATGTTGGAAATGAAAGAATAGCTGCAACATCATGTCATCTCTCTAGTATGTGCAACACTTGAAATATGAGGTCACTTCTTTCTTTGCAGTGAGTATAACTATTGATTGAACTATTGAACTAAAAAAAAAATTATAAAAAATAATGGAAATACTTTACAACATTAAGTTATGTAGATAGGAAATAACACTATGAGGTTTTTTAATATTGTTTATTTTTTAATAACTTTATTGCTAATTTACAATCTGTCTTGAAAAGACAATAAGTAAATTTGTTAAGAGACATAACTTGTTAGGAGAATACTGCCCATTGACAGCACTCCATTATACAACATTTTATGTGAAAATAAAAGGAAGTTCTAATATTTTATTTCTTTTTACTCTTCTTATTTCTTCACTGTTGTCTAGAAGAATGATTGCAAGATGATTAGGATGAACTTCTAGTCGCCTTAGATATCGAGTGCTGTACTTTTCTATTTCTTCTTTTGTGACAAGAAAAATGTTTCTAAGTTCCAATCATACACCATGCGCATGTGCCAACAAACACGAAGAGGTTTACATTAGGGAATCATGGGATACAGATAACATATACATGATATTTGAATGAACGTAAAAGCTAATCTAATGAAATATAAGTACTCTAACCAGTGAAAGACCAACTTAAAAGCTAACCTAACACAATTTAAGTACTCTAATCTGTCAAACAAATCACGCTGATTTTATTTAGTGTAAGTTAATTAGTACAGACTCTATATTGGCTGTACTGAAACACGAAATATTTGTTAAAATCAATATGGATGTCACGTCTTCATGAAAAAATATATTCAAATACATGTAAAAATCATTTTAAATGGTGGGAAATAATATGAAAAATGGAACCCTAAGAACATAATTAGACAGGAATTTATGAAGGAATTTAAAAAGTCGCATCACCAAGTTGTAAAGTTTAGCCAAAATAACTAATGATATATAAATAAACAAACTGTTTCAAAATTACAAGCTGCATATGTTATGGACATAATTGAATAATAACAGTAAGACATAATTTAAAAAAACCTACTTTAGTTCCAGTTCCATGAGCTTCCACATAAACGATATCAGCTGGGTTTATTCCTGCTTCTGCATAAACTTCCTTTATGAGTTTCTTCTGCATTTCACCAGATGGGAATGTGATACCTTGTACTTTATTACCATCAGTATTTGTTTTGGCATTTACAACTGTTGCATATACACGTTTTGCTGTTGAAGCTTTCTGGAGGAATATCACTACTGCTGCTTCACTTCTTACATAGCCATTTCCTAAATAAAAAGAAATATTTTCAACAATACAAAAATTGCTGCTTTCCTACATAATAATAACATTCAAATTCAATTGAAAAAAATATACTTTTTAGCCATATATTCTGTCACAAAGACAAAATGTAGCTAACCTATGCAAACTGTAATGCAACTACCCAAATGTACTAAAGTATGTGTCATAATTTAACACATCTACATCTACACACTTCTCGAAAATAAGGAAACCAGTCAGTCCACATTGGTGGAAATTTCCATATACTTCATGCCACCATCTTTCCTCTGGCATTAAAAAATGCCAAAACATCTTACTATAATAGAATGACTAACTTTCCTGTGGCCGTATAATTTGCAACCTGAAGTCCATTCTAGCATGCAGTTGCCCACATTTTACTGACAATACTTATTAATTTTAATAGATTTTATGCTAATAATTTTTCTCCATCCATAATGATCACAAATTTATGTTAATAATTGTAGGTAGTAAATCAATTTTGATTTAACTACTTTATTAAACTTTTTTGTTTATAATTGGGACATTATTATTAACATTAATTTGTACTTTTGTACTACTTCATTATAGTATTTAGGCAAAGCTCTATGTACTTATTTTAGGAATTCACACTATGAGGTATATTCATTTAGGTAGAATTTTTTACCACTCTATGTTGTTCTATATGAACAATATGATTTGAGTGATAAAAAATTCTACCTAATAAAGCTCTATGGATTGTTTTTCATGCCCCAGATTATTAACAAAATGCTGCCCTCTTCCAACCACAGTTATTGAGGTAAGAGCACGTGATATATGAAATGCATTAAAATAAATAACAACAATATTCAAAATTAATTATCAGATTTTCAATTAAAAGTTCTATATTAGCGCATAATGGTTATATCATTTTATCCAAACACATTATTTTAATTCTTTAATAAATAAGACAGTAGACCCTAATATCTAAGAAATTAATTAATTAATTATATAGTTACATACTTATATATATTATGTCGTAATGTCGGTTGAAAACGGAAGGTATGTGACCTTTTGAAAACTGCAGTTCCCATGTTTAAGAAAACAAACTATGAGGGAAGTTGTAAAAAATGACTCACTCTTCATGATTAAGAACTTCATAATGTTATTTCCCACATTTAACTTTGAATTAGCATGAATACTGAATTTATGTTGCCATTGTTACTATATGAAAATTTTAAAAATTGCACTCTCAAAATTCTCAGGTCATGGACAATGTGTAAATGCAGTCCTGTATTCAGATAAACTTGAAGGGATTATAATAATTACAAAATAGAAAAGAATCTTATTATAAGTACCAAGATGGCTCTTACCAGATGAATCAAATGCTTTGCACATGCCCTCTGGACTAAGCATGTTGAGACGATGGAACTGAAGAGAGCATGTGGGTTTTAGTAAGATATTAACACCACCCACAACAGCAGAATCACACTGTCCTGTTCTGATGGCACTTATTGCCTGCTGCATAGCAAACATACTCGATGAACATGCTGTGTCAATTGCATAACTTGGACCTGAAAAACACAAGTTGTCCATTATGACTTCAGAATTCAAACTTATTAGTTTCTTGTGAAACAACTCCAATATTTTATTAAAAATTATAATTAACAATGAAATGATTTCTGGTAATTAAATTCCAACTCAGTATTTGCCTTGATGGCAGAAAAAAAATCATATTGGCTGATATCAGCATCTCCTAAATACTAGTCTAAAATGCTATTGTCTGAGTCGGCTTGCTTGGTTGTGTATGTTATATTAATATGGAACCAATGGTAAAACAATACATTTAATCTGTTTTTAGTGACTTGAAATGGAGATTAAATAAAACTGTTGGCACCCACTTTAGAACTCTCACCAAATAGCACTTAGATAATATTACCTTAAACCAACACTTCACAAACTGTGGTCCAGAACTCTAGGGGGTCTGCAAAGAATTCCAATTTAAAATTGCCTCTTTTAGAAGTAAATATAAATATTCTCTCTAATATTATGTCAGGAAACTTTTTAAATAAATATTTTCCTTAATACCAAGATGTCTTATCTTAATTTTGAGTTTTTTTTTGACTCACCTCATATTTCTTGACTACCATGCAGACCCAGGTTTCATCACTGCATTTGTGATCATGGTGTTGCATCGAGAATGTCACAGATGCAGTGACGAACCTGAGTCTGCGTGGAAGTCAAGAAATATGAGGTGAGTCAAGAAACAACTCGGGGCACACCGTAGCGTAGTGGTTAAGGCAGTGAGCTACAAGCCGGAGGGTCGAGGGTTCAAGTCCCGTTGGGGTCAGGATTTTTAAACTGACCCAAACCCTCTGGTGGCACTATGGCCCTGGGGTCGACTCAGCCTCGAACGGAAATGAGTACCAGACGCTTGTTCTGGGGTAAAGGCGGCCGTCACGCAGGGCTGACAACCCGGCTGACATAAAGTGTCGATTGTCTAGAAAAAGTGGGAGCCTTAACCTCCTACTACCCCAAGGGCCTCCTGAGGCCTGTTGTGGGATCACTTTACCTTTACCAAGAAACAACTCAAAATTAATTAAAATAAACCTCATAGTGTTATTTCCTACCAACATAACTTAACTAAGATTTCTATTTATTCAAACAATTCGTTTTATCTATGCAGACAATGGAAAATGTATTTATTTTTTTATTAAGGATATTCTCTACAATACAGTAGTTATCCTTCAGTCCAAATGTATTTTGCTTCACCATAGATTTCTATCCTCAGTATCTTCTTCTTTGAGGTCTTTGATGATCATGATATTTCTATATTTTTTTTTATTTTCATCTGATAGACCAAAATTTTGGATAATTATATAAAAGCTTCAGGATTCAACCATACTGCACACCCATAATCATTACTAATTTTGGGATCCTTTGCCTCTCCACAGACAAAATTAAATAGTCAAAATTATGGAAATATTTTATGGGATCTGTCTTAGTATTTATAATATTACCAGGGATGGTCCATGACACTTAAAAGAATGGAAACCATTACTCTACACAATACTGTAATGAAAACTAATACTAAATTGATATTAAATATATAGTGATTCTAGATACTCAACTATACAGAGTATAACTTACCATTGAAGTCAAATGTATATGAAATTCTATTTGGGAACATAGCTCTACAACAGCCAGTAAGTCCATAGCCATTTACTTTTTCTGGGTCTGCAGTCCAGTATTCATCTGATTCACTATCTGATACACCAATGAATACACCTGTCCTACTACCACGAACATCAGTTGGATTTAAACCTAAAAAAAAAAAATTAATTAACCTAAAAATTCTTCTGAAGACAGTATGTTATACAAAGTTTTAAATTTATCATAATAGAAAGTTATTTTACTGTAGTTTATTATATTGTAATAACTTTTTATTTGACTGAATATTATTAATATTTATGGGATTTGTAAGTAAAATAACCTTCTGAAATAATCTCTAGATAATAAAAGAATACATGTTATGTTTAATTTCAGAAATTTCTGAATCAGAAACTGTTCATTTATAATTAATTTTAACAGTCTATAATTATAGATGAAATATTATTATGAGTATATATATATATATATATATATATATATATATAGATGTGAAATTATTAATTTAATTACATGTATCAATATCAATGGAAACTATCAAGAATTAAACTGCAATCAATAGCCATTATGGGACATTCCAATTAAACAATCAAAAAAATAAAGCCAGATGTTTATGCTAAACAGAAGGGCACTGTTGTGTTGGAGTTACTCTAATGGACAAAAATTCTGGTAACACAACTATGAACAAAAGTGCTAACACATTTCTGAACTAAAGTGCATTCTTCAGATTTATCGAACATTCAATATTCACTAGTATTGAAACAGACAACATCTCTAAATTAATGTCTCCCAACCTCAAAATCCTACTTCATAACCCCTATCTGTACCAATGTGAGACAAGTATGAGACATTTTATCTACATAAATACAGAAAATGTATATTAACACTCACCAGCATCTATGAGTGCTTCATGTGTCAGTTCTAACAGTATACGCAATTGTGGATCCATAACATGAGCTTGCTTTGCATGAACTCCAAAGAAAGTTGCATCAAAATGTGCCAGATCTTTTAATTTCCCAGTTCTTGTAGGCAGACCATATAAACCTGTAAAAAATGACATATTTTTCTATTAATTGCCTAGTAGATACATTCTTTATTTATAGTCTCTTATATTGAAGAAAACAAGCTAAAAGTATTTTAATTGGGTCCTAAGATGAATATTCAGTTTCATGAGAGAAGAGGATGCAAAAAGCTTTATTTTGAGAACACCGTAATGTACTGTATATTATTTATGCCAATATTATCAGGGTTGTTAAAATTTACGAGATTGAGATGGCCAGATCATATAGTTCAAATGAAATAGAAATTCTTTATTAGAGAATCCTTGGGGGAAAGACCTATAGAAAGGACTAGGTATAGTTAGTTACTTACTTACTCACTGGCACTATCAAACCCATAGGTTCATGACCCAGCAGACATAAGCTCTCCATACATCCCTATCCTGAATTAATGCTATCCAATCATTCCCTGTATAATCCACTTCCCTCAAATCATAGTTAATGTTATTCTCCCATCTCATTCTCGGTCTACCAACTGGGCGTTTCCCTCTGGCTTTCCTACAAGAACCTTCCAAGCAAGTCTTTCATTCCCCATACGTGTAACATGTTCTGCCCATCACAGTCTATGACACTTAACTGTTCTTATTAAAACTGGCTTCCTATAAAGATGGTGTAGTTCATTTTTATGTGGTCTTCTCCATTCACCTGTCTGTTCATCTCTCTTTGGTCCAAAAAATTTCCTAAGTACTTTATTCTCAAATACTTGTAATACCCTTTCCTCCCTTAAAGTAAGAGTCCATGTTTCGCACCCATATAATATAACTGGTAGAATAATAGTTTTATATATTTTCAGTTTAATGTTTTTTGAAAGGAGTTGGGAGTCTCTACAATGCATAATAGCACACATTTCCAGAATTGAGCCTATGTTTAATTTCTTTATGCATCTCATTCCTGTTTGTGATTATTGTTCCTAGGTATTTGAATTCAGCCACTTCCTCAAAATTTCTCTTATTTGTCATTAGCTGTCCATTTCCATTATATAATGTATTTCTACGTGTGACCATATATTTAGTTTTATTGATATTTACTTCCAGTCCTAATTTCTTAGTGTTACTCAATAGTGTGTGCTTATTGTCCTTTAGTATCTCCTCGCTATCGGCCAATAGTACTACATCATCAGCATAAACTAACAGCTTATTAATACCATTGAGGACTAGGTATATTTGGGAGGATAACTTTCAGATCAATCTTAGAGAATTGGATATTAGAAATATGAATTGGATTCAGTTAGCTGAGAATAGGGATAATCAGTCATATACTGTAGTTAGTTGAAAAATCCAAGAAATGGTAATATTATATAGCCTCACATATAAATAAATGATGTAACAAATTCTCTTATAATACAATCATGAATCAGAAATTTCAGATACACGGAGTCAAAGTTTAGCTGAGGATGAAAATAACGGTCTTCAAAACAAGTCAGATGAAAAAATTATATTCTGTGAGGAGGGGTGTGAAATCTCCAATTCATATTTTTATTCTATTGATATTTGTCTTGTAGTGTCACTTCCTATGAATACTTTTGACAAATTCACTTTTTTACTAAAATGTATGACAAAAATTAATTTTAGTTCTTTATAATTAAAAAATAGGAAGACTTAAATTTACATATTAAATGTAAATTGATAGAAGGCATGTAAAACATGTTACATTACTTCAGTAAAAATAATCATAGATATTTTAGATGTACAATTTATTAAACAATGGACTATTCAAACTTTGAGATGTTCATAAAGAAAACACTAACCTGATGGCCATCTTCGTTCATCATCCGTTACAAGGTCAATGCCTTCAAATAATTGCTGTTTAAATTCTTCAATGTTACTACTTTCTGGAAGACGACCAGAGAAGCCAGAAATAACCACATCATCGTCTCTAGTTCCCCAACCACGTGGTCCTCCTCCTACTTCCATAGGTTCTACAGGTCCATGGTCAGATACTGGTGCATGTACATCTACTTCTGGAAATCGTGCTGGCATTGTTATTTATATATTTGTACTAGACAACTAGATCCTGGGTGTAGTTACCAATCTGTAAGAAAGGAAGATATTTCATTACCATTTATAAACATTTTAACACTTAAAGTTATACCATGTCAAGAATTTCAAATTTTCAACTTTATCCCTAACAACGATTGACTAAAACTCGACAAGTCCGCAAACTATTATACCAGTTTTCATTTTTTTGATTTTCGGATGATTCTGGCCAGGATTTTAGAAACAAAATATGAAATTATTGTATTGTCACGGGTCCTCTACACGTATACAAAGTTTCAAGTCGATCCAGTATTTCTAAGTGGGTAAAAATCACGTTGAAAGATTCCGTTACATTGATAAAAAAACACTTTTTTTGATTTTCTGATGATTATGGCCAGGATTTTAGAAAATAAATTTGAAATTATTGTATTGTCACGGGCCCTCTACAAGTATACAAAGTTTCAAGCCAATCCAAAGTTTCTAAGTGGGTGAAAATCGCATTGAAAGATTCCGTTACATTGATACAAAAACACTTTTTTTGATTTTCTGATGATTATGGCCAGGATTTTAGAAAATAAATATGAAATGATTGTATTGTCATGGGTCCTCTACAAGTATACAAAGTTTCAAGTCGATCCAATGATTTTAAGTGGGTGAAAATCGCGTTGAAAGATTCTGTTACATAGATAGATAGATAGATAGATTGATACAGGTCAAGCTAATATAAAGCGTGTAAAAATGAACAATTCTTAAAAATGAACACATCTTATACATTTAAGAAAAATAATGGTTTTACAAGGTATTTATAAAATATAATAAATTTAAATCACAATGAAATAATTATCAAAACTTAAAATAATGTTGAAGCTTATATTTAACTTTTATAGGAATTAATCACTATGAGGTTTAATTTATGGTGAAATTAAATGTTTCTTACCTCTCCTCATATAAATTTTCTAAGTTGATCGTGATTTCGAGACTATAACTGTCTCATCCTCAGAACTTTGTTGGCGACTGGTGTTATGTCGATCGGAAGAAGCTCTTCTTCTTCACTCTGTTGGTGGACCGATAAACCTCTGGATCAGGTCAAAATTTGCGGGAATTTTGAACTTAATAAGTTTTCCTTTGTTTTTCTGAACGTGGATCTTTTCCCAAACCGTGAGTTCCTTTTGTTTGTCTATTTGTTTAATTAGACTGGCTTTTGATTCAATTAAATGTTTTTCGGACCAAGCATGAACAGCTACTGCTGACTTTTCCACTTCTCCATTTTTGAATGTTCTTTCACCCTTGTTTTCAAATTTCTTTTTGTTTTTCCAGTATAAATTATGTCACAATCCCTGCATTTGATCTGATAAATTCCTTATTTGTTTTCATTTTCAATTTTTTCATTTTTATTGGTTTTAATTATCCTATTAAGGCTGTATTAATTCTTTGGTGCTAATCTTATATTAAACTTTTTGAATTTTTTTGAAATTAATAGTGTTTCAATGGATGGTAAGTGAATTTCTTGAATTTTATTTTTTCTGTTTCTTTTAAAGTGTGCTTTCATATATTAATTTACACAAGAAAATAAATAAATTTAAAAGACAAAAATTAATAAATGAAAGCACACTTATAAAAGAAACAGAAAAAATAAAATTCAAGAAATTCACTTACCATCCATTGAAACACTATAAATTTCAAAAAATTTTCAAAAAGTTTAATATAAGATTAGCACCAAAGAATTAATACAGCCTTAATAGGATAATTAAAACCAATAAAAATGAAAAAATTGAAAATGAAAATAAATCAGGAATTTATCAGATCAAATGCAGGGATTGTGACAAAATTTATATTGGAAAAGCGAAAAGAAATTTGAAAACAAGGGTGAAAGAACATCTTAGAAACATCAAAAATGGAGAAGTGGAAAAGTCAGCAGTAGCTGCTCATGCTTGGTCCGAAAAACATTTAATTGAATCAAAAGCCAGTCTAATTAAACAAATAGACAAACAAAAGGAACTCACGGTTTGGGAAAAGATCCAGATTCAGAAAAACAAAGGAAAACTTATGAACTTCGAAATTCTCGCAAAATTTGACCTGATCCAAAGGTTCATCGGTCCACCAACAGAGGGAAGAAGAAGAGTTTCTTCTGATCGACATAACACCAGTCGCCAACAAAGTTCTGAGGATGAGGCAGTTATAGTCTCGAAATCGCGATCAACTTAGAAAATTTATATGAGGAGAGGTAAGAAACATTTAATTTCACCATAATGTTGAAGCTTATTTAAGTTGTGACAGTTGTCATATTGTCATTAGCTATGTGATATGTAAAGAGATTCTCTTTGATGTATTGCAGATTTTAGTTTGAAACCAAAATTTCAACCTAATTGACTGAGGTACCTAGGCTCAATTAAGATTTCTTGTTATTCCATTTATTAACAATTCCTTTCAAATATTATGAAATACTGCACTGGTAACAAAAAAGTAACTGTAATTTTCTTTTAAATGAAAACATTAATTTTGTAAATGCTTGTGTCAATTTCTGTCCTTAAGTTAAATACAAATATATTTGAAGAGAAAAATAGATGCCTAGGCTGGGATTTGAACCCAAGACCTTTAGCTTTATATGCTAATGCTCTACTGCCTGAGCTATCCTAAGGCCTCCAATCTAAATGCAAATTTTTCTCTTATACATTGCAATCATTGCAATTCCCAACAGCACCAAATGCTACGAACAGTTGCTCGATACATGCAAATTATGGCTTCTTATTTAAGAAGACTTTTTAATGGGAATTTTAACATTACTTTATAAAAGCCAGTTGAGTTTCTTTTGATGTTAAATACAGTTAATTGAAAACATGTACAGATTTTTATTACACGGGCATGACAGTTCTTCAACAATAATATTCACCTGCAACTAAATAGCATTATTTCAATACTATTTACCAAGGAGAAACAGTATTATTATTGACTATTTAACTCATGCCACAAATGCTAGTCAATGACCAATCACATTTCAATGAATGTTGTTTTACAACCAATGACAGTCGTGTTTCACCTCACTCTTTATTGATTTCTCTTTATCAGCTACTGCTTTTGTGATAAAGAAAGCTCCTCCTTTTAATGTTCTGAACAGGTCAAAGCATTATTTTTCTCCAACAAATACATTGAATGTAGCAAATAATGAAAAGATTCCTTGATTTTACTGAGTTGTTTACTAAAAAAATAAATGAATAACCCGTAATGTTGATTATGATATATAGTTTGATGTGTTTCATTATTTCTCCACTTGGGTGCACTCTTACAATATTGCGATCTTATTTGGCAATAAATAATATGATCAAGCAGCAGTGAATGAACATAACCTCACATTTCTGATTTGTTTTCAAACATCGCCGTTTACATTAAATATATAAATATTTTAAAATAACTATAATTAAACAAAGATTTGTGAGTAAACTGCTTAATTTTATTCGTTAAATAGTCCTAACAAATGCCACTCTTGATTTCCAAATTCTTTAGATAAATTTGGAAATCACTCGTGGTATTACTTATGAAAATTTAACCATAGATCTATCTCAATTTTTAAATACATATTAAGTTAATTTGTCTTTCATAGATTTCAGATGTGAGTCAAATTTGCTCATGGAATTTTTATCCTAAAGATCAAGTTCTGTGACTTCAACATTGATCCATATAATCATATTTAACAGATATGCATGCATACATGTATATTCAGAGTTATTATACAAAGCATTTCCATTTCATTTTTTTTTTCAAAAATTAAAAACATACCTATATTGAAAAACATAAATCTTCTTACATACACAAATTCTTATTTGAATTTGTTTATGTATAAGTGTATGAATAAATTAAATATTTTAGCATAATATTAGGCATCGACACTTAGCTAAACTACCTTATTATGTGCTTCTTAAACAGAAATTCTAAAAGGTCCCATACTTCTTTAACAACAAGACATTTCTTGAGTTCACATTCTATTATCTGTTAAACAACTTTAAACCTATATCAATAAAAAAAACTAAAAATCCACAGCAATAATTATAAAAGCATGGTTGGGGTTGAGATATTTTTGGAATTAATAGCCATGAATTTTTCAGGTTTCTAATAGATGTTATAAAAAAAAAATTGTGAAAACACGATCATGGTTTCTGCAATCGTGCTTAAGAGCTCTTTAATTAAGTTTAGCCCATCTCAAAGTTCTACAATTATCAAGATTTCAAAAACTCATAATTTTCTCCAAGAATCCTTATGGATCCTGTCAAAATATTCCAGGCCAAAAAATTGAATTGAACAATACATGACCAGAATGTTTGGCTAACCATTTCTGAACATCACACGTAACTGGGAGTTTGAGTGTCCCATGCCATAGCGATGTGGTTTAAGGCATCATGCCTTGGTGCAGAGCTACAGGACTTGCACAGGTTCGAGTCCCCAAGGGGGAAGAAATTTTCTCATAGGTTTTTGGCCAGAATGGGACCAAAGCCCATCCAGCATCATGATGAATATGGTTAGCTACAATAGTAACCGTACATGTTGAGAAAACCAACTATAATGACTGAGGGACTTAACATGTTGACTACATGTATCCTTTACTGGTTGGATGATCACCCAACATGTGAATGTGAGGCCAGCAGCCGGCTAAGCCAAGGGTCTTCTAAGCGTGTCACACCATGGATTTTAATTTTGTTTTTAGAGTTTGAGTAGGTTAGTTCTTTAAGTCATAGACAAGGATACAGTACATGGATTATTTTATATGATAATCTCACATTCTTCAACAAGTTTAGAGTCGCGTTTGGCATATCCAAATCAATTCAATTATGTACTAAAAAGACAAGATTAAATACTCACTCAAAGGAAAATAACACTAAGTATGAAAGAAAAACAATAAAGAAAATAAGTAGGTTATGTAATATATGTATATATGTTAACAAACAAATCCACAACTACTTATTATTCACTACTTTATTCAGTAATCAGAACGATAATTATATTTATTTATGCTGGTGATTAATAACAATTAAATTCCCATAAGATTAATATTAACCTGTATTAATAAAATAATCTAATAACAATACAATGGCACAGTAATGAATAATAATTAAGTTTGAAGATGTAATCCATTTGAAGCCTATCAAATAAAATATTTAATTTTATAATTAGACACAAATTTTCTAAAGTAACCCAATAGGATGAGTGATTCCAGAACAGGAGGTAGTTTGACTTTATATTAACAAAGGAAACAAATGTTTTATTTTGGAAGTAATATTTTGGGGTTCTTTTAATTATATTATTTTGAGTCTGTTTATCTTACCTCAATATTAATATTAATATTGAGGAAAGATAAACATATTCAAAATAATATAAAGGAAACGAAATTCATCAGTGAGATCGTAACAGGCCTATAGGCGAAAGACTTGGTTGGATGAAGAAGATTAACAAAGAAATAATCTTATCCTTTATGTCTATGAGCCTGTTTATCTTACATCATCATCATAGTACATTCACGAATTTAGGCCATTTGTTGACCTGTTTCGGCCTCAAGAGAAACACCATCCAAAAGTCTTTTGAGTGGACGTCCTGGTCTTCTTCTTCCTGCAGGTTGATATCTTAACATTTGTTTGGGTATTCTGTGATCTTCCATTCGATGAACATGTTGTATCCATCTTGACTTATAATCAGAAATTTTGTTTTCTAAAGATTCCATGTGTAATTCTTCTAAGATGTCTTCATTTTTTTTGTGATCTAGTAGTGTGTATCCTGCAGTCCTCCGAAGATATCTCATTTCAGCAGATTTAAGTCTCTGTATATCCTTCTGTTTCAACGTCCATACTTCGCTACCATACAAAAGAGTTGGAAGAGCCAGTGTTTTATATACTTTCAGTCATGAATGCTTTTGGACTAACTGTGGCTTGAAGATAGAATTTATTAACCCTAAAATTCTTAAAAATTTGGATATTTTTGCATTTACATCCTTTTCTTCTTCATATGAGATATTGCATCCTAGATATGTAAAATTATTCACCTGCTCCAAAATTTTATTATCCAGTACAATTTTATTTCTGACAGGATCTACACCTTGAAATGCCATAATTTTTGTTTTTTCTGTAGATATCTTTAATCCATATTCTTCTGTAATGTTGTTAAGTTCGTACAGACCTTTCTGTAGATTATCTTCGGAATTTGCTATTATTATTTGGTCATCTGCAAACAATATGGTGTTTAATTTTCTGTTTTCTGATATTCTTATTCCAAATTTATATTCTTTGTTCCAGCAACATATTACTTCATTGATATAAATGTTTATCTTACCTCAATATTAATATTGAGGAAATATAAACATACTCAAAAATAATATAAAGGAAACAAAATTCATCAGTGAGATTGTAACAGGCCTAGAGGCGAAAGACTTGGTTGGATTAGATTAACAAAGAAATAATCTTATCCTTTATGTCTAGCATAGGTTATTATTTAGGTCACATTTTAGTTAGATAGTTGCACCCCTCCCATTCTGTAGTTTAGACTAATATGATTTTTTTATTATCCAAATGAAAAAGTGAAATTATTATTTTAACATAATTTAACACACACACACACACACAAACACACACACACACACACACACACACACACATATATATATATATATATATATACACTCCAACTTATTTATTTTAAAAATGAAAAAAAAATATTTAAGTAAATTTATTTTAAAAATTAAAAAACAATATACTTATTTATTTACAAGATTAATTTAGGTCAGATTTTGCTAAATATTCTAACATTTTAAAGTAAGCATATTTAAAATCAAATTTCATTTCATACACATAGTTAACTGCAATACACGCATGAGATTGTCTAATGTGATGATACCATAGCGCGGGTAAATACAGTAAATCACCCGTTTAACTCTTAGTCGAATTTGTGTTGCATTTCTATACTGTGGATAAGTTTCAAAGTCAGGATTTGCTGGATTTATACTTATCCATGAAATTGTATGTTCATCCTCTTCCTCCAACGCGACATTGGATGCGACAGGACTTACACTTGAACCTTGTGCTTCATTGATAGAATTATCTAAACCTAAGGGTCCATTGTGTAAATCAGATAACTCATCAGCTCTAATATCGCAGCAGCCACTAGGAGCAAAATTTGTATCAGATGGCTTAACTTCAATACTTTTAAGATACGAATCGACTAATATCCTAGTTTTATTTTTAAAATCATCTTCGACATCTAGGTTGTTTAGATAATGAAGAAATCCATCAACTGATTTATCCATCATACTTATAGATCTATCACTATTACTTTGGGAACTGTAACTCTTATATTTATTCCATGTTTGAGTAGTATTATATAGGTGTTCTTCTTCAAAATTTCTGCAAGCCCACAACTTGTGTGGTAATATATCAAATGTTCCTGGTGTTGTTTCCTTGTATTTACCCACTGGATATTTCTTGTAAGGAATCCATGGGATATCAGTAGGAGGATGGAGTATGAAATCTTTATGCCCTGACACAACACAAAAAATATTTTCATAAAAATCATTATGCATCGGTGTAGCAGCAAGTTCATCACTGATACACAAACAGATTTTCTGTGGTTTTGCATTGAATGCTTCACTTGCCCAAGAGATATCAGGTGCTATATCTGGTAAAAGCTCTTCAAACTTTTCTGCAATGATCGACCTTTGGGGTTGTAAATAAAATACTCCAGGGCGTTTTAATCTCTTTTGCAAAACATCCACGAATGTATCCATTCGCATAATTCTCTCCTCTGGAAGCACAAAGTATTCCTTCGATTTTAATACTTTATCACTCACATAGTGTCGAGTGGCTATGGTATCTCCATAGCCATAAGGTGTCACTGCAACTGTAACTTCTTTATTTCCCAGCGCTTCTTTAAAGTATTGCATTTTCCAATATTCTACTGCTGGCCAATCCTTAATTGCATCTTTCACCAACACTGGATAACCTGGTCCCACAAAATCACGTAGAAATTCTAATGATGAAATTCTTTCAACCACAGTTACCTCATTATGTAAATACAAAGATTTCAGTTCTGAACCAAATTGATAAAAAGTTGAAGTGAATGCCATTTATCTATCACTTATAATCAATATCCATTTTTAAACAATTATACGGTAATTTGATACACAGTATATAACCAAGAAAACTATATAACAAATGATTATTATTCCAAAAATGTTAATAATTCCATAAATGAAAAGGATTTTATGAAATAATTCTCAAAATAAAGTATATATCATTCTAATTATTGAATGAGTCAAAGAGATATAGTATATATTTTTGATCCCAAGCCAAACTCTGAATTTACTATATTAATTTATGTGAAAAATGCAAAAAATTAAATGTTTAATTTATGGGTTAAATTATATGTTAAAAATTCTTCATTAAACCAACAGAATTCAATATACTAGAATAATTATCAGTAATGAACATGAATTATGTAATATGCTAATCTCTACATATTTGCCACTTTCAAAATCTAACCTTCAAAGCACAAATAAAAATTGTTTAAAATTACAACACTGCTGTTTCACACAACAATGAAAAAATAAAAATGTAACTGGTAAACAAAAATAGTTTCACTAGATGCTAAAAATATTGTTTTTTTTTATGGAGAATAAAATTTCAACAGAAGTTATATAATTTATGTTGGTTGAATTCATACTAAACCATTTTCCAAACATTTGTGTATGTGTGCATATATGATAAAATTTAATAAACTTAATAAATCGACCTGGTTATAGAGAGGTTGCAAACAAGCAATTTGAGATAAAGAACCAGAGTCTGAGGTGTAAAATATTTTAAGTTGTTTACATCTGATATGTGTAATAAAATTGGTAATTTTTTATAAAGATTGTGTCATTTGAAAAATTATAAAATAAACTTCAAGATGTCACCCCTTTAGGTCTATGCCAAAATGTGATCAAACCAAGACAAATGTGAGGTTAGAATGGACATTTTTGTTAGTTTTTAATTAACATTCTAGGCCATATACCTATAGCATGAATTTATTTAATTTGTTTGTATTTTATTTATATTTAATGATATTATGAAATAGTGAGTATGATGAAATGAGTCCTGGTATTGAAATCCAACCCAGCATTTGCCTTGACTTTTTAAAGGGTTTAAGATTCATTGGTATTTCCAGTCTCAGTTGGTACAGTCTTTGATACAATTACCTCAAAATTAAGTAGCACTATGAATAGTATCAGATGGCTTAGAATTGTCATTAGAAATTTTATGGAATCTAAACTTATAGAATTGATCTACTATTTTTGGAAATTGAGCATTTACAAAATCTGTAAATTGGTAGTTATTTTCCAGCAATTTTACAAATTATGTAAAAATAAAACTTTGATAAGTACCCCTTAATAGTTGGACTTAACTCAATCCCTAATAATAATCTCTGATGTCATCCCATACCTTTTACACCCACAATTGATTTTAATACTGGATTAATAACAATTATTGTATTGAATGTAAATAATCCGAGAACTATGTCATTGGTAGCATTTTGCTGCCAAAAGGGTTACCCATGCCGGAAAGGTTAAAGGTGATAAGCCAGACGAAAAAAGTATCTTGGTCAAAAGAGTGACGACCTTTCTCCGTAAAAATACAACCATCCAGAAACGCGGCAATGGGTCCCACTGGGATAAATTTTCCGGAGGTAAAATAGATCTCCTGGCGGGGACTACTTCAGCGAATCCATGGCAAACATTAGCTCAGGACAGGGATGTATGGAGAGCTTATGTTTGCGCGGGCATAAACCTCGGATTCGATAGTACCAGTGAGTAAGTTATCGAATATAAACAATTTAATAAATGATAACTGCTTGATATTTTACATACCAACAACTGAAAAAGCATTAAGTTATATTCTACTTTCTGTGTTAGAGAATCGTATAATAATAATTCAGTTTAAACAAATCTACAACACAATACATATTAAAATGTGAGTATTTATATTAAAAGCATTCGGAAGCTGGATTTCACATATTATATGTGGTAATTAGATTCATAAAAACAAGCGATGTATGAGATTTCAAAATAGCTATTTAGTAATCTTATCTTAGTGGGCGATTTTCGCCAGAGTTAATACAATTGACCTTCCAACTAGTTCAGATATGACGTAATACAAAGATATTTAACAAAATCATAATTTGGTATTGTGATTAATCCTTTCAACCATAATTTAGAATAAAAACCTGATAATGTGGTAAATGTGAGCATATTTTATCTAACGACGCTCGTTAACAGCTATCAAGAAATCATTACTGTCGCAATTCAAAGCTGGCATGAAAAAGCCAACAAATATGCCCAGGGGCCTCTGATTTCAAACTTAAGATTCTTTTACATTCCGTAAATGTGTAACACAGAGCCGCGGTTTTACTTATTTTCCGAAGAAAACTGTCCATACTAAGGATTTTTCGCCCTTCAAACGCATCGACCCCGACTGAATTTGAACCCTCGAGCCTCGGAACCAGAGGCGAATAGGGCTTTGCTCTATGGTAACCAGGACCAACTGATCATGTGGGGAAAAAAAATGTAACAAATTCATAAACTTCATAACTTGTCTAATTCGTTGATTAATGACTCTTGTATGTTGCTAATAAAACGAAAATGGTTAGCACTAGCATACAATTAATTTCGTATGGCAGTGTTTCAAAACTTATGGTCCAAAATGTAGGGATGAGAAGTAAAAACGAAAAGGGGAAGAAAAGAATAAACATGGGTCAGAAAATTAACTGCTTACAAGAGATAAACTTCATTGGTATAATCTATTTCCGGTGCTTTATGGCAAAGAGCATTGCTAGAGTAAAATGAAGTTACTATACTTTCGTAAACAAGCCAGGAGTTGATCCCAAAAATTTACAGTTGAGATACCAGATGCTTGTAAAGTGGTTGATCCTATGAAAAATACTGCTAAAGTAAAATGAAGTTCGTAAACAAGCCAGGAGTTGATCCCAAAACTTTACAGTTGAGATAACAGATGCTTGTAAAGTGGTTGAACCTATGAAAAATTAATTTGCGAGTTAATGTTTATTGGAGCTTTTGTTGTTTTTTCTCTGTTTGTAATTAAACGCTGTGTTTGTCTCGTGATTGATAAATGAAATAAAATTATTAATGATTTTGTTGAAATCGGTACTTACTGTTCAACGAGCCTTAATCGGTTAATTTTCGAATCCATGTTTTCTGAAACTAATTTGCTTCTCTTCATTTTAGCTAATTCCGAAGGAATGATCTGCTGTTTGTTCTTATGAAAAATATTTATATTTTTTAAAATGTACACGTCTTCATCAATCCTACGTATTAGTCGCCGAAAATGATAATGACAAAAAATTATACATATCTACGTGTATGTTAACGCTCTAGCGGCCGCAATTTTTTCGGACCACTCGTATTACAGCGATCAATTTTAAAAAGTAAGATAGAATTCGTTAACCAGCAAGATCTAGACTTTTAGGAATAGAAGTTCGTCTGAAACGAAAATTTAAAAATCCCTTTAGCTGTTACAATGTTCGTCTTTCATAACAAAACTCAGTATATGCTATTGAAATAAAACGAGGCAGGTATTCTCAAAAAAAATATATATATATATATATATCCATAGTAATTCTGCTCGAAGGCAGGTCCTTCACTGCAAACATAGCATTTTCATGCTATGTTTGCAGCTTTACTAGGGAATTGTAGGTGTAGTAATATATATATATATATATATATATATATATATATATATATATATATATACTAGGGAATTGTAGGTGTAGTAATATATATATATATATATATATATATACACTGGTGTCCAAAAGTTTAGGATAATTTGTAAAACGGAAAATCAAAATGCTTAAAGAGGAGCAAGGAGTAAAAATTATTTATCAAAACGTTTCTCAGTACATTTAGTTTAGTTTACATACTAAATTATAATCTCTCTTCAACAATGAAAAAATTAATAGCAATTATAAATGAAAATTGCATTGTTGCAGTTAAGCCCTGTTCCATAAATCTTCATTTTTAAAGAGAGTTATGATATAATCAGATGTAGTGTAAGAACAGATTGCAGTAAAATGGCACAAAGACAACATCTGGACCCTCTGCTTCGGGGTAGAATTATTGGGCGGCTAGAAACAGGACAGACACAAACTGAGGTCTCCATAGCACTTAATGTGCCACAAAATGTTATATCTAGGTTATGGCGACGGTTCCAAGAGACCGGAGACGTTAGGCGGAGACCAGTGGGAGGTCGTCCAAGAATTACAAATCCTCAGCAGGATCGATATCTTGCGTTAACTGCAAGAAGAAACCGAACAATGTCTGCCAGACAACTGAGTTCAGAACTTGCGGCCGCCTCAGGTATCAGAGTATCCAGACAAACTGTCTATAGAAGACTCAGAGCTGCTGGTCTGTATGCTAGACGGCCTGTAGTGTGCGTCCCACTCACCCTTGATAACAAGAGAGCACGTTTACGGTGGAGTCAGGAACATCGCGACTGGACTCTAAATCAGTGGAGCAGCGTGCTATTTACAGACGAGCCCAGATTCAGCTTGAACTGTGATTCGCATCGCGTGACTATCTGGAGGGAGCAAGGAACTCGTTACAACCCCATGAACATCCATTTGGTGGCGGTGGTTTCCTGGTATGGGGAGGTATAATGATGAATGCACGCACAGAGCTTCACATCTTCGCAGGTGGCACTGTTAATGCTCAGCGGTATAGAGAAGAGATCCTGGAACCTCATGTAAGACTTTTCAGGGGAGCTGTGGGTCCAGAATTCATATTCATGGATGACAATGCCCGACCTCACAGGTCACAACTGGTGGATGAGTTTCTTCAGGAGGAAGATATCCAGCGTATGGAGTGGCCAGCGAGGTCTCCGGATATGAATCCTATAGAGCATGCATGGGATGCCTTAGGGAGACAAATTGCATCTCGTCAGCCTCCTCCGAGGACACTTCAAGACCTTCACATTGCTCTTCATGAGGAGTGGAATTTGCTGAGCATCGAACTCCTGAACAACCTCATCACTAGCATGCCACGTCGATGTGAGTCTTGTGTAGCTGTCAGGGGTAATCACACCCCATACTAATCATTTGAACCATTGTTGTTCAACTTTTATGTTCGAATTCTGAAATGCAGTTTTCGTTTGTTGTGAAAATGACAAGTGAATGACGTATTCATGCCATTGTTTCTTTCGTGCCATGTTTCTAATTATCTGTGACATACCCTTACCAAATTTTGCATTATTCTGACAAATGCTTTATAATAAGTCGGCAAATGAACTAATTATCCTTAACTTTTGGACACCAGTGTATATATATATATAGGCCTACAGGTTTACCCGAAACCCGAAATTAAAAAATAATGAATCACCATGTTTGCCTTGTCGCAATGTAACTGTATACAATTTAATTAACAAAATGAAGATATACCAGTACGGTATTCCGTAAACCAGAAAAGTCGCCAATAAATTCGACTACTGTGAAATTTACATAGTTTGTACAGTTCTTATGTGACGGACTTTTGCTTCTCGCACCTACATTTTAGACCATAATTTGTAACTTCTTGTATATAAAGAAAATAGCGTAAAAAGCATAAAAACTGGATACTTTACCCATAAGTTTGTGTTAATTTCTCATTTGTACTACCTTATATATATAATGATAATCAGCCCATCACAGTCATATATTGCATGTGTTTTTTTTTCTGCTTTAACTCTGACTTATTTTATTGTTTTCCCTTTCTTGAACTTATTAGCTTTTATATGTGGAAGGTACGTAATTATAAAGAAACATACCTAGATCCTGATGGAGTGCTAACAGTTACTTGAGAGGAAAAAAAAATCCCATAACCAAAGCCAAAAACAGAATCTGGGGTTTCTTACTATGTAGCTAAAAGCTAATCACGAGACCAGAAAGTAAGCTAACAATGAAAGCAGTGAGTTTATAATGCAATGAAACTGCGAAAGAGGAAGACAAAACAATGACTGCAATATGATATTCAATCCGTATTTGGCTCAATAACCCAGGTCGTATCATGTCCTCCCTAAGATTCCTCTCCCGGACCTCTCTTTCCCTGACAACTATCCACCAATTTCTATTTGTATCATTCTGAACTTCATCGATCCATCTACATGAAACTCTTTCCAGATTATTTTTCCTCCTGGTTAATTTTCCATTATATTCTTTAATACTCGTTTTTCACTACAATCCATTCTTTGGATAAGGTTTGATCATCTCAATCCAGCTATTTTAAACCTTTAATAACAATCCTGAGTTGTAATTTAAAGGTCTTTTAGTAGTGACCATTCTCCCATTTCCTGAATGAATATTTTCCTGAGAATCTATCTTTCAATATAGTTTGGCAATGGTATCTTTTGTAAAGCATTAATTAGACCAATTGTTACTTACGGTTCTTAAACTTGGGTACTGACTCTTACATCTGTAATCGTTTAAATATTTTTGAAAGAAAGGTACTGAGAAGAATATTGAGAGAAGTTTGTGTAGATAACATCTGGAGAAGAAGATATAATAAAGAATTAATACAATTACTAGGAGATCTTGATATTGTCTCACACATAAAGCCTGGCCGTTTGAGATGGATTGGACATATTAATAGAATGTCAAATAATAGAAAAGTAAAACAAATCTTCTGTTCATAACCTCAAGGAATCAGATTGAGAGGAAGACCTAAGAATAGATGGTGGGATTGTGTGCGCCAGGATCTTAAAAAAATGTCAAATAAACCATTGCGAAAGGCTGTCTATGGAGAGGGATGTCTGGAGGAGGCTCATTGAGGAGGCGTGTCCTTATTGGACTGTAGTGCCATTTAATAAGAATAAGAAGAAGAATGGTATCTTCTGTTAGAACTCAGGCCACATATCCAGTCATCAGCACCGGTTTTATTAGACTTCGCATAGTTTTATTTTTGTTACAATAATAAAATTCATTGTCAGTGAATTTTGCTTCCATTTCATTCAGCAATGCACCTCCTTTCATTCGAAGAAGTACAAGACAAGTTGGCATTCAAAACCAAAATAAAATTAATGTATATTGTGATACAAAGAAAACCTGTAAATGCATTTAATTAATCAATTAGATATTTCTATAATAAAAATAAACAAGGAACTCAATTTCTTTGAAGTTTCCTTGTTATATAATTTCTCACAAAAAATCAATGTTTGCGTTAAAATAAGCAAATAGGCTATTAGAGAAAGAAAATTGTTGAAGTTTCGTGTGTCTAGTTGTAAAATATACTTAACACCACATCTCAACATAAAGAGATGAAGTATGTCATATATTACCAAGGTCTTTCATAATTATTATAGGCTATAGCTCAAATTTTATATTTTTGTTTTTTTGAAAAATCATTAACATATTTTAATGTCATTCTGTTATTGCACCATGTAAAAATATCTTGAAGGATTTTGTGCTGCCAATATTCCGCATTTCCTAATTCTTACTAATAAAACGTAATACCAACATTTCTACTACGTTTATTCCATAATTTAAGGTCTGCTTAACGTAGTTAACGCTATATTTCCTGCCAGTGTCAGCATTCTTAAGAAGGAAGTAATGTTGATTCTGTAATTTTCTTATGCTACTATCCTCTAGGAACTATTTTAATTTAAAGTGAGGGCAAGACGAAAAGGGAAACTCATAAGGAAGCATGATCTTAGAATAGCCGAACCTCCTTTTGGATTTTTTTTTAAATTCTGGACTGAACAATGTTTCTTTAAGAGAAAACGCGATCGTAGTTTTGGAATGTACTTTACGCATACGCTTTATTCATTAATTCACACTCTCCCATAGTATTCTCAGACTATGTATACTCGTCAAAACATAGAAACCTCGTCCTACTTACACTGCATCAAACCATACGTTTAATAATTATTTAATATTATCGCACAATACTTGTACAGCATGCAAACATACTATTTCCCCGCAGTCTAGCTATTAGTTATTACTTATTACTGTTGAAGTAAAATAAACATAAAAATGAAACATGTTTCACCTACACTTTTTCATATCTTGTGCTCTATAAATTCGGGATTTGAATGATTTTTTAGATCCGAAGCTTCTTTTCCGTAGATTTTATATAACCCATTTTATTGTAATTTAAAGGATGTCCTACATGTCTAACACATTCCGCTGTAAATAAGTCACTGCAGATGATTAATTCCTTATATTAAAACATTCAACCAACATTCCTGAACAATCTGTGTAAGTTTGTCGGCAGAGTTCCATTCCACTTTGTATAAGTATTCCACTTTGTATAAGTATTCTTAATTGTCCTATTATGTCCCAAGCTGTAGCCGAGCGGTTTAAGGCATCATGTCTTGGCGCAAATCAACGGGATATGCACATGTTTAAGTCTCAATGGGGAAGAAATGTTCTCATGGAATTTCGGCTAGTTTGGGACCGGTGACTATTCAAGCATTGTGAGGAATTTCGAAAGCTACAATAAGTACCGGGGAACTCGACATGCTATCTACATGGCACTCCTATACTTGCCGGATGATCGTCCACCTATATAATTAAGACCTGTGGATGTGAGGCCAGGAGCCGGCTGATAAGTCAAGAGCCTTTTAGGTCTGTCGCATCTTGGAGTTATTACTCTATTATAAATACTGATTATATAACGATCTCAATAAATGCCAAATAACTTAGTCAACGCTAAGAATGCATAAAAACTGATAGCTAGTGTCACCAATATAGTATATTTACAAAATTAGATGCAACTGCCAAATTCAGGAAAATAAGTTTATCTTATCGCCAATAAATCCAATCCAAGTATATATATATATATATATATGTGTGTGTGTGTGTGTGTGTGTGTGTGTGTGTGTGTGTGTGTGTGTGTGGAAATGGATTTCTTGAGGAGAGCAGCAAGATTTTCAGAATCAGAAAAAATAAGAAATACTGTACTGTCATACGAGAAAAAATGAATATTAGATATTCAATAGTAGATTATATAAGATATAAACAATTAAATCGGTATGGGCACGTACAACGAATGCAAGAAGAAATGTTACCCAGGAAAACATTGGAATGGTGCCCACCTGGAAGAAGAAGGAAAGGAAGAACTCGAAATTCGTGGATGCAAGAAATAAGAATGGGAGAAGAAAAATAAAACTTTAGGCACAGAAAGATGTGTAAACATTAAAAATCTGTATATATATATATATATATATATATATATATATATATATATATATGATTTGGTGTTTAACTGATGAAAATCCACACGGGGGGGGAGGTGTATAGTTATAAATTTTAAAGTTTTACATGGTTTTTCATAAATATTTATTTTATTTAACATTCGTAACAGCTGCTTCAATAAACTGTATCTTCTTCAGACGAATGTCATAAATACACACACATACACACACACACACACACACACACACACGGTAATTAGTATAACAGAAAATCAGATATTGGAGGAAAATGTTTTCAATACAGTATTATCTTCTAGGAAACAAAATTAACAATAGACTGAGTCATAACTTAATGAATTATCATTCATTTAATCTTGTTAACTATAACTGCAAGACGATACATTATCTACTCCACATTCAGCCTTATCCTGCATGGATACGATTGAAGGGAACACTACATAAATAAAATGGATGGGTTTTACATTGAAAATATAGGTATAATAAAAACTGAAGTTATCGAGGGAGATGGCTCTTGCGATGGCTTTTATACTTGCATTTGTGAGATGCCGGGTTCAAATTTGGTGCCGACCAAACTAACCGAGGGCTGTTACCTGGTTTTCCTCAGTCGTCAAGACAAATGATGTGTCGGAATTTCATTAACATGACCCATTTCATAGCATTATTAAAAAATAAATTACAGAGAAACACGCAGGCTGCTGGATAAATCTAAATGTCCTAAAAACGATATGATCTTATATTTTATATGTTTATCTTATATATAAAAATTAATGTTTGTTTGTTTGTATATTTGTTTGTTCGTACTTTATGCGCGGCCATACCGTTGATCCGATTGTGATGAGGTTTTTTGCAAAATGTTCAGGAGATTCCCGGGATGAACATAGGCTATAAGAGAGTTGAGATACTCAACTCCTACACCCTTAAAAAATCGCCCTTTGTAGTGGAAAACGTGAAAAAAGTAGCTCTTTGGACGCTTAAATGGCTTACGCTGCCTAACCCATAAGAAATACACAAAATTAATGTACACAGAATTGAATATCTCAAAAAGCTCTACAAAAATGTCCACGACAGCATATGTTTATCTCTTACGGATAACTCACAAAAACCATTTTTGTCTTTCATTGATACCAAGAATCTCGCGCCGTAGCCGAGTGGTTAAGGCAAGTAGTCTTGGCGCAGAACTATGGGACTTACGCTGGTTCGAGTCTCTAAGGGGGGAAAAAATGTTCTTATGGAATGTCGGCCAGTATGGGTCAGAAATGAAATCTAGCTGGGGGGGGGGAATTGTTTTGACTCACTCTCAATCAATTTATCTTTTTTTTTCACTCTAATATAATTGTTATATGACAGTTCCTAGCTTATCTGCAAAGGAGGGTACAATTCTAATATGTGACGTCATCATTCACACTTCTTGAGCCACAACAGAAGGCTGTAAGAGGTTTTCTTGCGAACTTATTTAATAATATCCTGTTCTATATATATATATATATATATATATATATATATATATATATATATATATAATTTCTGAATATTTTATGGTAAAAAAGTAACATGTTTTTATCGTCCGCCCATGACATGAGAATTGAACGTTCGGGCAGGACGTCTGCCGGGTACACTAGTTATAAATAAAAACGAAATGAAAAAAAAAACTGAAGTAAAAATAAATTAACATCTCTACACCATAACCATAAAGACAATTATACATTTCATTAGTTTATTTTTTAATAACAATCATAAGTGCTGTTTTCTTTTAATTCATCTGTCATGTGAACACAACATATTTACATGACAGATATTCCGTCATATGAGAAAAAAAATTATCTTATCAGTACAGTTATTGAATAATGTTAAAACAACGTTACGAACAAATTAGTCTGTCATTGATGATTCATTATCGTTACGGATCCTCTCTGTACAGTTAATTTATCGTTAAGTTATGCCACGAGTGATTTCCAAATTATCGACAAATTCACGACTCACGAAGTGAGGAGAGAATTTGTTTAGAGAATTTGGAAATCAAGAGTGACATTTGTTAGGACTATTCAACGAATAAAATTAAGCTGTTTACTCACAAATCATTATTTAACTATAGTTATTTTTAAATATTTATATATTTAATGTAAACGGCGATGTTTGAAAACAATGAGAAACGATTGTTACGCTTCATTTGTTCATCACTGCAACCAGATCATATTATTTATTGCCAAATGATCGCAATATTGTAAGAATGCACTCTAGTGGAGAAATTTATAACCAACATTAAAGGTATTAATTAATTTCTGATGTCCTATGATGTAAATATGTCAATTATATTTTTTTGCAACGTTATTTCCTGAGAAATAATTCGTTTAAGAAAGTGCAAATAGTGGTTTCTTTATTAAGTTATGTAGGTAGGAAATAACACTATGGGGTTTATTTTAATATTGCTTAGTTGTTTCTTTTTTCTTTTCTTTTTTTGTTGTGGTATAATCAATCGCTACAAATGTTTTTATATTATCCCGCAAGCACTATGTGTTAACATTCGTGCATTATATATATATATATATATTATATATATATATATATATACAATCTGGTAGCCACATAGTCACTGCAAAATAATGCTATGACCTGAATAATGTTAAAAAGGAGGAGCTTGATTTTAAAGTGATAAAATCGAGATGAAAAACACTGTGATTGGTTGTAAATCAAAAATAATTTAAATGTGATTGGTCATTGACTCCCATTTGGGGCATGAGTTAGTCTACCGTAAAAACCAAAACCCACTATCAATTGCATTAACAAATTGAAATCAAAGAGTTAAAAAAATTGAAATCTACATTTCAGACAAGAATTATTTTAATTTTGAATCAGTAATACACTAACTATTTTATTACAATTTAATTTATTCTATAAAGTCATTTCTCTAAATTGAAATCTGCATTCCAGACAAGAATTATTTTAATTTTGAATCAGTAATACACTATGTTATTACAATTTAATTTATTCTATAAAGCCATTTCTCTATATGATGCACATGCGTACACATAATAAATCTGCGACATATTCAAAATTATCTCTGTCATTGCCAATAAAACCGAAGTCTTTGGGTAGACAATGAGCAAACCGGTTTAAGATTGCAACATCTGGGGAACTTATTTTTCTTCATAGAGCTGAGGCGTTACACGTGTTAGCGTGAAAAAATCCCTGAACCCAAATCGAGTTGGCAATTTCTCGATTCACGTAGCTACTCATTTGTCCTCACCTAATTCCCGTGCCCTATGCTCAAAACACAGGATATTTTTTATTTGTTGACAAGTTAAATATTCTCAACGAAATGTATAATCTGGTCCATCGATTCAGCCTAATATCGCAAGCTAAGATACATTTAGTCTAGGATTCTTCTTCCGCAAGATATCAATTTTCAGCACATTATGTCGTTCTTTACTTATAATAGTTTCAACTTGGTAAAAGTTGCCATGTCTTACCATTTTTATATACACTTGTTGCTTACTGTTTCTTGACGCGGCTGTACATAACTGAATTAGACATCGTACCTATATCTGAATACCTCCAAGAATATAGAAACAATTGGCTAGCCCATATTCAGCGCATGGATCGTCACAGAATACCAAAACAAATTCTTCACTACATTCCTCGAGGCAGAAGATCTGTGGGTCGACCTTTTCGGAGATGGCGGGAGACCGTAACGGGCCACTGGGCCTAATACTTGAAAGGACGATGATATTTTCTCGTGCCAGTTATTTAAATGTTCCGGACCTCAAGGAAAATAAATTCATGTTAAACAGTGTTATTATTATACATTATTGCGTAATTTGACATAAATTTAAGTAATTTTACTCGTTTGTTTTTCTATGGATCTAAAACCAACATTAAATAAATGAAATCAATGTATCCAATAAGATACATTTTTAATTTAAGGGTTAAAGAAAAATAATGATATTTTAACTTGTAATGGATAAATAAGAAAGAAGTTTCACATATAGGGGGCAGGATAACTCGAAGGAATCCCCTCATAAATCCAATACTATTCTCTAATAAAATAACTAATCTCTTCTGTAAATGGTCTATCACTACATTATTGATAGTTTCTGATATTCCATTTCTCTAATAATATTGGCGAACAGACAGGTGAATGGACATGTCTGAATGACAGTGAGCTACATTGATCTTTATAGCCAACCAGATGTAAAAATAACAATTAAATCTCGTAGACTGCGATGGATAGGGCATATAGCACGAATGGGGAGTGAAAGAGGGGCATGGAAACTCTAGTAGAAAAAAACAGAGGGAAAGCGCCCAGTAGGTAGGCCAATATTACTGAAACCATTGGCTCACGATAGGGATGTATGGAGAACTGTGTCCTCCCGGTCATGAACGTACGGGTTCAATAGTGGCAATGAGCTAGTAAGTTAGTTAATATTATTTTAGTTCATTTTAATTTCAGTTTAATTTGTATGAATATTTACTTATAATTATGTTGTGATCTTGTGCAATTTTTGATGAGTGAAAGAGAAATCCTTATGGCCTTAATTCAATCAGTTTAAATAAATAGGAGAAAATATATTTTAAAATTACGCTTTTAGCTCCCTACAGTGTGTTAATACACCCCTGTTCTTAGATATGAGTTTGGCTACCGAAAGAGGGAAGAAAATAATTAGAATAAGGACCCCCAATCAATAGACAAGCTCCTTACTGCCTCAACTACCTGGCTTTTGAATCCATATTCCATTCACACAAAAAAGGTAGAAAAGTACCAGCTATTTATATGACCTACTTTCAACAAGAAGCCATTGTCATTTTTCAAAGTACGCATGTACTGGGGCGAGGGTATACTAATTAGTATTAGTAATGAATGAGTGCTGTGTGTGAACATTAAACAATATGAATATGTGTTAATGAAACGCCAATAATTTGGTTGGCTGACACATTACTCATTAATTCAACACCTTTACAAGAAAACAAATTGTACGATTCTATTAGCATTTATTACATGTTCATTACATATGACAATCATTATACAATCTGTATACAATGAATCTCATATAAACCATTTTTATTTCAATCAGATGATTCAAAGCTTAATATTAATTAATTTAATGTGGTGCAAAAAGAAAGTAAACTCAGACTTCGGTGAAATTTAGAGTGAACAAAAAAAAACATGCACATTTTGCGATATCTTACTTATTATTAAATTAGTTAATTTCAGCAGCCCTGTGAGAATTCAAATATAATATTCAAAATAATATATAATTCCCTAAATACTCTAATACTAAACAGATTTATAAATGAAAATTATATTTCGGTAAAGCTTTTGAAATAATTACAAATAATAAAATTGATGGGGCATGGATTATTCTTTAATTTGCCATAAGATCCTTTAAAAATCAATAGTATTTTTAAGATTTTTATCAATTGGAATCCTATTTATTCCTTCACCAATTCCAATTTACGAGGAATTGAAGTCCTATTTTGTAATAATGTCCTCGATTTAAAAAAAACTCTAATGGCATTTTCATTAATCAGTTCTAATGTAACAATAGTTAATTATATTCGTCTTCATAATTACAAAGAAATAAACGTTATTAAATCGACATTTCAATCTCCTTATGTGAGATCTCACATAAGGAGATTGAAACGTCGATTTAATAAATTTATGTTTTGACTGAGATAACGTTTATCTCACATAAGGAGATTGAAACGTCGATTTAATAAATTTATGTTTTGACTGAGATAACGTTTATCTCACATAAGGAGATTGAAACGTCGATTTAATAAATTTATGTTTTGACTGAGATAACGTTTATCTCACATAAGGAGATTGAAACGTCGATTTAATAAATTTATGTTTTGACTGAGATAACGTTTATCTCACATAAGGAGATTGAAACGTCGATTTAATAAATTTATGTTTTGACTGAGATAACGTTTATCTCACATAAGGAGATTGAAACGTCGATTTAATAATTTATGTTTTGACTGAGATAACGTTTATCTCACATAAGGAGATTGAAACGTCGATTTAATAAATTTATGTTTTGACTGAGATAACGTTTATCTCACATAAGGAGATTGAAACGTCGATTTAATAAATTTATGTTTTGACTGAGATAACGTTTATCTCACATAAGGAGATTGAAACGTCGATTTAATAAATTTATGTTTTTGACTGAGATAACGTTTATCTCACATAAGGAGATTGAAACGTCGATTTAATAAATTTATGTTTTGACTGAGATAACGTTTATCTCACATAAGGAGATTGAAACGTCGATTTAATAAATCTATGTTTTGACTGAGATAACGTTTATCTCACATAAGGAGATTGAAACGTCGATTTAATAAATTTATGTTTTGACTGAGATAACGTTTATCTCACATAAGGAGATTGAAACGTCGATTTAATAAATTTATGTTTTGACTGAGATAACGTTTATTTCTTTGCAATTATGAATATTAATTACTCTCAGTGAAAAATGTTTAAAAAAAGTATTATAAGATATTCGTCTTGTAAACCAATATTTTTTTATTTTAAGTACTAAAACATTTTAAATATAATTTACAAGATTTTTCATCATTCTGTTGAACAGCTTTTTCTGGAGACAATTTATATGTACAGTATATAATCTTTTAAATGGTATATATCCATCTTCTAGAATCTAGGGTAATTGTTTAAATTTAAATAATTTCACACCTCATTGTAATTATTATGATTCAGTTGCCTGTTATTGTTAAATAATTGCTGGGATACATAACATTATTCTCTAGGGCAATAAGAATTTATATTGTACCCGTTGTCAAGACAATGTTTAACGAACAGTATTGTTGAACGGAGAAAATCCACGATTCAGACATTAAATTCCCAATTAATGCATCAAAGTTTTATTTTCTGTAGAGAAAAAGAACTAAACCATAAAATAGTGTATGCACCAAAGACATTATTTGATGATTAGTCCCTCGGACGACTACCTAACTCTCAGGCCAGACGCCCTTGGGTTAGTAAGACTGTCGCCGTCGAGGCGTAATCATTAATATAAAATCTTTGATACATAAATAACTATGTAATGTAGAAGCGAGCGATGTGTTTATAAATGGTCACCAGTATATGTGTACATAACTGGTAAATAATGTCTCAAATTTCATAACAAAATTCAAAAATTTCAAAACAGTTTGAATAGGCCCCATTAAGCTTGGTCAACATCATATTCAAACAAAAACAATGACCCTTAAGTGCCAGAAAAATTAGATTTAATTCATCATTTTCCGACGATTAAATAAAAAAGTAAACAATTTCCATGTATGCAGACTCCAAATTGGGGTTGAATTCCTCTGCCTCACATAGTTTATTGAGAGTGAATTTTTGCCACTCGAAATATTAAACCTTACAGCAACTTAAACAGCCAATGATAACTCAGATATGTTTCGTCTGAGAACCTGGGTTCCTTATCTCAAAATTACTTTTTTTGAAACTCCTCTAAAAAGAGATAAATTTCTTAGCATATTCATATCCAGTACATAATGGATTCTACATGAAGGGAGGCAAACAACAAATCTTAGGACTAGTTAGTTCACTGGCAACGTCCTGCCTAATGATAACAAATTCATACGTAGGCCTAATTTAAATAGGTGGGTTCTTTTATAATAATAATAATAAGAAGAAGAAGAAGAAGAAGAAGAAATGTGCACTCAGGTTGAACATTAGTGGTGGTTTAGTCTTTAGTGTACTCTGTAATAGTTTTTGTTCTTTTCGCACATGTTTTGATGTGGTATTTCCTACATCTTTGTCCACATAACACACACTTGCATTCTTCGGTCGGCTCGTGGAATTTCTTGTTTATACATATTTTGTTATGAAATCCATGTACTGCGAGTCGTGTTGTGACGTGTCTCTGGGGGTTGCACTCTCTGGTCCATCTGTCGTCCAGCATGACAGTTGTGGTGTAGAAATCTATGTCTATTTCCTTCTTCTTCCTATTTCTGGTGCTTATTAATTTCTGGTATGGTTCTGTGGATTGTAGATAGAATTGGGTTCTTATGTCCTCTATGAAGTAGGTCTCTCTCATGAGTTCGTAAGCAAAACGAGATGGCGCTGTTTTTCCTATTCTCAGGATCCGTTTCATGAACATTGCTTTGACTTTTTCGATTCTTATCAGATCTCCGATCTTAAGTTTTTCCCAAATTATCTCTATCCCATATGTTATAACTGGTGCCACTGTCGTTTTGAATAACTGCATTGCTGTACCTGTCGATAAGTTGGCCAGATTCGGGATATTGTATGATGTTCGGATGGCTGCCGCTACTCTTTCTTGGATGTGTATTCCGAAGGACGTTGCTGTTGTGGGTTCTTTTATCGTACCTGATTGCGATAGGGTGATTTTAAGTTTCCAAAATCTAAATCAAAGATACATTAGTACTTTATTTAACGACGCTCTTTAACAGACAGGTCATTAGTGTAGTAATTCAAACCATGCCGTGATAGCACCACAAATTTTGATCAGAGGCCGTTTTTTCAGGCTTGAGGTAATTTTATGTGCCATAAATCTATGGCGCGAGAACCACAGCAGCAGGTCCCTACCGAAGGAACCAGTGTTCAGGATTTTTACATCCTGAAAAATCTCTCTACTTCGAATGCTTTTCAATCCGCGAATCTCGGAACCAGAGGCAAGAACGGTAACAGCTAAATTACCAGGACCGACAGAAGGTAAAGATTACATATGAAATTATTGAAAATAGAGATACCCAATTGAAATTGATCCACAGAAAATAGGCACTACAAAAATTTGAATTGTTCACGTAATAGGTAGGTCATATCGAGCCCGTAGGTTCATGGTCCCAAGGACATAAGCTCTTCACACATCCCTATCCTGAGCCAATGTTTTCCAATCATCCCCTGTATAATCTACTTCCCTCAAATCATGGTTAATGCAATTCTCCCTTCTCATTCTTGGTGTACCAACTGGGCGTTTTCCGTCTGGTTTTCCTACAAGACACCATGCACCTCTTTCATACCCCATTCGTGCAACATGTCATGTCCATCGCAGTCTACGAGAATTAACTGTTCTTATTATATCTGGTTTCCCATAAAGATCATGTAGCTCACTGTTAGGTAGTATTCTCCATTCACCTGTCTGTTCATCTCTCTTTGGTCCAATAATTTTCCTAAGAACTTTATTCTCAAATACTCGTAATCGTCTTCCCTCCCTTAAAGTAAGAATTCATGTTTTGCATTCATATAATATAATTGGGAGAATAAGTTTTATATATTTTCAGTTCACAAAATGGATATGTAAGATTTAAATATTTCAATCTATTCCACTTGACATTGTTATCGTGTTTAATGTCATATTCAGTAGTTATGACATAAAATTAATAGAGCTAGTTGCCTGACTTTTCCACTATAAAACTGAACCCATTTTCCATTCTAATTTATTTTTCCTTTCTATTATTTTAGTTAACGTTCATGTTTTAACAGGAAGCCTGTATCCGCTCATCGAAACGGAAATTGTATAACAAACAGTACAATTATTTAGTAATGAATTTTAGTACAGGTCAAAGTAAACAGATAATTCATTAGATTATGTATGGTTTAAACGACATGTAAATGTCACCGGTATTTATGTAAGGAAAGTAAACAAGTATGCTCAAGTTTACACTAACATTCCTGTCTTACCAAAACAAAAACTAAGTTTCATCGAGCGAGATAAATCAGACTCGCTTTCGGAAGGTCCACGTTAAAATTCCGAGGCCGCTAAATCCGAAAAATGTTTTCTTTCATCATCATCAACAACAACAACAATCACGGATTAAGCCCATGTGGCTTGTTCTGATCTCATAGATTCTCATTCAAAAGTTGGATCCATCTCTTCTTCGGTCTACCAACATTCCTGCGTCCTTTTGGTTTGTATTTAAGTATACTTTGGAATGCGATCATCTTCCATTCTTTGAACATGTTCTTTCCATTTTTTCTAGATTATTTTATTCTAAGAGTTTAAAGATATTTAGCTCATTTCTAATATCTTCACTTCTTCTCTTATCTAGAAGTTTGCAACCAGCCACACTTCTCAGAAATCTCATTTCAGCTACTTCTATGATCTTCTCTTCTCTTTTAATTATTTTTTATTTTTCTTCATGGTTTTGAGTCCTCAGAGCAAAAATTTACTGGATTTTCATTATCATTCTAAATGTTATCATTAACTAGCATTTCATAATTCATCAAAGTTTAAATTGAGTTAATATGTATGCCTATAACGGCATGATTACACACAAAAACATACACGGTCAACTGAAATGCACAAACAACCCTACATGTTATGGTTGAACTACAATATCCAGGCATCTTAAAATATAAATAGCAGCACTACAGCCCGATTTGGGCTTCGGCTTCCCTCTGAACCCTCTTCCAGACATCTCTGCCTCTATAAACCAGCCATCATCCTTCGATTCTCAGCTTACTCAGATACTCCAAAGTTTCATTCGCCCAACGAAGTTCCTTTTTTTCTTCAAATTTACATTCTATGATTTATTTGAGTGTCTCATATTCAGTCATTCTTTCTACGTGCCCTACTCATCGCAATCTTGAAACTTTAATTAATGTAATCACATCAGGAGACTTACACAATTGACAGAGCTCAGAATTTATATATATATATATATATATATATATATATATATATATATATATATATAATTACATTCTATGATTTATTTGAGTGTCTCATATTCAGTCATTCTTTGTACGTGCCCTACTCATCGCAATCTTGAAACTTTAATTAATGTAATCACATCAGGAGACTTACACAACTGACAGAGCTCAGAATTATATATATAGGCCCTATATACACACGCAGTTCTCTTTTGTCGCATATTGGGCCATAATCTAAGTTATATAAAATAATTTTAATTGATTTCAGTCACTTTTTAATTAAATTCTCTTTGATATTCCTTCAATTAAAATACCATGAAGGTCGACATTTATTACAGATCGGTTTGAGTAGTTCATTGTTAAAGCATTCACTAAATATACTTGAATGTCACAGATAACGTTTCACACCCGACGCAAACTGAAGTATTACAGTGCACAAAAAAAACTAAAATTAGGATATATTAAATTTAATATAACCTCCAGCAATTAGATCAACTAATAGAAAACAGAAGTATAAAAGTAAACGAAGAACAATCAATAAAACTATTTAAAAACGATAAATAAAAAAACATAATCAGGAAATGTAATATTGTACAATGCAAAAAAAGATTATCTCTTGAAACGAGATGATATACATCAAATCATGAAGATAATGTTTGTAGGTAATTAATATAAAATAAAAAAATATGCATGTACATCTGCCAACATCATCATGAAAAAAATATTGTCTCTGAAATATGACCTCTTTCTCGTTTGACAATCGCTGTATTCACTATAATAATATGTTTTAATGAATAAAGTAGTCTAACATTGGTCCCTAGATTTTAAAAATGTTACAATTTTTAATATAAAATTAATTATTTTAATATTGTATTTCATCATCATCATCATCATCTCTTATACATTATCACTTACAGTTTGCACTTAACCTCCCTAAAAAACACGCCATTCTGATCAATCTTTTAGTTTAATGTTTCCATTTTTTTTATTCCAACTAATATGGATAAATCTAGACATATGACAATAGGGGATCTTCCTCAAGATTTAATACTAGAAGAAGATTTAGGGACAATTAAACACACTGAAGAATATAAGTATTTGGGAATTAAAATTACTAAAGATGGAAAACAAGAAACAGAGATAAGAAACAGGATCAATATAGGAAAGTATGCTATATCTGCCCTAAATAGAATAGTATGGGACAAACATATCTTCAAAGAAACAAAAAAAAAATATTTTTAATACAATAATCAGAAGCATTATTACCTATGGAGCTGATGTGTGGGCTTTAAATGCACAAATGAAAAAAAAAATTGCTCACCACTGAAATGGACTACTGGAGACGTGCTGCATGAATATCCAGGAAGGATAAAATCAGAAATGCATATATAAAAGAAAAAAATGCAGGTACAATATTCAATATTAGATTTTATAAAGAAGAAACAATTAAATTTGTATGGACACATTAGAAGAATGGAAGAAGGAAGACTACCTAAGATAATCATGGATTGGGAACCACAGGGAAGAAAAAAGAAGGGTAGACCAACTATTACGTGTATTCAGGGAATCAATGAAGCTAAGAGGGAATGGGAAATAGAAGAAGATATATGGATGAACAGACAGGAATGGAAAAATGTGCTGAAACAAATGTGTAGTTAACTGTGAACATGGGTACCGGAAAAATGTATATTCATTGTAAAAGCCGCAATAATAAAAAAAAATTAAATCCTCTTTCAAATCATTTATCCATTTTGTATTCATCTATAGGCCTATTATTATTTCGCAATATTGAAACTGTAATAGGCTAACATTAAAAAAATAAATATATTACACAGTTGAGTAACATAAATAACACAAAAAAATCAAATTCTTAGTAAATATTGGTTCCAATGGTCATTTAGAAAATTATAGCCGATGATAATAATGTGTATTAGTTAACCTTAAATTAACAATATGTTCTGTATGATACTTTTTTTTCAATTTTAATAAAATAAATAACACAAATTGATATCATCAATGGCAGTCATGGATTAGGCCATTGGCCTGTTCCGCTTCAGGAAAGAAATTGATCCCTCCATCTCTTCTTAGGTCTTCCTGGGTCTCTTCGCCCTGTGGGTCTGTAGTTCAATAGCTGCAGAGGTAGTCTATTGTTTGGCATTCTCAGAAGGTGTTCATGCCAATTATTTTGATATTTTTGAATGATTTCAGTTATTGCTGGTGTGTTGAGAGATTTGCGGATATCTTCATTACGTATGTGATCATAAAGCGTATAACCCGCTAAAGGTCTTAATAACTTCATTTCTGCAGCTACTATCCTATTTAATTTACCTGTAGTAAGAGTCCAGGTTTCAGAACCATAAAGTAGAGTTGGAAGAGCCATTGTTTTATAAAATTTTAGAATTGTATCTGGACGTACTTTTCGGAAAAGAATGCTTTTTATTGTTCCTATAAGTTTTTGAAATTTGACCAATTTTATGTCTATGTCTTTACATGTGTCGTAGGAAAGATTGCAGCCAAGATAAGTAAAGTTATTAACTTGTTCTATTACATTGTTGTTAATAACAATTTTAGTTCGTATCGGTATTTTCCCTTGAAACGCCATAGTTTTTGTCTTACTCACCGAAATTTGTAAATTATAATCTTGGGTTATATTTGACAATCTATGTACTGCTCTTTGTAGGTGATCTTCAGAAGTAGCCAATATTACTTGAACATCTGCATACATTAATGTGTTGAGGGGTCGACCATCAATTATAAAGTGTGATTGTGATTCGTTTTGCCATAATTTTATGATTTCATTCATATATAAATTAAATAGAAGAGGGGAAAGTGGACAGCCTTGTTTTACACCTTGGGATATTAGTCTATCTGATTTGCTGATTTGATTATTTATTTTTATTCGAATTCGTGTGTTATGATACATGCTTTGAATCGCTTGAATTAAATGCTTGGGTATTCCTGCATTATGTAAGATATCCCATAATTTTATTCTGTTTACTGTGTCGAAGGCTTTATGATAATCAATGAATATCATAAAAGTTGGTATATTAAATTCTCTATGTTTTTCTATGATTTGTGCTAACGTAAAGACACTATCTATACAGGATCTGTTGGGTCTGAAACCATTTTGTTCTTCTAGGATAATTGCGTCAGAAATTGTGTTTAATCTGTTGGTAATTATTTTTGCATAAATTTTATAGGCAGCATTTAGCAGACAAATTCCTCTATAATTATTAATATCATTTTTGTTTCCTTTTTTATGAATTGATACAACTAACGAGTTATTCCATTCATCTGGTACACAGCCAGTCTTCCAACATATATTAAATAAGATCACAAATTGATATAACTGACTTAAATGTGTGCCAAATTACAAAATACTACACAATAATAACAGTTTGACCATGTTTTCACTGGAGTCCGACACGTTTAAATACAGTGGCATATTCAAATTGAGTTCTGTCATAATTTTCCAACAGCGTCATTTAGATAGGAAAAAATAATATCAAAAAACTCTATACAGCAAGCAACAAAAGTAATTAGCCGTCAAGAGATTAAATCTCAGAATCGGCACACTGGGCAGCGCATTGTTGCCGACAAATGCAAGCAAGTAAGCGAGTTCTGCCAACGCCGAATAGGCCAATAGATCGATCCATCCATCCATAGTAATTCTGCCCGAGGGCAGGTCTTTTACTGCAATCATAATATTTTAATGCTATGCTTTGCAGCTTTACTAGAGGGAATACAGAAGTTGTAGCTTCCCGTTACTTTCCACACCGGTAAAGAATGGTGATGATGATGATAATGATGACCGGATGATTTTCGGGGACCGTTGCGCCCTAAGCTTCCTGACAGCTTCTTACAGGTGAGGAAAACCCCCCGGAAAAAAACCTCACCCAGGAGCCTGTCCCGACCGGGAATCGAACCAGGGCCCGCTGCGTGACTAGGCAGCATGCTACTTCGAGACCACAGCGGTGGACCCCCTATAGATAAACTAACTCACGGCACTATCGAACCCGTAGGTTCATGGCCGCGTGGACATAAGCTCTCCATATATCCCTATCCTGAGCTAATGTTTTCCAATCATCCCCTGTATAATCTACTTCCCTCAAATCATAGTTAATGTTATTCTCCCTCCTCATTCTCGGTCTATCAACTGGGCGTTTTCCCTCTGGTTTTTCTACAAGAAGCTTCCATGCATGTCTTTCATTCCCCATTCGTGCCACATGCCCTTTCCATCGCAGTCTGCGAGACTTAACTGTTCTCATTATATCTGGCTTCTTACAAAGGCCATGTAATTCACTATTATTCAGTCTTCTCCATTCACCTGTCTTCATCTCTCTTTGGTCCAAAAATTTTCCTAAGAATTGTGTTCTCAAATACTCGTAATCCCCTTTCCTCCCTTAAAGTAAGAGTCCTATAGATAGCCACAAAGAAATTCGCCGTCAAGGATCATACGAGCTCCAGAAACGGCACACTGGACGACTCATTGTTGACGCCACAGATAGAGTTTTGCCAACATAAGGGTTAATATTTAACGTCACGAATATAAGTTACAAAAATAGCTGCAAATGCTTACATTTAACTCTCTCTCTCTCTCTCTCTCTCTCTCTCTCTCTCTCTCTCTCTCTATATATATATATATATATATATATATAGCGAATAAACGAGTTAACGTTGTCGCCAATAAATGCAGTTTAATTGCTATAAAATAACTAGATTACTCAGAAATTCAGGTAAGGTTGAATGGACTGTTTATTTATCTAGAAATATTACTATATGCATTCAGTTTTCTCAGTAAAATTATTAAAAACATTTTTAAGAAGAAATCTGATAAAAAATACGTACCGCTCCCGTTTAAAATAAATCAACAAATAAATAAATAAATTGCTAACTAGCACTGTTTAAAAAAACGATAAAATCAGTTTCACTACACTACGAAAATTGTATTTATCACAAATTACTTGTTCTCACTGAAAAACACTTCCACTTTTTAAGCCAGTACAGTATAAAGTGATAACACGAGTGCAGTTCTCCAGGAATTCACGTGTACAGTCACACCATATGACGTAGGAACGTCACACTATATGAGATAACAAGATTTAGACGGACGCAGCCTAACTTACCGATATTTCCTGCAAGCGAGATTTTAAGACGAACTAACCTTGAACTAAGTATTAACGTATGTGCGACCGTTGATGTAAAGAAAATCCCTATAACTATTAAAATATCGTACTGGGCAAGAAAAAAATTATAAGGATGAAAAAATGTAATCCTTAAGGAAAACCTACTGGACATTAAAGTAGACCTAACTAATATCTTAAGAGTTTTTTTTTTTTTTTGCTATTTATCTGTATAAGCTTCAGAAAAAAAACGTGATTTAAAATTAATTACTAGGTGTATGTATTAAATGTAAAAAAGGTAAAATGATCTTACTATAGGCCTAAGGAGGTCTTGGGAAAGTAGAGGTTAGTCGGTACAAGATGTCAGTCGTATTGTCAGTCCTGCGCGGCGGCAGCCTTCACCTCCAAAACAAGCGTCTGGTACTCATTTCCATTAGAAGTTAAGTCGACCCCTGCGGCATGGTGGCGCCAAAAGGTTTAGGCCAGTTTAAAAATCATGACCCCACCGGAACTCAAAACCCCGACCTTTGGCTTGAAGCGTATTGTCTTAACCAACTATGCTACAGCATGCCCCCAAATTGCAAATGCATTATTAATATTATTATTATTATTACTGCTATTATTATTACTATTATTGTTATTATTATTACTATCATTATTATTACTATCATTATTATTATTATCATTACTATCATTATTATAATTATCATTATTACTATCATTATTATAATTATAATTATTATTATTAGGTGGGAGAACAACATTAACTATGATTTGAGGGAAGTAGATTATACAGGGAATGATTGGAAAGCATTAGCTCAGGATAGGGATGTATGGAGAGCTTATGTCCGCGCCGCCATGAACCTACGGGTTCGATAGTGCCAGTGAGTAAGTAAGTAAGTAAGTAATTATTATTATTATTATTATTATTATTATTATTATTATTATTATTATTATTATTATTATATTGAATGAATTCATACGACGAAACTTTGTATTCGTAAACAAATGAGAAGGAAATTCAATCAGAAACCGTAACAATTTCAAGACCTTTTTTAATAAACGGTAGTGAACGTAGGACATTTCGCCAAATAAATTTTTCACAAATGAGATTCATATGATCTTTATCAGGTGTAACACTGAGGGACCACATTCGAAGTGAAGACACAAAAAATCAATGGAGGACGAAATAAAACAGATTGCAATCATATCAACAACAATGGAGACAAAATGTTCTACGGATGCCAGTCCAAATTTACCTCTTAAATCCTCAGTTATAATCCACGTGGACACAGACACACAGAAAGACCACATCGCAGATTGACGAACCATTTCCAAATGTCATGGATTTAAATCCAATCGGGATTATTATTATTATTATTATTATTATTATTATTATTATTATTATTATTATTAATTAAGATGTGTAAACATTAAAATTCTGTATATAAATAAATAAAATTATTTTTATTATTTACGCATAAGTGCCAGAAAGTCAAAATTAGAACATGTCACAAATAAGGAAATTAGAAACATAAATGGAAGCAGAAGAAAGCATACCGGTAAAATTGAAAGAATTAAGGAGAAGGAATTAAAATGATTAGGACATAATTTAAGAATGGAAGATGAGCGATAGCCGAAACAGCTGTATCAATGGCAACCGACGAGAAAGAAGAAAAAAAGGGAGACCAAAGTTAACATGGAAAGAAAGCATGAGGATACTAATGCAAGCTAGAGGTCTAAGCATTGTAGATGTCCAAGATCGTAGGCTTTGGAGGTTTAGCACGGGAAGACGGCAGCAGCTGTAAAAACCCGAAGATACATAAATAGATAGATTATTATTATTATTATTATTATTATTATTATTATTATTACTATTATTATTATTATTATTCATCCGGTATCATGGCAGCTGCCGCCGTCTTCCGGAAACCAAACGCCATTCCTCTCTATCCATCCATTGATCTTCCTCCATTCCTCTGATATTCATAGCTGCTTGTACCCTTTCTATCCAAGTTTTCTTCGGTCTTCCTCCTTTCCATTGGGATCTACTCCATAACAATTTTCCGTGTGGAGTTGCCAGTCTCCCATCGGACGCCTCCCCAGGTCGTGGATAGGGGAATGCTCACCAGATATGGCGGGTACTGGGGAAATAAAATACCCAGGGCGGACCAAAACTAGCGCTGCTGCCTTGCAGTAAGATACTGGACTATCAAAGGCTAGAGGAAGAAAACCTTGAACAAAAATTACCCGTCCAACAGGTTGGGGGTTGATGCATCGGGCCAGCTCCTCGTTCATCATAAAAAGAAAAAAAAAATGCTAAAAAACCAAACAACATATTATTATTATTATTATTATTATTATTATTATTCACGCCGTAGCGTAGTGGTTAAGGCACTGAGCTACAAGCCGGAGGGTCGAGGGTTCAAGTCCCGTTGGGGTCAGGATTTTTAAACTGACCCAAACCCTCTGGCGGCACTATGGCCCTAGGGTCGATTCAGCCTCTAACGGAAATGAGTACCAGACGCTTGTTCTGGGGGTAAAGGCGGCCGTCACGCAGTGCTGACAACCCGGCTGACATAAAAGTGCCGATTGTCTAGAAAAAGTGGGAGCCTTAACCCCTACTACCCCAAGGGCCTCCGGGCCTGTTGTGGGATCACTTTACTTTATTATTATTATTATTATTATTATTATTATTATTATTATTATTATTATTATTATTATTATTATTATTACATCAACTGCTGTTTTCTAGGATTAGCGTTGCTGCCTCGAACGCAGCGGGTCCGTGTTCGAACCTGGACGGGACGGTTTCCTGGGTGATTCTATTTTTCGGGTCTTTTTCCTCCTCTAACACAAATTCAGGGAACTTTAAGGCCTAAAGGGTCCCCGAACATCATCTGATCATAATCATTATCATATTCGCCATGCGTAGTATCAATGTGTTTTGTCTTAATGTTGTGATGTGTCGGAGGAAGTCCAGACATTGAACTGATCACTCATTCGGGGAGCTCTTCCATGTCATGTGGTCAAAAAAAATATTTTGTGATCTTCAGTTTAAAATCCCTCTCCCGAAAGGTCGTGCAACTCTAGGACCAGGTTAGCGTGTGGCACGTAAAAGGTACCTATAAGGTGAGAGGTTAAACTGAGATAAATAAAGAAAAAAATTATCATTAGACCTAACGTTATTTTTTAAGTTTGTGTTTATTTTCCTTGACAATGACGATGTTAAATTATCTGCATAGTAAAATTGTCAGTGATATTTAAAAAGTCATTCATATGTATATCCTATTTTTACTTTTCTTTACAAAACATAATACAATACAAATTGAAAATAACCTAAGATATAGATAACTATTTGAAAAAAAAACTTAATTTCACAATACTCGAGTGCTGTTTTGTTATTGTTAATGACAAATGAAAAAACAGGCTCTCATAAAAATGAATGTTAGTCTGCTGGAAAATAGAAACAAATGTGGTGATACATTTTTTAATGTAAATCTAATAAATTTGTTGCACATTCCCATAATAAAATTACTCTAAATAAAGGAAGTGTTCTCAGATTTTTAAACGTAAGACATTGTGGCAACAAATTATGGGCTAAATACAATTTGAGCATGGAAAAAAATGATAGAATACAAAGGAACCGTAGTAATAGTTTCCTTTACTTAAATTAATAATAAACGTCTATATTAGCATACCATTAGTATTTAATGGCTTAGAGTCCGAATCTTTATGTAATACATTAATCTCCAAATATGTACATAAATATATAGTAAAAAATAGTCAAAATATATATTACATTTTTATTAGGCTATAAAGTATCAAAATTTACGTTTTAATAAAATACTGTTTTATTTCTTTGTCCAAGCTTTGTTGAGATATTACTCTCTTAAAATTCACTCATTTTATAAGAATGTCGAAGTTATACATTTATATTACCAATGATAAGGTAACAAACAATCCAGAAGCATTTTCGTGTAAAAGGGTATAATGAATGTATTTTAGTCATAGATCCTGAACCAAAATTAAGATATATATGCCCTAATATTACTTAAAAAAGACATATTAGAACAAAGCGGAATATAATAATATCCTTAGTTATTTTCGCATGAATTTACTTTTTTCTTTTTTTTTAGATGTTTAAATTATTTATGTACAACTCTCAAAATACAGTACTTACAGTTTTGCTGTACTTCAACAATCATTTGTTACATAGTGTACTATAAGATGCATAGGCCTATAACATAAGTTTACCGTATGTGGTAAAAGACGTCATTGATAGATCCACATTCGATTTTTTTTTTTTTTTTTGCAGATAGCGATGAGCCCATTTTTATCTGCGTTCACTGACTTTCAATCACATCAATATAAGCCTACCAAGTCAAAACTTTAAAAAAACTAAAAATTGTCAGACGAAATCAAAATATCCCACACTTAATTTCGTGCACCATATCTGTGATCAATTCTGATATTCCTCACTCCACCCCAGAATATCAAAGCACTCGAAAATATTGTTTTATATTCTTAAACTGTATTAAATTTTAAGGGGGTTATCTTTAACAACAACAGTGTGTAGTGGATTATCCTGGTATAGTTAGAAATAGTAGAAACTACTCAACCTCCCGCTCTCATACTCACTCATCATGGTGATGGAAGATGAGGAGGCAAGCTTTTTTTAACATTTGAATCGATTTTGAAAGTTACGAATAATAACCGACGCTAAGATTTTCCAAGAAAACTATAAACCTTAATGAAGACCCAAACAGAATTGACAACAAATCTACAAAAATTTTACCTGTTAGTAGCACTGCACACAAACATTTTGTGAAATTAGATTTGAAGATCATTTTGTGTAAAAATATGTAATATTCTAATAAATATGCAGTAATAAGTAAAATATGTAATATCAAACTTGAGTATAAGGTTTAGATTTATGTGAATCGCCAACATTTTCTGTTATTACGAAAGAACATATCAAGGAAAAAATTTCTTATTACATATGAATCCAGAGTCTATTAATAACTAACTTTTATGTAACATATTTTGTCCAATATATCCCATGACATGAGCCTTTCAAACTGCGTAAAAATTATACTGTATGGCTAAGTCTACGTAGTTTTTCTCTTATTTTTTTTTTAAATCACAGATGTGACAAGAACATTTTTTTCCCACTTTATCTTAATTACCAGACTAGAAAGATGAATCACCATAACATCAACGTATTTATCTGATAACTATATTACATCCGATGACGATGATCCAAGTCTGCGAAGATTATTAAAAAATCTAGACAAGTGGACTTCGTTTGAATCAAAGAATTATCTACATGAAACTCAGTTGTGGGAATTTTTTGTACGTATTTGATAACTCTCATTCTAAACAAGTTACGTGTTGTCAATATTCTATTATCGTATTTCAGCAAAGTGTAATGGTATTTTAGGGTGAAGAAAATTCGAGGAAGCTGATTCATTCCAACTGGAAATTAAAAATCATCGGTCCCATTCAGAGAGATATGACACAATGAATTCATCTTGTGACTTGCATATCCCCGGCATACCAATCCTCTACTGTTGAAATTAATTTCATAAGAGGAACGAGTAACGTTGAATCCATGAAACGAACTACATTTTTTTTTACTTAGCAGAAGATTAGCGGGGAATGAAGAGGGAAGACAGTAATTAACTATGTTATGATTAGAGCCCAGATTTTATGTAATTACATATTCTGTCGCTGTGTATGCAGTTATAAAAAAAGAGCTAAAATGTCGACGAATTAAACTGAAAATACCCTTATTCCAAAGTTTTAAATTCCATATTTTTACATAATTCGAGCTTATAATACACATTTCACACCATAGTACATAATTTTACATGTTTTAATATTTTTTGCGGAATTATAAATTTTCGCCAATCCCATTAATTTTCGTTAGATCAGGAAAGGAAAAACAATGCAATTTTAATAATTGTGCTTCTCGTGCATTGTCGTCAATCTTATACATTTCCGTTGCATTTAAAGCTAAATTGTACGAGTTCAAAAATTGTACGACAACAATTACTTGTTTTAAACATTTTCTTCCTTGTTCTCAAACGTTTCAGAATTTATAACAGTCACTTGCATTTCATTTAACCATGACACGGGTTGCGTCTTCGTTGTCTTCAAAGCTAAAAACGTGGATTTCTGTAGACAGTGCTTTAATCACTTATAGTAAAACAGTCCTCTGCCAAACTTGTGATAAACGTATTGGGTGTACGATTAAATCTCAAATTGAACAACATTTACGAAGCAATCTGCATATTAAAAATAAACAACGAGTTACTTCAAAGAAACAGGTACTACTTACACAGTTGCAGGGACAGCCTACATCATCTAATAGTGAATTTTACAAAGAATTGTGTATGGCGTTGGTTGCAGGGAACATAAACTGGAACAAACTTAAGGAACCTGAATTTAAACATTTCTTACAAAAATACTACAACCGCAACATTCCCGACGAGTCCACTTTCATTAAGAATTACTTGGATTCTTGTTATGTTGACATATTAGAAAAAATCAGGATTTACATAGGCAACTCACCTATATGGATTTCTGCTGATGAGACGACGGATGCTGCAGGATAATCTAATTGTGGGCAAGATGGACTCTGAAGCTGCATTAAAACCCTACTTAATTTATTGTAAACCTTTGGATGAACAAATAGTTCAACAATTGCTAGAATCATTAATGATAGACTTAAGGTACTATGGCTAGATGACGTAAAAGAAGAGAGGGTCCTACTGATGTACACAGATACAGCTCCATACATGTTAAAATCGGGGAAATCGCTTACTGTATTTTATCCAAACTTAGTGCATGTTACATGTACGACTCATGCATTGCAACGATAGGCAGATACAGTTAGACATGAATTCCCAGAAGTAAATACAGTGATATCAGCAATGAAGGTTTTCTTAAAATGTCCTTATCGTGTACAACGATACAAGGAGCAGCTACCTGATTTCCCTCTGTCTCCAGAGCCAGTGATAACAAGGTGCGCAACATGGATCGAAGCTGTAATTTTCTACAGTAAGCACTTCGAAGCTGTGAAATCAGTGATTGAGAACTTTTCTTCTGATCCTCAGTGTGTGTGTGAGTGAATCCTTGTTAGCATTCAACATTCCTAAAGTGCTCAGTTCAGTTTCATACATCGCAAGTCACTTCAGCTGGCTTCCCAACAGTATCAAGAAACTAGAAACTTCAGATATGCCACTCCAAGAAGCTGTGGAAATAATGGAAGATGCAGTCTGTGCTAATCAAGAACCCTGGATAACCAACTCTTCTTACTCTTTCTCGCTTATTCAATGGTGAAAATGTAGAACCCCCTGAGAATATTTTTCCTAGCACAATCCCTCTCTACAAATATGCACCGTTGACTTTTTGCAAAGTTGAGCGATCCTTTTAAATTTACAAATACATATTGTCAGACAAGACTGTGCATGACAACAGAACATTTGGAAAAGTATAGCCTTTATAATTAATTGTGGACACCGATCCAATGTGGCTTACATCTTGAATGGTTGACACTTGTACTTCAGTACTGTACTTTGTAGCAGAAGTGAATTGATTAAAAATTAACAGAGAGATTTGACTATGTGGACTTCTTTTTTATAGCAAAGAAATAACATTTTGGATGTTACATATAATTACTTTATTACATATTCATTTATATATTTCACAATATTTGGTTACATATTTATGTACATATTTCTTAATTTGATATTACATAAAATCCGGGCCCTAGTTATGACTAATGAATAGTGGCCGGATTTTTATATAGTAATCCACCCATAGTAATTCTGCCCAAAGGCAGGTCTTTCACTGCAATCATAGCATTTTCATGCTATGCTTGCAGCTTTACTAGGAAATTGTAGGTGTGGTAGCTTCCCGTTGCTTTCCACACCGGTGAAGGATGATAAGGATGATGCCCATATAATTTCGGGGACCGTTTGGGCCTTAGAGTTTTCCTGACATTTGTCTTACAGGTGAGGAAAAACCTCGATAAAAACCTCACCCAGAAAAACTGTCCCGACCGGGGATCGAACACAGGCCCGTTGCGTGACAAGGCAGCACGCTACCTCGAGACCACAGCGGTGGACTTATATAGTAATGTCCGATGAAATACGTACATACATATGTAACAAAAACTCAAATTATGTACCAAATATGTAGCATCAAAATTATATAGAAACATTAATTTTTTAATAGCCTATATAGGCCTACAGTATTATAACTTCTCTGATAAAAATTAGGTGCTTTTAACCCATTCGCCTCATATGACGAGGTAAACTCGCCAGCAGTTAAATGGCCTTCAACTCAGAAGACGAGGTACACTCGCTTAACTCTGCTGTTATATATTTTGCAATATTTTATACATCCCTTGGTAGGATAATCTTTTGTTAACATTTATGAATAGTAGAGGAATGTGTTTTTGCCTTACCCTTATTGTAATCCCAAGTGCCGTTATATTTTGTTTGTTTTGAATGTCTGAAAAATATATAATTCAGTAACTTAAATCCGGTTTCTGGGAAAATGCATTGAACATTTAAATCTGAAGCGAATGGGTTAATTTTTCCCTAAATGTCATATTTTCAATTTTGTCTAAAATATCGGTAATATTAATGTTTAGTAACTTTTTCAAATGTAATTTTTTTATATTAAATGATATTTTTTTGGTAAACTCAAACTGATGATTGGTACTTTTTACACTAAGATTTAAAATAATATTGTGTTAGAAGTAAATAATACGAGTATTCAGCTAGATGCTCTGTATTATTGCATGCAAGATTCTTCTTGTTAGCAAATATTTGTAAATATTAATTTACACTGACACTTTATTAAATTCACAGGACACATTTAAAAGTAAAGTAGATTTACATAAATGTGTTTAAACTTACATGGAATTAGTATGGGAAAATTGAATAAATATATCAAACTATAAGGAAATAAATAGTCAATTGGCTTGGTGTTTACTTGATGAAACTTGAAGTAATTGCTTTGTCTCATGTTGTGGTGACATTTTGAAGCAGTTAATTCTCTTCATGCCCGATGTTGTAGTAACATTTTGAAGAAGGATTGGTGTCCCAAAAAGAATTACTGGTTCAGGCTGGGTTTAATTTTCGGTAGAGCCGGATTCTCTTCTCAAGGTCGGAAGTTGGTACACTGGATAGGAAAACACTTCAAAATCATAAAAAATGTTTCTTGTAGAAAAAATTACAAATTTATTCACTTTGTAGGTTCCCAGCAGATTAAGTAAATTTAAGTGGTAACACTTCAAAATCATAAAAAATGTTTCTTGTAGAAATAATTACAAATTTATTCACTTTGTAGGTTCCCAGCAGATTAAGTAAATTTAAGTGGTAACACTTCAAAATCATAAAAAATGTTTATTGTAGAAACAATTACAAATTTATTCACTTTGTAGGTTCCCAGCAGATTAAGTAAATTTAAGTGGTATTATTCTTCACTATCAATTAAAATAAATTATTTTCTTTTCTGGAATCAATTATTCTTGTTTTAAATATTACATTTTATCTTGAGAACTCTTCTTGCTTCTACCTTTGTGGAAAGTCATATGCAGAATGAATAGTGTAATTCTTTTATAATTTTAAAGAACATTATTACATCACATGATGGTAATTTTAAATTCTATTAGTTAATAGTTCTTTTAAATATAAGGTTTAAATTTGATTTGTTAAATCAAAAAGTTAATTGTTTTAACATCCAATCAGAATTTAGTTTACTTTAATTTAAAAATATGAAGTAAAGCAGGTGTTCTCATTACAGTTATAACAGAAAGCTTTATAATTTTGACAACAATGACTTTAAACAATTCTTAAAAGCATTATTTACAAAAACTGTTATGTAGTATAATTTCTTTAATTGTTACTGAGACATTTTTATTCAACAATGAATTATTTAGATGTTTTTCTTTATTTAAGTTATATATAAATATTAAAAGAATTTTAAAATACAAAATTATTAACTTTTATATTTATTATAATATTAAAATCCTGCTATAAACTCCAGGTAGTTTTTTAAAAGAAAAACTTATTTTTTAAAGAAAGTTCTTAAAGGAAATGAAGGTTCATTTTATTGCTATAATTTCTCGGTCGCGAGCGGGAAGCAGTATGTTTAACAAGCATGATGTAGTGTCCGTTAGTCGTAACATTTTAGTGTTTTTCCACTGCAATTAGCTAGAAGAACTAGGCCGAGAACGTAACACAAAAATACCTATTCTTATTCCATTCGAGTGTGAAGTTTTACCTTCGTTGTGTTTGTAGTGATAAAATACCTAATACAATTTTATCTCTTCTCTAATCTTCTATCAATATTCTGTCGCCATGGCAGATATCGATCGTATATATCAGCAGGGTGTAACCCAGGTTGAATATATAGAAGGAGCAAGCAAATTCGTAAGAAGAGCAAATACAATGATTTTAATGTATGTTCAAAGCATTATAGTAGGCCTACCTTTATTATTATCATTATATTATTATTATTATTATTATTATTATTATTATTATTATTATTATTATTATTATTATTATTATTATTGAGAATTTTTTTCGTGGAGCCGGGAAGTATTAATTTTATTAATGCATGGATTTCTAATGTTGGAATTGCGAGATTAAGGCCGAGAAAGCCTGGTCTAGATGGGTAGCTAGGTAGATATATAGGTAAGTGCGCAGTTGTAGTGTAGTTAACAGTTCTTTAACAGCTAGTCACAATTTAAAACTGGACATGTCTGGATTGTTTCTGCTGCTTCCATAAAGAAACTATCATATCATGGAGGTCTTTTACTTCATGCTTGAATTTTTTCTACGTGCCATAAATCTACGAATGGGGCCTAGGCTTTACTTCCCTCTCTAAGGAAGCTATAGTGAGGATTTTTACACCTGAAAAAACCCATTGGTCCCGGCCGGATTTAAAACGCGAACTTCAAAACCAAAGATGAGTGTGGTAACCCTAACTACTGAGACCGGATTTAAAATCGCGAACTTCAAAACCAAAGGTGAGTGTGGTGACCCTAATCCACTGAGACCGACCCTGCTCCAACTTATTTATTTCATTATTCTTTATAGTTATGTATTATTCTAGTATCCATTCTTTTGCACAACTGAAAACTAATGGGACTACTAATGGGAGTTACAAACAAATTTCCTTTTGGCTGGAAAAAAGAAACTCAAACACTTGTGTTTATACTTGGGCCTAGGACATTCGATAAGTAATTGACAACACTATTGTAAATCAGTAACCCTAGTGATGACCATTGTAATCTTGTAGTATATTGTTGAACAGTCTTTGTTGTATAAATACGTAATATTGAAAATCTCGAAATAGCAATAGTTTGTGAATACATTAACTGTTTTTCACATAGTAGTAATACCCCCCCTCCTAAAAAGATGTTCAGTAAAATTTGATTGGAAGCTGGAATTGGGAAGTACTCAAACATCCACCAAATTCACCAGACATGAGTTCTTGTGATTATAACTTATTCTCAAAGATCAAAGAATCTTTACGAGGCATTCGATTTCAATCAAGACTTGATATCCAGAAAGTTCTAGATCGATCAGTGAAACAGATATCCAGAAATGATGCTGCAGATAGAGTGCGCCGTATAGTTGACTTTACAGGAAACTATAAATGAAGTACGTAATGTCAAAAGTAACCTAAGTGATTTTTATGGTGTTATAGCAGTGTTGCTATTACTTAATGAATGCCCTAGTACATATGTACAACCTTTGAAATAATTGTTGGCGCACAGGTAATTTTCAAGTCCCAGAACGAAGCCACTGCGCATGACCAGAGATCAGTTGTTTGGTTCACAAGTATACAACTATTTGAGAAACTAAAATCAGTTCTATTTCGTTGTGTGTCGTGCAATGGAAAATAATTTCGCGTATATAAGTAGTGCGGTAAATGCTGTAAATAAAACAAAGCAAAAAAAAAAACAAAGAAAATTAACTGAGATAAGGACGTGAGAGGGAAAAAAAACATGACAGCGGAATCGAACACGCGACCTCCTGCATGGGAAATAAAAGTTACCTCCACTAGACCACAACCGTTCCCTGCTAGAAACTGTCCGTATGAAGCGATGCAATACTCCAGGACTTACTCGTATAATGCAATTATATATTAACTTGTCTTTATTTAAATTAATCAGACGCATTTTACATTAGTAGTGGAAATAAACAATCTTGTTGTGCCTTGTGTTTTTTAAACAAAGTAATGAGATTGTACAATTGTTATTCATTATATATATATGAGCAGTTTCCTTTAATTAATTAATATTATATATATATATATATATATATATATATATATATATATATAATTTATTTACGTAGCCTGGTAACGTGTAGGCATTATAAAAAATAACGACGTTATTAAAAAATGCCTGACCAGGATCGAACCTGGGTCTGTGTCGTCGCAAGAAATCATCTTACCGACTGCTCTACTGAAGCGAACGATACGAATACTGCATGAGAAGTAAGCGCTAATTTACTATTGATTGGTTTAAGAGACCATTACTTGCTTTCAGTCATCTGATAACTCTCTTAACTTAGAAATCCAATTAATAAATTTATTTGTTCAAATTCTTTCAATAACGATTGGTATGAATCTATGATTGGCCCCTTATGCCGCCGGATTTGACCTCAAAAGAGACAGCACATGTAACAACTTACTTTTCAAAACTTTTAACTTTCCACCATCAAGAGTTGCGCCATCATTTTTTTTCAAAGGCTGTACATAAATGATTCATTCATTATTCCTATATAATTTGCTGTGCTTGTAGAGAATGCTTAGCAGATGGAGTATTGATGTTGAACAATGTACGGAAATGTACTATTTTAGTGCTACAATGATAACAAGATTAGATTAAATCTACCGCTTTACGTCAACGAGCCAAAATGTTATCCACTTAAACCTCCACCCTTCCTCAAATGTTCAGACGAGATTTTATCGGATGTCAAAGAAATAGTGTGCTGATGCAACATTCAGTAGCATAAACTGCAAGAACCGATAGTAACCTATGGTCTTACACTAATATGGAATCATCTAACAGAGCGCAACATAGAAGACAGAAAAAATAAAGACATCGTTCCTAAAAAAAAAAATGCGTCTCGAAGATCACCCCCCCCCCAGACTAGTGTATGAAATGGCAAAGAAAACCTTCTTAGAAGACCTAAGGCTTATAGCAGGATTTTAATATCATAATAAATATGAAAGTTAAAGTTAATAATCTTGTATTTTAAAATTCATTTAATATTTAAATATAATTTAAATAAAGAAAAACATATAAATAATTCATTGTTGAATAAAAATGTCTCAGTAACAATTAAAGAAATTGTATTACATAACAGTCTTTCTGTTATAACTGTAATAAGAACACCTGCTTAACTTAATATTTTTAAATAAAAGTATACTAAATTCTGATTGGATGTTAAAACAATTAACTTTTTGATTTAACAAATCAAATTTAAACATTATATTAACCAATAGAATTTAAATATAAAATCATGTGATGTAATAATGTTCTTTAAAATTATAAAAAGAATTGCCTAGTCATTCAGCATACAACTTTCATCAAGGATAGAAGCAATAACAGCTCTCCTGATAAAATGTGATATTTAATACAAGAAAAATAATATACTCAAGAAAAGAACAGAATTTAATTTTAATTGGCGGTGAAGAATAATACCACCTATATTTACTTGATCTGCTGGGAAATTTATAAAGTGAATAAATTTACAATTATTTCTACAAGAAACAGTTTTCAGTGATTGTGAAGTGTTTTCCTATCCAGTGTACCAACTTCTGACCTTGGGAAGAGATTCCAGCTCTACCGAAAATTAAACCCAACCTGAACCAGTAATTCTTTTTCTTTTGGGACACCAATCCTTCAAATTGTTACTACAACATCGGGCATGAAGAGAGTTAGCTGCTTCAAGATGTCATCACAACTTGAGAAAAGAATTACTTCTTCAGGCTTGAACTTCAACTACCCGCCACGACAGCCTGGAAATTAGCACTTCAAAAAACGAAAGAAAAAAGAGCGGGAAAACAAGAAAATGTCTACACGTCATATGTCTTTCTGAATCGAGACTGGACCGAAACAAACTATTACCTCCGACATATGGTAACAAGGCTCAGCATCCATGGTTCTCATCACAAGATCTGCACCCTCAAGCTACTCCATGATCCAACCAGTGAATGTGTATGTGAACTGTGCGGCAAAGAGTGTGGAAAATACCACATCCAATGGTGCAAAGAAAGGATCAAATCAATAACAGCCTACAGCAAAGAAACTTAACATGTACGATGTATATGATACTATGCACATTAGTGCGCTTTTCTAAATTATTATATCTTGCAAGAACTCTACCAGTCCTCCCTAAGCAAATAGCAAGTAGCTACAAGGATACAAAGTTACAACGAATTGCCCTGCGACTGGAACAATTTATATATCAGTGGTGGGTCAATTCTTCGGTTCCTCTCTTGAAGAGAATGGAACCCCGGGTTCTAAGACTTGAGCCCATTTGCCCCAGTTGTTAAATTTTGAGCTAATGCCGCTGCGACGGGCTTTTTGGTCTATTTCGGTATTTGTCCAGGGGAAACTGCAGAAAACCCTGGTCAAAATACTCGGTCCCGGAACCTTGACCTTTGTTGATGTGCCTGAGGACGACCATAAAAAAGGCGCAGCTCCCTGTTCTTTAGTTCTCAAAATTTTGAGTACGGTGAACGTTCAATTACAATTCAAAACAAAATACAATTTTTATGTTCCCAAATACATATAATTTTTTAGTTGTTTAGTCCAACTGTCTGATTTATTATTTTTCAAAAATATTTTCAGTGCTCTTCATTTTTTTTAATTATCTTGTGTGTGACACTGCAGGATGACAATGTTTTTATAGTCGACCCGCAATAGACCTGACGCACATTCCGGACACAGGTTCTTCATCATCATCTTCTTCTTCCTTCCAAGTATTATGCCAAGGCCTGTTACGATCCTATAGAAAATTTTCCCTCCAGCGTTTCATAGGACGGCCCAGTGATCTTCGTCCTCTTGGTATATAATTATAAACGCTTTGGGGATCCGATTTGAACTCATTCTTTCTAGATGGTGTTTCCAATTTAGTTGGTACTGTTTAATATATTCCAAAATTGGCGTAGTCTTCAATTCTTTTAAGATATCTGTGTTCCTTTTCCGATCCCATCTGGTGTAACCCGCTGAGGTCCTCATCTAGGGGATATGTGGATGGCGACCACAAGATGCCCAAGTTGATCAAAACATTTCTTCCACTTACTTGTGTTTTGCACTCTTTTAACTTTACTATCTAACCTCTCTTGGTTAACTCTTGTTTTTTCGACCCCGACGTTATTAGGGCATCAGAGGGCTAGGGAGTCTTTCCTTTCTTCCATTTCTTCTTTCCTTTATTTTCTTTTCTTCTCCACAGAAGCCTGACCGGAGGCTATAAGATGGCAGCCCCATCACTGGTCTTGCCTTCCTTTGGCCAGCAACCAATCGAAGGGATTATTATTATGCTTTCAAGTCTTATACGAGAATTTCCCGGAAGGTTCATCAAAACTTTATTAATAAGTTCCCTCTACAACCTCAAGAAAAAAGTAAACATGAAGCGGCCTATAGGCCTATATATGATCACCCCAGTCTATGTAAGTAAAACACAAGACATCACAAGACAAAGAACAGATAAGATATCTAGAACCATGAAGAGGATTTAAAATTCCTTACTCTGCCGGGAATCGAACCGAGACCGCCGGAGTGAGCGGTGGTCTTCTAATTTATTCCAAAATATTGTATTTCTTTATCATTTCATTTAATTTTCGATTTAACCTCGCATAATAATTATATTAGCTGATATTAGAAAAAATATACTTGAGGATACAGGCGTAAGACAATTCGTTTTTCTCCCACAGAAATAAATAGGAGCTAACACAAATGGGTTATTATACCAATTAAGGATCCGACTACGCTTCCTAATCCTACACCATTGAAGTACACGAGATAAAAACTGTGAAGAGTAATACGTTGCCTTGGATACTCTTATCAAAGGATTGCATAAAGTAGGTTACAATTTTGGAATCCCACAGCATACTCCTGATAAGCTGTAATAATACAGCTGTTGTATGCGCTTATCTAAACAATTTCATACTAGATAAATGTCAAGTCTAAGAAAAAAAATCTCTGATTATTTTAACAGTAGTTCATCACTGTCATAGTTAATTAATTAATTAATTTGACTATAATTTCACTCACTCCATTGTGCGAAGGGCCTAGAAGGTCCTTGGCCTACCATCCGGTTGCTGGCCTCACACCCACATGTGTTAAAACACAGAAATAGACGATCATCCAGCCAGTGTAGGGATGACGTGTGCTCAGTATGTCAGATTCCTCAACCGTATACATAATTTTCTCGACCTGGAGCCGCATCACGATGCTGGATGGGCACCGGTCCCATACTGGCCGAAATCCTATGAGAAAATGTATTTCTCAATGGAGATCCGAACAAGCGCAAGTCCCGTAGCTCTGCGCCAAGGCATCTTGCATTAATCATTCATCTACGACGCGGGACGATTACATAATTTACCTAACAATACTTCTGGTAAACGCTCCCCAAAAATCATCCGGCAATCATCATCATCCTTATCATTATCATCATCATCCTTCACCGGTGTGGAAAGCAACGGGTAGCTACCACATCTATAATTCCCTAGTAAAGCTGCAAAGTATAGCATGAAAATGCTATGATTGCAGTGAAAGACCTGTCCTCAGGCAGAATTACTATGGATGGATTTCTGGTAAATTATTAAAGAAAGAAGAGAGTAAAATAAGTTATAGTGTACAAATTATTATTGTTATTTATTATTATTATTATTATTATTATTATTATTATTATTATTATTATTATTATTATTAGGGACATGCCGTAGCGTAGTGGTTAAGGCACTGCGCTACAAGCCGGAAGGTCGAGGGTTCAAGTCCCGGTGGGGTCAGGAATTTTAAACTGACCCAAATCTTCTGGCGGCACTATGGTCCTGGGGTCGACTCAGCATCTAACTGAAATGAGTACCAGACGCTTGTTCTGGGGGTAAATGCGGCCGTTACGAAGGCTGACATCAAGTGCCGATTGTCCAAAAAAAGTTGGAGTCTTAACGTCCTACTACCCCAAGGCATCCTGAGGCCTGTAGTAGGATTACTTTACTTTATTTTTATTATTATTATTATTATTATTATTATTATTATTATTATTATTAACCTTTTGACCGCCGAGTTTCCATTTTGCGAGCTCGTCTGTGGGTGCCAGGTTTTTTTAAATTTAAAGTACTACGCCATACTAACTAACTAACTAACTCACTGGCACTATCGAACCCGAAGGTTCATGGCCGCGCGGACATAAGCTCTCCATACATCCCTATCCTGAGCTAATGCTTTCCAATTATTCCCTGTATAATCTACTTCCCTCAAATCATAGTTAATGTTGTTCTCCCACCTCATTCTTGGTCTACCAACTGGGCGTTTTCCCTCTGGCTTTCCTACAAGAAGTTTCCATGCACGTCTTTCATTCCCCATACGCGCAACATGTCCTGCCCATCGCAGTCTACGAGACTTAACTGTTCTTATTATATCTGGCTTCCTATAAAGACCATGTAGTTCATTGTTATGTAGTCTTCTCCATTCACCTGTCTGTTCATCTCTCTTTGATCCAAAAATTTTCCTAAGAACTTTATTCTCAAATACTCGTAATCTCCTTTCCTCCCTTAAAGTAAGAGTCCAGGTTTCGCATCCATATAATATAACTGGTAGAATAATAGTTTTATATATTTTCAGCTTAACGTTTTTTGAAAGGAGTTGGGACATCAAAAGTCTCTGCAATGCATAATAGCATCATGCATTTCCAGAATTGAGCCTATGTTTAATTTCTTTTTGCATCTCATTCCTATTTGTGATTATTGTTCCTAGGTATTTGAATTCAGCCACTTCCTCAAAATTTCCCTCATTTGTCATTAGCTGTCCACTTCCATTATATACTGAATTTCTACGTGTGACCATATATTTAGTTTTACTGATATTTAAATATATGGTCACACGTAGAAATTCAGTATATAATGGAAGTGGACAGCTAATGACAAATGAGGGAAATTTTGAGGAAGTGGCTGAATTCAAATACCTAGGAACAATAATCACAAATAGGAATGAGATGCAAAAAGAAATTAAACATAGGCTCAATTCTGGAAATGCATGCTATTATGCATTGCAGAGACTTTTGATGTCCCAACTCCTTTCAAAAAACGTTAAGCTGAAAATATATAAAACTACGCCATACTATATAATATAAACCTATATAAAGTACAATTAACTGTCTACATGCCATGCTAAATTGAATTTAAACTCACTATTATACATTTATTTTAAGGTTAGGCGGTGTTGCTTCCACTTGTAAAGATCCCAGGTTCGAATTCATCACGGTGTCTTCATTGAAATTTGTTATCACTATCACTAAATATGTATCCTATTGAATACTTTTGATAACATTATCACTAAACACTTATAATATTAAAATTGTTGAAAAGTTTTATGGTCCTGGGTTCGAATCCATTCCAGTCAAACAACTGTTTTATGCCACGTGTTTCGGCTGGCGCGACACGCCCACCACTGTCACTCACACCATGTTCATTTACATCTACATCACTTGCTTTAACTATTTACAGGCGTTAGATTTTAATAATATTCTCTTAGAAACAGGTATGCTATCACATTATTAGTGAAACGAATAACCATTTGAATGAACTGTTACTGTCACGCTCATCTTCTGATAAAACTGACCCAATAAACTGCGCGTATTGTATTTTCGTCAACTTCGAGACATGAATCCACTGTTTCACAAGCACAGACCTACAACTTAGCCAGGTATCTTTTCAACCTAAAAAATTAAATAAATAAAGAGGAAAATCCTGAAATTATTCAATATTCCCTAGCCAAAAAAAAAAAAAAGAAGGCCTTGAAACATGAATGTACAACCCTCCTTTAGAAAACGTCTGTACCAACTTGCCTGTACCGCTTATTTCTGGAAGGGATGTGCAAAGTATTGCTAAGAAAGGATGTAACAAACACAGCAAGAAAAATCATTTTAGTTTATTGAAGTAAAAACTTCAGGAAAAAAATATATTCACATAATAAGATTGAAAACCGGAGCTTGCCGGGCGTGGCGTACCGCTGTAAACAACTTTCCCCCCTCCGTTCCCCGGCCGCCACGCCGGGCATTGCGTTTCAAAAGGTTAATAAATAAAAATCATGAGGATTGTGATAACCATGATAAATCCTGAGGATAAAAAGAAAGGCCTAAATTTTAATAATGTGAACGTTTTGACAACAAGAAGTTGATATAGTTGAGTTGAAGGACGACTTGTTTTACCAGGTATGTTTTTTTTTAAATTTTAAACACACAATTTTGACTTTCAATCACACGCGTCAACTGTTTTTCTAGCATGAAATTTTAAAAAATAGTATCGGTTAGTTTTCATTAATCGTGAAAGAGGATACTGTGGCATTCATTGATTATTGTTTTGTGTTGCATTTTATCTAAAACTGACATTAACTTATTTCAATTAAAATGTCTTCACTGTCGGTTGGTACTTTATTTAACGACACTTTTTAACAGCTCGGGTTTCAGCGTCGCAATTGAAATCATCATTAACGCAGACCTATTTTTCAGACTTGAGGCTCTTTTATGTTCCTTAATTCTACAACACCCACAGAACTACATGCTTTCCAAATGAAGCCATATTCGGGATTATTAAGCTCTAAAAAATAATTTGATCCCGGCCGGGTTTGGACCCGCAAACCATCGAAACAGAGGTGAGCTTGGCAACAAGACTAACTTCACTATTCGGATCATGCATATTGTCGGATTTTTAAAATACCTCTGTTCCATTAATATAATTTGTAACTAATTTCCTGGCACTATCGAACTCGTAGGTACATGACCGCGCGGACATAAACTCTCCATACATCCCTATCCTGAGCTAATGTTTTCCTTCTTCTCATTCATAATTTGTAGAATTTTCATCCTGTTTATTCCCAAAATCACTCATCAGAGGAAGACGAATTGGATGTGCATCCACTGTCTATCCAATTATCAACTTTTCCTCAAATCATGGTTAATTTTATTCTTACACATCATTCTTGGTCTACCAACTTGGATTTTTCCTTCTGGTTTTCCTACAAGAAGTTTCCATGTCCCTCTTTCAATCCCCATTCGTGCCACATGTCCTACCCATCAGTCTACGAGACTTAATTGATATATCTGGATCATGTATGCAGTCTTCTCCATTCGTCCAAAAATTATCCTAAGAACTTTGTTCTCAAATACTCGTAATCTTTTCTCTTCGCATCCATATAATATAACTGAGATAATAACAGATTTAGCCTATATATTTTCAGTTCAACTTTTTTTTTTTTTTGGATAATTGGGACGCCAAGAGTCTCTGTAATGCTTAATAGCATGCACCTCCAAAATTTAATTTTTGTTTAATTTCTTTGTGCGTCTCATAACTATTTGAAATTATTGTTCCTAGGTATTTGAATTCAGCCACTCCTTCAAAATTTCCCTCATTGGTCATCAACTTACCATTTCCATTGTACACCGTGTCCACAAATATAGTATCATACTTTAAACTACTACTACGTCGCTTTGGATAATCGTATCCAAATAAAATTGGTGACAATCAAAAGAGAAACTCAAAAAGTTTTTGCTATACCTCATAGACATTGAATATAGCCCCCATGAGTGACGCTGCAGACATCGACATTATTTTAACCTTTCTGCTAAATATCCAACAACGAACCCGTATCAACCACAAAAAAACAGATTAAATTTAGTTTAGTTTCTGTATTGTTGTCCATTATTCTCCATTGTTAACATGCACAAAACTTGTTGAGTTTCTCTTTTGATTGTCACCAATTTCATTTAAATACGATTATCCAAACGACGTAATAGTAGTTTAAAGTATGATACTATATTTGTGGACACGTTGTATAATGAATGTGTGAACATACATTTAGTTTTATTGGTATTTTCTTCAAGTCCCCATTTTTTAGTGTTGCTCAATACAGTGTATGTGTTAGCTCTTAGTATTTCCTCGTTATCACCTAATAATACATCATCAGCATCATATGTAGGCTAATAAAATAGCAAAACATGAATTTAAACATAAACAGTCTTAGGAAATGCATATTCGAGTTCAAGGTTCTACCTTCTGTTGCACGAGGAAGATGCATTAAAGCAAACATAAATCATAAGAAACGTGTCATTTATTAATACATCAGTTGTTTTTCAGTGAAAAACAGTTTCATAAATTCAGTCAGTTAATGCTGAAATAAGTAATAGGTATTAAATTAAAGTTATGTTGTTATTAAGCAATTAAAATGAATATTTCAGGCGTAATGATGTTATTGCGCAGTCCAGGTAAGTCATGAGGACATAACTGAAGAACATCAAGATTCTAGATCACTGAAATCCTCTGCATTTATCATCATCATCTGCATTCATGGATTAGGTCTGTTGACCCGTTCCGACTTCAACCCATCTCTTTCTAGGTCTGCCCACATCTCGGGTGCCTTTAGGTTTGTATTTTGTTATTTGTTTTGGATATCTATCTTCATTCATTCTGTCTATGTGTTGCTTCCATTTTTGTCTATATGTATATATTTTATCAGTTATTGCAAATATTTCAAGTTCCTTTCTTATTTCTGTGTTCTTTATTCTGTCTTCCTTAGTGCACCCTTTAACAGATCTCAAAAATTTCATTTCTGCCGCCGTTATCCTACTTAGATCTTGTTTTTTATGTATTCAGGCTTCTGAACCATAGGGGCAGTACCGGTACTGCCAACGTTTTATAAAATTTCAATTGGGTCTCTCTTGTTGTTTTGTTATTTAGTGATCGTTTTATCCTACCACATATTCCCTGGAATTTTGCTATTTTATTAGTTATATCATTATCATAATTAAATTAAATGTCACATCCTAGATAATTGAGATGGTTCACCTGTTCTATGATTTCGTTTCCTATTACTATTTTCGATCTGATTTGATTTTTCCCTTGGAATGCCATTACCTTAGTTTTTTCTATGGATATTTTGAGATTATATTGTTCACATATTCTGCATTTAAACAACTTTATTTTCTAAGCTGAATATATCCAAAATTAAGAAAAAAGGATTGATTGATTATGATAGAGCTCTTTATTTTATAACAAATATGAGCATATTCCATTGAAATCTCTATGTGAATGAAGATGTTCATACCACAAAAAAAATGAGTTAACGAAGTAGTCAAGTTCAGTTTAAAAGAAAAATACTTTGTTCTTGTTGATAGTACCCAGGTAAAGACACCATTTAAAAAAGAAGATTATGTAAATGACTACTTATAAATACACTTTGTAGAAACAGTTTAATTGTTTCTGGGATGAACCAAGGCGCGGCCTGCGCAAAGGTCTGAAAGCAAGTAGACAGCCAGTAAAATTACATGTAGGAAGGAGCCTATTGTACATATAACCCCTCTAATATCCGGATTTCTTCTCAACTGCAGTTAGCTTACAAATTGTATAATCTGTATCAGACGATACTGAAAAGAAGTGTCCTTTTAAAGCTACATACTTCTGATACCTTTTAATAAAGTTAGATTTTATAGTTTTACTAGTAAAATTAATGTATTCTAATTGTATGCAAGAAAAGGCCTTATGGCCTTGATTCTACCAGCTTAAATAAAACTATTATTATTATTATTATTATTATTATTATTATTATTATTATTATTATTAGAATATATCAGAATTGTGTGTGGGTACGATATCATTTTTAACATATTCTGTATCAAAGATGGATGGTTATTCTGGGTTAATAATTGGAGTTGAGAAATACGTGCACTTGAATTGAGAACAGGCCTATCGCAAAAATGACACTGTAGATATATCATGATATACTCGTATAATTTATTGGCCAGTTCTTAAATGACTTTCTAGCATGAACATACGGTGTTCGCTGGTCATATCCATTTGCCTTAATACATTAAGAAATGTCGAAACTCACAAGGAGACTGTCAACCATTGCTTGCCGAAATCTACCTTGAAATTTCTCCAGATAAGCGGTGTGATCTACCAAGGGTATATCCATAAAATTATCTGCCGCTTTTAACAGTAAGACACTAAACTCTCATTTATATTATAGAGAAATAATAAAACTCGGTAACTCAAGGTCGGTTTCACCAACAGAGGTAATTGTATTAAGCCATTTAAGCTATGTATTATACACGGGGAAAACTGGCGTAATACAGTTACCTCTGTTGGTGAAACTGGCCCTCAATATATTGGATAAACCTCACTATTACCTCGTCCCGCCTCACTCCATCCCATTCGTACTCAAGCGGGAGTCCTTCTGCTCCGTACAGTGGGTTGCCATTGCTGAATTCTGGCTTCGAGTTCTGTACCTTGTAGTTAAAAAACGGCAGATACATTTTTGGACATTGCCATTGTAGATCATAACGCTTATCGCAGAGAAATTTCAAGGCAAATTTCGGTATGCGATGATTGACAGTTCCCTTTGTCAATTAAATGTATATGTTTTTGTAATGGAAGACATGAAATGGACAAGAAGATAATTGAAGAGAGATTCAACAGTAGACCTACTGATTCTAGGCCTTCTAATCTACATTCGGTAAAATCCCCCCTTTTTTGTATGGACAGTAGGGATACTGACTCTTGTTGCTTTCCTTACTTATTCTAACCGGAGCAATAGTAATTGCTATTAACAGATCGGAACCTAAATGCATAATTTTTTGATCCTGCTGGAGAGAGACCCGATGAAAATTTCGCTGGGTAAAAATGAAAACAGGAAGAGTAAATATGTTTGGACACGGTGTATTGAAGGAACGCCGTTAGCTGGCGCAGTTACAATGAAAAATAATCTAATCTAATTAGCCTATTCGTACACTATTTACTCGTGGGTGTAATGCCGGCTTAATGGGAAGGTTCCTCAGTGTGAAGACTCTATTATACCTCTATTAGAGTGTTTAGATGCTTCGTATTCTCTTTATGGAACTCAATGCTGGTTTGAAGCCCGAGAACAAATTGCCAAGGACATTCTTTAGAGAAGACCTATACAGGAAATGCGTAATCAAACGTTCATCGGTCTTGGTTGTCAGTAGCAACCAAAAGAAACAACATACGTCAATATAGCGCTTATGTCCAGTGTGTAAAAAGCATCAATCAATATAAAATATGTAAACTTTTATATCAAAGTGTCAATTTATAAGATTTTATCGAAAACTAGCTATGAAATCTAGAACACATAACGTTCAATTTTCACGCTTTTCTCACTGAATACATGTGTGCCTTACTAGAAAAGCTGTAAAATAAAAATCCTCTCAAAATTTTTATAGAGCCACTTCATATATATGATAGCAATCAATGTTACAATATGAGTTTTTCGAAGTTTATTTTTAAGGTTAATGCGCGGTTAATTTTCATTGCTGCGATATATCTAATCATTAATCAATGGAGTTCGTAATTTATTATAACTTTTTTCATTAGTTTTGTGCATAATTACGTTCTTGAAGCATAATTTTACTTAGTGACAAAGGGATACAAGTGTATGCGTTAGGAGCAGGTAAAGTATGATTGTAATACGTAATTTTCAATGACCTGTAATTTTCTTGTACAACTTCAACTTGAAACCTGATTTTCTCAATAGTGCAAAACTTACACCCCTTTGCTTCTAACCGCTTCAATTAAGGAATTGTCTGAACTCGATCAGCTATGTCTTTAGCCCATTCATATTTTATGACTATTTAAATTGACAAAATATTGATCAGTAAGAACTGCTTATGCCAAAAGTAATTTTAATATTTTATTCGGTTATCGAAATTGTTATGAAGAGTTAAAAGTTAAAAAAAAAGTAAAATAGACTTTGGTAATACAAGTTCCAGAAACATCCATTGTTTATGTCTTCCATGTTCAACATTTCAACATACGTATAAGATGTTCTAACACTTTACTAACGGTACAGATAATCGGTGGGATTTCCATTTTTTACATATCCATCCATAGTAATTTTGCCCGAAGGCAGGTCCTTCACTGTAATCATAGCATTTTCATGCTATGCTTGCAGCTTTTACTACGGAATTGTAGGTGTGGTACCTTCGCGTTGTTTTTTACATACAGTGGATATCATTACTGATGTTCTTTTCAGTACTGTAATATTGTTGAATTAAAAGTCCATGAATTACATGGAGTTGTTTTTGTTTAAATGGGAAAATGTAAATTTAAAATGCTGCTCGATTTATGTCAAGTATAAGCCCAGTGCAATAATATAAAAAAATAGAATAAATATCACTGTGTGGGCTTTAATTCTGATATGCTCTCAGCCGCCACTGGATGAGTTATCTATATTGGGATTCAAAGAATATTTTTCTTCTCAAGTTCATACAAAAACGTGAAAAAAATGAACGAAAATCTTTAACCCTTAAATTGGCAAAAAAATAATCTCTTGTGGCACTTATTTAAACGTTCCGGACCGCAGTGAAAACAGGATCATGTAAAAATGTAAGTTATTAGTAGGCCTACACAATATTGTTTAATTTAACTTCTATTTTATTAAATTTTACTCGTTTGTTTTTCTGTTGTTTTATAAACAAAATAAATAATTTTATGAATGTACCTTAGTCCACCGCTGTGGTCTCGAGGTAGCCTGCTGCCTAGACACGCAGCAGGCCCGAGTTTGATTCCCGTCGGGACAAGCTCCTGAGTGAGGTTTTTTCGGGGTTTTTCCTCACCTGTAAGACAAATGTCAAGAAGCTTAGGGCCCAACGGTCCCCGAAAATCATCCGGGCACCACTATCTTAATCATCCTTCACCGGTGTGGAAAGCAATGGGAAGCTACCATACCTATAATTCCCTAGTAAAGCTGCAAAGCATAGCATGAAAATGCTATGATTCCAATGAAAGACCTGCCCTCGGGCAAAATTGCTATGGATGAAATGTATCTTATAGGATAGAATCCCAATTCAAAGCTGAGCCTAAAGGTTCCGGCAGAATTCTCATTTCAAGCTTGTGGTTATTGTGCATGCATAAATTTACAACACGGGACCAATGCTTTACTTTTCGTGCGAAGAAGTCACACACACAAGATTTTTACTCAATGAAAAAACTTCGGCCAGGTATCTCGAACAATTACTAGTCTACTGGAACTGAAAATATCTTCTAAAAGTAAAACCATATTTGTATTATAAGATATGAATTGTGTTAGAATCTCAAATTCTAATACAATCTTTATGTGAGCAGAAATTCATAGGTTGTATGTACTTACTTAATAATTAATACACGCTTTCCACTTTACAGCAGTTTGCCTTATTCCTGCTTTCCAGAGATTCCTATCTTCCCATTGTCCATCTTCCATACCCCTCTTCATCATGACATCATATATTCCCTCATACCATGCTCTTCTACTTCTCCCCCTCTTCCTTCTGCCTGGTACCATCCAATCCAACACCTGTTTAGGCCACTGGTCTTCCGACATCCGTTGTACATGTCCATACCACGAGCTCTCTTTGTTATCCTATCGATAACAGTTTCTTGTGCATCCATTTCTTATCTGATATATGCATTTCGTACATGTTGTAGCCTGGATATCCTCATACCGTAATCCATCCATTTCTGTCGCCAAGATTCTTTTCTGCATCCTTTCATTTATTGTCCAGCTTTCTGGCCCATATGTAAGTATACTTTCTATTATTGTCTGTATAATCTCTTTTTTTTTCTGGTCAAATTTCTATTCCATGAAAGACCATTCAGGGATCTAATCGCCTTCCTCGCACAATTTACTCTGTTAATATATTTTTCACAAGTACCAGATTTATCTATTATAGAACCAAGATATTTAAATTCAACATGTTTAACTATCATATTATGTATTTGTAGGTCTTCTGAATTTCCTCCGATTACCATATATTCTGTTTTGATATAATTTATCTTCAGTCCACCTACCTCAAATGCATCGACCAACTTTCAGATCATATATTCTATATCTTCTTTATCTTGTCCTATTATAATCTGGTCATCAGCGAATAATAAATTGTGCAGTAAATGGCCATTAATGTTGATTCCCATTCTCCTACATGACTTATTCCATTTCATTAATAGGCCCCTACATCTTCTAAATATACCTATCTTGAACAATGTTGGTGACATCCCGCATCCTTGTCTTAATCCTTTTGTTATATCAAATTCTGAGGATATTCTATTTCCAACCTTAATACTTACTTTACAATCATACATTCTTTTTATAAAATGTATAAGAGATTTAGGTATTCCAAACTTCTCCATTGCCACCCAAAGCTTGTTGATGGGTACAGAGTCATATGCCTTTTCCAGGTCTATGTATGTATTAAGCTATTTTTTTTAAAGAAAATAGTTTTAATAACAATTGTTCTGCTTATAATTTTGAACTAAGTTCTAATATAGGCCTACGTATAGGCGAAGTGGTAAATTGCTATGCGGAGTATATAGTACCACGCCCGGCAAGGAATCGATTTTGTCTAGCAAGTAACTGTTTTCTCTGCGACGTTCTAGGAGACCGTTACAACTCACTAACATACAAGAATAAATTATAATTTTTTGTTGATGAGATCTCAATCGTCCTCAAATCTCAGTTTTGTAAAACTTGATTAAAAAAATTCTTAAGTCTTTAAGAACATGCCCTGCCCATCACAGTCTATGCGAATTAAAATTTCATATTACATATGGTTTTCTATAAAGATCATGGAGCTCACTGTTAAATTTCATCATCATCATCATCCAGGGATTAAGCCTGTTGGCTCGTTCCGGTTTAATGAAATCTAGAATTGTTAAAATTGTTCAGACCATCTTCTGTGTGCGTGTCCAACATTTCTCCTTCCGTGTGGTTTATAATTTGGCAATACTTTTGGAAATCTTTCTTCTGGCATTCTATCGACATGTTCTTTCCAGGCGATCCTATGTTTAATTATTCGGTCTGTAAGTTTGAAAATATTTAGTACCTTACTTATATCTTTATTTCTTTTCTTATCCAGCAGAGTATATCCTGCTATATTTCTTAAAACTCTCATTTCAGCTGTTTCCAATTTTTGTTCTTGTCTTTTAATGATCGTCCAATATTCTGATCCATACATCAATACAGGAACAGCCATTAGGCCTCCTTTATAAAATTTCATTTTTGTTTCTTTTCTTGTGTTTTTAAGGGTTCTTTTTAATAGTGTCACATATTAGATTAAATTTAAATAACAAAAGCATATTCCCTAATTATATGATATACAGTAGTACAAGAACCAAATTTTATTTAAATTTGATTAATTATCCGACTTCGATTGGAGGTAATAAATTATGTTACTCGTACTTTTCTTCAAATCGACGATTAAATAAAGTTATGAAACATAAAGTACTCTCATCTGAAAAGTTTATAAAGGAGATTTTAGGAAGGGATGGAAAGTAAAATTTAGATTTACACCAGTTTTTACAATCAGAATATCTGTCCTTAGATTTGTTGCATAAATTTGTTTCGAAGAAGATTGCCTTCATGCATGTCATAGTTTTTTTTAGCCCATACTACAATAATTGTACAACATGTCAGTTCTGAATATTATATGAATGAGAGAAATTATCATGAAACGTACATGTTTTATCAGATATTTACCGAAAATCATTCAGAATAATATTTCACGAATGCGCATATCATGCAATTTAGATAAAATTCATTGTATGATTTTCAATGCACGCGTATACACCAGCTGAAATAAAAAACGACTTGAATGAAGAATTTTATTAAATACTCCTAAAACGTATTGATAAAATTAATAAAAATGATTATCTAATATTGATGGGAGGCCTAAATGTCGAGTTGGGAATAACAGAATCATTGATGTAACGGCACAAGCGGAGCAGGTGTAATGAATAATAATAATCGAATTAAATCGATACACTTTTGTACATTTAACCAGTTGAAAATTTTTGAATATTTGCTTTAGACATAAGGATGTATAAAATTTTGCCTAGGAAACAAGAGAACATAAATCCATGATATATTATTGTATAACTAACTAACACACTGGCACTATCGAACCCGTAGGTTCATGGGAGCGCTTGACATAAGCTCTCCATATATCCCTATCCTGAGCCAATGTTTTCCAATCATCCCCTGTGTAATCTACTTCCCTTAAATCATAGTTAATGTTATTCTCCTACCTCATTCTTGGTCTACCAACTGGGTGTCTTCCCTCTGGTTTTCCTACAAGAAGCTTCCATGCACGTCTTTCATTCCCCATTCGTGCCACATGTTCTGCCCATCGCAGTCTACGAGACTTAACTGTTCTCATTATATCTGGCTTCCTATAAAGACCTTTGGCATTGGTTCCCTGAAGTAGTCCCGCCCGAAGAACCGAATGGGGGACTATTTGACCTCCGAAAATTTTACCCCAGTTAAACCCATGTCCGCTTTTCTTGACGGTTGTATTTTTACGGTGAAAGATCGTCACTCTTTTGACCAAGGTACTTTTTTCGTCTGGCTTATAACCTTCAACCAGTACGGCATGGGTAACCCTATCGGCATCAAAGCTACCGCCGGCATAGCTCTCGGGATCATTTAAGCACGCAAGCCACTCCACCACGACAAGGTAAATATACCGTGGAGGGATTATTGTATAACAAATTCCAAAATGTCAAAAGTAACTAAATAAAGTGGAGTCTACAGAGACATTGAGTTAAATACGGATTACCTATTAGGAGCAAAAGTGGAGTTTCCACCTAAATGGGTAAATACAAATGTAAAGGATAAAATTATTAAAAAACATTAAAAAAATATAAAACCACGTTATCAAACGACGAAAGTGCAAGATAGCAATACCAATAAAGAGTAAAATTATATACAAACAAATCAAAAGAAAGCAACACATAACGAAAAAAAGTGGAAGAACACAAAGCATATTCTAGAACCAGCAGCATTTGAAATCCTAAGAAAAAACGATAAGGAAATACAACAAGAAAGTGCTATGAAATAGGGGATGAAGAAATAAAAAGAAATTGTAGAAGACAAGAAGAAAGCACACAAAAATGGTTAAGTTCACAAAAGTTAGAAGTCAAAATCGAATACAAAATAGAAACAGCAATTGCAAAAACAGAAGAGAGAGAGAGAGAGAAATGGAATCCGGGAATACATTTATTAAAAATTTAAAACATGAAACAGACAAAACGAAACCAAAGGTATAGGCCTATAAGATTGTTAAGTCAATAAATAAGGAAGTAAAGGGAAAATTGAAGAATACAACTTTGTTCTGGGTAGCTATTCAATTACTCTTGTGAATTTGCATTCGTTGTTTTCTTATTGTTGATAAAATGTAAATTTACCTTCAGTGTTGATATTTCTTAGAATTTCACCCCTGTATCTCGTATTTAAGCATATGAATGTAAACAATTAGAATATTTAATATTATCTGCGAAAACAATTATTTCCTCATCGGTTGTTTTAAACATTTCAGGAGTAGAAAAAAATTAGAATTTATATGTATGTGTCTAACGTTCAGGATCTGGCATCCATTTTTTAGCCTCCAATATTTGGTGATGGTGATTGATGTATTTAAAAACTTGGCGTGATTTTTAATTGCGCCATTTTCTTTCTTATCTCTAGGAAAGTGAGCAGTTTGGGGAAGACATTAGACTAATTATTTATTTAGAAGGGAATCATGACCAATCAATCGTAAGACTGGATCATTCTGAAATTATTTTAGGATTTTGTGCAATCTGCATCCATTTAGAGCCTTTACTTTCAAACGATATTATACATGTTTAACTATAATTTATTTTCCTTTTTATGACAAATCTAAGTCATATGGGAATTGGATAATGGATTGTTTTGAGTTATTTTATTTGCCAAATATATAGCCTAACGTTTCGGTATCATCGAATGAAATCGATTACCTCAAATTCTTCTTTTTCTTAACCATAATTTGTAGGATTTTCATTCTCTTTATTTCCAAAATCACTCCTCGGAGGAAGACGTATTGGATGTAAGGCGACCTCAAATTAATGGTCACAAAAAGGCTAACTCACTGGCGCTATAAAAATTCTAATTGAACAAATTATGAAAAATTAATTACCTTCATCATCATCATCATCCTGTCAAGTATAGGCCTAATTGCCTGTTACGGTCTCCCACCATTTCTTCTGATGTTTTTTAATAGGTTTCTTCTCCTAGGGTACATAGTGAAGCATCTGTCGGGATATTCTGGTAAGTTCACATGCTGAAGCCAGTCTTGTGTTTGTGGGTAATAAACAGTGCGTGCTGTTTTTAATTGTTCTGCAGTGCTAGAATTCATCTTAAGAATCAGAAAACTAAATCCAGAAGTTTTTAGTAGAAATCTTATTTCTGTAACTGTCAATCGTCGTCCGCTTGCAGTCTAATGGTATAGGCTTCGCTGAGAACTAAACGAGCCAAAATTTTATATAATTTAAGCACTGTATGTTTTTTGGACTTTTGTAATTAGAAAGACGATTCTCAATGACCTATTATAATTTTGGATTTTAATACAAATATCATTCTTCTAGAGGAGTTGACCTGTTGTATAAATATGATATATGAAGGCAAGTTTCTAACGAAAGTATTAAATTTAATTTATGTTGGTAGTACAGTACTTACAACTTCTATAAAAATGCCAGACACGCTGTACATTTAACTGTAACATTTTTCAATGTGTCTCTGTGTGTATTACATTATAGATAGATCACCGGTTGATTAATGTCTTTGACATCGTCCGATTCCTAATAGCCAATTTTGTCGGTCCATCCAATCTCCCGGTTGTAGATGTCTCTCCTTCATGTATAAACATAATCCCTGACTCCAGGAGGTTTTAGGTCTTCCCCTGCCTCATCTTCCCTCAGGTTTCCATTCCAAAACAGATTTTGGTAGTCGATCCTCTTCCATTCGCTGGACATGTCCGTGCCATCTTAATTGCTGAGTTTTAATATAATCTAAAATAGTGTCTTCAATCTTCATTTTCTCCCTTATAACAGAGTTCCTAATTTTTTCTCTTCTTGAAATTCTTGCTGCCCTTCGTATAAAATCCATTTCCGTTGCCAAAAGATACTTATTTGTTTTTGTTGTTAATGGCCAAAGTTCTGCTCCATAAGTAATGATGCTTTTAACAATTGTATGATATATATTCATTTTATTTTTATTATACTTATATTTTTATCCCACAATATTCCATTGAGGCAAGACATTGCAAATTTTCCTTTATTATTTCTATTTCTTATTTCCTCTTCATAACTTCCATTTTTATTTATTTTAATTCCTAAATATGTGATCTCATTACAAGATTTTATTGTTTCTCTAGTCTCCAAAATTAAATTTTGTTATGGTTCACCATATTACATTATACTGCCAAGTAATTATCGCTTCTGAAATGTCCATTATAAATCTTAGCCAGTTTGCTCGTCAGAGGGCATTCATTATTTCCAATGGAAGTAGCCTATTGATTGGAAATTTCCAAAGAATATGAACTTGTTAGAAGCATTCAGAATGGTGAGGTAAATTTTCAGACAGAAAGAGGGAAGGAAGGAGGAGGGAAGGAGATGGAGAGATAGGGAGAGAGAGAAAGAGCATTGACAGGAATAACGTTCTTCCCTTCGACTTCTTGTGAAGGTCAAGGCGTTCAAGCATTCATTTTATGACAAAAGAAAAGTATGACGAACAAGGCTTTTCCAGTGATAAACTATGGAAGCAGTGGCATTCGGCGAAACAGGTATGCCTACAGCGTATTATTTTATTGCACTCATGTACTGGTTATCCCAGGTACGACAAAATTAATGAATCCAATACATCATACTGTAAACAAATTAAATATTTTTGACGAACATTTCAAAGATAGTTTATTAGAAATAAGCTGGTTTTGTATTAAAAGCATTCATAAATATGAAGAATTTTTAAAAGGCTTCAAATCAGAATCGAAACACCTGCTATGGTAAAAATTGTTATAATACAAGTATCAATCAACAATACCACACATACAATAGATGATTAAACATTTTTTTTATTAATCTATCTAGTTGTTTCTTTATTTGCAATTACCTTAGGATTCCAAGTTTCTGTTTTAATTATTTCTGTTCTTCTGAATATAGAGAAGCTGACACAATTAGAGCTCAGGAAGGGAAAAATAATTGGAATAGATTTTGATGTTATATTTAAATATTAATACTTTCCCGGTCCAAGTATTAATTTGTATTTTCAAAATTGACCAGGTTATTGTTTCAATTACCTCGGCTGCAGTATTTCCTATATGAGGAATATTTAAATCAAAATAAATAAATTCAATCAGGTATGCGGCATCAGTCCCACACAGGTCGAAATTCAATGACAAAACATATTCCTCTATGGGGATTGCAATCAGTCCACGTCCTGTAACCCTTCGTCAAGGCATGATGCATGAAACTACTCGACTACGGTTCGGTAATCGAGAAAACTTATTACATCAAAGAGTAAAAATTATCTACTTCTTGAAAAAAGTTACAGGTTACATTTCATTTCGAAATTCCTAACGACTTCTATTAATAAAATCAACTTAGAACCATTAACATTTTCAGTAACTTTAGGTATGTCCATAGAAATGTAGTCGCCAAGAAAAGGTAGTACATAAAATACACGGTAAATAGCTGAAGATGAAGGTGAATCATGTCCACCATCGTAGTCGAGCGGTTAAGGCATCAAGCCTTGGTGCAAAACAACAGGACTTGAGCTGGTTCGATTCTCCATGGGGAAGAAATGTTCTCATGGAATTTCGGCCAATATGGGGCCGGTGTCCACCCAGCATCGTGAGGAATTTGGGTAGCTACAATAAGTAGCAGCTTCAAGATGAAATAACCGGTTATAATGGTAGGGAAATCGACATGCTAATCATATGTCACTCTGTACTGACTGCATGATCGCCCATCTCTGTAATTAACACATCTGGATGTGAGGCTAGCAGCCGGTCGGTATGCCAAGGTCTCCTAGGCCTGTCGCGCTATGGAGAGAGGGTGGCTCATGTGATAGTATTTGATACTCGTAATTCAGAAACCCCAAATCCAAGATTTTTGTCTTATGGTTTATCTCAGGTTTGAAGACAAAAGCTGAGTTTAAATGTCATTCGTCGTCGTCATCATCATCATCAATGGCACTACAGCCCAAGACGGGTCTTGGCCTTCCTCAACATCTGCCTCCACTCTTTTCTGTCTAATTAAAGTCATTGAATTCTGTAATTATCGAATAATGATACCGAAACTCAAATCCAGTTTTTGCCTTAAAAATGAAGAAATACTAGGAAGTGGCTTCAATCAGACTAACCTGAGAATTTGCATGGGACTTTCCGAATACGAGTCTCAAACGCTAAGTTTGATCCAACTCGCTCAATTCACTTAATGTATGTTGTATGAATTCACTTGTATTATTTTTTTACTGAATAATTGAACTATGATAAATGATTGAATCTACTGCCTTGTAGATTGACAAACGGGCGGATGGGGTTCGTTGGTCCTGCAAGACAACCCATCTAGGAGAGACAACTCCGAAATAAAACGGGCAGGCTGAGCTCTGGAGCTGGGTGAAGACAATCGGCCTAGGGAGGAAACCCCGAATAATAAACCCGCCAGGAAAACGGGCTAGCAACCCACTTCAAGGTGTATCATATACATTGCTCGCAGTCCCAAGGATCAAACCTCGGATCAAAGCCAATGGACGGGAGAAAAACAAGAGGAAGACCAGCCAAAAGATGGATAGACAGTGAATGCACATCCAATACGTCTACTCCGAGCAGTGATTTTGGAGATAAACAGGATGAAAATCCTAAATAAAGATTAAGAAGAAGATTAAATGAATCGTGATACAGAAAGTACAATCTAGTATTTGATTGACTAAAAAAACGGAGTTTTGTTGATCAAACTTCTGAATCTTTTGATTGCGAATCTCAAAGATCAAAGTCTGAACTGTACATGACCAGAGTAACATATTTGTTATGATAAAACAGCTGTTAGAAAAATCAGGAGAGAAAAAAATATATATTATGAAGGCCACGCCAACAATGACCGTGACTTTGTAACCAAGTATCAAGTTTACGCTTCGTGACTTTCATTTTGTTGCCGCTATTTTAAAATCCTGCAAGAACACTGGGTTCGACAACCTATTGCTTGGCTGTTAAGTAGTTTCATGAACATTGTATAAGAGCCATGCTGTCTGCCAAAGTAGGTTATATTTTGTTCTATCGCATATCAATTGAATACAATTGCCCTTTGTTAAAAGGAGTGCCTGATTTATATCTATCAAGAGTCAGTGACCCTTGCCACTTGAAATTGATTAAAATTATCTCTGTATAAAAGCGCAACGATTTACGATTGCTCATTCTATATCGTTAATGGTTTTCACTTGCTGATACTGGCAAAGTAGTTGTTCTGCAATGGATAGGCCACTAATCTCTTTATGAAGTCATTGGTAATAAAATAGCTGCCTTCATTGCAAAATACTCCTTATAAAAAAGTTATCAAGATCTCTTTATTGCTCTTCAGCCAAACTTCACCTAAAGAGAAAAGTCAACTATAGATAAGTCTTCAATCAGCAACAAATATTTTTTTTTGTCCAGTGTCACCAGGTTGACATTTCTGGCTTTCTCCCCTGGCATTGGCGGAATTGTAATTCTTTTTTTTTTTTTTGATTGGGGCACCTGGAAGGTGGAGTTATGTTACCTCGATGATATGTGATAAATAATAATGAAGCGCCAGGAGAGTCCTTAACCTAAAATTAACCTAAATGTCAGACCATGGGCAACCACAGGAATAATTCTCTTTAAGGAAAAATTCCAATATCCAATGGTCTGACCGGGAATCGAATCCGGGACCTCGTGAACTGTAGTCAGACTACTAAGCTCATGAGGCTGATCGTTTTAAACACTAAATAAAGTAAAAAATGGGAATCCCAAATAAAAAACCCTGACATGCAAATTAGATTTGCCAAGTTTACATTAACTGATTACCATTGCCTTGCAGAACACTATACAAAATGAATATTTTCCCTTCTTCAAAAATCATTTTATGAGAATATTCAGAAAAACAAATGGACGAAAACCACCTCGATAATTGTACCGTCGTCAACTATAAATAATATATAACAAAGTTTCAGCTATGTATGCTTTGACAAAAGCGATTATCTCAAAATACTTATTACAATAATATGTTCTGTTCCCTGATGTTTTTGAAGTTTCTTCAGCTATTGGCTATGTCATATGTCTTCAGCTATTGGCTATGTCACATGCTGTACAAGATTTTGTGTACAAAGCCAGGGGTATAGTCCACTCAGATTCGATAGAATTAGTAGCTGCTTAAATTGAATAGAGATACACATAAAGTAAATACGCTTAATAGTTGCCTATGATGAAGTGTTATTTTAATTCACCGTGTTCATTTAAAATATTAATCGCAAAAATAGCAGGATATCAAAGAACAGACAAAAAAACATAACACAGAAATAAGACAACTAAAAATAGAAGAATTAAACTCAACAATAGAGAAATACAGAACAAACTGGAAAGAACACTTGGCAAGGATGACTGAGAATATAATACCAAAAGCAGCATACAACTATTCACCACGAGGAAGAAGAAGATTGGGAAGACCAAGGAAAAGATGGAAAGAGCAGCAATTTGGAGCCGGAACAGGCTAGTAAATAAGCCTAAACCGTGAAGAAGAAGAAGAAGAATCGCAAAAATGATTGAAAACCAAATGAAGACTGAAAACAACAAAGCTTCATATTTTCACAGCTGCCTGTTGTTAATCTATATGAAGTACCGCAGAAAATAAAAACACATACAAATATCTATAAAAAAATAAAGTAATCCCACTACAGGCTATAGGAGAACCATGAGGTAGAAAGATGTTATGGCTCTCACTTTTTCTAGACATTCGGCACTTGAAGTCAGCCGGGTTGTCAGCTCTACGAGACGGCCGCCTTTATCTCCCAGAACAAGCATCTGGTACTCATTTCCGTTAGAGGCTGAGTCGACCCCAAGGCCATGGTGCCACCAGAAGGCTAGGGTCAGTTTCAAATCCTGACCCCACCGGGATTCGAACCCTCAACCTTCCTGTTTGTAGCGTATTAACCACTACGCATATGTATGGAATCTAAAGAGTATCTGTTTCACTCTCATTTTTGCCACATTTACCGTCACAAATTCATCCTAAATTTTAAGATGATAGAAATCCCTCCATCAATCTTAAATTTCCCAATTCCTTACTTAGAATGATATTTGTGACTTTTTTTATTAATTTATTCTGCAATACGAATGAATTTATTAATGTATTTCTAGAAACAATCACATGTCGTCATTAGATACCGGTACTCAAGGTAAAGGTGGTATGTTTATGACGTGATAAGCCGGTATGTCCATTCATCTTACAGCTTACTCATATGATCTTTAATTCCTTTTTTTAACACTTGATATTATTACGTCATAAGACTGAAATATTATTGCTAAAGCAATTTCAAGTGTCACATACAAGAAAAACAGTGACTAATTTAGAACTGATTAGTATAATATTCAATGAGACACGAATACAACGAAAAGATAAATTCACGAAAATAGTTTTGAAAAAAAACCCAATGGCGCGACAGACCAAGAAAGCCCTTGGCCTACCAACCGACATCAGACCTCACATCCATATTTGTTAGTCATCTTGCTATATAGAGGTGACATGTGGTCAATATGTTAAGTCCCCCCACTTATCGTTATTGCTGGTTTCGCAGCCTGAAGCTGTTAATTATTGTAGCTATACAATTATTTACAATACTAGCTGGACATGTCCCATACTGGGCCATGAGAAAATGTCTTCCCCTTGGGGACTCAAACTACCCTAAGTCCCATAACTCTGCACTGAAGCGTCATACCTTAAACAGCTCGGATACGGAGCGGGAAGAATAATTTTGAAACCTATTATAACATTTGAGAAGGAATATTTTTAATGATAAGGAATTATGAACAAAATGACAAAGAAAATAGGATCCGAACCGAAATTTAAACCATAATATCCAGCTTTATGTGCTTGGCAATCTACCATTATGCTATTCATCATATTTTAAGCTCAAATTATGTTTTGATTAAACTATAAATTCTCGAATACCCTGTATTTGCGTGCAATGTTTTGAATTCCCCAACTGCATACAAACGCTTTTAGATTTTCGCTGTTCGAAAATTCTATAAAGAATCCTCTTTTCAATAGCCTATAGTTAATAACTGCCTTGGAATGGAAAATATGACCTAATCTCTCAATGATAGTAATGATGATTTATGGTTTAAATTCCGGCAGTCGCAATATTTTTTCTTAACCCTTAAATTGGCAAAACAGATAGATAGATACTATGTAATGGAAATTGTATCACTTCTTGAACTTTCCTATTTTTCACATCAAGGAAAACATCAATTTTTGTGGAAGTCGTCCTCGACCTATGGGAGTCATTCATCGTGGACTAGAACTTACAAATTTCTTCTGTTAGTTATTTGAATGTGGCGGACCGCAGTGATAACGGAATCTTGTATAACTTATTTCTAGGTATATTGTATAATTATACACATATTTAAGTGGTTTATTTTTGTTTCTTTTCTTCTGATTTATTTAAAATATTAAATTAATTTAATTAACTGAAGTATCCAAAAGGATACATTACGAATTTAAGGGTTAAAATAAGCCCTATACCCAAACAGCATATTTTTGAAAAATAGTTATTGTCCAAAGGAGAAACAATTTGTATGGTTTCTACATGGTCCTGCTGATGTACATCAATCCGTTTTATTTGCTGTCATACGTATTTTTTAATCGGTAAAATATTGCTTTCACAAATATCAAATTAATAACTATATAAGAACAAAATACTGTAGGCCTACTGAATGGATTATTTCATATATCACTGCCAATCATAAATGTTCGATCTATTGTCAGACTTCTCTATTCTAATTTCTACAGTTTAGCGTTTAAATTTAACTATAAAAACTCCTGGCGCGACAAGGCCTACAAGGCCCTTAGCCTACCAGCCGGCTGCTGACCTCACATCCACATGTGTCAATCACAGAGGTAGATGATAATCAGCCAGTGTAGGGGCGACATGTGGTCAGCATGTGGAGTCCCCCAGCCGTTATAGCTAGTTTTCTCAACCTGGAGCTGCTACTTATTGCAGCTACCCAAATGCATCACGATGCTGGGTGGGCACCGGTCCCATATAAACTATTGGTCACCAATGATATTGAAGCTACGAATATTCAGATTTTATAAAAGTAGAATTTGATTCATACATAATTCCTCAAAATGAAAGAGAGGCAATGAATTTCCGACTATTAGATGTATAGTTGAATGCAGGCTTTCACGGCCGGTAATCATGATGTTGAGTGATTCCGGGTTCTGTGGCCGTGGTCCATAGTTGGTGTTGATACCAGACGTTTCGCCCTCAACTGCGGAGGGCATCTTCAGTGGCGAGTGCTTCTAGGCGTGTTTCCTGGTCGGAAGCTCTACTTAGAGTGAACGCTGCGGGTGTTGTATTGATACTAGTGGTGGGAGCAGGGTGAGCGGGCGTGGCTCTTGCTGATTGGCTAATGGTCGTCTCCTTGTTGTCCCTAGTGTTGATGCATTTATTTTCTAGTGTACGGTACCAGGCCTTAGACAGTTTAATACCTTCCTCTTTTCTGTTAATATTTTCCTTATGCTTGTGTATTTCTATAGCCTCTCGATATAATCTAGGGAAATAATAGGAAGTTGTTTCCTTATGCTTGTGTATTTCTATAGCCTCTCGATATAATCTAGGGAAATAATAGGAAGTTGTGGCTTCCTATTATTTCCCTAGATTATATCGAGAGGCTATAGAAATACACAAGCATAAGGAAAATATTAACAGAAAAGAGGAAGGTATTAAACTGTCTAAGGCCTGGTACCGTACACTAGAAAATAAATGCATCAACACTAGGGACAACAAGGAGACGACCATTAGCCAATCAGCAAGAGCCACGCCCGCTCACCCTGCTCCCACCACTAGTATCAATACAACACCCGCAGCGTTCACTCTAAGTAGAGCTTCCGACCAGGAAACACGCCTAGAAGCACTCGCCACTGAAGATGCCCTCCGCAGTTGAGGGCGAAACGTCTGGTATCAACACCAACTATGGACCACGGCCACAGAACCCGGAATCACTCAACATCATATTAGATGTATAATCGTGCTGCTCTACCTATAAATACATTTATCCGAATCATTATTACTGCCACAGACGTTCTTCATTCATGAACTGTCCCAAGTCTGGGAGTAAAAGCCGATGCTAGGCCGAAATACCATGAGAAAATTTCTTCCCCCATGGAGACTCGAACCAGCGCAAGTCCCGTAGCTCTGCGCCAAGGCTTCCTGCCTTAACCACTCGGCTATGGCGCGGGACTAAATTTAACTATACTAATATGAATATTTATTTATTCTGAAATAAGTTGACATATATATATTTTTTGATTTCAATGTTCTCGGTATTTACTACCAACGCGCCTATTTAATTGAAAGATAATATTGTAACTATATCTGGGACCAAATTCAAATACCTAGAAACAAATTATTACTAATAGTAATGGGATGCACAAAGGAATTAAACATATTCTTAACTCAGGAGACTTATTTCATCATAACTGGAACTTTTGTCATTCCAAATTCTCTCAAAAACGTTAAATCAATTTTATATAAAAGGTTATTTTTTTCAGTTATATTAAATGGGTGCGAAATGGGACTCTTACTTCAAGGACGGAAAAAAGATAACGAATATTTGTCACCAACGTTATTAGGAAAATGTTTGGGCCAAAGAGAGGAAGACACAGAAACGACAGGTGAATGAAGAATACTACGTAACAAGGAACTATGTGATATTTGTGGGAAGCCAGATGTAATAAGAACAGTTAAATCTGTGAAACTGCGATGGACTAGACAGGAGAACTTGGAATGAAAGTGGGGCATGAAAACTAGAATGAGGTAAGAAATTAACATTAACCATGATTTGTGAGGGTTGAATTATAGGCCTATATGGGATGTTTGGAATACTTTAGGGCTTAACACTATTATGAAGGTAAAAGTAGCTCTTTCTCTGTAACCTACTTCAATTAATACTACATAGGCTTTCAGAGAGTAAGGAAATAAAAAAAAGTACAGTAATGTATTCGATTTCTCATCTAGGCCACATCGGGGGTGGAGAAGCTGTTTGTAAGTTATTTAACTATTCAGCTTTATCTACCATGAAGTAATCCACTCAACTATCAGTTTAGTTCGGTAGATACCTAATGAAAATCAATGTTTCAATTTCAGGAAAATTTTAATATCTAATTTTCGGACTTAAATTAATTTGATCAGTAATGCAATGAACCTTTAGAACAATTATTCTAAGACGTAAATATCTTAAAAATCTGCGGATATGGAAATGATCGCTAACAAAAATAAAATTACCGGCACATGATTAACACATTACACACATTAAATTACTAACACTCTTGTAAATAATATGGAGATTAGCAAGCTTTAGATCAAAAATGGGCGTCAGAAATATTGTCATATTTACGTAGGGTAATGTCCAAAACACATAGCCTAGGATAGTAGACTATGAATCTTTGTATAATAATTTAATTGACTACTTTCAAACCCCTCCATAATTCCCAGACATCAATACCTTAGAGCACATATGAGATTATTTTGAGAGAAATAAAACAAAGCGAATTTTATAGAAAGAAGACCTAAAGGGAGCTCTAAGAAGATTAGAATAAAATTGCCTCTGATGCAACTAAAAATTTATTAAATCAATGCCAGGGCAATATTAGGTAAAGGGAGTATCATATGATTAATATTATTATTTATTTATTTACCTTGCAAAAAAGACTGAAATTGATTCAACTTTTTAATACTAGTAATAACTTTTTTAATAGAAAATATATTTTAAAATAGAATCAATGTAACTATAAAGAAAATTATGATAAAAGCATGTGTTGTAATAACTATTAGAATCTTGTCTAAAAGAGTATGCCTTATAATTTTAACAAAAGAAAAATGTTTGTTTTATTAATTAGATATTAAACATAACCCTTAAAAACACAAGAAAAGAAACAAAAATGAAATTTTATAAAGTAGGCCTAATGGCTGTTTCTGTATTGATGTATGGATCAGAATGTTGGACGATCACTAAAATATAAGAACAAAGATTGGAAGCAGCTGAGATGAGATTTTTAGGAAATGTAGCAGGATATACTCTGCTGGATAAGAAAAGAAATGATATAAGAAAGGAACTAAATATTTTCAAACTTACAGACCAAATAATTAAATATAGGAACACCTGGAAATAACATGTTAATAGAATGCCAGAAGAAAGATTTTCAAAATTATTGCTAAATTATAAACTGCACAGGAGAAATGCTGGACACCCACACAGAAGATGGTCTAAACAATTTTAACAATTCTAGCCTTCATGAAACCGGAATGAGCCAACAGGCTTAATCCCTGTAGTTAGATACAATTATGAATGAGATATAACTAAATTAATAAGAAAGATCTAATTAACTATTGCAAAATATAAAAGAATATTAAAAATTAGTCAAGAATTTCATTTATTGTCCAAGAAATTAAGTAAATAGAATTAAAAGTGAAATGGTACTGTCCACATGATTATATGTATTTGTTTATGATAAATCTGTTTACATTTTATTTAATTTCCCTGATTCATTTTATTAATAATTAAATATTTATAGTTAACACTTATTTAATGTTTCAAGTGAAATTTCAATAATTTTCTGATATATCTGTAGCGGAAAGGAATAAAACTAATTCTAATACAGTACACAGATTTGATCCTGGTTAATCATTTTCCTATTTTTATTTTATGTTTTTTCAACATTACCTTTATCATAATTTCATGAATCTGTAATTATAAATATTGATACGAAAGGGGACATTTTGTTTATATTTTTCTACAAAGACTGAAAACTTGTGTAACAATTAATGTGCGGCACTTGCAAACACTTCCAATTCATTAATATAATTTCACTGTTTTGTTTGTTTTTAAAGTTTAACAATAAATAAGCAAGGAATAAATAAACTTCATATAAAAATTATAAAATTAAGTTTAAAAATCATGTTATTATATACTGTATACCCATATATATTTTATGAAAATTATACTTTATAGCAAAGTTATTTCCAGTAGTTTAGATCCTTTATTAAGTTTTTCACAAAATTAAATATCAGTAATTCATTATATTATATTGATTATTTTTGTTTCTGTGTATGACTTGAAACTAAATAGTGTAGGCTATGCAAAAATTGTCTTTGATCCTAAAAATGTTTGAAGAATTAATTCAACGTAATTGTTGTATGTAACAATATGTATGAATCTCTTATATTTTATGTCGGCTATAATTACCATAGAATATAATGTCGAAATTTGGTATCCCTCAATATTACACCTTAATTTAAAATGTAGTCCAGCAAATATGCCTTATAATGTACAACTGTAGATCATATCATGGTAGTGGTTTAATGTATTCAACTATAAGTTTTTGCGTTAGGGTAAAGAACATCGATTTTTAGTTAAAATTTCAGCTGTCGGATGATGACGTCATAGACGTCCTGTACGGAGAGGGAAAGCAGAAAATGTGATTGATATAATATATAACCCAAATACAGCATGCACAGGGAAACAACCCTCTGGCCATAAGCCGGTTGGCATGCCGGCGCGAAAAAATCTATATTACATATAGGCTTGATGAATAAATTAACATGTACTGAAAAATGACAGTTTTGAACAAAAATATAATGGATCATTTGACTATTAATTTGTGTACATATATCTAAAAAATACCCCAAGCATCTTATTATACTGATATTTCATAGACATTAAATACACTGAATTTGTTGACCATGGCTAAAATGAATGTTACATTATTGGTTTAATATAATATCCAGCTTACCTCTTAAATAAATTAGTGGAAATCCTCAACTTCTTATTATAGAATTTTCATATCCTAGAGTATTTCTTCAAGATAAATTAAATTAATAAATAGATTCGTAGCTTTTTGTTTTAGAATTTTCACCACTTATATTCTACAACACCACACAATTGCACTCCAAAGACTACCCGAAAAAGCTGGAGACTGCTTTATTGTAGCGGCACTATGGTGTGATATCAGACTATGCCAAACTGACCAATCAGAGTTCTCCTTTAAAGCAACCCCACCAACCCCGCGCTTTCACGTTTGCGCATCATCCATTCGCTACTCTCGTGGTGCGTCAGATGGCGGTCAGACCCAAAACTCGTGCATTTTAGTCAAGTCTTTTTACATTTTTATTTATTTATTCATTTATTTTTGTCTGGTCTTACATGGTCTTTACTTTTTTGTCGAATGACCTATAATATCGTATGATAATCCGTAGCATAATACTGTTATGATACTTCATGGTATTATCTCTAATGACATTTTATTCCGGTTATGCAAGAATGTGATAAGACTTCAGTCACATGAAAATGAATATTTCGGAGGTCTTGAGTTAAAATCCTAATACTAGTAATTCATTTATGGATCCTTAATTATATTGTTACAAATCTGTCTATTGAAGGAGAACCAAGTTTGTAAACAGTTAATATACAATTTGATTAAGTTTATTTCCATACAGATCTAATGTAAAAAAGTACATTTTAATAAAACCCTAACTTTATGGCTTATAGAACCCATATGTTCAATCCAGCATTCACTAAGACACTTCGCCGGATCCCAGTCCTCAGTCAAATAATTTAGTTCATATCTCCAATATCAAACTTTTCTAAAATCCATCATCATCATCCGTCAAGAATTAGGCCTTTGTAGACCTGTTTCGGCCCCAATCTAGCAGTCTTTAAGACATCTATCCTTATACGGCTTTTCTGAGGCTTGAAAGTAATGCAGTTTTCCCTAAGATGGGTTACTAGCCTCTAAAATCCATCCGAATATTATCCTCCCATCTACTGTACGTCTAGGCTTTCCAGATAGAAAAATTGAAAATATTTCTTAAATTTATAATTTTAATATGTTTAATTAGTGGTTATGCTCCTTGCCTCTGGTCACAAGAGTCGCGGGTTCAAACCCGGCCGGGGTCGATGGATTTTTTTAGGACGGAAAAAATCCAAGGAGCAAGTCCTCCGGGAGGGACTTTAAGCCATGGGTCCCGAGTCTGAAGATTTTCAGGCTCTTAAAAGATCCTTAAGATTGAATGAAAAGGCCTCTAAGCAAAATTTACCGAATTTTCCCGTCCTAGAACTACCTTGGTTTCCTAGATGTCAGTATGAGGCCGAACGCTGACTACGGACCACTCAAATGACATATATATGAAAACAAGTGTAACTAAATTAGTATGGTTCAAATTCTTCCCTGTAGGGGGAGAACGCCTAAATCTCTATTAAGGGAAACATGGGCTTACAAGAAGAATATGTTTAATACTATTTAATCCTTAATTATAAAATGGTGCAGCATTTGTTACGCATTGACCACTCCGGATAATATAAAAGTATATTCACTTCATGATCTATTTTATCAATTCATTATTGGCATAAGACAAAGACAGAATTGTCTGCGAACCGTCTCAAATGGTTGTGGCGGTGATTCTTCTTTCTCTGACCAAGTTGTATTAATTATTGTATTTTCCCCGATAATTTTGAATTGTAGTATTCGGAAAAAGACAAGAATTTTGAGCCATGACTGTTTTTTTGTCAATTACCTTTTGTTTGTCAATAATACATTGTGTTATGTGATTTAATTGCTTGCTATTTACAGTTGATCGTTTGCACGCTTAATACTGTTGTTGAAGTGAGAAAAGAGAATATAAACTAAAAATAAATTATTTTATAATTATTATTTTAAATTAGGATATTTCGTATATTGAGACATAGGCCTACTGATCATCGAAAACCCACGCGAATATATATTTTTTTTAAATTTAGAAGAATCGCAAATTATTATTATTATTATTTAGGTATATTGATTAGGATATCATCGGATTAAAACATTAATTCATGTGGAACAAGGAGAAAAGAGCAATATTCAAATATTCACGTGGTTAGATGTACTGAGATTGGGTAGTAACTGCTTCACCTGCAATGGGATCGAAAAAGCAGACAAGATAAGGAAGAGGGAAGACATCGGGGAGGAATTTTACAGAATGTTGGCCATGATGAACCGGTCCTGGACAAGCACAAACCAGAAGCTTCGTCACTTCATGATATCGCTAGCGGTTAATGAATTCCAACACAAGATAAGTAAAAACAAGCCTTTCCCCGAACTAGACAACTCTGTGATTTATGTGAGGTAATAATATGTTTGACATGTTCCGCACCGTAGCTAAGTGGTTAGGGCAAAATGCCTTGTCGCAGAGGTACGGGATTTGGCACTGGTTCGAATCTCCTTGAGGGAAAAAAAATGCCCATAGAATTTCGGTCAGTATGGGACTGGTGCCCACACAGCATCGTGAGGAATTTGTGTACCTGTAATAAGTAGCCATTCCAGATTGAGAAAACAAGATATAACGGCTGGGGGACCCGATATTCTGACCACGTGTCACCCCTACATTGGCTGGATGATTGTCTACCTCTATAATTAACACATGTAGATGCGAGACCAACAGCCAGCAGGTAGGGCAAGAGCCTTCTAGGTCTGTGCACCATGTGACATGTGTGACATGTACCGTAATCTTAATCTGTACAAATCGAGATACACAGTAATAAACTTCTGCATAAATTAAGAGCCAATGAAAAGTCACACTATCTGCACAAACTAAGTGACAGTCGAATAATAATTGTACAACTTGTATGTATTATCACTATTATTAAAAAGCAAAAAGAATTCAAAATTTTAACTTGTTAGTCATATATTTAAATTTAATTTAGCATGGATTTTTTTAGCTAACTAACTCACTGGCACTATCGAACCCATAGGTTTATGACCACGCGGACATAAGTTCTTCATACATCATTATCCTGAGCTATTGTTTTCCAATCATTCCCTGTATAACCTACTTCCCTCAAATCATAGTTAATGTTATTCTCCCACCTCATTCTTGGTCTACCAACTGGCGTTTCCATCTGGTTTCCCTAAAGGAAGCTTCCATGAACGTCTTTCATTCCCCATTCGAGTTCAAACCCGGCCGGGGCTTTTGGATTTTTTCAGGACGTAAAAATCCTAAATATGACTTCGGAAAATAATTCAATCAAGAATCCTCTATTGTATTATATTTTTGCCTACAGCATGTAAAGAACATCACGTCTGGCGTAAGAAGTCCTTGAGCTAAAGTTTTCGACTCTTTCGCGCTCAGTTTTGAATCCCGACCCTGATTACCCGAGATGTTAATGTGCTTCATTAAATAAATTGGTATTAAGTTGACAATTCTTCATCCACCGATTCAGATTTGGCAGAAAATCTTCATTTGAAGGAAAGCAAATAACAATTTATCAAATTATGCATTTTATAGATAGGATTTTAAAAATGGAAATCGAATTGCTTAGCATTCTATACAGGTAATAGTAGCTAATCAATGGGAATTGCGAATGGGCTGGATATAGCACTTGTGCCGTAATCTGCTCAGTCATAAGAGAAAATCGCGGAGAGTTACTTACGTAACTAACTGTAGGCCTATATAGTTTTAGAGTTTAGACATACTTTTACTATCTAACAGTGATTATACGGTAATAATTAAAATATATAGACTTCAGGGCCACTAGAATCAGAATTTAGAAAACAGTAATATTTAACTTTTATAGGAATGAATCACTATGAGGTTTAATTTATGGTGAAATTAAATGTTTCTTACCTCTCCTCATATAAATTTTCTGAGTTGATCGCGATTTCGAGACTATAACTGTCTCATCATCAGAACTTAGATGGCGACTGGTGTTATGTCGATCGGAAGAAACTCTTCTTCTTCCCTCTGTTGGTGGACCGATGAACCTCTGGATCAGATAATATGTTAAGTATATATGGATCTGAATCTGGATTTTAAACAAAACTTTTTGAGAGGATGGCGCTGAGGAAGATAACTAGAACTGTCAATATTAAACACAATAAAAAAATTGAATTACAGATAAAGTGAAGAGGATTAATTTATATATATATGTCCACCGCTGTGGTCTCGAGGTAGCGTGCTGCCTTGTCACGAAGCGGGCCCGGGTTCGATCCCCGGTCGGGGCAGTTTTTCTCGGTGAGGTTTTTATCGGGGTTTTCCTCACCTGTAAGACAAATGTCAGGAAAACTTTAAGGCCCAAACGGTCCCCGAAAACATATGGCCATCATCATCATCCTTATTATCATCATCATCACCCTTCACCGGTGTGGAAAGCAACGGGAAGCTACCACACCTACATTTCCCTAGTAAAGCTGCAAGCATAGCATGAAAATGCTATGATTGCAGCGAAGGACCTGCCCTCGGGGAGAATTACTATGGATGGATATATATATATATATATATATATATACATAAAGAATTTTTTTCGAAACAAAAATGGACTAGTATCGTTTTTAGTCGTCACTCTTCAAATGGATTCGAGTAAAGTATAAAATTAGTACATTTGATTTTGTTTTTCTGACCTATCATAAATACTCGCATAAATGCATAAATATTATGTATTTAGCATGCCCTAAGCCCAAAGGCATATGGGGTAAGATGAAGAAGAAGTATTTAACATAAGATTTTAGAACCTAATATAGCCTACATACGTATTTTGTTTCACTTTCGAATTTTTTAATTCTAAAATAATAATAATTGTTAATTCTAAATTCATTACTTAAATAATCAATGAACTGCAATAGGCATGTTTAAGAATTAATGTATTAGCAACTTTGAACTAATAAAAAGGCGATTTTATCGTAATTATTAATTAATAATGATTCAAGATTATTTTAAATTATATAATTCACGATTTTTTTATTGTTTTGTTACTTTAATCGCCATATATCTAGTTGTTTAGGCATAATACTAATTTATTTATTTTTTACTATATTTAAATATGGTGTGCAAAAATGTTTAAGTGGGGAAAATCTTATTCCAATTTAATAAAATGTTAATTAAATATGTAAATATCTATTTAAAGTGATATTTAATAAACTTAAGAGTTCGTTTTAGGTGCCTAGAGTAGCAGCCGACTGGTGGACCATCTAACTTGAGGCGGCTTAGAATATTACAAAGGTTTATTTTTACCTGAAAATTCGTTAGTTACAGATATGTTCTGTGTTCTTTTCCTTCTGTTTCCATTTAATTTATTTGACCTTGATGGTATAAGAATGGAGCGTCCTCACGAATTCCAACTAGACCAAAGTTGATAGAATTTTGTGGGTGAAAAATTTCGAGGGCGAGACTTTCTCCAAAGGAATTATACACGTTAAGAATCTTCGTATACAATAGCTCTCACGCCTTTGGAATATTTCCAAGTGTAGGAGTTCAACATCTTAATATTTCTTGAATAGATTATATTAAAGACATTAATAAAACTTATATACCGAGATATATATATATATATATATATATATATATATATATATATATATATTAATTTTCACCAAAACCTGTTTCGAAAACATGTTGCACAACATTGTCTATGGTCATGGCGAGCTAGCGCAAATGACGCAGGAGGAAATGCCGGGCGGTAAATCAATATATTCACTTCTTCTCGTATAGAGGCCATAAACGTTGGGAGTGAAAGGAGAGGTCAGCAAATTTTATTATATGAATTTAAAAATTGCGATAATGATTATTAAGGATAGATATGAAAAAAATATAAATTTGTGAAATATCATCATGATGAACTGAACCAAGGATTACCGAAAGAAATATGAAAAAAAAATCTGAAATATTATCATCATCATCATTGTGAACTGAACCAAGGATTATTAAATATGCACATGAAAAAATAAAATTTTCTAAAATGTTATCGTTGTAAACAGGTTTATGATGTATAATAACCTGGGACCAATCTTCTACAATCTTATCCTTGTTCTCAAAATTTCTCTATCGTTTTTCCTTATATTTTCTGAAATATGAATCTTAGAATGAATGACGCCTACAGAAAGAGAGAGATTCATCAGAATTCAAAAAAACAGTTTTACATACAGTAATCAACTAATTATCATATACCAGTATATAATAAATATATATGAAGGCCTCAAGAGACATCGACAAACAAATTTAGGTTAAGACTGTAAAGAGACTACTATTTAGTTTGAGAAAATGTTACACATTTTTACAGTAGGCCCCTAACAGGCTTTAGTCAATATTTGGAACGAGAAAAGATGGTCTACTTTTTTGAGACTACGAAAGAAATTATGGTAACCTTAATACCAGGCAGACAGAGAAGAGAGTCATCATCATCATTTTCCTTTCATCGTAGACTTACGTCTGGAAAAAAAAAAAAAAAAAATCCAACTATCTCTTCCTAGTCCATCCCAACAACCATATAGGCTACCATTTAGTTGGTATTTTAAAATTGCCTTTGAAATCCTGGTTATGGACATAAGGTCCACAGGTCAATTCTGTTGATAGGCCTACTATGTAATCTATTATTGGGACCATATTTAACTCCTCAAGGATGTCATAATTTCTTCTATGATCCACCCGCTGTTCTGCGCATGAACCATATGTCACTAACTGAAATTCGACTTTCATCACTTTATTGCAGGGTCCATACCTCGCTCATATGACAGAAAACTCTATTGCCAATAGCCCACTGCAGGCACAGTGCTACTAGCAAATTATGAAATTAATTTCCATGTTTCCAGCCCATTATATTGCCATTAGACCAAAGACATACAATGCCTATTCTATTGTAGAAATACGCCTATTTTTAACAAACGTTCTTCGATTCCTGTGCTGCTGGTAGTGGTAAAACTAAATAATAAAATATTTTACGCAAATTGTTTCTCAATTTAAAAAGCGGGACAATTACTTGTCTATTTGTCAAGGATGAGAGAACTTCGAAGAAATTTACTGCGGATTAAGCCCCTCCCAACTAATACCTAGTTACGCCACTAAGACCCACATAACATTACTTCAAAATATGACCGGTATATTATTTTTACACACTCTGTATTCGAAGAAACTGCAATACCTCAATGCATACTCGTATTAGCATAATGAGTAATGCCTCTTAGCGGGCGGCATATCAATCTATTATTTGTGTTGTCTCGGAGGTAGCCCTGACATTGAGCTGATGATACATCCAGGGAGGAATATCATGCCCTTGTGTTTTGAAAAATATGTGTGATCGAGAATTTAAAATCCTCTCCAGGCAGGTCGTGTCCCTGTAAGGTCCGTGTGGCGTGGGGCATGTCAAAGCACCTATAAAGGGAGAGGTTAAACCGTGGTAGAGAAAGAAAAAATCAATGATCATCATCTCATAAGGTAAAGGTAAAATGATCCCACTAAAGACCATAGGATATCCTTGGATTGATAGGAGGTAAGACTCCTACTTTTTTGGCAATCGGCACTTGATGTCAGCCGGGTTGTCAGTTCTGCCCTGATGGCCGCCTTTAGCCCAGAACAAGTGTCTGGTACTCATTTCAGTTAGAGGATGAGTCGACCCTGGGGCCATAGGGCCACCAGAAGGTTTTGATCAGTTCAAAAATCCTGACCTCCACCGGGATTCGAACCTTCGACCTTCCGGTTTGTAGCGTATTGCCTTAACATTACAGCATGCCCCACTATCAACTCGTATCAATATTATAATTGTTATAATTCCTTTCATGTTTAACATTGATAGTGAAATTCGATAGTGTATTGAAACACATGTTTGACAAGATAATGAAGTTATCTATAACTTGAAGATTTTCTTCATGTGTCATATATGTGTGTCATGTAAGTTCAAGTCCAAGGAAATTATTATAGAATGTTCTTTTCACTTGATTAGGATCTTTTAATTTGAAGAGTGTCCAACATTGTGGCCTTCGAAAATCCACATGTCAGCCACATGCTTAATGTTCCGAACCATATGCATCACACGTGGTGTATCACTATGTTGCACTTATCTCTTTCATTTATCTCAAGTTCAATGAATCTAACTAATTAGATCATGTACTTCCATATGAATCATGTCTTAATTAGTGATTTTTGTTTCCGCGTGTCTTGAAGAGATTTTATTTGTTCACTGTCCCACCATTTGTCATACATTTCCTTTCTTTTTTGTTTCTGATAATGCACAAGCCGATAAAGCAGCACAAATATCAGGATATATGAAAGATTAATTTGGCGCAACAAACATATGTCAATAGAAAGCAAAATCCACATGTAAAAAACGATAATTAGACCAATTATCGTAGGCCTATATGGAGAAGAAACAAGGGTTGATATAACAAAAACTTCTTCTTCTTCCTTCCAAGTATTAGGCCAAGGCCTGTTACGATCCTATAGAAAATTTTACCTCTAGCGTTTCACCTTCCAGGAAATTCTCGTATAAAACTTGAAAGCATAATAATAGTCCCTTCGATTGGTTGCTGGCCAAAGGAAGGCAAGACCAGTGATGGGGCTGCCATCTTATAGCTTCTGGTCAGGCTTTTCTGGAGAAGAAAAGAAAATAAAGGAAAGAAGAAATGGAAGAAAGGAAAGACTCCCTAGCCCTCAGATGCCCTAATAGCGTCGGGGTCGAAAAAACAATAGTTAACTAAGAGAGGTTAGATAGTAAAGTTAAAAGAGTGCAAAACACAAGTAAGTGGAAGAAATGTTTTGCTCAGCTTGAGCACCTTGTGGTCGCCATCCACATATCCCCTAGATGAGGACCCCTGAGGGTACAACAAAAACTAAACAAATTTAATTTGGCGCAACAAACATATGTTAATAGAAAGCAAAACCCGGATATAAAAACGATAGTTCGACCAGTTATCATAGGCCTATATGGAGCAGAAACAAGGGTTGTACAACAAAAACTGAACAAATAATTAGCACGTGTGAAATGAAGATCTTATGAACTATTCAGGGGATAAGATACACAACACAGAAATTAGGGACAAATGTCATATTCAAGACATAACCAAATGTATTGTAGATAGATGAATATATTGTAAAGGTCATATAGAAGGAATGGAAGACAACCGACTTGCAAAAAGAGCTAAAGAAGATAGACAATGGTTGGGAGAAGAACATGAGATGAATAGACAGCGAATGCACATCCAATACGTCTTCCTCCGAGGGATGATTTTGGAAATAAACAGGATGAAAATCCTACAAATTATGAGTAAGAAGAAGAAGTCTGTCCTATCAACGCTCAGTACTAATCCTGTGTTCAGAATTCATGTGACATAGAGCCAATATAATCAGTCAGTGTTCAGAATTCGCATTATATAGAACAAAGCGATTAATAAGTAATAGTTTTAAAAAACTAAAACAACACGCTTTATTAGAAAACCGAAGTAAAAAAATGAAATTTACCGTCAAAAGCGTGGGGTGCTCTTTATCAATGAATATATTTTATAATAAACAGATATTGGTGAAAGTAAAGTCTCTAAGAAGAAAATGTAAAAATCATACAAAGCACCCCACGCTTTTGATGGTAAAATTATTTATCCCAATCGTGTTGGAAATTAAAATTATTTTTCATTTTTTTACTTCGGTTTTCTAATAAAGCGTGTTGTTTTAGTTTTTTAAAACTATTATTTATTTTTTATTTTTTAGTTTTAATATTTTACAGAATAAGATAAAAATGTAAATATCTTTAAATTCGATACTATTGTAGTATGAGCTAAAAGTAATACTCTTCTAAAAAAAACCTCCCAGCCGGATTTGAACCAGCGACCTATACATTACTGAAATTATACACCACTAGAGGTCACCTTTGTACCAACTCAGCTCTTACAACGATTGACTAAAAAGTCGACAAGTCCGCAACTTATTATACCAGTTTTCATTTGTTTAATTTTCTGATGATTCTGGCCAGGATTTTAGAAACAAAATATGACATTATTGTATTGTCACGGGTCCTCTACAAGTACTCAAAGTTCCAAGTCGATCCAATGTTTCTAAGTGGGTGAAAATCGTGTTCAAAGATTCCGTTACATAGATACAAAGAAACTTTTTTTGATTTTCTGACGATTCTGGCCAGGATTTTAGAAACAAATATGAAATTATTGTATAGTCACGGGTCCTTTACAAGTATACAAAATTTCAAGTCGATCCAATGTTTCTAAGTAGGTGAAAATCGTGTTCAAAAATTCCGTTACATAGATACAAAGACGCTTTTTTTTATTTTCTGATGATTCTGGCCAGGATTTTAGAAAATAAATATGAAATTATTGTATTGTCACGGGTCATTTACACGTATACAAAGTTGCAAGTCGATCCAATGTTTCTAAGTGGGTGAAAATAGTGTTCAAAAATTCCGTTACATAGATATTAAAAACACTTTTTTTTTCCTGATGATTCTGGGCATGATTTTAGAAACAAAATATGAAATTATTGTATTGTCACGGGTCTTTTACAAGTATACAAAGTTTCAAGTCGATCCAATGATTTTAAGTAGGTGAAAAATCGCGTTTAAAGATTCAGTTAGATAGATAGATACAGGTCAAGCTAATATAAAGCGTGTAAAAAATATACAAATTTATCTTTCAATAAATGAATGCGTGTATGAATGGTGCGTTTCGTCTTAATGTTATGTTGTTTCGGAAAACCCCCTGACATTGAGCTGATCACTCATTCGGAGAGGCCCTCCATATCTTTGAGTGGTCAAAAAAAGTACGTGTGTGATGCAAGTTAAAATCCTTCTCCTGACAGGTCGTGCCACTCTAAGGCCCGGGTGGGGTGTGGAACATAAAAGTACCTATAAGACGAGAAGTTAAACTAGACAATCCTTGTGAATTCCATTCCAGAACTCTCTTTGGTACATTGTATAGTTCCCTTCTGAGAATGTGTCCAATCCATTTCCATTTACGATTTGTACTTGACAATAAACTTTTGGAGCAGGTGAATAATTTCACATATCTAGGGTGCAATATCTCATATGAAGAAAAGGATGTAAATGCAAAAGTATCTAAATTTTTAAGAATTTTAGAGTTAATAAATTCTATCTTCAAGCCACAGTTAGTCCAAAAACATTAAAGACAAAAAAATGTATTAAAAAAACTGGCTCTTCCAACTCTCTCTCTCTCTCTCTCTCTCTCTCTCTCTCTCTCTCTCTCTCTCTCTCTCTCTCTCTCTCTCTCTCTCTCTCTCTCTCTCTCTCTCACACACACACACACACACACACACCCACACACAGAAACACATTACACAATTATTCAATTATAATAACAACATTGGCATATAATGTGCATTTATAAAATATATTGATACAACAAATTAAAAATTAATAACTAATCTTACTGCTACAGGTTCATCCCACCAGTTCCAGAGAAACTGACATCATCTGACAACTACAGATAGAACAGCAACAACAACTGAAGAGTAAAATAAATAAATAAAAAATGCACGTTACCATAATTGTATGAACAATTGTAATAATCTGAAATGTATGCACATTATATTTAAATAAAGAGAAGCCTGGATGCCTTCCCAATATAGAGTCATCCGAAAGCCGAACTTGGCAAGATCCCGAGTGATCGACTATTCCGATTGAGGTTTTAAGCGGTTTCCCTCAATCCAAAGAGCAAATGCTGGAATAGAACCAGAAAAGATCCGCTTCCGACTTCACTCTGCTAATTAACTTCAAATTTGAATTCAAAATTTAAACCGGGGCTAATGTATTTTACAGGAACCTGGGGTTCTACCTATTAAGGAGGACCAAAATGGATCGCTCACCGCCAACACTTAAGTGATGGCCGCAGAGCTTTCCATCTATCTATCTATCAACTCTTTTGTATGGTAGCGAAGTATGGACGTTGAAACAGAAGGATATACAGAGACTTAGATCTGCTGAAATGAGATACCTTCGGAGGACTGCAGGATACACACTACTAGATCACAAAAAAAATGAAGACATCTTAGAAGAATTTACACATGGGACCTTTAGAAAATAAAATTTCTGATTATAAGTCATGATGGATGTAACATGTTCATCGAATGGAAGATCAGAGGATACCCAAACAAATGTTAAGATATCAACTTGCAGGAAGAAAACTCCACTCAAAAGACTTCTGGATGGTGTATCTCTTGAAGCCGAAACAGGTCAACAAATGGTCTAAATTCGTGAATGTACTATGATGATGATGATATTTATGTTAGAACCATTTCTTCCTCGGCCGTCCAACTTCTGTTCTCCCTTTAGATTGATAGGTATTCACTAGAACTCGGATTCTTTCAGTGTTATAGAACTTGAATCTGCTAGTTAGGAGTTACTCATGCTACCATCATCATCATTGGCGCAACAATTCATTCCTGAGTCCTGGCCTCCTCAAAGAGCCTCCTTCAATTAGCTTGGTCCTGTGTCTCTCTCCACCAATTTCTCAATCCCAACTCTCTAGCATCTCCATCCACCTCATCCTTCCATCGCAGTTTCGATATTCCTCTTTTTATTTTACCTTCTGGTTGAGTGGACCATATCCTTTTACATATTTCTGACTCTTCCTTTCTTCTTACATGCCCTGGTTAATTTAATGAATTTACTAATTTCCATCTCTTTGAATAATGCATACAACTCCTGATTATAGCGTTTTCGCCAGACGCCGTTCTCACATATAGGGCCATACACCGTCCTTAATATTTTTCTTCCAAAAAATTGTAGAGCGCATTCCTTGTTTCTCCCCATTATCCATGTTTCACATTCATATGTCAAAATGGGTCTTATTATAGTCTTGTATAGTAATATCTTTACAGATCTTGACAAGACTTGACTTGTCATGTGCTTTAAAAGCCCATAATAACACTTGTTGGCTACATTTATTCGATTCTTTATTTCTTGAGTTGTATCATTATCCATTTTGACTATTGCCCCTAAATATTTGAATTGATCTACTGTTTCAAATGTGTATCTTCCTATCTGAATTTGTGCTACCACCTGAACAAAAATTACGGTCAATATTACACCAGAATATTAGCTCCACTAACAAAAACAAAATATGCATTTGTAACATAATATTTTGGCACAAGATGTTTAAGAATATAAGCATTAATTATATGAGCATTATTATTATCGTTATTTTTTTTTTCAAATGCCCCAGGTTTGTCTTTCGACATTCCTGGTTTCTCTCCTGGCATGGCGTACTTGTAACCCACTTCTGAGGTTGGGGCGCCTGGAAGGCGGGGTTACGTTGCCCCGATGATATGATGGGTGGTGATGATGACAATGGTGCGCCGGAGAGTCCCTAATCCTAAACTTAACGTAAGATGAATATGAATGTTGATGATTGCGATGGCCATATGATTTCGGGGAACGTTTGGGCCTTAAAGTTTTCCTGACATTTGTCTTAGAGGCGAGGAAAAACCCCGATAAAAACCTCACCCATAAAAACCCCGAGACCACAGCGGTGGACATTATTATTATTATTATTATTATTATTATTATTATTATTATTATTATTATTATTATTATTATCTACAACCATGAGATTAGATGGACCGACAAAATTGGCTATTAGGAATCGGACGATGTCAAAGACATTAATCAACCGATGATCTATTTATCTATTATTATTATTATTATTATTATTATTATTAGTAGTAGTAGTAGTAGTAGTAGTAGTAGTAGTAGTTATATAATAATTATAATTATTATTATTGTTGATCCACGTTTTCAATATTTTGAACTCCAGAACCTATTAAACCAGGGAAATCCACTGATTCAGTTTTGTAATCGGGAGTGATTTTTATAAGATTTAATCTACTATTTACACAATACGATTATACTAGAAATACGATACATTTTTAGTAACATATGAAAGCTTGCCTATTATTTATTAGACACTGGCATGTGAATCTAAGCTTTCTTGATAATAAGAAAATGCTTTACCCATGACATTGTCCTTGCAAAAAGATTGATCTTATGCAAGCTTATATAACAGCATGCGAACAAACATAATTTACCATAAGTAATGCCACGAGTGATTTCCAAATTATCGATAAATTCACGACTCACCAAGTGAGGAATGAATTTATCTAGATAATTTGGAAATGAAGAGTGGCATTCGTTAGGACTATTTAACGAATAAAATTAAACTGTTTACTCACAAATCATTATTTAAATATAGCTATTTTAAAATATTTATATATTTAATGTAAACGGCGATATTTGAAAACAAATGAGAAACGTGTGTTATGCTTCAATTGTTCATCACTGCAACCTGATCATATTATTTATTGCCAGAGGATCGCAATGTTGTAAGAATGGACCCTAGTGGAGAAAAAATGAAACACACCAAACTGTTTATAACCAACATTATAGGTTATTAATTAATTCCTGATGTCATATGATGTAAATATGTCAATTATATTTTCTGGAACGTAAATTCCTGGGAAATAATACGTTTAAGAAAGTGCAAACTTTTTTTTTTGTGGTATAATCAATTTTACAATTTTTAATATTATATCCAGCAAGCACTATCTGGCTGTATTCGTGCACTCTATATACAATCTGGTAGCCACATGCATTCTACAATTCTTATATCTTACATATATAAATTGTTGTATTCAACATAATTCTGAGAGAGTCAGTCACTGCAAAATAATGCTATGACCTATTTAGACTGTTAAAAAGGAGGAGGTTGATTTTAAAGTGATAAAATTAAATTGATAAAATCGTGGTGAAAAACGACTGTGATTGGTTGTAAATCAAAATTCATTGAAATGTGATTGGTCATTGACTCCCATTTGGAGCATGAGTTAAATAGTCACAGCAAAATATTTAACTACTGTACTGCAAGGGAATAACAATTGCAATGATTAGGTTTTAAGGGTTATAATTAGAGTGAGTAGAAATATGAGGAACTAAGAAATATATATATGGATCAGTTTTGCAAAACATTCTTCTGCTGAGGTCGGGACAGTTCCCAAAAGGCCTACAATGTTTTAAATATTTTACTAGTTGAGGAGACTGAATTACAAAGTATATAATTTTATTTAAAATTTGTAATTTTACCATGAAATTTATTAGTTTTGACTGATAGATATATTTGTCAATTTTTTTTTCAGTTGCACATTCAAAGACCGAACAACGGAATCTCTAGATTTTTTTACCATGTTTATAGTGCATGTATATATATGTGTGTGCGTGTGTGTGTGTGTGTATTTGTGTGTGTGTGTGTGTGTGTGTGTGTGTGTGTGTGTGTGTGTGTGTGCGCGCGTGTGTGTATTCGAGATTTTAAACTCTAACATACACAATCTTACATACAAAATTAAAGCTAAAAACTACCACAATGTTTTTATTTTTGTTCCCAAACAAGGTAAATAGAATATAAAACTAGTTTCCATTCGTTAAAATACTGTAATGTGACGGACAATTTCGAGCACTGTTGTAAAATCAATTGACGTTAAATTGTGCTCTGCACGGTCATTCTCTTGAAATCCAGAACTAGTGTGAAAATAAGTGTAGATTGCACAATGTAGGCTTATTTAAGCTATGAAAAATATCATGTATTATCCATTATTTTATACAAAATTACTGATAATGGAAAATGTTAAAAATTAGGTCCACATTCATTACATTCGTAGATTACTGCCAATCTTTAATTGGAGATCTCTCCTTCTTCACCCTACACTCTTTTTTGCTAACCTGTTACCATTTAAAATAAATGGATTTTTAACGGTGTAAAAATTCTGAGCCTGGCTGTCTTAGAATTGAAGTAAAGTATGTGAAATAACCGCATGATCCTGCGCGTAATCGAGGGATTTGAGGCACGATACCTTGGTGCCGAATTATAGAATTTGCTGTAGTCTCCACGGAGGGAGAAATTTACTTATGGAATTTCGGCAAGTATGGGCGTCCATTCAGTGTTGTGAGGAATTTGGATAATTACAATAGATATGTCGGCCGCGGTGGACTAGTGGTTACGCTCCTTGCCTCTGGTCCCGAAGGTCGCGGGTTCAAACTCGGCCGGGGTCAATGGATTTTTTAGGACGGAAAAATCCAAGGAGGAAGTCCTCCGGGAGGGACTTTAAGCCGTGGTACCGAGTCTGAAGATTTTCAGGCTCGTAAAAAATCCTTAAGCCTGAATGAAAAGGCCTCTAAGCAAAATTTACCTAATTTTCCCGTCCTAGTACTACCTTGGTTTCCTAGATGTCAGTGTGAGGCGGTGCGCTGACCACGGACCACTCAAAATGACATCTATACGAAAACAAGTGTAACTAAATTAGTATGGTTCAAATTCTTCCCTGTAGGGGGAGAGCGCCTAAACCTCTGTAAAGGGAAAACATGGGCTTACAACAACAATAGATATTTAGAAAACCAGATATAACATGTGAACGATCCGACATGCTGATCACGCCATTCCTATAGCCAACTGGCTGGATGATCATTCATCTCTATAATTAACACGTGTGGATATGAGATCAGTAACCAACTGGTAGACAAGGGTCATCTCAGACCTGTCTTGCTAAAGAAAAAAGACACTGAAGTCTTAAATAAAGGGTCTCTGAACAAAATTTGACGGGCTTTTCACGTCAATATTTGAATTTCGAAGCTAATGACTGAGCTGTTAAGAACAACTAACGAACTATTTAACTTATAGTAGTAGTAAATTGTATGCGGAATGATTAGAAGATATTAGTTCAGATAAGGATGTATTGAGAGTTTACGATAGCATGTTCATGAATTTCCGAATTTAATACTGCCAATAAGTTAATTAATTTAAACAGTGATGTTGAAATTGTTATACAGTAGATTGTATTTTTTATAGTATTTTTGAGTTTGTATATGCAAATACTAGCTAATACCCGGCGTACGCTGCTACACCTAAATAAATGTGTTTTAGTTGAATAAGTAAAAGGAAAAATAAATATAAATTTATATCATTATTTTTAGATACCCCGTGCTGATTACCCGGCATTGCCCGGGAATCTACGCATCCCGATGTACTTGGCATAAATGAGATGAAAGACAAAATTCGTTATTTTTTTAGTTAGGGGCCTATCCATACAATAATATCCGCCGTGCGCTGCTATGCTTGCCCGGGAATCTACTTATCCCGATCTTCTTGGCATCAATGAAAGACAAAGATTGTTATTGTGAGTTATCCTTAAAAGATAAACATATGCTGTCGCGGATTTTTCTGTAGAGTTTTTTGAGATATTCAATTCTGTGTACAATTGTGTGTATTTGTTATGGTTTAGGCAGCATAAACCATTTAAGCTTACAAAAAGCTACATTTTTGCACGTTTTTTCACTACAGAAGGTGATTTTTAAGGGTGATGGGCTTGAGCATTAAAACTCTCTAATAATCTATAACCTTCCCGGGGAAATCCTGAACATTTTGCAAAAAGCCTCATGACAATCGGATGAATGATATGGCAGCACATGCTTGCCCAGGTATCTACCTATCCCGGTCTCCTTGGCATCAATGAAAGGCAAAAATGGCTATTATGGTGTTATCTGTAAAAGATAAACATATACTGCCGCAGACTTTTTGTAATTTTTTGAGATATTAAATTCTGCGGACATTAATTTTGTGTACTTGTTATGGTTTAGGCAGCGTAAGTCATTTGAGGTAAAAAAGGGATTTTTTCACGTTTTTCACTACAAAGGGTGTTTTTATGGGTGTAGGAGTTGAGTATCTCAACTTTCTTATAGCCTATGTTCATCCCGGGAATTTCCTGAACATTTTGCAAAAAACTCCATCACAATCGGACCAACGGTATGGCCTCGCATAAAGTACGAACAAACAAACAAACAAACAAACAAACAAACAAACATTTTTATACATTAGATTGATGAGTTTTAAACTTGATTATAGTTGTACAGTATGGAGAGTTTATATTCGCATGGCCATGAATCTCGGATTCTATGCTTGCAAATGAGTTAGTTAGTTTAAAACAGTAATACCGATACTGAAATGGTTATATATTGTCCTTTTACATACTCGTATTTTTGAGTAATTATTGTAATTACAGTACAAATACTGATTTTTTAGGCATTAGTATAGTGGACTATGACCATAGCATGACACATGATCATGAATAATGACAGTACATTTAACTGTTACATAATGTAAGAAGTGAGATCTGTATTGATAATTTTCTATAGTGCTAATAAATTATTCATTATATAAGTTACAATTTTATATATTTGAAAAAAGTGTCAAAAATACGACAAAGCACTATCATCAAAAAGTTGTTAATAAAATAAGAATGTCAGCATTAGACATAAGAACTAGTCTTATCTTCAACAAGCACATTTACATATTTTATAGAGTGGAACAGAACTTTACCGTAAAAAAATAACTCACATATTGTTCAGGGGTGTCGATTGAGTGTTTTGATATGAGGAATTCGTGATTCCGTCACTTAGTTATTACAGATGTGTTGCTTACGTATTAGACTTGTAACTTGTCCTTTGGGCTATGATAAAACGAGTTCTGATAGATTAGGAAGAAAAAATAAAAATTAGTAAACTAACCACTACCTATTTCTCATGCTGAATTTTTCTTTTTCTTTATAATTTAACATGTTTCAAAAGACATGCTACATGTCAAATACCTTGTTATGTGTAGTGACTGGAGACCATGGATTCCATATATCTAGTTTAATATAACTATTTATAGATTTTTTACATCCCTGACGCCACCCGGAACTTATAGATATAGCTGTTGGTAGAAGATTTTAAACTCTTGTTCAAATACGTACATTATTCTTTCTGACCACACAAGGACATGGAGGGCTTAGCGTAGGAGTTCATTACTTTTTCATTGTCTTCTTCTTCGTCACGGTTTAGGCTTACTTACTACCCTGCTCCGGTTCCAAATTGCAGCTGTTTCCATATTTTCTTTGGTCTTCCCAAATTTCTTCTTGCTCGTGGTGAATAGTTGTATGCTGCTTTTGTGTTTAATCCCTCTACTTTTAGTTGTTGTCTTATTTCTGTGTTGTGTTCTTTGTCTGTTATTTCATATCCTGCTATTGGTCTGAGGAATTTCATTTCAGCAACTTGCATTCTCGCAGATTGTTGTATTGTGGCTGTCCATGCTTTCGGGTCCACAAGTAATAATATGAACTGTCATTGTCATGTGTAATTTCATTATAGCGTCTTTTCTGGCTTTATTTTTCAAAGAGATAGTAGGACTGTTCAACGGATAACGACAAAAGCAAAGCATAAGGATAAATATTTTGGAATGCAAGACCAAATTAAAGTAGCAACATGGAAATTTCAGAAGAATACATCATAAATAAACCGAACTGGAAAGAGAATTAAAAGAAAGAGGAATAGACATAGCAGTGATAAAATTTTCGTTGTAAAAGTAGTAATCTTTAATCATAAATTTATTACTTAAGGGTTTAATCAGCTCAATTTCGGACTCTCATCCCAGAGAGAAGCATCAACGTAGTCAAATAACACAATTAGCTCACATTTTATATTTATACTATGCAAGGCGAATATAATATGGATGATTGTGTTTAACATATGGTTTTCTGTACCTTTGGCATGGATTCCTGAAATAGTCCCCGCCCGGGGAACCGAATGGGGGAATATTTTACCTCCGGAAAATTTTACCCCGTGAAATCCATTTCCGCGTTTCTTGACGGTTGTATTTTTACAGTAAAAGATCGTCACTTCTTCCATCAATATACTTTTTTTGTCTGTCTTATCGCCTTCGACCTGTGCGGCATGGTCCCTTTCGGCAGCAATGCTACCGCCCGCATAGCTCTAGGGCCATTTAAGCACGCAAGCCACTCCACCAGGACAAGGTAAAGATACCTTGGAGGAAACAGACAAGCGAATGGAGAAGACTACATAACAGTGATCAACATGACCTTTATAGGAAACCAGATATAATATGTCTCTTAGACTGCGATGGGTAGGACATGTGGCACGAATGGGGAATAAAAGAGATGCATGGAAGCTTCTTGTAGGGAAACCAGAGGGAAAGCGCTCAGTAGGTAGACCAAGAATGAGATAAGAGAATAGCATTAACCACGATTTTAAGGAAATATGTATGTGTGTTTCAGAGTTAAAAGAACTTTCTCAAACAAGTCATTGACCCTGCAAGCCGGGTGACGTGAGACATAAATAGTATCTACCAGGGAGAGGTTAAACAAAGGTAAATAGAGAGATATATATACAGGAAAATTTATTCGTTCACATTTGCTATGGTAAATACATTCTAAAACGTGGGATTTCGGATTTTTTTTCAAACTCCTTGCTTTAGCTGAAAAATGTTAAAAATCCCTGAATATAATGAATTTTAGTATGTTTTTCTAGGTCAACCATTTGAAATAAAACAAATTTAAAACGAGATTATTTAACAACCAAAAATGTGTTTTTGTGAGTTGTTCTCAGGCTATGGAATTTCCGATATCACATATGACGCAGTTAAACATTTTTCTTGACCATGAGGGTATTCTGACTTTCAGAAAATCCACGTTTACATTTTTTAACGAGGCAACTATCGTAGCAATGAAAACTATACAAACAATACATTAAATCGTATTTGCCTTCATCTTTCTTTACGTTTATATTCAAATTAAGTGTAAATAAATTATACGCTTAGTTCCTCATAATGACCAACACCATAATAAATGAAATAATATATTTAAACGTACTGTCAAGGATATCTGTATTTTTCATCTGACGTCATTTTACCAAAACATGCAAAGGATCGTTTCAAACGAATTTCTTACAATAGGAGTACTGCGATATTCGCGTCACCCCATCATTTTTTGGAGGTTTCGAGTATTTTAATCACTAAAACATAAAATAGTATATTACGATGCGAGATTGTAAAGTGGGTTTTACAGAATCGAGGAAAATGTTTAAAAACCGAGCGATAGCGTGATTTTTAATTTCCGAGATTCTGTAAAACACTTTACAAACGTGCGTTGTGCATTATTTTTTTGCTCGATGGTATTTTCAAAATAATAAATAATAGTAAAATAATAACATCTTTGTTGGAAATATTTGCGTTCATTATAAAGAATTAACTAACGTTAACAGTGTGGGCAATGTTTATTAGTTGAAACCACGGGAGGCAATGGGACCAATTAATGATAAAATTGCGGCAAGTACTTTTTTATTCTTTATATTGTTTCAAATAAAGTTCAGTTCATTTAAAATACAGTGATTTGTTTCGTATAATGTATATTAACACTACTTTTTGGATGTGTTTTGTATATACATTGTATGTAGTATACATAGAGGGCAGTGGTTTTACTTCTCACACGCGTTTTATAATATGTAATATTACAGTATAGTTATTTAGATTGGTAACCCAGAAATGTAGGAAGTTGAACTTTTAATCATGATCGCCATTGCTATAAGACGACAAAATGCACCATCGCGCAAAGATTGTATTACAAGACAATAGATTAATCAAGGTACGAAGACTTTTCAATAAATAATGATTTTATTTGACATCATTCCTTTACTGATTCTCAAAATGTTGATGGTCATTCTCAAAATAGTCTTATTTTTATATATTTTGTTTTCCCTCTCCCTTTAACTGGGAACACACCGTAGCATAGTTGGTTAAGGTAATACGCTACAAAACGGAAGGTTTGAGACAGGATTTTTAAACTGACTCAAACTTTCTGTTGGCATCATGGTCCTGCGGCCGACTCAGTCTCTAACAGAAGTGAGTACCAGACGTTTGTTTTGGAGGTAAAAGCGGCCGTCAATCCGACTGACATCAAATGCCGATTGTCTAGAAAAAATGGGAAGCTTAACCTCCTATTACCCCAAGGTCTCCTATAGCCTGTAGTGGGTTCAGTTTATCTTTTTACCTCCCTTAAATAAAACTTTGCAATGTGTATATTCTTCTTCTTCCTTTTCAGGATTAGGTCAATGTGACCTGTTCCGGTCTCAAGTCCATCGTTTCCTTGGCTGTCCCAAAGATTTTTTCCATGTGGTTTGTAGATGTTGATCTTTTTGTGTAATCTTGTATTGTCCATTCTGTCTAAATGTTCTTCCCATCGGTATTTGTGCTCTTCTAGTTTATCGACTATTGAAAATATCTCCAGTTCATTTCTTATTGATTTATTGTGTAATCTATCCATGCGTGTACATCCTTTTACGAATCTTAAAAATTTTATTTCAGTGGCTTCAATGTGTGAGATATATTTTTTTGCAAGTACCCAAGATTCAGATCCATATAAAAGAACAGGAACAGCCATAATGTTATAAAACCTGAGCTGAGTTTCTCTTCGAGTCTTTTGGAGGGTTCTTCTTATGGTGCCACACATCATTTGATATCGGTTTAATTTGTTATGTATATCCCAATCATAGCTATATGTTTTATCTGAACCAAGACATTTAAAGTGAGCTATCTGTTCTATTATTTCATTATTGATTACTATTTTTGCTCTGACTCACTTTGCCCTGAAAAGCCATAATTTTAGTTTTTGAAGTTGAGACTTTGAGATTATAATAGAGTCCCAATTGATTCAACATGTAAATGGCTCTTTGTAAATAATTCTCTGACTTCTGTATAATTACCAGATCGTCTGCATACATTAAAACATTCATATACATTTCCTTATTAATTTGTATTCCTATTTGACTTGATTTTTTCCATTTTCGTATAAACTCGTCAAAATATATATTAAACAATGTAGGTGATAATGTACACCCTTCTCGAACTCCTTGATTTATTAAAATTTCTTCTCTGGAATAATTATCTAAATTAAGGATAATTTTCGTGTCATTGTAAAGACTTGTTTTCCTTCTATAAGTTGAGCCGGGTAGGCTCTTGCCTTCATTATTTCCCACAATTTTCTTATCACCTTATCAAAGGCTTTTATTATATATCTATTATTTCTGTAACTGAACTGCTCCGAGCACGATGTCAATACTGTGTACAACATTAATTTGTGAGTAAAATTTTATTTGGATATAATGCATTCGTCCCAGCGTTTCTGCCAGTCTACAAAGACATGTTGGAAACCACTTTTTTTTCAAAACCTCCTCCGCAGTTTTCACTACTGCTTTTGAAGATGAAACACGCCTCCCGCGAAGGAGTTTCTTTAAACCAGGAACAGAAAAAAGTCACATAGGTTAAATTCAGATTATAGGGAGGATGAGGAACGCACTTCATTTTGGTTTTTACAAGATATTCATCAACAACATTTGCGACATGCGGCCTCGCATTTTCGTGTGCAGCATTCAACTTGTTGCACGAAAATATGGCATTTTGCGCCTGATATAACCTTGATGATATATCAGGACATCTCTATAGTATTGCTCAATTACTGTTGTGTGTGCAGAGATGACATGAGATTATATCTCTATTGGATTTTTTTTTTAATTTGTGAATTTGTGTTTTAATAATTCTAGCTAGAGAATCAATCTTTCTTCTTCTTCTATGGCGCTACAGTCCGATGCGGACCTTGGCCTCCTATATTAAGCCCCTCAAAATCTGCCTTATCCAGTGTATTCCTTTTTCAATTCCTCAATCCTAGAATCTTCTTTGCATCCTCGTTCACAGCATCAATGCATCTGTTCTTGGGCCTTCCCACTCTTATCCTGCCCCCCTTTAGTTGTATAGAGAATTTTCTTTGGGATACATCCATTCCCCATGCGATGAAGATGTCCTGTCCATTCAAGTCTTTTGAGTTTACCATAATGGAAATACATGATTATTTATACAGCTTATATAGTTCATTGTTACATATACTTCTCCATACACCTTCCTTAAATCCGCCTTAATATTTTTCTTTCGAAGGTGTTTGTTACATTTTCTTGAGATGTATTAAGAGTTCAGCTCTCACAGCCATAATACAGTACTGGTCTAATAATAATTTTATATAGCTTTAGTTTGGTTATTCGAAAATTCAATCTTTCGGATAAATTATTTTGGAAGTTTCTTTATAGCTATGATTATTGTATAGTATATTATTATATGTCCACCGCTGTGGTCTCGAGGTAGCGTGCTGCCTTGTCACGCAGCGGGCCCGGGTTCGATCCCCGGTCGGGGCAGTTTTTCTGGGTGAGGTTTTTATCGGGGTTTTTCCTCACCTGTAAGACAAATGTCAGGAAAACTTTAAGGCCCAAACGGTCCCCGAAATCATATGGCCATCATCCTTACCATTATCATTATCATCATCATCCTTCACCGGTGTGGAAAGCAACGGGAAGCTACCACACCTACACAATTCCCTAGTAAAGCTGCAAGCATAGCATGAAAATGCTATGATTGCAGTGAAGGACCTGCCTTCAGGCAGAATTACTATGGATGGATATTATTATATAATATCAATACAATATATTATAAGTTATATCATGAGTATCAGAAAACGCTTTTGCTTTTTTGGGGGTTGGTGACGGGAAATATTTCCACACAGAGATCTATTTGCTCTTAGGATCGAAATAACGTAACCAAATAATCATCATTGTTTACCTTAGAAACAAACTCTGGATCACCTCCTTTGTAGCCGTAGGCGGTGCTGAATATGTCTTGACTTCCCACCATACACAGACAGGAACCTCAAATCTTGTATCACGTGTACATGATACATTAAGGTAACAAATGCGTAAAACCAAATATGTTGTATGTTAAATTACGGCCGTAAAAATGATAATTGTTTATTGAACAGTTCATGAAATTACTTAATAAAGGGTCTCAGCTAACTATATCTAAATAAATATCCTCCACTCCTGTCAAACTCAGGGTCGGATCGAGGGATGAGATGAGATGAAGCACCTGTATTTATAGAGGTCTCTGAACTACAAGGGTACCTACCGACCACTCCTGACGCACTGTCACAGGGGTGGATGAACGAGATGAAAGAAATGGATGAGATGAGTATGGATAAATGGTGGAATGAAATTTGTGGTAGGGAAAAAAGGGTGAAATTCCGAGAAAAACCTGCCCAAGCTCCGTTTCGTCCACCATGAAACCCAAATGGAGTGACCGAGACACGATCTCGGGATCCAGGGGTGAGAGGCGAGCGTCTAACCGCTTGCGCCACGGAGCCGCCTTTAAGTATAACTAATGCTGTACATATATATTGTGGAATTATAGGTTTAATATCTCATTCAGAAAGGCCAACTACTGATCCCCATCTTCAGCCAAGTCAATTTAATTCAGATCTCCGATATCAAATACCCTAAGATCTATCCGAATATTCTCCTCTCATCATTGTGAAGGCATTCCTAATGGTTTATCCCTAAGGGTTTCCCAATAATATTTTTAAAAGCGTTTATATTGTCAACTATTCGAGCTACATAGCCTGCTTATCTCAAATTCCTTTACGGTACTTAATTACGCTAAAAACATTGACAACGATACAAATTATAAGGCTCCTCGTTGTGAAACATTCTCCAATCTCATCCATTATGGGACCGAGTATCGTCTTAGAATCAAAATGTTATTGAGAGACAAGTCCTGGTTTAGAATCCTCAGGGCCAAAGAAAAAGAGGAAGACCACGACTGTCATAACCCCCAAAGATTGAGAAGGCGAAGAGGAAGATCTAATACAACATGGAGTAATACCATGATGAGTTGAAATGAAATTAAGACATTCGCTAGGTCGTTTGCGAGCTTTTATCAAGGCCCTAATGCTTCCCAGTGGAGTGACCAGGACTACTTCTACGGCTGTAATGGAGAAGTGTGAAAGAGGAAGCCAGAAGGGAAGAAAAGACATGGGGAGAGTTGATGGTTCTGGCTTGTACTATAGGGCACGCTGAAGCGGCTTCGTTGAGGCCCTATGCTCTGGATAAGACCAACCAGTGATACTACTATTGCTACTATTTAGAACCGTACAACACTATTCTTTCTAGTATTCATTCATAGTGTTCTGCTCAAGAGCAGGTCTTTCACTGCAAACTCAGCATTCTCCACTCTTTCCTTAACTCAGCTTTCATTTTTGCATCTGCATACAAAAACCATTTATTTTAATAATTGTCTTTCATCTGATGGGGGCACGCCGTAGCGTAGTTGTTAAGGCACTGAACTACAAGCCGGAGGGTCGAGGGTTCAAGTCCCGTTGGGGTCAGGATTTTTAAACTGACCCAAACCCTCTGGCGGCACTATGGCCCTGGGGTCGACTCAGCCTCTAACGGAAATGAGTACCAGACGCTTGTTCTGGGGGTAAAGGCGGCCGTCACGCAGGGCTGACAACCCGGCTGACATAAAGTGCCGATTGTCTAGAAAAAGTGGGAGCCTTAACCTCGTACTACCCCAAGGGCCTCCGGGCCTGTTGTGGGATCACTTTACTTTTACTTTACTTTTACTTTACTTTCATCTGATGTCTTTTTCTGCCTCTAACTTTCTTTCCGTTGACCATTCCTTCTAGGGCATCCTTCAGCAGGCAGTTTCGTCTTAGCCAGTGGCCAATCCAATTTCTTTTCCTCTTCTTTATGAGTTCCAGCATTGTTCTTCTTTCACCCACTCTGTCTAGCACATCTTTATTTCTTACTTTGTCCATTTTATACATTCCATTCTTCTCCATATCCACATCTCAAAAGCTTCCAGTCGCTTTTCCTCATTCCGTCGTAATGTCCACTTTCTAGTATGAACTTGTAAATTAGTTGATTTGTTTTATCAATGATGTTCATACTCATAGTACAGAATTTAACATTCCTTTGATGCCTATTCCATTACTTATCCGTTTACTATTTATTTATTTGATAACCCGCTGTTATCTAAAACTGACCCAAGAGAGCATATTGATTTTTATTTCATTTTAATTCCTTTGCACAATTTGTTAAATACTCTATTTTTAAGTTGCTGTGAGGTTAGGTTTTTTAGAATTTTATAGTTAGCCCTATAGGCGAGCAATTGGCTCACATATCAACCACAAATTGAAATATAGGTGATTTTTAGTCAAGGCTGTCTTCATATAGCTTTGGGGAGTATTTGTTTATAACAAATTTTAAATAAAAAAATACTGTAGTAATTTCTAATATATTGTGTCTATTTTTAAAACATCAAGAGGATGCTCTAAAAGTTTCATAATTATTGAAATTAACAGGCTTATCGCCTTAAAGCAGGCGGGTCCTCGAATTTTTTCAACCCAAAATGCCAACCACCTTGGCCTGGAACAAAACTATGAACCCCTATTCACTGCACTGGAGGGCGCTAAAATATAGCATATGCACAGATTAGAGGAAATAATCCCTGTAGCAGATGATCTTGCTCGCAATTGAAATTTACTTTAAGCAGCCTCAACTTTAAATTCTTCTATAAGATGACCTACTTTTTTTAGAATTTTGTAAGAGATGTTTGTCCCACGCCATCAGTACAAATTAAATTAATTAACCATGAACAAAACAATATTGATTGACGCAAGTAACATATGATGATATACGCAAGGAGAAAATGCATGCAAAAATATTTATCTTATGAGCTTTGTTTTGTAGAATTGACGTAACTGAAGAGATAAAATTGAACACAACAATTTCACACGACAAATTCAAATGCTAAATTGATAAAATTAATGACAAATTAGTTAAAACAAAGATAAATTATTTGAAACCTCATATTTTACTTTCTCACTTCGAATATACTCGTATTTTGGCGATAATCTTTGCCATGTTTAAGCTAGAATTCGTCTGCTTATTAGTGTAATCAACATGGTACTTGGAAGAAAATGTTTTCTTCAAATTATTATTTTCTTTTGTTATATTCAACTGTAACGTCCACCGCTGTGGTCTCGAAGTAGCGTGCTGCCTTGTCACGCAGCGGGCCCGGGTTCGATCCCTGCTCGGGACAAGTTTCCTGGATGAGGTTTTTTTCGGGGTTTTTCCTCACCTGTAAGACAAACGTCAGGATACTTTAAGGCCCAAACTGTCCACGAACATCATCTGGCCATCATTACCATCAATGCCATTCACTTCATTAGATTAAGTTTAGATTTAAGGCCTCTCCTGGCGCGTCATTACCCATCATCATCACCCATCATATCATTGGGGCAGCGTAACCCCCCTTCCAGGCGCCCCAACCTCAGAAGTGGGTTACAATACGCCAATGCCAGGAGAGAATTCCTGAAAATGTCGAATGACAAACAGGTGGCATTGAACAAAATAACATTCAACTGTATATTTAGAATTTTTATATTTGGCATAACATAGACATTTATATGTGGCCCAGAATTTAGAAATTCTCTCCCTACAGGTCGTGTTCTATAAGACCCGGGTGACGTGGGTCAGCTAAAAAGTACCTATAAAGGAAGAGGTATTAAGGTAAACGGAGAGATAATATAGACAGACCACGTTTTCTTATGATAAAATATTTAAAAAATAGAGAGTTTATAATACGTCTTGTAATTAAATATAATGAAGAGAACCCATACCAATAGAATGGGCCGCTAATATCACAATTTCTATTTATAAGAAACGGAATTTAACAGAATATCGAAACTATCATGCTATCTTTTTGTTATCAATAATGAAGACGGTGTGGAAAAGGATGGTCATATTTGTCAATCGATACTTTTAAAATTCATGCCAATACTCTAATTTTGCATGGATAATAATTATGTTCCATCGCCAATGGCTTAGCAAAAGAAGGAAGTACAGAGAACATAGGCGCAACAGCGGCGTTCCGTATATCGAAACATATTCACTAGATTAACTTTTCGCTGATGGACTCAACAAACAGAAAGGGCCACCACCATGTTTCAAAACATAAATTATCATGAAAACCCAATAGTACGCAATATAGGACACCTTCCGCAATGGCGTATTACACATAGAAACATATCCAATGCAATAAACCAGCCATAGTACTCAGTATGAACTAACCAAGGTCAGAAAGGTCACCGCAGAGTGCGTGGCTCATTCCGGTCCTGAATCGAGCCGAGCTCTTCAGCGACGCGGTTTCCGATGCCCCAATCAAGCGAGATCTATTCGCCTTGGCAATAAACATCCACATTAAATCAATAGTACATGCTACCATAAAATAAATCCCCATAAAAATCGCCGTGTTGGCTAGGGCCAACCAGCTAAGCCCAATATTGAATACACACACGCGAATTCGCCGTCAAGGGACAAATAAAATTCCCAGAAAAAGGCACACTGGACAGCACCAATAGCTGTCAACAAGAGAGAGAGAGAGAGAGAGAGAGAGAGAGAGAGAGAGAGAGAGAGAAGAGAGAGAGAGAGAGAGCGAGAGAGAGACTCAACAAATTGAGATGTGTAATGTGCCCTCGACTGGAGCAGCGTGACTCATTGTGTGTTGTTGCCTCATAATTCCTTTCGCCGACAGTACTGTCTCCGATGTCCTATTCGGGGGTGAGGACATCCTCATCTCTCTATCTACGACTCATCAGGCCCCTAAATAGACTAGGGCTGAGTGTCAAAACCCTATCTAGATAGCCACAAAGGTATTTTCTGTCAAGGAGCCGTAACTAGTTCCAGTATACAGCACACTGGACAATGATAGTCATCGTCAGCTACTAAATTTTAGTAGCAGTTGTCTTTCCTCAGGAATTTCAAGCATATTTTTGAGGGCAGACCTTGTCCCTAGAGTCAACATAAATATATGAATTGCATTAATATTAAATTATATAGACAAGTGATGGTTCATTTATCGCAATGTAAATCTTGTGCAGTTTTCACTGAAGATAGAAGTAAAATTATACTTTTAAAACCGGTATCGTGAAGATATGCAACTTTGTGAGGTGATATGTTAAAGCATTTTCTCCAACTCAATCATTAATGTAAATACCTCATAGTGTTACTTCCAACTTTATTTTTCATTAAACTTATCATTTGTTACATAAATATATCCCTAATTTAAGATCCTACAAGAAAACTCATTCCTGAGATCCTGTGTTCAAATAGAGAAACCACTTGGTTTTCCTGGTTATACTCATCATTCGGGCAATAATTTCATTTCGAAAATCAATTTAGTTATAATTATCAGATTTATGCTGTCCCAATTCCGTTAAAAAATGTTAAACTGAAAATATATATAACTATTATTCTACCAGTTATATGGATGCGAAACATAGACTCTTACTTTAAGGGAGGAAAGGAGATTACGAGTATTTGAGAATAAAGTTCTTAGGAAAATTTTTGGACCAAAGAGAGATAAACAGATATGAGAATGGAGAAGACTACATAACAGTGAACTACATGGTCTTTATAGGAAGCCAGATATAATAAGAACAATTAAGATATAATAAGAACAGCTAAGTCTCGTAGACTGCGGTGGGCAGGATATGTTGCACGAATGGGGAATGAAAGAGGTGCTTCTTGCAGGAAAACCAGAGGGAAAACGTCCAGTTGGTAGACCAAGAATGAGGTGGGAGAATAACATTAACCATGATATGAGGGAAGTAGATTATACAGAGAATTGTTGGAAAACATAAGCTCAGGATAGGGATGTATGGAGAGCTTATGTCCGCGCACCCATGAACCTACGGTTTCGATAATGCCAGTGGGTTAGTTAATTATCAGATTTATTCTATAATTGAAATTAAGAATGCGTGACGTACCATTAGAAGAACACAGACAATTGAACAGAACATGCCGATACTGGTGCATAAGTAATTCCATTCTCGTATCTGATCCCGATGTTCGCGGGTTCAAACTCAGTCGGAATCGTTTATTTTTTTAATGGTATAAAAACTCAATTATGACTTTATTCGTAGATTTAGGACATATAAAAGAACCTCAATTCTGAAGTAAGAGACCTCTGATTAAAATGTGTTGGCCCTTTCACGATCAGATTTGAAACATGACAATATTAGCTTCAGTTATCAAATACCACTGTTAAATAAAATATTAACTAATCTATCAAAATTATACACGCGATAAGAAATTAGATTTAAAACATATATAAATGAAAATTAAATTATAGTATAATCTACTGAATAGTCACTACACTCTCAATTTCCATTTAGAAGACACCCAAGCTTTTGAATTTTACTCATCCGAAAAAATTCATGATTTTTTTTCTGTTTAATAATCGTATGCAGAGATAGACAAGTTCGAAACTTATACGGCTGTGATGATGTAAAATACTAATATTAAAATTTAATATTTTTAAATGGAAAATTGGCACATATTTAAATATTAGAATTCAAAATAATCATATAATGAAATAGAAAATGTATTAAAAAATAACTGATTTTTGCATTTTTTAGAAGAAATCATGGTATTTATTTTCTTAAGGGCGAAAACATTATGTGATAAATTGATATGGGGTCAAAACATCCTATGGATTATAATAATAAACATGACAAGCCTATTTCATATATCCTATCATACTTATTTTAATCTATGTGCTTAACTTTACGTTACTTTGTCCTCGTTTTAATGCAGATTTATATTTACTTATAAACTAACCTAAAATAACCAATTTTTATCAACATTCAGTTATAACACGTCCTAATTCAAGGTTTTATTCCTAGAGATAATAAATTTTGTTGATATAATATACAGGTTATTTTAAAAATAATTTACAATACCGTAAAAAATCGTAATAACCACATTGAAGGGCTCTATCTCCAACTTAAGAAATAATTTGTATGGCCAGTCTCTTTCATTCAAAATTGCCCTTTTACCTTCACTCTAGTCCCGCGCCGTAGCCGAACGGTTTAAGGCAAGGTGCATTGGTGCAGGACTAAGGAACTTGCGCAGGTTAGAGTTCCTATGGGGTAAGAACTTTTCTCATGGTATTTCGTCCAAAATGGCAGGGCTGCCCCCCCCCCCAGTATCATGCGACTTTGGGTAGCTACAATAAGTAGCGGCTTCAGATTGAGAAAAACAGCTATAATGGCTGGGAATCCGGCATGTTAACCACGTGTCACTCCTATACCTTGTTCTAAGTCTATTGTACCAATTTAAAAAATGATGTTTTGTCTCTAAATTATATAATTGCTATTGTTTTCTTTCTCTATTTCAAGTAAAGACGTTTTTTTTTTTTCAATTTAACAGACTCTATTTGGGTAAGTTTGAATTAAAAAATGCAACACCATCCAACTATTCTATTCAATAATATAGTTTCACCAAATACAGAGTGTTTCAAATTGACATATAAATTCTTTGAAATTTCATTTCTCAGCAAAGAAATGACACAGAAATGCAGTTTTTGTTGTATTGTATTCATTGAACTTCATTAACCAAGTTCATCTTCAAAATGTCCACCTTCTGCTACAGTAAACTCCCAACAGGTAAACTCCCACTTCCAATATTGTCGAATTCGCTGATTTTTGGAGAATACCTTTTTCGTTTTATTTCAATAGCATATTATACTGTTATGAAATTTGTTGCGAAACATAGAACATTATGACCGCTAGAGTGATTTTTATATTTTCGTTTCAGGTGAACTACACCTAATGGACCTCATTATTTTTAATTGATCACTATATGTCAACTTTCGTTCTGATAAAAGAAACATTACAGCCGCTAGGACGTTAACCCTTAACAGACAAACACAGACAGATAGACAAATCCACGCACACATATATGTCCAGGTTGAGAAAACCAACCATAACAACGGCTAGGGGATTCCACATGCTGACCACAATTGATCCATATATTAGATGGATGATCATTATTATCATATATAAATGTGAGGACAGTAGCCTACTGGTAGGGCAAAGACCTTCAAGGCCTGTCGCGCCATGGAGTATATATGTATGTGTATATATATATATATATGGTTATTTTCAGTGTCTACTAGATAGAATCGGTGAATATCTATTCTTTTTTCAAAAATATTTTCATGAGAACGACGTCAATAGCTTAATTCCTTCGGATCACTAAAACACACCCTCTACTAGATACATCTGAAGTCCTAGACGCGATGTTATCATAAATATTAAATAATTTATAAATTAAGAATAAAAAAAGTGTATTTCTTGCTAAATGTTCTTCAATTATTTTCATAAAATTAATTTGTTTGGAACCCTAGTATACCTGTGGTAAACGCACTTAAACTGCCAATAAATTCCCTCTCGTCTGCAAAAGACAATCACGTATCATATCAAGGTCATTGTCTCAGCACGGCAGGAATTAATAATTAAGAGTTGTCGATTCTGATCCTAAAGTTTTAGGTTCAGTGGGTCATGCATAAGAATTTCCCAGTGTGAATCACAACTAGACAGAGCGCCACCATGCAGCGTGTTGTATATCCCTTAAATTGGCAATGTATCATACAGGAGACAATTGTTTAATTTATTTAATATTTTATATAAATCAGGAGAAAATAAACGAATAGAAATAACTTAAATATGTGTCGAATTACACAATATACCTAATAATAACAGTTATGATTGATTTCGTTTTCATTGCAGTCTGCCACATTTAAATAACAGACACGAGAAATTAGTGTTTTGTCAATTTAAGGGATATCTATGGACAAAAAATACCTCGCTATCGCTCGGTTTTTAAACATTTCCTCGCTCCTGTAAAAACCACTTTCCAACCTCGCATCGTAATATGCTATTGCGGGATGGCGTTTTCAAAATAATATTAGTAAAATAACATTTTTGTTGGAAATATTTGCGTTCATTATAAACAACTGACTAACGTTAACAGTGTAGGCAATGTTTATTAGTTGAGGCTACAACAGGCCGTGACACCAATCAGTCATAAAATGGCGGAAAGTACGTATTTATTGTTTTATATTGTTTCAAATAAAGTATAGTTCATTTAACATGCAGTTATTTGTTTCGTATAATGTATATTAACACTAACTTTTGGATATATTTTTTATGTAGGCCTATATTGTACGTAGTATACAAAGGGCAGTGGTTTTACTTCCCGCACGAGATTTGTAATATGTAATATTGCAGTATAGTTATTTAGGTTAGCAACCCCGAAATGTAGGAAGTTGAATTTTCAATCATGGTCGCCATTGCAGTAAGTACGACAAAACGCACTATCGCGCAAAAAAATTAATGTGCAACGCAGGTTTTACGTGAAGTGTTTTACAGAATCTCGGAAATTAAAAACCTCGCTATTGCCCGGTTTTTAAACATTTCCTTGCTTCTGTAAAAACCACTTCCCAACCTCGCATCGTATTATACTATAATTAATTGCTTGTCGTTTCATTTCATCATGTCCCTGCTTTTACACATACATGTATTTTATTTTTCTATTTTTGCAACCCCATCAGAACAGCACAGTGAAATAATTTAGACATAAACTGTTTGTTATAAAAATCTGTGATTACTCATATTCTCATGCTTCAATGTTGTCTTGAATTTGTTACAAAGAATTTAGTTGAAAAAAATTAACTTTTATCCAATTCTCCTTGAAATAAGGCTGCTCCAATAATTCGAAGTGTTAAATATTTCTTATAAACAAAGAACAGCAATTACAAGTTAAATTACATCGAAAGGGCATCCAATACACGTGATGTATTTTTAAAAAATAGGAACTAGATCTGTTTTGTATGGCATATTTAACACGAATTTAATCGAATTTGTCAATGCCACGATTTCACTGCTGACGATAAAAATTACTTACACTGCTGTATATTTAACCCGTTCATTTAACACATTACCGGAGATGAAAGAATTAACAACTATACTGTTCATTGATAAAAAATACTTTTACATTTTTTTACTTCACAATGTAGGAAAAAACAGTGAAACTGCAGCGTATACAATTATTTTTATGATACGAAAAATATGACAAAATACTACACCACTTGCAAATATCTTTAGAATAGAATAGATTTATTTGGCCTGGTGGCGTTAAGACCATGTGGCATTCTCTTCCACTCACCACGACAAACATATGTTACACATAAATACAAAAAATTACAATAACAGTCATACTAAACAATTAATTATGTGTCAAATTGAATAATAATGAAAATAATGTCTAATAATACAATACAATTAAATACAATTAAAATTAAATTAATGATAGAATGAATACAGAAAGGAATAACAGCTCGAATCTATTATACATAAAAAGAAAAGAAAGAGAAAAAAACAATACAAAGAAAGTAATAAACTATGGTGAATTAATCTATCGCTTTTTATACAAGGAATTAGGTAAATATATTAACAAATCTTAAAACTATTTTTATTAAATAATGAAAAAACAAATTATTAATTTTTAAAAAGTAATATTAGTGAGTTGTTTCTGTTAATAATTTTATTTTCAATTTGTTTCAGAAAGATTGTAAAGTTTGGCAGTCTCTGACATAGGGTGGAAGGGAATTCCATTTTCTAGCAAGAGAAATTGTAAGAGATTTCGAATAACAGGTAGTGTGATGAGGAGGGATATAAAGGACACTGTGCTCAAGAGATCGGGTATCTAATTTATGTGTATCAGAGAGTCTAGTGAAGCGGTGTGATAAATAATAAGGTAATGATGTGTGTAATATTTTATAGAGAAGGCATAGGGAATGGATGGTTCTACGATCTTGTATACGAAGCCATGACAATTGTTCCAGGGATGGTGTAACGTGATCAAATCTCCGTATACCACAAATAAAACGTATGCAAGAATTATGAACAATAAAAATAATTATCACATGTACTTGGTTAAATCTCTGACGTTACTCCTTCGAGGAGTTAAGTGTTTGTTACATTGTCTAGCAAATAATATTAAGAGATTCCGGGCTATGTGATTGTGGACCAAGACTGATGTTTCTCCCTCGACTGCGGAGGGCATCTTCAGTGGCAAGTACTTCTAGGTAGTGTTCCTCGACTGTGAATGAACGATAGACTGCAGTCTTCCAAGAAACACTACCTAGAACTGCAATACATTAAAATCCAACGCAAATATATAATTATACAATAAAGGAAGTAGTTATTGTTTAATTGGTGATTGGATAGCCCTCACTACCTGCCATCCGCGCCGCATCCAGCTTTACCCCACGCCGCCCTCACTCTTGCACGGAGTCCATCTGCTCCGTACAGTGGGTTGCCATTGTTGGTTTCTAGCTTCGATTTCTGTGCCATACTTACTCACTGGCACTATCGAACCCGTAGGTTCATGGACATAAGCTCTCCATACATCCCTATCCTGAGCTAATGCTTTCCAACAATTCCCTGTATAATCTACTTCCCTCAAATCGTAGTTAATGTTGTTCTCCCACCTCATTCTTGGTCTACCAACTGGGCGTTTTCCTTCTGGCTTTCCTACAAGAAGCTTCCATGCACGTCTTCCATTCCCCATATGCGCAACATGTCCTGCCCATCGCAATCTATGAGACTTCCATCCATCCATCCATAGTAATTCTGCCCGAAGGCAGGTCCTTCACTGCAATCATAGCATTTTCATACCATGCTTGCAGCTTTACTAGGGAATTGTGTAGGTGTGGTAGCTTCCCGTTGCTTTCCACACCGGTGAAGGATGATGGTGATGATGATAATGATAAGGATGATGATGGTGATGATGGCCATATGATTTCGGGGACCGTTTGGGCCTTAACGTTTTCCTGACATTTGTCTTACAGGTGAGGAAAAACCCCGATAAAAACCTCACCCAGAAAAACTGCCTCGACCGGGGATCGAACCCGGGCCCGCTGCGTGACAAGGCAGCACGCTACCTCGAGACCACAGCGGTGGACCTATGAGACTTAACTGTTCTTATTATATCTGGCTTCCTATAAAGACCATGTAGTTCATTGTTATGTAGTCTTCTCCATTTACCCGTCTGTTCATCTCTCTTTGGTCCTGGGTTCAACTGGGTAAAATTTTCCGGAGGTGAAATAGTGCCCCATTCGGTTCTCCGGGCGGGGACTACTTCAGGGAACACATGTCAAAGGCTCAAACACAGGGACATGTTCCTAGGAACATGGAATGTTAGGACGATTCCTGTGCCATGCAGTTAAAAAACATCAGATGATTTTTTTGGACACAGCCTTGGTACATCACAGCCCTTCTCTGGGAGAAATTTCAAGATATGTTTCGGCATGCAATGGTTTAAGATTCCCATGTTAGATAGATAATTGACGCTAAGCAAACTGTTAATGTTGATATGCTGCAGTGTATATCACAGGAAAGAATTGGAATATTGTCTTCATATCCTGATGACAATTATCGGAGCACATGCGGAGATGCACTGAATTTTAAAACACGGAGAGATGTAAGTTTTTTTCGATCAATAATGTATTGTAATACAGGCACTTTGTGGACACTCTGTATACTTAGATCAAGTATTGCGCAAATCATGCGTTACCTTTGAACTGTTACAAACACTACAACCGTCTGAACTGTTGCATTTCTACCCATGATGTTCTATTCGATATTAAGTTTATCGCAGTTATATAATGCTGGGCGAGCACAAAAATAAATGGAAATTAACAAACTTACTTAGAATATAGTTTAAAGTCCTAGTATATGAAGAAATTGTTCCGATAATTACATGATGTAATCAACCATTTGTACTTTGCATCGACAAAATTATCTCTAATTTATTAATGTATTCCACTTTTTGTATCACCATGCTCACCTCTGGTTCTAAGTGTCGCGGGTTCAATGACTTTAAAAGGCATAAGAATCCTTCTATTGGAAGGGAAGTTAACCTTGGGTCACATGTAGTTGATTTATAGCATCTGAAAGAACTTTGAGCAAAATTTGTCGGCCATCTCAAGCCCAAATTTCAATTTCTACTCAAGAAGTTAGAGAGCGCTCCCTCATCCAGGGAGAAAGTTAAATAAAAAAGTTAAAGAGCATGGTTAAGTAAAAAATCTACCTACCTATCTAATTTTTGAATTTTTTTTACATTAATTTTTACTTTCTTCATATTTAGTGTTTTTCATTTACATTCTTTTTTAAACTTATTGTCATTACCTTTTGCAATTGATGCTATTGCCAAGAGAGGAAAATAAATTTTATATAAATTTTACCTACACAAGTCAAAGTGAGAAACTACATTCTGTAGCCGAAAGAACGGGGAAAACATTTTATATATGTCGAAGTCCATGTAGGAATCCAGGAGACAAACTAGTTAAAGAAGCAGAAAACAGCCAGGATATAGCAACAGTGCAGACCTACGATCTAACGCGGATTAGCTCAATAAAAAGCCAATTAAAAGATGAACATTTGCGCCGATGGTAAAATGAACAGAAAAAGAAAACAGAAGCTACGAGGCCTGCTTTCCAAGGGACTAAGAAAGATCTATCTACTATCCACTAGCTCTATCTAGCTCTATCCCACTGCCTACTAGATCTGAGTAAAAAATGTAGGCTTAGCTCTATTCCATAATTTTACAGCAGTAATCACAGCCTATTGTGAAGTATTCGGTGAATACTTCCACAGAATTATTTAACAGATGATCTCATATTCATGTGCAAGAAGGAAAGTCAAACAGTAGTACTGGTCCTATTGGAGTGTGAGTGACTAAGTTCTAAAAGAAACAATACAAAAAGTGATACAGAGAAGTGGGATGTGGCCTATTAACAAATATGAAAACACGGCGAAACATAAAACCATTTCAAACAAAATAATAAATAGCACTGACTTCGAACTTTTACAAATAATTTGTAAAATATTTATTTGTAGTGATCTCAAAATCTATTACTGAAAGATTATTTTCATTTTATAATTCAATAATGTCTTCTTGATTATAGAGGTGAAATCATTTAATAAGTCCTGTTATTATAATCAGAGCTCCAATAGCGCCTGTTAAAGGCCAAGGTCTTTTATCAATTAGATGGAAAGGATGATTTCTGTGTCTTGTCATTTATTAATTAACTTCTCTAGAGTACAGGGTTCTAAGAACTGCAAATACATATGACTGGATAATAGCTACAGCTGATTTATATGAATATTACCGAGTAAACTTGTACAATAATATTACAGAATTTAAAATTATTATTTAGCAGTACATAAAAACTCCCCCAGCCGTTATAGTTTGTTTCTCAACATAACTAACTTACTGGCTCTATCGAACCCGTAGGTCCATGGCCGCGCGAACATAAGCTCCCCATATATCCCTATCCTGAGCTAATGTTTTAAGTATTCCCCGCCCGGAGAACCTAATGGGGGACTATTTTACCTCCGGAGAATTTTACCAGTGGAATCCATGTCCACGTTTCTTAACGGTTGTACTTTTACGGTGAAAGATCGTCACGCTTTCGACCAAGGTACTTATCGTCTGGCTTATCGCCTTCGATCTATCCGGCTTGGTAACCTTTAGGCAGCAATGCTACCGCCGTCATAGCTCTCGGTGTCATTTAAGCACGCAAGCCACTCCACCGCAAGGTAAAGATACCATGGAGGGTGTTCCTCAACATGGAGCAGCTATTTATTGTAGCTACCCATATTCCTCACCATGCTGGGTAACACCGGTCGCAAACTGCCTGAAATTTCATGAGGAAATTTCTTTCCCCATGGGAACTCGAACTAGAGCAAATCCCGTAAATCCCAAGACGAGAATGTTCGATTACGGCGCTGGACTTAAGGCAATACTTAAAATGTACTATATATGTATAATAGTATTAGACAGTGTAATAGAACATGCTGTAAATTAAATGTTATTAAAAATAATTCATATGCATTCCTACATACATACACGCTGCATACGAATGCATTTTGGTTCAGTATGTCGAATGGTAGAGGGAGTAGAGGCTCCTATGCTCTTTCAGTAATAAGCAATATCAATAAGTTCATGGTCAACAATAGACAAGGTCGCTTATGTTGGCTACTATGATTCTTAGTCAGCATTTAGTGACGTAATAATTCAGAAAGTGGCATGTGTTGAATTAACGACGAAATTTAATGAATTACAATTGACTTGCAGAATTACTTAAATAATCATTTTCGTAACTGAGATTTCTATCCATATACTTCTCCCCGAAATATAAAAACCCTAAATTCAGAAAGTAGTTTAGTAAACAATACCTACCCATTTTAGTAACTAACAGGAGAACAATAGACAACAGATGATAACTATCATTGTAAAAAAATATATATATCAATCTGAGTGTGGATATTTGCGTGACTGGAAATTAATAATGTAATCCATCCATCCATCCATAGTAATTCTGCCCGAGGGCAGATCTTTCACTGCAATCATAGGATTTTCATGCTACGCGTTGCAGGTTTACTAGGGAATTATAGGTGTGGTAGCTTCCCATTGCTTTCCACATCGGTGAAGGATGATGATGATGGCCGGATGATTTTCGGGGACCGTTGGACCCTAAGCTTCCTGACATTTGCCTTACAAGTGAAGAAAACCCCCTAAGAAAACCTCACCCATGAGCCTGTCCCGTCCGGGAATCGAAACCGGACCCGCTGCGTGACAAGAAGCATACTACCTCGAGACCACAGCTGTGGACTAGTAACGTAATAGTGAAATTAATGTAAGTAACGTACAGTTGTTCAGTCTTCTCCATTCACGTGATCATCACTTTGATTCAATAATTTTCCTCAGAACTTCATTCTCGAATACTCGTAATCTCCTTCTTTAAAATAAGAGTCCACGTTTCGCACCCATATAATAAAAATGGAAGAATAACAGTTTTATATGTTTTCAGTTTATCGTTTTTTGTGAGAATTTGGTATGAAAAGTGTCCGTATAATGCGTAGGCCTATAGCGTGCATTTGCAGAATTGAGCCTATGTTTAATTTATTTCTGCAACTGTTCCTGTTTATAGTTATTGTTCCTAGTTACAATGATTACAGGGTACTTAATACATGTTATTTTGTTTCTCTACTACGGATTCGAGTCTTTGATGAGTCAGGATAATTAAACCGGTCCAAACATGGCATAGGGGTCTACTCAGCCTCTAAAGAAAATGAGAACCATAAGTTTGTTTTGGACACAATGGCGATTGTCACGCAGGACTGACTCGGCTGACATCTCGTGCGATTGTATAGTCTAGAAGGAGACATTTCAGGTTTCCGTTCGTTTACTAACACAACGGAAATCTCATTATTAAATTAGGCTTATATGTTAGAACTCTTGTGACAAGTTTTTTTTTATGTGTAAGTATTGGTCCAATATGAAACCGAAGAACAGTTAAGTGAGGAGAATTTAAGTCAAATATATGTTGCATTCTCCATGTATCATTTAAGTCTATTTTCTGGATGCTGAAATAGCTAAAATTATAATGTATACATTTTTTAAATGCATAAAGTATAATAAGAAAAAGTCCGTCGCGCAGGAATTGCGCAAACTAAGCGAATTCCTCAGCAATATTCCAAATTATGATCCGAGTTTCCTGATTTACAGAATCTTTCTTTTGTTAAATTGGAGAAACTTAATTTTTTCTAACTTATTTAAAAGTGTTTGACTGCAGAGAAAACAAACTTATCATAACCGTAAGCTATTACCTTTTTAATATTGTTATATAATTTGACAAAAATGTAAGTAATTTCTATAATGTGGTAAGGAAAAGGATTTTAGTTGAATTATTAGAGATTAGAGATTAGAGAAGAGAGGCTCTTCCTCTATAAATGGGGTATGGACCAATTAGCTTGATTTAGCTTACTTTTCCTCTACAATTACGTTTTAGTGCATGATGCACGGGAATTTTTTATATTCTTGGGGACAGTTTAAATCTATTTTTTTTTCTATTACTTAATACAAATATTAAATAAATTAAATGTATTTAAGGAGTTTGATGCATATGCTGTTAATTCAGAGAAGAAAAAGAAGTAAGCCTACTTTTTATGATTCTTTAAATGCAGAAAATATACTTATTCTTCTTTCTTAGCACTACAGTCCTTTCAGTTTGATTTTGGCTTCCTTTAAGATAAATGTCATTCTATCTATCCAATACCTTAATTTTCCACCTCTTAACTCCCATCAATCTTAAATCCTCCTCCACATCATCCATCCATCGCAATTTCGGTCTTCCTCTCCTTTTACTTCCCTCTGGTTTCTCATTCAACATGTTTTAACCATCCTTGGGTTTTTCATTCTCAAAACATGACCTACCATTCTAATCTACGCACTTTCACAGTAGCCACTATATCTAATGAATTAAACAATTTATTAAGTCTCGTAAACTGCGATGGGCAGGACATGTGTCACGAATGGGGAATGAAAGACGTGCATGGAAGCTTCTTGTAGAAAAACGAGAGGGAAAACGCCCAGTTGGTAGACCAAGAATGAGGTGAGAGAATAACATTAACTATGATTTGAGGGAAATAGATTATACAGGGGATAATTGGAAAACATTGGCTCAGGATAGGGATGTATGGAGAGCTTATGTCCGCGCGGCCATGAACCTACGGGTTCGATAGTGCCAGTGAGTTAGTTAGTTAGTTATATAACTTGTGGTTCATTTTAATTCTTTAAAGTCCATTTTAACATATTGGTCCATAGATCTTTCTTAAAATCCTCCCTCCCAATTTCGGAGAATTCCTTCTATTTTACTGGTCAAAGTCCTTGATTCAGACCATACAACACGATAGGTCTTATTGCCGTCTTACAAAGTTGAATTTTAAGGCGCTGTGAAATCTTTATTTCCATAATATGTTTTGAAAAAATGTATTTGCTGATTTATACAAATTTTGATGGAGTGGTAAAAATGTGCAGATTCTTTTACAGATATTATGATTTTTTGAAATTAATGCTTTATTGGAGAATTTGTTTCTTGCTTTTAAAGGAAATCCTGAATAAACATTAATTAGAAAATAAAAGCTCGAACTTGGTCCCACTGTGTGAGAGCATCACAAGTCCTGTGAAGCTATCAATGTTTGAATGCTAAATGTACATAAATATCCTGTTGTGAAGTATTAAGATAATTTTCGTTCAATAGGAGTAGCATTCTAAAAGAACGAAATTCAAACTGAATTGAATTGATTTGTGAAGATGTAAGCTAGTGTTGAAATGTCTCAGGTCGCGCGGTCAAGGTGGTGTGATCAGATGACCTATTGCCATCAGCTATTGATAAATTCACTAAAGTTATCCTCACAAAAGTCACCTTCAGAGGGTTGCAAAGTCTCCAATTTGCCCTTTACACTACATCGAAGGGTCTAAATTGTACAAGAAAATCGAGTCCTTCTTCTTCTTCTTCTTCACGGTTTAGACTTAATTTCTAGCCTGTTCCGGCTCCAAATTGCTGCTCTTTCCATCTTTTATTTCGTCTTCCCAAACTTCTTCTTCCTCGTGGTGAATAGTTGTATGCTGCTTTTGGTATTCTATTATCAGTCATCCTTGCCAAGTGTTCTTTCCAGTTTGTTCTGTATTTTTCTACTGTTGTGTTTAATTCCTCTACTTTTAGTTGTCTTATTTCTGTGTTATGTTTTTTGTCTGTCCTTTTGATATCCCGCTATTGGTCTGAGGAATCTCATTTCAGCAGCTTGTACTCCGGCAGATTGTTGTGTTGTCACTGTCCATGTTTCCGATTGGAAATCGAGTTCAAATTCTTCAATAAACAGTAGTTTAATCATGCCATTTCACTACCAAGAAACTAAGTCACAAGCGAGTTGATAAAGACTACAAAATTGAAGATTCATATTTGTTATATACAGTAAAACTTGCTCAAAGCGGAATCGCATGGTACCAATTTTTTTTCCACTTTGGACAAAATTCCGCATTGTAAAAAAACTAAAATTTATTAATAATCTTAGATTATAGAGTACTGTATATGTCTTTTTATATACATTGGATTAATTGTAGTTCCGCTGCTGTTGAAAAGTGAAGTACAGTATGTACTAGCGACTTTTAAGGTCCATCCATAGTAATTCTGCCCGAAGGCAGATCCTTCACTGCAATCAAAGCATTTTCATGCTATGCTTGCAGCTTTATTAGGGAATTGTAGGTGTGGGAGCTTCCCGTTGCTTTCCACACCGGTGCAGGATGATGATTATGATGATGACGATAATGATGATTATGATGATGGCCATATGATTTCGGGGACCGTCTGGGCCTTAAAGTTTTCCTGACATTTGTCTTACAAGTGAGGAAAAACCCCGATAAAAACCTCACCCAGAAAAACTGCCCCGACCGGGATCGAACCCGGGCCCGCTGCGTGACAAGGCAGCACGCTACCTCGAGACCATGGCTGTGGACGTACTTTGAAGGTAAAGCGCGAAAAAAAAAAAACAGTCCCGTTTCGTCAGCGTTAAAAATGTTTCTTAGGCACGTATCCTGAAATTAAAGTATTCAGTTTCGGTTTGCGCTCACTAACTACACTTTCGTCCACATCCTTTGATTCCCTGCAAATTTCATTCCACACTACATTGTGTCGTCTTTTAAAACTGTCCACAACCAACCTGAAGATGCTTTGAAATCCTTATTCCCTAGGGGATTAGCAACAGCTAGAGCTTGACTTTGGAGCATCGGTCCGGAAATTAGGAGATTTATCTTCAATCTCTTTCACTTTTCCGTTTAATGACAATGTTACATACGTTTTAGCCATCTCTATTCCGTAAATTCAGAACGATACCTATGAAATATTAGTCTCAGAATTTAATTTTTAACTAATTTAGGGTTTTACAGTGCAATCGTTATTTGTAAGACAGGTATCTGTATTTCGCATAACGGGTGTGCAGTGAGGCCGAAAGAAAATTTCAGATACAGGTAGAATTTCTACTTCACCCGACGGCAGGAATCATTCCTTATTGTTTTCTTAGCCTAACGGAAATTCAATGAAGTGGAAACTAAATTATCTCTGTATTTCCGCATTATATTTTTTTCATAAATTGTGCAAAAATATCCTTCCGTTTCCGCGTTGGGGAGATTCCGTTTTATGCAAAATAAATATACGTGAGAATACTATTATTTCGCCGGGAGCAACAAATTTGCTCAAATTGGACAGATTTCCGCATTATTCACGTTCCGGATTAAACAAGTTTTACTATTTCCATTTTGAAATCTTGGAGCCGCCCAATGTAATTTTTTTATTTAGATATAATATTACGGCCAGTATGGGACCGGTGCCCTCCCAATATTGTTACTAATTTGGTAGCTATAATAAGTAGCGACTCTAGGTTAAGAATACCATCCTGACTATAGGTCACCTCTATATTGACTGAATGATCGACCAGTTCTGTAAATTATATAAGTAGATGTGAGGTCAACAGCGGGATGGTAGTTCAAAGGCCTCCTAGGGCAGTCGCGCCACGGGGTTCATTAATGTAAATCCTTGAATTCATGACTATACATATATGTCCACCGTTGTGGTCTCGAGGTAGCCCGCTGTCTTGACACACAGAGAGCCCGGGTTCGATTCCCAGTCGGGACAAGCTTCCTTGATGAGGTTTCTTCCGGGGCTTTTCCTCAACTATAAGACAAATGTTAGGTAGTTTTAAGGCCCAAAAGGATCCCCAACATCATCTGTCCATCATCATCATTATCATCTTTCGCCGGTGTGGAAAGAAACGGGAAGCTACCACACCTATAATTTCCTAGTAAACTCGCAAGCATAGCATGAAAATGCTATCATTTCAGTGACCTGCCAATGGGCAGAACACTACATATATAAAGAAAATAAAATGTTTGTACTAGATTTGCTTGGGTAGCGTAATCGGTAGCGCACTGAAGTATCAATTCAGAGCTCCGGGTTCAAATCCCCGTCCAAGCATTTATTTTTCTTATCATATATATATATATATATATCCGATCCGATTGAGGGTCTTTCCACTTTTCAGCGGTTGCCCTTTTACCAGCCGGCTGCTGGCCCTTCACATCCACATGTGTCAATCACAGAGGTAGATGATCAACAGCCAGTGTAGGGGTGACATGTGGTTAGCATGTCGAGTCCCCCAGCCGTTATAGCTGGTTCCTCAACCTGGAGCCGCTACTTATTGGTAGCTACCCAATTGCCTCACGATGCTGGGTGGGCACCGGTCCCATACTGGCCGAAATACCATGAGAAAATTTCTTCCCCCATGGAGACTCGAACCAGCGCAAGTCCCGTAGCTCTGCGCCAAGGCTTCCTACCTTAACCGCTCGGCTACGGCGCGGGACTCTATATATATATACTATATATATATATATATATATATATATATATATATATATGTGTGTGTGTGTGTGTGTGTGTGTGTTTCTATATTGTTTACCTTTTTATTTTTCTCACACACCCAGGCACAAGGTGGATATTTTAAAATCCCCCATACCCCGTTGGGAATCATACCCGGTTCGCCGGAATGGAAGATAGGAATATTACCGACCACACCATGGTGACGGAAAAATAATCGGAAGCTAAAAAATTGAAACGCTAACTATAATAAAAAGTTTGATTGTATGATTTCATTTTATGACTTTTCTTTGACTAAGTACACCGCTGTGGTCTCGAGGAAGCATAATGCCTTGTCACGCAGCGGGCCCGGGTTCGATCCCCGGTCGGGACAGTTTTTCTGGGTGAGGTTTTTATCGGGGTTTTTCCTCACCTGCAAGACAAATGCCAGGAAAACTTTAAGGCCCAAACAGTCCCCGAAATATATGGCCATCGCAATCATCATCATCATTCATATTCATCTTAGATTAAGCTTAGGATTAGGGACTCTCCTGGCGCACCACTACCATCATCATCCATAATATAATCGGGGCAACGTAACCCCGCCTTCCATGCGCCCCAACCTCAGAAGTGGATTACAAGTACGCCATGCCAGGAGAGAACACCAGGAATGTCGAAAGACAACCTGGGGCATTTACAAAAAAAAGTTTAACCACTTACTTTGTATGTAGGTAATTTTACGTGTTCCATGACTCCCGAACTTTGAAGGAATATAACAGTATTTTTAACACTGAATCACAAACATACTTTTTGACTACACAAGGACAGTTGAATAATGACAACTGCATTACATAAGAAAGAATGAGGAAGCAAGTTACGCAAATTTATTTTTATTTGGAGATTTTGTTATATGTCTAGTAAAATACAGGTCGACAGCTTTAAAATAAATGATATAATCTTAAGTTGTTTACTTATTGAAGAATTATTTTATTATGATTTCATGGAGTTTTGTGTTTTAATAAGTGATGTAATTTAACTTTAAAAAATTCAAACACATTTTACAGATATTGAAGCAAGGCCACTAAGTCACATATGTGGTTCCGTGGAACAGAATTTGGTAAACAATGATATAATAAGTTATATATAAAAGTGGTCCACTGCTGTGGTCTTGAGGTAGCGTGCTGCCTTGTCAAGCAGTGGGCCCGTGTTCGATTCCCGGTCGGGACGTGCTCCTCGGTGAGGTTTTTTCGGTTTTTTTTTCTCACCAGTAAGACAAATGTCAGGAAGCTTAGAGCCCAACGGTCTCCGAAAATCATCCGGCCATCATCATCATCCTTATCATTATCACCATCATCCATCACCGGTGTGGAAAGCAACGGGAAGCTACCGAACCCATAATTCCCTAGTAAAGCTGCAAAGCATAGCATGAAAATGCTATGATTGCAGTGAAAGACCTGCCCTCGGGCAGAATTACTATAGAATAGAATATAAAAGTGAGACATGGTCTGTGTTCAGTTTTTCAAGAATTGCACACAAAAGACGAAGTGCGATCCCGATAACGAATCTGGTGAACGTAAAAAACTAATTGCATGTTCCTTATTAACTATAGTTCCGGCTCTACGGTGTAGCATATCTTACTGTCATGTGCCGGATTCGATTTCCGGGTATACCGTAGACATTTTAAATTTCACTCAGTTTCGTGAGGAACACTGAGTGGCTACTTGATATGCCAAACAGGAAAACATTGTTTAAAAAAATTCAAACCAAGGATAGGAACATCGTCACGCTAACCATTTAAGTCGACATTGGCTTTTTGGAACTATCATTTTTTTTTCAAATGCCCGAGGTTTGTCTTTCGACATTCCTGGTTTCTCTCCTGGCATGGCGTACTTGTAACCCACTTATGAGGTTGGGGCGCCCCGATGATATGATGGGTGATGATGATGATAATGGTGCGCCAGAAGAGTCCCTAATCCTAAGCTTAACCTATGATGAATATGAGTGATGATGATTGCGATGGCCATATGATTTCGGTGTCCGTTTGGACCTTAAAGTCTTCCTGGCATGTGCCTTACAGGTGAGGAAAAACCCCGATAAAAACCTCACCCAGAAAAACTGTCCCAACCGGGGATCGAACCCGGACCCGCTGCGTGACAAGGCAGCACGCTACCCCGAGACCACAGCGGTGGTCTTAGCAAGAACGTGAAAAATATTCACATAAATTTTATCATTACTCAAAAGATTAAGGAAGTTTTTAATACATAGCTTGAAGTTTTGGTTCTGATTTATAGCATACAAAAACAATTCTTCAGTATATAAAAATCTATATTCTTGTTGTAACTCCCTATTTCTTAATGTTATTATTAAATTGTATTGTTGTGTATTACTAATTATGTAGTATTACTATAGAAATAAAAAGTATCGTTTAATGTGTTTTAAATCTACATTAACTAAATTAAGGTAAATAAAATTAATAATATTTTGTACATGTTAGAATATATGAAATTTTACATACTGTAGTCGTTTATTAAAAATTCAGCTTATGATCAGCGCAGATAGCTGCGCACTAAACATTGAAATGTTTCAACAAATTTCGTTTCTTTAATTTCATGAACACCAACTTTAGATATCCCGAACTTGAATTCGAATATTGGAGAATGAAATACTATATATGCGATATATGTAACCCGATCCTGAGAGGATTAAGGGATGGTTAAAAAAGAATTTTATGTGTATATAAGGCACAAAATGTTTTACATGTATCTTAACAGGATTCTAAAGTTGAGATCGTTTAGATAGAAAAACTATTGTAGTCTAGTGGATCTAGGAGTAATGTCGTTACCTCAGATGCAAGGATTCGATCCCCACTTGGGACAAGTTTCCGGGTGAGGATATTTCCTCATCTGTAAGGCAAATATTAGGAAAAGTTAAAGCCCAAATAGTCCCCGAACTTCATCTTCTGCTCATCATAATCATTAATATAATCCGGAGAGATCCACCACATTAATGTGCTATCAAAAAAGTATGTAAGTGAGAAATCTTACCGGAATATGTGGCATCAATTCCTTACACAGAGATAACTAATTGTATGCAATATCACTATTTAATGCAAGGACTTAAGTGTGTTCCAAAACAATGCAATATATAAGTTTTTATTCAATATTGAATGTCTCATTGTGGAATGCAAGCTTTCACGGCCGGTAATCATGATGTTAAAAGATTCCTGGCTATGTGGCCGTGGTCTATAACTGGTGTTTCTTCCACACGTTTCTCCCTCAACTGCGGAGGGCATCTTCAGTGGCGAGTGCTTCTAGGTGTCAAGGTAACATCACCTAGAAGCACTCGCCACTGAAGATGCCCTCCGCAGTTGAGGGAGAAACGTCTGGAAGAAATACAAGCTATAGAACACGGCAACATAGCCCGGAATCTTTTAACATTTTGAATGTCTCAGCTAAATGTCTCAAGAAAGCTACAAAAAAATTATCCTCTAGGAGTATTTCTTTTAAAAGTGCGTCATCTCTACCGAATATGGGCCTACTATATAGGAGCTAAGTTTCACGCTACTGGAAACTCCTAGCAGAAAACATATTTTGGTGGCATGTGGCTCTTTTCCATTAGGATCATCAAATGAATATGTTCTGAAAAAAGTGTTATGTTTTATACGTCTACATCACTAAGTATGTAATTCGTTAGGCAAATACCCATATGCTGCGAATATAATATGTTAACTCTTAAATTGCCAAAACAGTAATTTCTCATATCAGTTATTTAAATGTGGCGAACCGCACTGAAAATTAAATCGTACATAACTGTTATTATTTAATATATTGTGTAATATAAACAATTTAATTTATCTTGCTAGAAATCATTTTATTATCAGTTTTAGTCTTAATCTTAACTATCATTAACTGGTAGTATTATAGATTATAATATAATATATATTATCTTACTGGTCAAATCTTTATCTAATATTTAATATTAGAGTTAATTATTATTGTTATATCCTGATGTGTCCACCGCTGTGGTTTCGAGGTAGCGTGCTGCCTTGTCACGCAGCGGGCCCGGGTTCGATCCCCGGTCGGGATAGTTTTTCTGGGTGAGATTTTTACCGGGGTTTTTCCTCACCTGTAAGACACATGTCAGGAAAACTTTAAGGCCCAAACGGTCCCCGAAATCATATGGCCATCATCATAATCATCCTTATAATTATCATCATCCTTCACCGGTGTGGAAAGCAACAGTAACCTCACACACCTACAATTCCCTAGTAAAGCTGCAAAGCATGGCATGAAAATTCTATGATTGCAGTGAAAGACTTGCCCTCGGGCAGAATTACTATGGATGAATATATATTCTGATGTAATATATGTTTGTCCTGGTGAGTGGAAGAGAAAGGCACATGGCTTTAACTCCACCAGGCTAAATAAATAAAAAAAATATATTGAGATTTTAAGGGTTAAAAATCTTAGCTTAAGGAAATCTTAATATAAAATTATAGAATATTCACCTGAAAGGTCCGTCTCCTCAACTTAATTATCATTTAACTGTAGCGCTTTCGGGACTTGTCCCATCATCGGCAGGATTCAAAACTGGTGTTTCACTGAAGATCTGGTAGAGGGGGTTGCATGTATTGGGTTCGTTTTCGTTTATCAGGCTGTCGTTGTGAGTTGCTTTCATGATTTCCATCTCTTCGAGTACGTTTATCTTCGCTGGATTATTTTCTCTGTGCATCACTATAAAGATGGGACAAGTCCCGAAAGCGCTACAGTTATGATAATTAAGTTGAGGAGACGGACCTTTCAGGTGAATATTCTATAATTTTATATTAATTTTGAATAAACCTCAACGGAACACATCATGAATCTTATAAAAGTTAAGGAAATCTCCATGTAACTAAAAGTGGTTAGCTAATTCTCAATAATAACAAAGGGTTTCCTTTAATAATATGTAAAATGCAATTATATAATTAATATATATTAAAAGTAATTATATAACGTTACATATTTATTATACAAATCATGACGGAACGGGATGTAATTGAAGTATAATAGATTATGAAAAGATAACCATATGTCCATAATGACACTGTATCATATCTCTTTGAATTCAATTTTTATTCAGTTTCATGATTTCCGTAACACCCTTCCGTAAAATCGCGGTAATTATGTTTCAGTAATTATATATTATCTTCTTAATACAATTAACCTAAAAGCAGTAGACCTAATGTGCCTTTCAAATTGTCTAGTCAGATCTACATGCTATTATCAGAGGTAATGTCCATCTCTAGAAGGTCAACCACACGAAAATATCCAGCATTTAGTAAAGGTCACAATAATTGAATGGTCATACAACCACAATGTCCTTATAACAAAAAAGAGATACATTATTTAAAATTTTAATAAAATATATCGCTAAAATATCTACGTATGATGCTACCTCTAACGCAGCTTCATCAAATGTCATTCAACAGTCCCACACCATCCTCAAATAATTTAATGGAATAAATGGAAGTACCATAATTTCCTGTGTCTTATTAGAGGATTTCCAATCTCTAAATAAGATGCTCTCTTTCTTAATTCTAACAATTCTCCATATATTTTGGGTAAGATGAAAGAGGCGCCTTGTGATTTTTGCCTGTGGAAATGTCGCTATACATGCATTCATATTAGCAAGCTTAAATCACAAATTGCATAAAAATAATTCAATATGAGATTAAGGTTTATTACATGTTTTTGAACACACTGTATAATGTCATATACGTTTCATCTGTCTTACTAACTGTAAGACAAAATACCTAAGGAAATACAAATACCCGAACAATCAAACAGATAGAGAAAAGCTGCGCAGCATAAATTGATTTGGAATAGTTTTCAAAGGGTCATCGCTGAATAATGTCACTGGTAGCCATTAATTGAATGTTCCTATTGGTAAAATAATTATCACTTCTATATTCATAACGGAATAAATTTTACAAAATCTTCGCCTGGTAATGTCTTGTCGTATGGTTCATTGATAATAATTTTCCTTAATGAAGCTGGTATAGGATATAGATTTTTGCTTTGCTGGTAGGATACTATTCTTATTAAAGCATTTCTTTGTGGAACTGAAAAAATATATATATTTTTCATTTTCAATTCTGCCTCTTAGAATTCTGCCTGTCTGACAAAATAACTAGGAGGTTGAGTGGAATTCCTCTTGCCTGTACTCGTTCTCACCCGTGCTTCTCTGATATTTGGAGGATGTAAATGAATTTCGGTGCCACCTGAAACAATAGTAACGTTGTCCATTGTTAAATCCTTAAATAATACATTTGTGATTTAAGATTAATATTTTTACAATGAAAATGAAATGGTTAATTGTCCAGGTTTGTTATACATCTTACGTTACAATTTCTTCAATCGAAACATCTCCAGTACCGTAATTGTCTTCCCTTTACGATTATCAGAATGTGAATGGTATAGATGATTATCTCTGCATTGCATAGGTTTACTTTTCTAAGTATATTTTGTCCAATAGATTAAATTCACTTCATATCTTCGACATGAGAACGAAATTCAAACCTCATAGCAACGACACACTATTGTTAAATTTGTATTTTATTATTGTTAAAAAGTGATCATTGTATTTTATGCTGTGCCGTATTATATGTATGGTAATAACGTATGATGGTCATTAGACCTTTTAGAATTCTGGATCTTGTTGAACTTTGGACCATATTATAAGCCGGACGATTTATCTGTCGAACTTTTTCATATGTTGGACGAAAAATATATAGGACCATAAACTTAGGCCCATATCATATGTGGACTTTATTGCATGGAAATTTCGTTACTCTAACCTTTTTATAGACATTCTGGGAATACTAGATCCGCCTGGATTTGGACTTGTATTTCTAACATCTCCACAATTTCTATTTTTTTTTTTTTCAGATGATGATAAAGTTGATTTGTCTGTGTATACTTGTATATGAAGTTGATAGCAAATACATATTACTCAAGGATGATCAATATGTAAGAAAATTTTATCTTATAATTTAGCACCTAACTTATTTTCCATTTAATATTAGTATTTGGATTATTACAAACTATATTTAGCCTCGAACTCGAAATTTAGAAGCGTCGATATATAACGTGTCCACAAATATAATATCATACTTTGAACTACTACTACTACTACTACTACTACTACTACGTCGCTTTGGATAATCGTATCTAAATCAAATTGGTGACAATCAAAAGAGAAACTCAAAAAGTTTTGTGCATGTTAACAATGTCAACAATGGAGAATAATGGACAAAAATACAAAAACTAAACTACATTTAATTATGTTTTTTTTTGTAGTCGATATGGGTTCATTGTTGAATATTTAGCAGACAGGTTAAATGTGAATGTCTGCAGCGTCCTCGTGCGGGCCACATTCAATGTCTATGAGGTATAGCAAAAACTTTTTGAGTTTCTCTTTTGATTGTCACCAATTTCATTTAGATACGATTATCCAAAGCGACGTAGTAGTAGTTTAAAATATGGTACTATATTTGTTGACATGGTGTACTTTGAGATGATTAAATTACGAGGGGTAAATTCCATGGTAACTGACGTAACAGTTGGAATAAAATAACACTGTAATTCATTTTAGCCTTCAGATAGTAGGACACTACTTTTTTCCTTAAAACATTTATAGCCTATATAGATTTCAATCCAAAACAATGGCAATGTGTGGAAAAAAACATACAACGGGTGAAAATTGAGATTGATGGAAAAATTATAGAAGTGTCAGATTTTTCTTACTTAGGAAGTGTATTTGCAGAGTATAAGAGTGACATTGATTCAAAATTACAAAAATATAATAAAATGAATGGGGTAATACGAAGACATTTTGGTAAACAGATGAGGACAGAGACAAAACTAAGATTACATAACATCACATCAAAAGCTGCTCTAAAATACGGAAGTGAAATTTGGATTTTAAATAAAAGAAACTCTTATAAACTTCAAGTAAGCCAAATGCGCTTCTTACGATCATTGTTAGGAGTTAATAGACTGGATCACCAAAGGAACACTATTATCAGAGGAAAACTTGGAGTAACACGTTTAAATGAAGATATACAAAGATACCAACAAGAATGGAAAAATCATCTGAGGAGAATGGCAAGAAATAGACTTCTAAAATTGGCATTCCAATATAGCCCAACTGGACATAGGGACCAAGGAAGACCAAAATATCGGTGGAACGATCAAGACCATCTTCGCTAGGTTTACCGTACAGGCCACATGGCCTAAAACGAATTTGTTCATGATGATGATGATGGATTTCAATCTCTTTAACAGAAAATGTCTACCGCTGTGGTCTCGAGGTAGCGTGCTAACTTGTCACGCAGCGGGCTCGGGTTCGATTCTCGGTCGGGACAGGCTCCTGGGTGAGGTTTTTCGGGGTTTCTCCTCACCTGTAAGACAAATGTCGTCAGGAAGCTTAGAGCCCAACGATCCCCGAAAATCATCCGGCCATCATCATCATCCTTATCATTATTATCATCATCCATCACCGGTGTGGAAAGCAACGGGAAGCTACCACACCTACAATCCCTTAGTAAAGCTGCAAAGCATAGCATGGAAATGCTATAATTGCAGTAAAATGCCTGCCCTTGGGCAGATTTACTATAGAATAGAATAACAGAAAATGTCGAGTTTCTGTCTTTAATAACTACTTAAAATGTACGATTTTATATCGGTAACTAATGTAACTGTATAATGGTACCATGTTTCACAGAGTGAGAGTAAAATGATAATCTCTGTTGAGTTTTCAATTTTATTTCAACAAGCAATTGTGAATGTAGTATATAAAGAGGAGTTACAAAATACATGATTTGAGTTTTATGTTATAATACATTTTAGTCACTAATTATACAGAATAATGGTAACTGACATATCAATAACGTGTAAGAGTTCTAATTAAGATAATTATTAATTCTTTGTTACATATTAGTTTGTTCATATGCTACATTTTTAAAAGTAGTCACTTAAAAATATTTTTAATAGTCCATATAGGCTTACATATTTTGAACAAATCTGTATTTTGGTAATGTTTGTATATGGACATTTATGTTTCTGATCATTTTCTATTTAGGGCTATAATGTTCTTCTTCTTATTCTTCACTTCACGGGCTAGGCAAATTGCCTATTCTGCCTCACAGTTGTTCCGTCCATCTTTTCAATGGCCTTCCTACATTCCTTGATCCTCTTGGATTGTAGTTAAATGCTGCTTTGGATAATCTTGTTATATTCGTTCTTTCTACATGTCTAAACCATTTATCTCTATATTATTTATTTTTTCATCCAGTAGACATATATTTAACTCTGTTCTTTTATCTTCATTCCTTATTCGAGCCAATCTTGTGCAGCCTTTTGTTCTTCTAAGGAAGTTCATTTCTACGCTTTGTATTCTACTTTGTAATTTTTTGGTCATTACCCAAGTTTCGCTCCCATAAAGTAATGCAGGAACTGCCAATGTTTTATAAAACTTCAATCTAGTATCTCTTCTTGTTTTGTTCTTTAATGTTTTATGTATAGTTCCGCATATCATTTGAAATTTCGACTATAATCTTAATAGACATTATGGATTAGACATTAAGATCCCGGATTGCATTAGCGTTATTTATTCACTTAGCGCGGAACTCGAACAAGAGAAGTGCAGTGGGTGGAACAGCTTTGTTATAAATTGAAGGCCAGGCATGGGAAAATGCCAAGCGTATTTTATTCTTGATAAAAACGTTTCTTAATATCCTCCGCATTGAAAGCAGTAGAAGTTAGACAACCCAACTTAATTGTGAAAGTAATGCATCCATTAACCAAGGAAGATAAACATGGGTATTTAGGATGAGGCCATTGAACAAGTGGAGAGCTTCAAATTCTTGGGTTGTACTATCAGTAGTATCATGAACTGTGGTCAAGAAGTAAAGCAGATGGTAGCAATGGCAAAAGAAGCTTTTAACAAGAAGAGAAGCATTTTCTGCGGACCTTTGGCAAAATAATTACGGAAGAGGCTAGTGAAGTGCTTTGTGTGGATTGTAGCATTGTATGGTGCAGAGACTTGGACATTATGATTGAATGAGGAAAAGCGACTAGAAGCTTTTGAGATGTGGATATCGAGAAGAATGGAAGGTATAAAATGGACACACAAAATAAAAAAATAAATATGTGCTAGACAGAGTGGGTGAAGGAAAAACAATGCTGGAACTCATAAAAAAGAGGGAAAGAAATTGGATTGGCCACTGGCTAAGAAGAAACTGCTTGCTGACGGAAAGGAATGGTCAACGGAAAGAAAGAGCCAGAAGAATACATCAGATGATAGACAATATTAAAATAAATGGTTTGTATGCGGATACAAAAAGGAAAGCTGGGTTAAGGAAAGAGTGGAGAATGCTGAGTTTGCAGTGAAGGACCTGCTATTGGACAGAACACTATGTATATATGTATATACTGTAATCACAAACTGGAGGAAAATGGTGCACGCGCATGTTCCATATGATTCTATGATTAAAATAATATTTTAAACATTTTTGATCGGATATATAGTTTTCAAATATTCTCAATAACGATATATAATACGAAAAAGGGCATACACCTATAACATGGTAGCTCGTGTTAGGTTATAAGCGAATGATTTCTGCTAGTTTTTAACGAACTATCCATTTGACCAATATATATATATATATATATATATATATGTTATAATTAAATGTTTAACATTGAACAATGCAAGCTTAATATGGTATGATAAGAAAAATAAATGCCTGGACGGGATTCGAACCCGGATCTCCTTGATCTCAGAGATCCGAATTCGAATCCCGTCCAGGCATTTATTTTTCTTATCATACCATATATATATATATATATATATATATGTTTAGAAGAATTAAACCCAATGGGTACAACTTGGACACTACACACACCCAGTCCCAAGGTTGAGATTTGTTTTAAAAATCCCTTACCCCGCCGGGAATCGAACCCGGTTCGCCGGAGTGGAAGGTAGGGACTCTACCGACTACACCACAGCGACTGACCACTTTCGAGGGTTCGTTGATAAATATACCGTCAAACACAAGAAATACACAAAACTAATTCTTCATTTGACCAATATGAACACATGTAGTGTGTAACTAAAGGGTGAAACTGTAGTTTACCACATACAACGTTATATCTAATTTTTAACTTCTAGAAATCGATGGAAAGTAATTAAAATAATGAAAGATTGCTTACAGAATGAGATGTTTCCTCTTTGGAAGCTAATAACTTACCTGCTACTATTTTTTCGTGTAGTTTGTTTGTTATACATCCAAAATGATATGCGAGTAGACGAAAACGTCAATTTTTACATAAAAAAAGAAACCAGCAAGGCCAACATAATTTTGTACCTCGTTATCATTCTATTTATTCAAGTTAAAATATCTTAAACTGAAAAAAGCTAACAGATTTAATTCACCCTAACCTTAAATTCTTCTTCTTCTCAAATCGTTTTTTTTTTGTATTGAAATTTCCAAATTATTATCTTTATTATTGGTCATACTGCAAATCAGCAAAAAACCTCTGCCAATCCCAATAGATATACGTCCATACGTGAGTACAACTATTGCACGCTTATAAAAGCGAAATAAAGTATTTAAGAAGCAATTACAGTCTAAATATAAACAGTGTTTTGAGAGTGATAGATATCTGGTATTGTCTTTAAAATATTTTTTTTTGTCCATTGCCACCAGGTTGTCTTTTATGACATTTCTGGCTTTCTCCCCTGGTATTGGCGGAACTGCAATGTATTTCTTAGATTGGGGCACCTGGAAGGTGGAGTTATGTTACCCCGATGATATGATGGGTGATAAATGATAATGAAACTCCAGGAGGTTCTTAACTTAAACATAACCTAAATTCCAGACCCTGGGAAACCATAGAAATAATTCGCTTCAAGGAAAAATTCCTATGGTCTGACCGGGAATCGAACCCGGGACCTCATTTCAAGTAAATTTTGAGATTTATTTTCATTCTTACTTATAATATTGAAGTTCATGAGAAGAATAGCTCATTACACAAAATTAGACAAAAAGAGAAACGTGGAATTTTACAAAAACATAAAATTCTTCCTGTTATGGACCATACATTTACATATATTAAACACTTACAGCAACACCTTCAAACATGGATCGAATCCGCATCCCTCTTCAGATTTTAAATTATCGTCTCAGAGGAAAGAGACTTTTAGCAAGACCATTTAAAAGATGTCATCAGGTCTTAACAGGCCACCAGGCGTATGGTAGGAATTGATGACTTTTAATATCAGTCTAAAGTGTATGAGCGTTAAAAAAACGTGAAAAAACTGTTAATAATACTTTTAAAGATAAGAATAAGTAAAATATAAAATGTCTTCTTATTTTTCCGCCCTCTGCAGATGTAAACTAATTGCTTGTTCTACGACAACACGAATTAGTCAGGCCATTGGTTGTAGGGTCTCCCCAGGTCTTTCCTACCCAGTAGTTGGTAACAAAGTGTTTTTAACGGTAACCGGTCTTCTGGCATTCTTAAAACACGCTGTTTCCATTTAATCTTATAGTTGTACATGTCCCTAACAAACTCTTTCACCTTCCATTAATTTTTTTAGATCATCACTACACATTTTGTCTCTTCACTTAAAGATCGCAAGAATATAATTTCAGAACTATTTATTATTGCTTTAACATACTGATGCAAGGGCCCACCCCTCGCTTCCATAAAAAAAAATCTTGCTTTGAGATTACTTTGTGAAATCTTATTTGATTTTCTTTCTTCATTTGTTTGCCAAAATTTCGTTTCAAAATGTCATTTCATGTATTACACTTTATTAAATACAAGATAAATGTATAATTTTTAGATATAACGGTAGGAAAGGTGAATTATAGTTTCAATCTAATTAGGACCATGAAATTTTATGCTATAACATATTTGTCAAAATGTGCATATCAAATAAGACTGTACGAGCAAACGTTTCAGAAATAAGCCTAATATAGTATATATAGAATGTTATATGTACAATATATAAATACGAGGTGTCATGAGGTGTCATTCCTGTTAATAACAAGTGAAATCCAGTTAGAATAATTTGTATTTTTTTTTTTTTTTAGTTTAGCCTCTCTCTTTAATAGCTGCTTTTATATATCCATGCCACCCCCTGGCCATAAAGATATGATCTGTCGGAGGGGATTTTATTTTTAATTCGTGATAACATAAGTCTACATAATTTTTTGACCACATGGAGGGCCACCCCGAATGAGTGATCAGACCAATGCTGGGACCACCTCTAAGAAAATACAAACATTTAAGACAAGTATGATAATCTTGAAGAAGATTTTCGGGCTGTAGGCCGTGGTCGTGAGGCTTGTAGTTCCCCGACGTTTCGCCAGAGACTGCGTCTGGCATCCTCACCGCGGTGAACGTATAAATAAGACAGACAGCGGACAGAATTGCCGGTGAGAACCATCCCCAGCCTTAGCGACCAGAACTGATGGTTCTTTCGCCGGTTTTCCATAAAAAAATAAACCGAAGAAGCTGACTTTTAGATAAATTCATTAACTTCAAGCCACTCTGCTAGGGTTTTCGGTGGTTTTCCCTAGCGTTAAGACAAATGTCGGAGTGGTTCCCTAGTCTCCACCAGTAAATCAATAACTCCCTGAAACTAGATTCTAAATTATTCTATATTTTTGGCATTAATGAAGTTATTCTAAATTCTAAATTTCGTCAGTCAGCACACCCTGAAGAGGGCCTTTTTGGTTTTCTTCTCCCAACAGCAACTTCTCCTCGGAACTTCAGTTCAAGTTACCTCCAAATTCTAAATTCAACCTAAATTCTAATTTTAATTTGAATTCAACTCGACCAAGACTTCAAGCGCGGCTTGCGGATGGAGCTCCAACCAATCAGCGACCAGGACGACGCACTGATGAACCTACATTCACCAGAGGCGTCCTCCAGAAACATCGAACTACGCCCCACGCTTGACCTCCCGGTGGAATTACTATGGAGCTTTGTATGGCCATCGTAAGGAAACACCTTTGAATATACCCATCCCATATTTATATTATTGGACAAAGATGGCACAGAAAATAAGACCCTACACTGTCCGAGACATTAGTCCCATACGTTAGTCGTCGACAGAATTGCCAGTCTCAAGACAACCCTTGAGGATGCCAGACGCAGTCTCTGGCGAAACGTCGGGGAACTACAAGCCTCACGACCACGGCCTACAGCCCGAAAATCTTCTTCAAGATCATCATAGCAACTCCGGCCGTGAAAGTCTACGTGAATACATTTAAGACAAGATAAATGTGATGTGGATGATTATGAAGACCTTACAGTGTTCGGGGACTATTTGGGCCTTAAAGTTGTTTGAGATTTGAGGTGGTTAGAAACAAAAGGAAACAAGTGCGTTTGGTAGAATTGAGAAAAAACAGGTTTAAAGTCGAAGTTGTATTAAACAAATCATAGGTTATTGAAAATAATAATAATAATAATTATTATATTTATATCGCTTTGCCACTATATAAAATCATGTAATTATGCATCAAACTCGTTTTTTGCGAAAAAAAATTATACCCCTTAGCTTCTAACCGCCACGTTTTTCTTACAGGTGAGGAAAAAAAAATCGCACGCAGAAAACTTGTACCGATCGGAAATTGAATCCGTGCACGCTGGACTGAATCATTAACATTACCTCTGGACCACAGTTATACACCTCACATAAATCTAATGGATATAAATAATATGATACTTATTTTGGAATGAGAAACCTCTTTGTTAAAATCAGAACAGGAACCCCTTCAATACATGCTTCTAGCGCGGTTCTAACTTGGTTTTACTTTTTATTAACTAGGGCTATGACATTAGTTTTAAAGGTTGAAAGTAAAGGAACATACACGTTTATAGGCAATGAAGTCAAGGACGATTTGTAATAACAAATTCACAACCATCTCGTAAATGATTTATTTGGGGATCCATGTTTATTGAGTTTTTTTCTATTATTGTGTACCTTCAACCGTTCCAATTTGCGTTAGCAATTTAGGTACATAATGTATAATGCTTATTTGATGTGTGAACAATTAACGTCAAATGTAAACAGTTGATATATAATCTTTGTCTATATTTTTTCAGCCCGGAATTAAAGACATCTTGAAGAGTGATGCGATTTCATTGCAATCCAAGATGATTGGAAATATTCATGGAAATGAATCAGTACGTATACCGTCTTACGTACCGGCTTTAATTTTAAACAAATTCAACATAAACATCAAACATGTTCCTATTACAGGAAGTAATCCACTATACCAATCTGTTATCAGAGGTCACAATGAAGAGTATACTCCTTCAAGATTAGAATCCAAGGATTTAAATCAAGATAATGGTTTTACATTACAAACAAAAAAATTTAGAACCTTTTGGATTTTTTAAAAATTCTCATCTCAAGAATATGAAATATACAATAACAAATAAAGACAAATATTTCGATGAAGATGAATCTAATAATTTAAATGAGCACTTAACATCATATTCTAAGCCTACAATTATGCATAAATATTCTAATCAAAACAGTAATGAAAAAAATTCCGAAGGCATCAGACACAAATATAAAGTGAATAAACATGCAAATGCTCCAAGAAAAAATTTCAAAAGAACAAACCGTTGGTCTAAATTTGACAAGAAGTATATGCCCAATAAGAGATCATACAGCATTCAACATAGGACAAAAAATGACGATCATGATAATTATCTGTTGATGGTCTCATACATGGCTAATCGTGGAAGAGAACCAAACAAACTCTCCTACAAATATTTAATTAAATTAGATAAACAACTTAAGAAATTAAATTTATACTGAAACTATGTTTTAAACAAGAAAAAAAAAATAAAACCTCACAATGTTAGTTCCCAAAAATATAAATGATATTTTTTACTGTTTAATAAATACTTGGTTTTCTTGTTTAATAAAATGTTTTAAATATACATATGCCTACAGAGTTTTTTATTATAGTTAATAAGATCGAGATCATTTTTATGTAGGCCTACCAACAAATGAGATTCCAACATAATAGGCTTATAATGAGTTTTAAGATTTATGGCTGTTTCCATGGGCGCCGCCAGGATTACTTTCAGGGAGGCGTGTCTGTATCTACACACTATACCGATTGAGGGTCTTTCCACTTTTGCAGCGGTTGCCCTTTTACCAGCCGGCTGCGGCCCTTTACATCCACATGTGTCAATCACAGAGGTAGATGATCAACAGCCAGTGTAGGGGTGACATGTGGTTAGCATGTCGAGTCCCCCAGCCGTTATAGCTGGTTCCTCAACCTGGAGCCGCTACTTATTGTAGCTACCCAATTGCCTCACGATGCTGGGTGGGCACCGGTCCCATACTGGCCGAAATACCATGAGAAAATTTCTTCCCCCATGGAGACTCGAACCAGCGCAAGTCCCGTAGCTCTGCGCCAAGGCTTCCTACCTTAACCGCTCGGCTACGGCGCGGGACATCTACACACTATACTATTAACTAATAAAATATAATTTGTAATTGAATCAGTCATTTCGAAAAGGGATCATCTAAGATTTTTTGTGAAATTCACTTTTTTCGTTATTCCATGTTTACATACGTCCTTACATCGATTCCGCGTGAGAAATGATCAACTACACAATTCTTTTACCACTTTCTGACTTTACCTTTCATGTAGTAATTTCGAAAAAAGGATCAACTCGTCGAGTTTTTCCCTTTTCGGACGGACTGACGCACGAGTATGATCTTGACTTCAGCTGCATATCTACCCTCTTGCAGTCTTTCTGTGTTATCAGAGTAAACGATATTAAAACCATGCTACAATCGTTATTTATGTATTATTTATTTAATGCAAGGCACTCCGTATACAGAGTATGGGTAAAGGTGTTCCAAAAGAACAAAAAACATTATTTTGCAATAAATACATTTTACGCATTTGAGTGTAATAGTGACAAGCCTAGAACCGTAATCGGCCGGAAATTCATTGACACCATTTTCGGGGAACAAGAGTTCAACTTGCTCAAACCATAGCCCCCACAAATACTGCAAATACCAGATGTTAAAACACACCCTGCCTACATCAGCAAAGTACCAATCAATCACAAAAAAATGGATGATGTAAAGAAACTTCATCAGTACATTCCTGATATTCATCGAATTTTTATGATGATTTATTCAAATGGCATATACAACTGAAGTAGAAGAGAACGCCGAAGATGTTCAATGATGAAATTTTTCGGATATACTTTTTTTTATAGTCACTTCCAAATGATGAAATGTAATAAAATGTATACAGTATTATTCCATGTATATAGTTATTTCGCAATAATATATTTTTTTTTTTCAAAAAATGTGTTTAATTTTGTAAACGTTTCTTCGTTCATTTCGAAAAGGGATCATCTCCGGAAAATTGTAATTAGTTTTTTGGGAAAACCATAATCAAGAAAGTCATGTAAATCGGTAAGTGAACGTGAATGGGCATGAAAATTATTCAGTAGAAATTTCAGATTCATAGCTTTATCCTGGACAAACTGAATCAGTTTTTTCCCTCTCCTGTAAAATTTGATCAGCTGTAGATGACCCCTTTTCGAAATGACTCATTCAATTATACACTTATGTTATGTCAATTAAGTTAATCTCAAATTCTAACCGCGCGACAACATTACCAGTGTTCACAGGAAAAGAGTAGAGGACACTAAATTCATTGACAAGGTGATGAACAACTTTGGACAGGAACCTAGACACGCTTTAAAATTTTATTCAGTGACTTAATAATTGTTTTCTGTTTATTTTCTTTCTCGACAGGGGGTGATTTTTTTATTCAAACAGTGACTTAATAAAACAAATATATATATATATATATATATATCAGGGGGTGATTTTTATTCAAACAGTGACTTAATAAAACAAATATATATATATATATATATATATATATATATATTTTAATATTTCTTAATTTTTTCTGTGTATTTTCTTTCCTGACAGGAGGGTGCAAATGACCCCCTTGCACCCTCCTGCCGGCGCCCATGGCTGCTTCTGTTTTGGATAAATATACAAACAATCGAATAAAACATAATAATGTTGAAAACTTTTAGTAGGCTACATAAGAATTCTTTCCTTTTATCAATATATGAATTACGCAAACTATAGTTAGTGCCACGGTTAAAGACATATGAAAGAGGATTATGTCGGTGTTTCTTTCAGGAAAGAACCACTTTAATGGACTTTTTGGGCTCTTTAAATACCGCAAATTACTCCATGATATCTGGAAAAAATGGTTAAAAAATCCATTAAAGTGATATCTGGAAAAATGGTTAAAAATCCATTAAAGTGGCTCTTTCCTGAAGAAACAGCTTCAACATAGTCCCTCTTTATAATGGGTAAGGTTGCCAATCCCATGATTTTTTTTTACTTTTTCTTTACAAATGTAACGTTTTAGATACCGGTAATGGTAACAAATATGAATACAAGAAAGTATCATCACAAGCACTCCAAACCGATCTACAATTCTCCCAAATGCCTAATTATTTTCTCCAAGACAAGGATTCCCAAATATGTGATATGGCTCCTAAATCCGTGATAGTGGTACCAAAATTCCATGATATTAAAACAGAAGCGTATAAACTAAAAATAAAACTGAATTCGCCGTTTATTAAAGTTGATTATCAATATTAGAAGCTATTTGAGGGCAAATTAAAAAAAATCGTGATATCAAACGACATTTAATATTTAGACGTATTTCCCTCTAAAAATAAACTTAACATTAAATAATAATATTAAGAATACATTTGGTGATAAAATGTCTTCAAACAAATATACTAGTACTACTTTCTAGAAAAAATATTGTCCTCTAAAAACATAAGCATGAAATAATAATAATAATAATAATAATAATAATAATAATAATAATAATAATAATAATACCAACGACTTAAAGTCCCTCTCCGAGGAATTGTCCCTTCGATTTTTCCATCCTAAAAATATATCGCTGCCGGCCGGCACGAACTTCGAGACTAGAGGCAATGAACATAATCTCTAGACGAATTGATGTCCTTCCGTATCACAGATTTTCTTAAATAACAGGGGTTTTATCACATCCTCGATCAATCTTTACACCGGACACGAGTAGAGTGGTTATACTTTACATAAAACATATGATGCAGAAAATACACAAACTTTTGGATACGAACAAAGATTCTAGACGCAATATGACCTTATGTAACTAAAGATTCTATAAATAAAATTTAAATAAAAAATGTTAAAATGGAAAATTTAACTCCATGGTGCGACAAGAATATGTTAGACTCATCACCTTACGTGTTAATAACATTGGTAGACGATCATCCAGTCAATATAGGGGTGACATGTAATCAGCATGTCGGATACCTCAGCCCTTATAGTTGATTTTCTTAATCTGAGAATGAAATGGATGGATTACATGAATTCTGTTGTAATATTTGAGTCGGAGAGGTTTTGCATGTTGATAAGTTCGGGCTGCACGTGAAAAATTCATATTGTAGACTTATTAAGAAAAATGTGCTAACTATATGTCACTCGTTGACATATTTAGGTAAATAAGCGTAATTAAATTAGCTTGGTTAAGAAACTTCCGCTAGGGAGCACCCGTTTTCCCACGAAGGACGAACGCGATGTATACATTAAGAAGAGTTGAAATAAACTGAATGTAATAATTATTTTACGGAACAGGAAATAAAATTTAGTTAACTTTTTTGTCGGCAGAGTCTTTTGTCGTGGAAATAGCTAAGTTTTTTATAAAAAATAATTAGAGAGTAGTGTATTGTCAACGTCGTGAGATTCAAAGATAAAGAGGAAGAAAGACAGAGAATATAATGTCCATCATCCATATCAGGAGAAAGAAACTTGGAGCATGCATAGTCTGGCATCCAGAAAGTGAAATGTGTACCTCTATATAAGTGCCCCTAGTGAGGCGCCAGGAAGTTATACTTATTCCAACTGTGCGTGTGTTCACACAATGAAACGTGTAGTGAGTATTATGTATATCTACAATTCTAATACAATTCATATTAAATTCCGTTGACATAATAGTCATACAGTAAAATATATACCTTTTGGCAGGTGCCGTCATCCTCAACTGTGTTAAAAATTGTCTTCTTCTTCTTTGCCTTTCCCCCACTTTTAGGTTTTCCGCCTTCAGTTTCCATTTATTTCTATCATATCAGGTTACAGTTACAGTTACTTTAGACAAGAATAACCATTGACGCCTGTGTTAATCTTTAATGTTGTCCGATTAAGTATTGGAAGTAATATATTGGTGACTACATTTTAAATATATTTATTATTATTGTAAGTAAAGTAAAGTGATCCCACAACATATCCGGAGGCCCTTGGGGTAGTAGGAGGTTAAGGCTCCCACTTTTTCTAGACAATCGGCACTTTATGTCAGCCGGGTTGTCAGCCCTGCGTGACGGCCGCCTTTACCCCCAGAACAAGCGTCTGGTACTCATTTCCGTTAGAGGCTGAGTCGACCCCAGGGCCATAGTGCCGCCAGAGGGTTTGGGTCAGTTTAAAAATCCTGACCCCAACGGGACTTGAACCCTCGACCCTCCGGCTTGTAGCTCAGTGCCTTAACCACTACGCTACGGCGTGCTCCCTATTATTATTATTATTATTATTATTATTATTATTATTATTATTATTATTATTATTATTATTATTAAACAGTATTACCATGAAATATTTAATTCGACTAATCAGTAGCCTAAAGGCCTACCAACTGTTAGAAATACAAAATCTACATTTTAGGAGTTTTTGAAACTATATAATAATAATAATAATAATAATAATAATAATAATAATAATAATAATAATAATAATAATAATCCGGCTGTCGTCTTCCGGAAACCAAGAGCCATTTCTTCCTGTCCATCTATTTATCTTACTCCAATCCTCTGACATTCATAGCCGCTTGCACACCCTCTATCCAAGTTTTCTTTGGTTTTCCTTTCTTCTTCCTTTCCATTGAGATCCATTCCATAATAGGTTTAGGCAATCGTTGCTCTGGCATTCTTTTGACATGGCCATACCAACTGTAATATTTTCTTTTCTATAATGTCTGTGATGTCCGGCTTCTCTTGCACGTCCATAATTTCCTTTATTTCTTTATTTTGTATTCTATCCATTCTAGATTTTCCAGCTGATCCTCTTAAAACATCCATTTCTCTACTTAAAATTATTTTCATTTCCATGGAATAATAATAATAATAATAATAATAATACTAGTATTATTATTAGTATTATTATTATTATTATTATTATTATTATTATTATTATTATTATTATAAATTCCATTTTCACTATCATGTATTCTTAGGAAACCAAAATTATGCTAATATTTAATTTATCGTTTATATAATGATTATAATAAATATAACACAGTTAACAGTCGATTTTAACTATAATAATAATAATAATAATAATAATAATAATAATAATCCACATTTTTTTCAACTGACCGGTGATACTAGAATTTTAGGTTTCTAAACTTATAACGCATGTCTCTGTCGTACAGGAATTGATAATAGTGATTATTATTATTATTATTATTATTATTATTATTATTATTATTATTATGTTTGTGTTTTTCTGGGTTTTTCATCGCCTGTAAGACAAATTTCATGCATATTTAAGGCCAAACGATCCCCGAACATCATCTCTTCATCATAATCATAATCACATTCGCCAAGTTTAGTATGGTGTATGGTGTGTTTCGTCTTATGTAATGTTCGCTCGGAGGATGCCCTGACATTGACCTGATCACTCATTCGAAGAGGACTTCCATGTCCTTGCGTGGTAAAAAAGTATGTGTGTAATCCATCGTTTAAAATCTCTCCAGCAACAGTCGTGCCACAGTAAGGCCCGAGTGGTGTGTGGCATGTAAAACATACCTATAAGTTGAGAGGTTAAACCAAGTTAATGGAATGGAATAACTATGTATACCAAGAACTGTGCCCTATTAGCTTTGATTGGTTTATCGTATCCACGGTACTATTGGCCGATTGCGAGGAGATACTAAAGGACAACACGCACACACTATTGAGTAACACTAAGAAATTAGGACTGGAAGTAAATATCAATAAAACTAAATATATAGTCACACGTAGAAATACATTATATAATGGAAATGGACAGCTAAAGACAAATGAGGGAAATTTTGAAGAAGTGGCTGAATTCAAATACCTAGGAACAATAATCACAAATAGGAATGAGATGCACAAAGAAATTAAACATAGGCTCAATTCTGGAAATGCATGCTATTATGCATTGCAGAGACTTTTGATGTCCCAACTCCTTTAAAAAAACGTTAAACTGAAAATATATAAAACTATTATTCTTACCAGTTATATTATATGGGTGCGAAACATGGACTCTTACTTTAAGGGAGGAAAGGAGATTACAAGTATTTGAGAATAAAGTTCTTAGAAAATTTTTGGACCAAAGAGAGATGAACAGACAGGTGAATGGAGAAGACTACATAACAATGAACTACTTGGTCTTTATAGGAAGCCAGATATAATAATAACAGTTAAGTCTCGTAGACTGCGATGGGCAGGACATGTTGCGCGTATGGGGAATGAAAGACTTGCATGGTAGCTTCTTGTAGGAAAACCAGAAGGAAAACGCCCAGTTGGTAGACCAAGAATGAGGTGGGAGAATAACATTAACTATGATTTGAGGGAAGTAGATTATACAAGGAACGATTGGAAAGCATTAGCTCAGGATAGGGATGTATGGAGAGCTTATGTCCGCGCGGTCATGAACCTACGGGTTCGATAGTGCCAGTGAGTAAGTAAGTAAGTAAGTACGGTTCGATCATGATAGGATGCTTATACAATTATTATAAACTACCAGTAAGCATACACCTAAAGAAATAGCAATGAACGTTTAAGCGCTGTAAACGTTTCTAATTTGGCCAAGATTGTACCCATAATATAGAATTATGGAATATTAGATTATTATTATTATTATTATTATTATTATTATTATTATTATTATTATTATTATTATTATTATTATTATTATTATTATTATTATTATTATTATTATTTTCAGATTGGAGTTTTCTTCTTGGTAGGAGCCCTCACAATTTTCATAAGAGCTGAAGACTTGAAACAAAATAGCACTAATAGTAGAGTTTCGAATGAAGATATATCCAATTTTCGAAATGAAACAAACAAAGGAAATGTAAGTTTCCAACATGATACGAAAGAAGAAAAAACGAATGATGGAAATACAGAAAATGAAAAAATAAAGAGTATACGTAGTAACTTAGAATTATATTTTCCTGCTGAAGATACTGAGAATAGTCATACAAACGAAAAACATGAAAACGAACAACAGAAACGAGAACAACTCGACTCGAAAGCGATCAGACCCGCTATTGACGACGTTCAAAGAGAAGAAGAAAATGACAACGGTACTGGAGAACAAAATGAGAATTACTCTATTGAAAGTCTTACTGAAGAACTCAATGGGCAATATGACACTAAACATGAAGAATTTTCAGGAGGAACGCAAATTAATAAAGGAGAAAATCAAGTTAAAGCTCACGATGATTTAGAAGAAGAAACTCATCATTTATCGCCAGAAGAAGGAGAGACAAAAGAAAATACTGATGAAGTTCAAAATCAGGATTCAACGTATAATACAAATATAAAATATCTTTCTGAAGTTGATCAGCAACTTGAGAATATAGAATCAAGTACTGACAGAAACGCAAAATCCAAGGAACATGAACATGGTGATACTTCTGAAAAAATAGAACCAATTGTTAACGCAGAAAGAAGTTCAAGAGAACAGATTGAAGAACATGAGAAAATACAACCAGATGAACTATCGCAATCGCCATCAAAAGGATCTAGCGAACTTGGTAAGTTTAAGAAAGTAGAACCAAACTTAGGCACAAAAGCAAATTCTGAAGATTCTATTCAACATGATGAATTTGTGGAAGTAGATCCAAACGAGTATGCTAATATAAATGGAGAAAATATTGGGGCGAGAAAAGATCCAAATAAAGGAAACAGAAGAAGAAATGACATTGGATTTGAACCTCTTAACCACTTCGTTATACATAATTCTTTAAAGGAAGAACTCAACGATCATAAAGGAACATTTCATGATCAAATAGATGAAATCGTTATAGAGAAAATTGAAGCAAAGGAAATAACACCAATAAAAGGTTACGAAGTAAGAGAACCACAAGATAGAGCTGAAAGTCACTTTGGATTGAATTATCTGTTCAATCATGGAAATGACCATCATTTTGATTTTCACAATTCTGGCAATAATTTTTAATGGTGATTCCGTTAGACATGGCGTTCATAACCATGAAGTGCAGACATTTACCGTATCAGAAAAAGTACCTGTACCTCATTTTTATCCTGTATACATTCCAACAGAGAAACAAGTACATTATCCTGTTGAGAAGATTGTTCCTTATCCTGTTAAACAACATGTAGAGAGACCTGTGCCTGTACCTGTAACAAGGTTCAAACCTATCCCGTATCCGGTACATAAGGCTGTACCTTACCCCGTGAAGTACCACGTAGATAAACCATATTTTGTTGAAGTACCAGTGGAGAAAAAAGTCCCATATCCAGTTCATGTCAAAGTACCCGTTCCACAACCATATACTGTGGAGGTAGCTAAACCTTACGCTGTCGTGGTTGAGAAGAAAATTCCAGTACCTTACCCTGTGAAAGTTAAAGTACCAGTTCCACAGCCGTATCCTGTGAAAATAAAGAAACCTGTAGTCGTCCATGTGGAGAGACCTGTAGCTGTTCCAGTCAAAGTGGAAGTTGACAGACCTGTACCAGTTGAAGTGGAAGAACCTTATCCAGTTCATATAGAGAAGCAAGTTCACTATGCGGTTGAGAAGAAAATTCCATATCCTGTTAAGGTAATTTGATTATTTGTATTTAACATCTTTTAATATTAAAACTCCTGGCGCGACAGGCCTAGAAGGCCCTTAGCCTACCAGCCGGCTGCTGGCCTCACATCCACATGTGTCAATCACAGAGGTAGATTATCATCAGCCAGTGTCGGGGTGACATGTGGTCAGCATGTCGAATCCCCAGCCGTTATAGCTAGTTTTCTCAACCTGGAGCCGCTACTTATTGTAGCTACCCAAATGCCTCATGATACATCTTTCAATATATATGGGTATATACCTATTAAAAATTGAAAAATGATCTGAGTAGCTCAGGAGATCAGACATTTCACAATGAACTGAATGGCCCAGATACCACAATCTTGGACAATAAAAGGATTAAGATGTTATTCTTTATTCGTTGATTCTGGGGCTCTCTCAGCATTGTACATTTTGAGTACCACCGGTAATTTTCCTGAGGGTAATGTTGATTGTTCGTGTTTTATATATCGATGTTTATAAGTATGTAGCGTCTATAGGCTATACACTTTTTTTGGTAATTTCCTCAGATTATAATGTGAGGAAATTGATTGTTTCTAATATAAAAACGAGACATTAATAATAATAATAATAATAATAATAATAATAATAATAATAATAATAATAATAATAATTCTAAAAACAACAATACTATGTAAATTTTACTTTTAAAGAACAGCAGAATAATGACGGCTATTATTTTGGTAAGAATGCATTTTTATATAGTAGGCTATCCTGAGTTACTACGAGTTCATAACATTTCCAACGTAAGTATATAACAAATATCAAGAAACATTATAGTAATAGAAGAATTATATTTTTATAAATTTTAGTTTATTATTATTAGCATAAATAATTTAGATGTAATTCATTCTACTTATAATGCAATATATCTAATATATAAAAATTGTTTGTTTGTTTGTACTTTATGCACGGCCATTCCGTTGATCCGATTGTGATGGGACATTTTTGCAAAAAGTTCGGGAGATTCCCAGGATGAACATAGGCTATACGAGAGTTTTGATACTCAACTGCTACACCCTTAAAAATCGCCCTTTGCAGTGGAAAACGTGTAAAATGTAGCTCTTCGGACAAAGATTGAGACATGTACGTAGATTCCTGTGCAAGCATAGCAGCACAGGGCGAGTATTCTTTTACGGATAACTCACAATAACGAATTTTGTCTTTTAGCTCATTTATGCCAAGAAGATCGAGATAAGGTGATTCCCGAGCAAACACCAGGTAATCAGCACGGGGAATCTTAAAATAATTACGATATACATTTATAATTATTTTTCATTTTACTTATTCAACTAATCATAAGAAGTTCATTAATTTTTGTCTTTCAGCTCATATATGCCAAGAAGATCGGGATAAGTAGATTCCCTGACAACACCGGGTAAACAGCACGGGGCATCTAAAAATAATTACGATATAAACTTTTGCTTTCACTTATTTAACTGAACATAAAACACATTAATTTTCGTATTTCAGCTAATTTATGCCAAGAAGATAGGGGTAAGTAGATTCCCGGGCAATGCTGGGTAATCAGCACGGGGTATCTAAAAAATATAATTTTATAATTATTTTTCCCTTTACTTATTCAACTAAACATAAAAGCACCTTAATTTTCATTTATTTAGGCATAGCAGCAGACGCCGGGCATTAGCTAGTATATATATATATATATATATATATATATGTGTGTGTGTGTGTGTGTGTGTGTGTGTGTGTGTGTGTGTGTGTGTGTGTGTGTGTGTGATATTATAGGCCCTACATGTAATAAATTATTATAGTATCTCAATACATTAAGCAATGAGCTAATAAGCCGGAAGGTTGGGGTTCAAATCCCGGTGGGGTCAGAATTTTTTAATTGGCTTAAACAGAAATTTAATACATCTAATAATAATTCACATAATTGCTTTAGTGTACCGGTATTTTAACACCTGATAAAATTAAAACTCTTATACCAACATTAATTTTTACAGAAATCCTTCTTTTGGAAAGTGCTAGTTTTATTTAACCCACATTTGCACTGTTGTGGGTGACCGAAGTTAAAATAAGATTGAAAATGCATTAAAATGTTACCAATAATTATTTTGATGACGTATTTCCGGAAGTAACTTCATTGAACTTCAACGGTTATAAAGAAAGACAAGTTTTCTTTTCTTATTCTTATTTCTCTTTTGTTATTTTAGTCTCCTTTTGTAGGAACATCACCTTCCAAGAAACTTACGAGTCAATATTCTGAGCAAATAGCCAGTAGACAGGAGCAAGTGTTTTTAACTGCGTACTATAAAATAGGTGTACCTTGTAGGCGTTTCCCTATCTGTGGTTAGCAGTATGTCAGGGTTATTGTTGGACAGAGCACGAAGCAAGGGACACTCATCCAGATTAAAGTGGATATTTAAAATCACTTACCCCGCGCGAAATGAATTCGGGCCGTCGGTAACGGATTGAAAAGCCCCACTCTTCTGATAAATAACACTGGTGAACATGATTTTTATCTCATGAGTACTACTAGTTGTACCCAATGCAGTTTTTTTTATCGTGTTTTCAAATATGTATTCGGAATTTCTCCAAGACCCACAGTTTTTTTTATTTCAATTTCAATTAATGGATTTAAATAATGTCTCTCGGAAACCTTGCGTGATGGAGAAAAACCGATATCATATTTGAATTCAGAAGAAAAAATACTATCAGAATCACATATTTTCTGAGACAAAAAAAGTTTATTTTTTGTTGCTTAGTGATTTATTGTTGGAGCATCAAGAGGGATGCTCCACAGACGAAATATAGCAGAAAATCATCATTTCTTACTTTCTAGGTGAGTCCAAATGTTCGAATATTGTGTAGTTACGAATGTAGAAAGTTTTTTTTATTATGTACAACTTTTCTCATTAGAGGATTGCCTCAAGGACAAAGTGATACAGACAATTAATTTTTGGAATTGATAAAATATATTTTGTAAATACATTTAAAAAAATTCAAATTGTAGGCCTAATTGAAGTATACATACTATAAAGTAGAAATTTTGAAAATATGGTTTCTTAAAATTGAAATTCATCCTCTAATGGCAGCGATGGCAATTTTAGGAAGATACACCCTGTCCAAATCTAAGGAATTGCAAAATTTGGCTAAGAATCTTGGTATAGTACCCCTTGCCCCGATATATTAAAGTGTTTGAAATTATAAATGCCTGTCTCTCTGTAACATTGCGTGATGGAGAAAAACCGATATCATATTTGAATTCAGGAGAAAAAATATTATCAGAATCACATATTTTTCTTTCTGAGACAAAAAAAAAGTTTATTTTTTGTTGCTCAATGTAATTAGCTAATAGTTTCGAAACCAGAGGTTTATGGTAGTGCGGGCATAAATTTTAACTTATCTAACATTCCTATCCTGAACTAATATTCTCCCATCGTTCTCTGTATAATCCATTTCCCTCGAGCAGAGATTCTACCTCATTTTTTATTTACCTATGGGCGCTTTCTCTCTGGTTTTCCTTGAAGTATTTATGCCCCTCTTACATTCTTAATTCGTGCCGTATATGTTGCCCATCGAAGTCTACGAGATTTAACTGTTATTATTACATGGTTTTCCACAAAGACAATGGATTCCATTGTTGGTAAGTTACCTCCATTCGTTTGTCTGTTCGTCTACTTTCGGTCCAACAATTTTCCTTAGCACTTTATTCTCAAATAGTTATAATCATTTCTCCTGTCTTGAAGTAAGAGAACATCCGTTAAATAATTACGTAATTCAATTATGATATATGATTTTGAGTGACGTAATTATTAAATAAGAAACTGTATTGTATTTTATGGTGCTTTTTTAAGCTTACAGGCATGACGAGTTAAGTGACAAATGCGCATCACTTCCATTGTTACTGCTATCTCCTGGACAATGCCCTTTTTTTTAATTATCACAATGCATCTCAATTTCCTCATTTCCTTGGTGACGATCAGTACCGTGAATTTAATTACATAATATTATTTTTGTCACAGTCTTTGACAATAGCATCTCAAATATATCATCTTGAACCGAATCCGTATTCATACTTTTCGACGATTGATTGTAATGTTTGCCACGGGACTTCAACAGGGCGGGCCTCATGTCGACTGAGAATAGTTTAAGCGGTGTTGTAGTTGAGTAGTGTTCCGACACTATTCGATCTGTGTTTAAAACATTAAATGTGATCGTTCACAAAATGATAGTTTTGATATAACATGAAACTTCGCCATGGCCGGTCCCAAGCCCGGATGAGAAAGGAGGAGGGGGAGGAGTAACAACCTCGTAAAAAAACCAGCGTTCAGTTGGCTCCGACTGATAGTACTCTGTAAGGGCCCCCAGCCAGGGTTACGATGAAGACCTCAATGGCAGATTCGGCGCAGAAGGAGTCCTTCATCACGGCGGATCTGGCGGAAGTGGCAACCCTCTAGATGGGGTTAGTACATCCAGAAGCTGGACCTAAAGCTTCGAGGTGGCAGCCCCACCAATGGTCTACTCTGCATAGCGTTGGTACCGCGATCAGAGGAAAACATATTACTCGTATTCTTCACAATGGAAACTCGGACGGACTTAACCAAAGACGACCTCAGCGTAGAATTAAGGACGGAACAGGCAACTCTTGCCTAAACCAGGAAGTGAAGAAGAAGAAGAAGATATAACATGAAAGTATTTTTAAACCCGGCCGGGTTTGATATAGGCTAATTAGAATGCAAAGCATTTCTTACATTTGTAGGCCTATCTTAACCAAGTATAGGCGCACCTCAATTTTACAGTTATTTCTCTAAACCTGTTACGAATAAAGCAATTTAGATTCACAAACGAAAAAGTATTGATAAAAGCAATCAGTTAATTTTTATTCCCTATTACAGATTTTTTAAATTTCAATCTGAATAAAATCAATACTAATTTTACTAATCTATCAACAATTAGAATGTGTAATACACTGCTACTGGTTCCAGTAAAATTAAAAAAAAGTGTAAAAAAATAATAGTTTTAAAAAACTAAAAGAACACGCTTTATTAGAAAACTAAAAAATGAAAAATAATTTTAATTTCCAATACGCTTGTGATAAAATAAAGTGGTCAACAAAAATATCATCTCCAACACATATAGAATAAATTTAGACTTATCAACAAAAAAAATTAATTTTACCATCAAAAGCGTGGGGTGCTCTATATCAATTAATATATTTGATAATAAACAGATATTGGTAAAAGTAAGCTCTCTAAGAAGAAAATGTAAAAATCATAAAAAGCACCCCACGCTTTTGATGGTAAAATTATTTTCTTTTTGTTGATAACTCTAATTTTATTCTATATGTGTTGGAGATGATATTTTTGTTGACCACTTTATTTTATCCCAAGCGTATTGGAAATTAAAATTATTTTTCATTTTTGAGTTCGGTTTTCTAATAAAACGTGTTCTTTTAGTTTTTTTAAAACTATCATTTATTTTTTATTTTTTAGTTTTAATATTTTACAGAATAAGATAAAAATGTAAATATCTTTAAATTCGGTACTATTGTAGTATGAGCTAAAAGTAATACTCTTCTATAAAAAAAAATCTCCCAGCCGGATTTGAACCAGCGACGTACGGATTACTGAAATTATATACCACTAAGACTTACCTGCTCTACCAACTGAGCTCTTAGAACGATTGACTAAAAGCTCGTCAAGTCCGCAACCTATTATACCAGTTTTAATTTTTTTTTGATTTTCGGATGATTCTGGCCAGGATTTTAGAAACAAAATATGAAACTATTGTATTGTCACGGGTCCTCTACATGTATACAAAGTTTCAGCCGATCCAATGTTTCTAAGTGGGTGAAAATCGCGTTGAAAGATTCCATTACATTGATACAAAAACACTTTTTTTTATTTTCTGATGATTGTGGCCAGGATTTTAGAAAATAAATATGAAATTATTGTATTGTCACGGGTCCTCTACAAGTATACAATGTTTCAAGTCGATCCAGTGTTTCTAAGTGGGTGAAAATCGCGTTGAAAGATTCCGTTACATTGATACAAAAACACTTTTTTTTTTATTTTCTGATGATTGTGGCCAGGATTTTAGAAAATAAATATGAAATTATTGTATTGTCACGGGTCCTCTACAAGTATACAAAGTTTCAAGTCGATCCAATGATTTTAAGTGGGTGAAAATCGCGTTGAAAGATTCCGTTACATAGATAGATAGATAGATAGATAGACAGACAGACAGACAGACAGACAGACAGACAGACAGACAGACAGACAGACAGACAGACAGACAGACAGACAGACAGACAGACAGACAGACAGACAGACAGACAGACAGACAGACAGACAGACAGATAGATAGATAGATAGATAGATAGATAGATAGATAGATAGATAGATAGATAGATAGATAGATAGATAGATAGATAGATAGATAGATAGATAGATAGATAGATAGATAGATAGATAGATAGATAGATAGATAGATAGATAGATAGATAGATAGATACAGGTCAAGCTAATATAAAGCGTGTAAAAAGAGAGAAAATTTTCCGTTGTTACAGGTGTGTTGTATTTAAATTTTGTTCGATCCTGTATTCACTGAAATCAGACAGGTCACCACTCCCATGTTCATAGGAAGCTGACGAGAAGTTAATTAAATTTTGATAAATAACAATTAAATTACATGTATACTGGACATTGCAAAGTAAATTAAATGGCAGATTTTGCTATACAAAAGTATTAAAAAAGTAACACAAAACAATCAGAAAGGGAGGAAGGGAATTATGGGCAGGTAGGTCAAAAAGGGGAAAACAAGGCTAAATGTCCCCCCAAAAAAAAAAAAAAAAAAAAAGGAAAACAGTTTGATAGAAAATTGCCCCCACTCTCAATTTCAGGCAACATCTCACTCATTGGTTTCTTTCAGTGAGCTCTAATTCGCCATAAAAAGGTGCGCACCTAAAATTTCTAACCTTATTAATATTTTTAAAATTCATATTAATGCACCGTTGAGGTTATGTAATAAGTTATTAAATATAAAATTTGTAAGTTAAAATGCAGAAGATGAAACATTGATTTTGAAAGGCCTCCATGTTGGACTATTTAATAAAGTTGATTAATTTAATTGAGGACGACTGACCTACCAGGTACCAATTTTATATTTTCTATCTTACTAATAACACTAAAAAAACAATCCAGAATATGGTCGATCTGAAAAAAAATAATGAACTGGTCAAGGTTCAGAAAGTTTAGTATCATTACATGAAGAAGAGAAAAAATGTGCTCTTGAAGAAATAAAATGTAAATATTAAATGTCAAACATGCGATTTAAACATAAATTTAACATACAGTTTTCTGGATTAATTATTATTAGTTGCTGCTAACGTACTTTTACCTCGTAAAAAACAAAATTAGGCTTATCTTTTCCGAAAATATTAAACTTATAAGTTATAAACTATCGATAATTATCTGTGAAATAGTGTGAATATATTTTTTGTGATATTAATTTTATTTTTTGTTATCAAATTTAACATGTATTTTCCTTCGAGTTTTGAAAATTTAATTTCAGCAACTTTTTGTTTGAACTCTTAAATTAAGAATTGATTTTAAATAAGTTAAATATATCAATTAATTAAATCATTTCAAATAGTCCATAATACTTATTAAATCAGATAAAATAAACGGAATTTATTTGTAAATTTCAGATACCTGTGGAAAGGCCATATCCTGTACCTGTTGAAAAACCATATCCAGTGAAGGTAGAGAAGAAAGTACCATATCCAGTGGAAAAAGAAGTGTTCTATCCAGTAGAGAAAGAAGTTTTATACCCGATAAAGATAGAAGTAGATAGACCAGTACCCGTTCCGGTAGAGAAACATATTCCAGTACCTGTAGAGAAAAAAGTACCATATCCCGTAGAGAAGAAGGTACCGTATCCTGTCAAGGTGCATGTTGAAAAACCGGTGCCCTACCCAGTAGAAGTCCAAGTTCCATATCACTCTAAGGAGGATCCATCCGAAGAAGAGCAGGAAAGCGAAGAGGGAAACAAAGAGGAAGGTGGCACTTTGGAAGATAGCTTCGGAGAAGGTCATCAGGGGTAACAAATAAAATGTAGGCTCAGTTGTATAAACAAATACCTTGAAGTTAATACCGACTTTACTTATATTTTTAAGTAACTATAGTTGTTTGCGATAATGTCTTTAACAGATTTTATTGAACTGTTTATCCTACCAATGCTATTGCAATATTACATTGACCGTAGGTAAAGAGATGCGATAGTTGCAATCTCGGCAGTCTCCTGTAGTGATACTCGGAAGAGTTTTCAAAATGATTTCGTGAATATCTAAACGTCTTTCATCATTAACGTTTCATTCATATTAAAGATACATTCTCGAGTGGCTGTGTGGCTGTGATGTTTCTCCATCTCGGATGGGTGTGTAAAATCAGTAGTACACACCCTTCGGCTGGAGATGGAAGTCGGTTTCTGAAAGGCCTACAGTTAAAAAGAATTTAGTTGAAGACGACGGCACCTGGTAAGGTATTTATTTATTTTAATATTTTACTTCATAAAGAGAGATATCACCATTCTAATGTTATCTTTTTTACCCTCCAAGAATACAAAATTATGAGTTACCATGTAATGCTCTATGAAATATACTAATCACAATCACCATAATTATTATAAGATTATATTATATTATTATAATTATTATAAAATTATAAAATTATACTGTCCTCCAGTATCAGTATTTTATTTTTTATGACAGAAAAAGTCACTCTTTCTGGTTACTCTACTCATTTTTTAACAATTTTGGACAAATTTCTTTTTACCCACCTACCCGAGATGGAGATATCTCTCTTTATACACCAACCACAGAATTAGGCTTACTACAAAAAAATAGTAAGTGAAAATAATTTGGGTCAAATAATAGTGTAATAATGATAATGATGATAATGATGATGATGATGATGATAATAATAATAATAATAATAATAATAATAATAATAATAATAATAATAATAATAAATGTCTGTGGCACCACAGATCCGGAGATTCAAATCCAACTGAACTTATTGCTGTCACTCGAAGCAGAGATGGAGTCACGTGTTTAGCGTAACGCAAATATCAATCTCAATTTCAGCTTCGTTAAGCGGATTAATTATTATAATTCATCATCAAGAGGCTGAGTGACCCTCCCAGACCCTATACTAAAAGAAAAATTATATGGTATAGTCGGGAATTAATAATAATATTATTATTATTATTATTACTACTACTATTATTATTATTATATAAGCAAAGTCATACGACACAAAAATCAAATTAACAGAAGAGCGGAAGATATATCAGTAGGCCTGAACAGAATATAAATATGATGTAAGCTGCCACATTTATACAGTTTGTTAATTTCTCAAACTAAACTATTTCCTTTTATTTGAATCTTGGGTTTGGTCATGCGGAGTGAAATGTAGAGAAATGACTTACCATTTTGTTAATTTGAAGGTACTACCTAACCTAATTAACGATAGTAGGCCTAAATTGTGAGATTTTATATTATTGTGTCATCGTAAGCACAGTACACAAAATTAACCTAGTGTAATATTTTATTACCATAATATTGGACTGAAGAAACATATTCTCCCTTCCATAAACATCAGGCAAACATTTTTCCCTGGGAAAATCTGAGCAATTAGAAACAAAATTCAGTAACCTTTTTTATATATCTATGATCTGATCTAAAAATATGTTTTCAACTAATATCGTTTTTATTCTGTATCGAATATTTATATACATTTTAAATTTATACCGTACCGATTTATTATCAAACAAAAATATCATTATGGATTTAGTTATAAAATTGTGATTAATACAAACAATTGTACTTACAGCGTTTTATACTCAATTCGATACTTTTTAATTGAATTAATGTGTTTTTATTTTGGAATAATTTAATTCCTTTAAATGTGGTATCATTAAATTCTTGACATAGGATTATACGTATGATTGCAGCTCAAAATTGTCTATTTTTTTCAGGTCATGTTAACTATAACGGTAATGTGAATTATTGCCTACATAACTTCACTAAATACATTTTAGATTTATACCCAGGAAATGAAATATTTTTTTCATTGCCTGTACTAAATGTCGGTTTTAATACATTCAGGTGTTAAATTACTTTGTTATTGTATTGTACAAAAACATGGTATAATAACATTACAGTAATTTGATTTTGAAGGGAAAGGGCTTAATGCAGAAAAACAACATTAATAGTAAAATAGAAAGCTCAATATTTTTATATTATAAAATGCAAGGAAAAAGTATCCACATTTTGTAATATCTTGCCAAAAAAAAATCTAAATATTGATGGAAAATTAAGTATGGCCTAAAACGAACAAAGAAGAACATAAGCTTGAAACCGCGTAATCTAATTGAGAAAACATTGTTTTCGGTTCTGCTATTTATTTATTCAATGTCGATGTTGAAGTATTATATATAGAGAGCTTCTCTTTAAAACCCCTTCATTAAAAATATCTTTCTTGCATGTTACTTATGGTAACGTACAAGAAAAGATTTCTCATGGGAAACCCAACTGTTATACTTATTTTATAACTTAATTGCTAGATAGTATTTTATTTAAAGTCATTAGTGTGCCAATTCAAATGAAGATTTGAAAGGGAGACAAATTTTGCTCGGGGCCTCTTATTTCAGACTTGAGCTATGGCGTTCCATAAATATATGACACGAGATCCACATCTCTACTTCCCTTCTGAAGAAAGCCATCTATTTTGTTCATTGATTTCTGGAAAATATTTGGATACATTATAAAATGTTTCGATTTATAATATTTTAATTAAATTCTCTATACAATGATAAAATAATGTATGACTCAGGAATGTTAAATTTTATTTTTAGTGCTCATGACATTTTCAAAATTTATCTTACTATTTATTTTGAAAATTGATAATAAAAAAGCTATCAATATCGTCCAAGGCCTGATGGTCTATAATAATAATAATAATAATAATAATAATAATGATTTATTTTAGCTGGCAGGACTGAATTTTAAATCAATTTCTTCTTCGGACGGCCCAACAATCTGTTTCTATATGGACAGTAATGCACCATGGCTTCTCCGATTCTTTCCATGGACATATGTTGTACATGACTTTTCCAATTAGGATATATTTATTAATATTGTTATATCATCGGGATTAACATGCTGTTACTTTCATGAAATTCATCTCGCTGGTAGCGATTCCTTGGATATCATTAATTATTCCTTATTGTTTTTTTTTCAAATGCCCCAGGTTGTCTTTCGACATTCCTGGTTTCTCTCCTGGCATGACGTACTTGTAACCCACTTCTGAGGTTGGGGCGCCTGGAAGGCGGGGTTACGTTGCCCCGATGATATGATGGGTGATGATGATGATGGTGCGCCAGGAGAGTCCCTAATCAAAGATGAATATGAATGATGATGATTGCGATGACCATATAATTTCGGGGACCGTTTGGGCCTTAAAGTTTTCCTGACATTTGTCTTACAGGTGAGGAAAAACCCCGATAAAAACCTCACCCAGAAAAACTGTCCCGACCGGGGATCGAACCCGGGCCCGCTGCGTGACAAGGCAGCACGCTACCTCGAGACCACAGCGGTGGACTTATTACTTATTGTTTATTCCCCACTTCCGCAACTCAGTTCTGGTTATGCTAAAGTTTTATTCAGGCGTATTCTTGTGTGCCTTTTTGTACTATGGAAGGTTCATAATTCTATTGTACTTTTATTATGGTTTTTATCAATTATATCAAACATCGAAATATATATATATATATATATATATGGTATGATAAGAAAAATAAATGCCTGGACGGGATTCGAACCCGGATCTCTGAGTCTGTACCTCAGCGTGATATCCATTACACTACCAGGCTATATATATATATATATTTGAACTCGAAGTAAGAAAAATCATCTACTCTGTCGCATAATTTATTCTTAAAACAAACTTTACCTAAGATAGGGTGCTTCACATCAAAAATGTTGGTTCTGATGAACCAGTGGTTACCATGCTCGTCTCTAATTCCAAAGTTCGTACATTCAAACTCGGCTCGGACAGATGACTTTTTCAAGATGTAAAATCCTCGTAACAGGTTCCTTCGGAAGAGGACTAAAGCCATAGGTACCGTGTAGTAGATATACGGCATGCAAAAAAACTTCAAGCCTAAAATAGAGGTATCATAGCAAGATATATTTTCACGCCCAGATTTGAATTGTGACGCTTATGAAGTTGCTTTTTAAGAGCGTCATTAAATAGAACTAATAGCATCAAGGAGTATTATTTTGTAAAAATATATATATATATATATATATATATATATATGAGTTAATATAACATTTTGTTATATTATCATCATCATCATCATCATCATCATCATCCGATCTCTATTACTTTAATCAGCTATTAAATGCAGGACAGGATATTGAATAGAATAATTTACAATAGCAGAAATATTAGTCACAGAATCAAGCACATTAGAGGTCGAAATGGCGATAGAAAAATTAAATATCTATAAAGCTTCGGATTCATATGGGATGCCAGCAGAATTGATAAAATCAGAGAAGAAAAAAAATTATGGACAAAATACATCAGTTGCTTAGAATGATTTGGGATAAATAGTCTCTTCCAAATAAATGGAAATAATCGATTATCGTACCAATCTATAAGAAATTAGATAAAACTGAATTCAACAACTACAAGGACATTCCATTACTTTCAATTTCGTACAAATATATCAGTATCCAGACTTACCCTTTTTTTTTACGTATAGGTGATCATCAATGTGGATTAAGAAAAAAAAAGTCTACATTAGATTATATTTTAGTATAAGGCAGATTTTAGAAAATAAATGGGAAAATAATGGGATTGGGTGCATCAATGCGGATTAAGAAAAAATATGTCTACATTAGATTATATTTTAGTATAAGGCAGATTTTAGAAAATAAATGGGAAAATAATGGGATTGGGTGCATCAATGCGGATTCAGAAAACATATGTCTACATTAGAATATATTTTAGTATAAGGCAGATTTTAGAAAATAAATGGGAAAATAATGGGATTGGGTGCATCAATGCGGATTAAGAAAAATATGTCTACATTAGGTTATTTTTTTAGTATAAGGCAGATTTTAGAAAATAAATGGGAAAATAATGGGATTGTGCATCAACTATATGAAACTAGGAAAAGGCACACGACTCAATTAAGAGAGAGAAGTTACATAGTTCCTGCTGAAATTCAGAATTCCTAAAAAGCTACTTAGAATTATTCAAATATGTCTAAATTACACAACAAGTAGTGTGCGTGTAGGCAAACAGTTTTCAGATTCTTCTGAAATTCACAATAATTGAAAGTGTAAGCTGTGGGTTGTTAGCTATGTTTTTAGACATCTGGCCCTATTAGTTGAATTGACACTAATGATAAGTTGAATCACTTTTCACGTTATGGTGCCATATAAAGGATTAGTGGTACTGGATTCGGTTGGCTCTCGGTTAAACATGGATTCTCTTCAAGAAGATCATAGGCAATCAAATGGTAGTTAATCTGAAAACACATAAGTTCTGGAGAATCTTAACACCTTCATTTATCTATCTTCTTTTGACGCTAATACCTTTTCAATGAAGATTGTCTCATTTGCGGCACTATTAAATTTATATTATCCGCACTAACGAAATTTTCAATATCAAAATAATTTGTGTGTGAATAATTAAAATATCTAGTTAGTCACTATCCCATTATTTGTTCGCATAATATATATTAAATACTGGGGATTCCTATATAATGAACTTTTTTATAGTGTACCGAGATGCGTCGTTCCACCACGAATATTTGTGAGGAACTGATGAACTGCCATATTTGAAATTCAAGAAAAGAAAATATAATATTCATAATACCATGTGACTAAATTCTACCTTCCTATTGGTCAAAGCTTAAATATTTGGTTGATTGGTGTCTAATGTGCTGCATCTAAACAGAAGTCATTAGCAGTCTTGCGTTAGGAACAACACCCCTAAAAACAGTAAACAAGTTCAAACACTTAGTACTGACCCTACAGACGACAGCGAAATCCTTTAGTCAACATTTACACGACAAAACAATAGCTGCCATTAAAGCAATCTACAGCATCAATAACTTAGCGAGACTATCGCTGCCGACAGCCATGATTCTATTCGAAACCACGATTTCGCCGATTATCACTTATGGAATAGATCTGATATGGGAAAAACTGACTGTTAGTGACCTTAGAAAGATAGAAAACGTGAAAGTCCGCTTCCTAAAAACAGCACTGAGAGTGGGAAAGACTGCACCCTCACGACTCATCTATGAACTCACGGAGGAAACATACTACATCGAAGATCTACGACTGAGAATTCTACTGCCATATACTAGCCCTTACTAAGAACTTTTAAACAACAGGAGAAAAAACAGAGAATATTAGGTGCTGATTTCAACACCTCAGGAGCTATGCTGGACAGGAACTGGGCAAAAGCCAGCCAAGAGCTAAGACATGTTGTGATACGATATGCGATTCACGGCTTTCATCATAAGGTGTGTAGAATCAAGAAATATCACGGTGCGTGTGTGAATTGTGTGGCGGACAGTGCGATCGATATCATATAGGAAATGCCCAAGAAACATGAAATCGACTACAGCAAAGACTAAATTACAATCAATGCCTATTACGGCGAACCTTTCTTCTTCTTATTATTAGCAGTCTTGCTCTCCAGTACTTCGAAGTTTTAGAAGTTCCCAATTTGACGACTGTACAGTAGTTGAGGTGTTCCTCATCCATTTCTTCCTCTGGGTGGTTGCATAGAATGCATCTTGGTGTAAATATTTAAATATATATTAAAATATATTTCAATTGGTCATTTCAAAGTCTTAAAGATTAGTCTTTAGCCAATCAGATTAAATATAAGGCATTTAAATATTCAGTTAAGAGTTTAAAATCTTAACAGTTTACTAAATCTTACATTTCTCAAATTTTACTCAATAATGTACAAAAGCAATTATCAATGCAATGTATTTTAATTAGAATTATTTTTAGGTATAAGAAAATGTTAAGAATCTTTAATAAAATTAAGCTTATATTAAATATTTTATCAAATAAAAATATTCCCTTTTGACATTTTTATATTATCGTAAAGCCCCTGCTTTAATTCCTGAGTCTCACGTAAAATAGTGCAACTGAGTTACAAAATTTAATGGCGGAGCTTCAACTGAGAGAAACCATCATGATGATTCCACTGTTAACGACAGCTAATTACGAAGCTGATATGGAAATTAAATCTATCGTGCTAGTTGTCTATTGGTTGTAGTAATTTCCATAAATTTTAATTGTGTAATACAGGGTGTCCCATTCAAACCTCCCACGTTTTAATTAATCATAGCTAACAAAGTATGTGGAATTATAAAATGAGGCCAGTATTAAACGAAACAGAAACTCAAAGAATTTTCATTGCCACACACTAAAACACCTCTTATATGTGCACCATTAGTAGCACGAACAATTTCACGTCTGTATTCGATTTCGTGCCACGTTCTGTCCAACATGTCCATTGGTACTGTTGCAATTGTGTCAAGGATAAGGGTTCGTAAATCATGAAGATCTTGTACTGGAGTCGACACACGGTCTTTTACATACCCCCAGAGGAAGAAGTACAGTGGAGTGATGTGTGGCATTAGTGGTTTTATGTCATTATTGTCCAACATGCGACAGATGAATTAACTGCAACAATGTAAACAAAAATTCCTTGAGTTTCTCTTTCTTTTAATACCAACCTCATTTCAAAATTCCACATACTTTGAGAGTTATAATTAATTAAACTGTAGGAGGTTTGAATGGGACACGGTGTAATATTAGATTAAATGTAGCTTGTAGTTAAAGGATTTATACAACTGGGCCTCAGATAATTAGCATCTTTATGAGTAAGTTATAGTGCAAAAAAGTGTTTATAAAATGCAGTTAAGTAATCAGTGTTCAATATCATTATAGAACTTAATTAAAGCTGACAGATCAATGTATTAATACTTTTAAAAGTCATTGTAACCAACGTTGACGTCACTATAGAAAATGTTAAAGTAATAAAATAACTTATGTACCTGAGATCTGTCGTCATCAACCAAGTCAGATTTCAGTTTAAAACTTTCGTAGGCCTTTAGGAACATATTCTATATTCATATTTTGGAAATAACTCAGGTAGTCCTATATATTTTATTATTTTAATCTCTGAGTTTAGTAAATTTTGAAACAATTTTTTTTAAATGCCCCAGGTTGTCATTTTCGACATTTCTGGTGTTCTCTCCTGGCATGGCGTATTTGAAACCCACTGGGGCGCCTGGAAGGCCCCAATGATATGAGAGTTGATGATGATGGTAATGATGCTCCAGGAGAGGCCTCAAACTAAACTTAAGCTAATTAGGCGAATATGATATTGATGGCCAGATGGTGTTTGGGGACCGTTTGGGTCTTAAAGTTTCCTGATATTTATCTTGCAGATGAGGAAAACCCCGAAAAAACCTCACCCAGGAAACTTGTCCCGACCTGGGATCGAACCCGAGCCCGCTGCGTGACAAGGCATCACGCTACCTCGAGACTACAGCGGTGGACTTGAAACAAAATAATTAAGGCCTAATTTTGCGGAAAAAACTTTGCTTAAATAAGTGACAAATTACTAGTGGTAAGATAAGGCACTTATTTAATAATGTAAGGAAAAACAGCTATGCATGAACTTACAAATCTCATATAAAATTCTAATTCGATGTGTTCAATTAAAGTTGTGCAGATCCTTTATGAAATAATAAGAATATGGTAGGCCTAAAGTTCCAAATACGAGTACAAAGAAATGCGCATCTGTGAGACGCATATGTTCAAAAATGTGAGGTAACAAGTAAGGCTTACGTAAATTAATTCTATATGTGCTTGTTAAGATATAGGATAAGTTGCGAGAAACTATAACCTACCACCTTTATTCTTCTAAAAATATACTGGTAGGCCTATATGATTTCTATTTCAAATAATGAGCATTATAATAAAATACGAATTTTTAATTTGATTTGTACTATTTTTATTTTTAATTCTTATAGGATTTCTATGAAATAACTATGATTTTTTTTAAAAACTTGGTATATTTGATGATGGACTTATTCCATGTGACTTTATCATACATGCAAATTTGATCGTATAACACAAATACGAAACAACCATTAATGTGGCATTAGGGTAAATGTGCATAAGTCTGATTTTAGTGCTTTTTATTTTTGTAGATTAATACGTCAGAAATACAGTATTTTTATTCATCTATCTTATGACTGATTTCTTAAGGTAGATACCTCTTGGTCAGAAGTAATGCAAATCTCAGATTTTTAATAAGTTATTTGATTATTAGTAAGCTCTCGTGAACATTTATGTTTTCAGACTTATGTATGTTTATATATAATTGTAGGCTTTCACGGCCGGCGTCTTGATCCATATTTGGTTCGTCTTCCGGGCTTATAGGCCGTGGTCTGGTTGTCTTCTTACTCGACGTTTCGTCTACTGCTACGGTAGACCTCATCATGAGATACTGCGTGCTCTCTGTGAACTCCACAACAGTCGGCTGAGGAGTTCACAGAGAGCACGCAGTATCTCCTGATGAGGTCTACCGTAGCAGTAGACGAAACGTCGAGTAAGAAGACAACCAGATCACGGCCTATAAGCCCGGAAGACGAACCAAATATGGATTATGTATGTTTGTCCTGTGGTCACAGTTTATTAACGCATATGTTTGAATTAAAAATATTAAAAATAAACAACCAGGTTTGGATGAAGTAGTATAAACCTATATTTTTTATTGTAGCCTATATGTAACTGTGTGTTTGTATTTTTTGTTTACTTTAAATATAATTGACTATTATTCATTTTTACATCATGTGATCTGGTAACTTTCTGTAAAATATGGACAATTTTAAATTTCTTTATTTTTTTCGTTACATTTATGTGTTTTAATTTCATTCAGTTTCCTTTTTTCCTCTATATATAGGAACATACTGATAAGAGCGACGAAATGGCATTTTTATAGTTACGTATGAGAGTCAGGGGAATATTTTTTTTTTATTTCTGAGAGTTCTGATCGCAAGTGTTTACGGCCAAATATCTATCTCCCATGCTGAATTATGTGACATCGTAAATGTGAGAGTTGTAGAAATTAATTCTCCAAAACAATCGGGACCAAATTATTGGTTTTTACTTTTCGATCATCTCTGGTACCAATAGTGTGGATTAAGTAATACTATTTTAACAGTACCATATCAAAATTTGCTTAAAGAATTGTACAGCATAAAAAAATTAAAAAAATAATTGCTGTTCATAATGAAACAAGGTAAATTGTAGGAAAAGTTACAAATACATGTGACATCATCTAGGTAATCCAATGTAAACAATCTAAAGTTGTCGAAGCATTTTAATCGAGTCTATTTATTACTCCAGGGAAATTATAAAACATACGTTTTTGATTCGTTCATTAGTGATGAAGGACTTTAAATGATCTAGTTCTAATTCCTGGAAAAATAAACGAATCAGAAACGCATGTTTCACAATTTAATATAGAATAATGTAGGCTTATATGAATATAATGTATAATATGATAAACCTGTATATTAAATTATGTACCGTACCGTATAATAATGTAATTCTTTCACAAAGTTAATTTAATGGATAGTAGCACATAATCGAGTTCTATTATACACCTGTATCTCAGTGTTACAAAGTCACATTCGTACTAACTCTGGCCACACCTAACCTCCCAACTACACACACATTATATAGGCCTATATATATATATATATATATATATATATATATATATATATATAATTTTCAGGATTGTTTTTGTTATATACACAGGTATCCTCACCAATATATTATATATTTTGGTTCTATAGCTTTAAGTTTTTTTTACAATGTATGAGGAGCTGAGCCATAGCATCAACCCCCAACCTGGAGGACCAGAGACTTTTTCTGGAGTCCACCATAGATCAGTTGCTTTCACTGCAGCTAAGAGTCTGCTTCACCCTTTATTGCCTCATCCGCTGTTGCGGTCTTCACCGTAACCCTGGCTAGGGACCCTTACAAGGTACTATCAGCCGGATCAGCTGTACCTAGATTTTTTAACGAGGTGGTGTTACTCCTCCCCTCCTCCTTTCTCATCCGGACTTGGGACCGGCAATGGTGGAGTTTATATATATATATATATATATATATATATATATATATATATATATATATCTTAATAAATAAAAATTTCGTGTCACGTTGTTTGTCCGCGATGGAATCCTAAACTACTGAACCGATTTTAATAAAAATTTGCACACTGTGTGCAGTTTCAGCCAACTTGAGACTTAGGGTAGTTTATAACTAAATTTATAGTCGCATTATTGTTTTATTGCAAACTATGTGTTTATTATTTAACAAAGAGTTATAATTATCTGTGAGTTCCATACGATTCTAACAGATGACGGTGTAATTATCTGTGAGTTCCATACGATTCTAAGAGATGGCGGTGTAAGGTAATTTGTTTATTATTTAACAAAGAAAGATTCAGATGGCTGTGCTTTTTGTTGCAACTGCGAATTTCAATTGAATTACAAATATTGATTATTTCATAATTTAAGTGTGTTCAGTGTTTATTTTATTTTCAATATTATTAATTTCGTGTGTAAGTATTAGTTTTAAGTAATCTGGCTGAAACACAGCAACTTAATTTATATTTTTAACGTATACCTTAGCCACAGCAACGCGTAGCCGGGACTTCTAGTATATATATAGGCCTATATATACAGGTTGAGAAAACCCGCTAAACGGCTAGGGGAACACGTTATACTGAACACATGTCACCCCAACACTGGTTAGATGATCCTCCACATCTGTGATTTATATAAATGGATATGAGGCGATAGCCAGCTTATAGGCCAAGGACCTTCTATTTTTCATGTTATTTTAAAATGTTTACAATAAACGTTTGGAATAATTCAAGTGAGTGATTTAAAAGTTTTAAGAATCATAAAAAATAAATGATTACGATTATATTTATACTGGAAAACCCATAGTTTTATCAGCGTAAGAACATAATTTTAATAGTTTCATTTAATACTATCATAATCGTTAAGTTGAATTAATTGCTGACAATATGAACTTATTTACCACTGCTGTTAAAAATATGATAGCATTTATTATTATATATATTGTGGGTTGGTTATTCTTGCCACCACAAGAAAATTGTACAATATTTCCACAGTTAGCGAGTTTCTCAAACCATTAATTAGTGTATCGTAAAATCTTTAGAATATATTATGATTGTAACTCTAATATTTAAATAATTTCGAAAGTTTTAAATTTCAAATATTTATCTTATTGCGCTTATATGGGACACTTCAAAACTTTTATTACAATTTTAATTATGTGACATACTAGTTCTAATTATTAGCTGCCAAGTTTAAAACACAATGACCAATACAAGTACACAATATTTTACTATGACTATTGGGGAGAGAAAAGGTAAATAATTGATGTAAACTTAGAGAGATGATCTACTGTGTATGCGGTGTAGATTTGGGCGGATTGATACATAAATTGAAATATAAGTTTGCTGATGGTCTAATGTTCATTGCATCTAGCCCCAAGGGTCGAGGGTACAAACCCAGTCGCTGTCGTTCAATTTCTGGATGGAAAAATCGAAGGAAGAAATCCTCCGGGAGGGTCTTTAAGCAGTGGGTTCCAACTCTGAATATTTTCAGGCTCTTAAAAGTACTATAAGTCTGAAAAAGAGGTCTCTAAGCGAAATTTACCGAATATGTACCCTCTAAGTAATATCTTAGTTAACTACTAGATGTCTCGTGAGACGACATGCTGACCACATGAGACTCACGACATCTGTAGGAAAATAAGCATAACCAAATCAGATTGATTAATAAGAGTCCCCAATGAGGAAGCCAGGGAACTACTTGGGCTGTAACAGCCATAGGATGGAGGATGGTTGGATGAAAGTTCGTTTTAACGAATGATTATTACAGATTATGTTTCTCTTGTAAAAGAGCTCTCTTACAAAAAAACAATAATTCCGTTATAAAAATAAGCAATTCTAGAGTAGTAACACGTGTATCATTCAAGGGCGGGAGAAGAATGTTATGTTTAAGGATAACCGGCTGGTGAAATTACGTAATATGTTGTAATGCTGTAGTGGGAAGACGATTTCAAATGGACATCGGTAAATATATTGTATAAAAATAGCCTATATGATAGACATACAATTAAGGGGCCAATATATTATCCGCGAAACACAGCATCGTGAGTAATTTGGGTGACTGTAATAAATAAAGTCCATCGCTGTGGTCTCGAGGTAGCGTGCTGCCTTGTCACGCAGCAGGCCCGGGTTCGATCCCCGCTCGGGACAGTTTTTCTGGGTGAGGTTTTTATCGGGGTTTTTCCTCACCTCTAAGACAAATGTCAGGAAAACTTTAAGGCCCAATCTGTCTCCGAAATCATATGGCCATCATCACCATCCTTCACCGGTGTGGAAAGCAACGGGAAGCTACCACACCTACAATTCCCTAGTAAAGCTGCAAAACATAGAATGAAGATGCTATGATTGCAGTGAAAGACCTGCCCTCGGGCAGAATTACTATGGATGGATAATAAATAACGGCTCCAGGTTGAGAAAACCAGCTATAACGACTAGGACTCCAACATGCTAACAAACAATTCTAGACTAGTAACACGTGTATCTTTCAAGGGCGGGAGAAGATGGTTGTATTTAAGGATAACCGGTTGGTGAAATGACGTAATATGTTGTAATGCTGTAGTGGGAAGACGATTTCAAATGAACATCCAGTAAATATATTGTATAAAAATAGCCTGTATGATAAATATACATACAATTAAGGGGTCAATATGGTACCGGCGCAACACAGCATCGTGAGTAATTTGGGTGACTATAATAAATAACGTCTCCAGGTTGAGAAAACCAGCTATTACGACTAGGACTCCGACATGCTGACCACATTTCATCCCTATACTGGCTACATGATCGTCCATTTCTATAATTAATTTAATGAAAGATATAAAGAAAAACCTCATGTAAGTCACTTTTTTTCTTGAAACCTGGAATATACATACTTCCTTACCTGAACGCCAAATTTCCTCTTGTATCTTTTACTATTTCACACTTCTAAATTATAGTGCTTTTCATGAAGAATCGAAGACACCTCAATTACATTTCGACCATTTTTTTTTTCTGTACTCTTCAAATGTGATGCAAGGTCAAATGTGATGGTCATAGACCATGGGGGCCTGTCGCGCCGTGGAGTTTAGTTTACTGATAGTAATTTTGAAGACGTTTCTTTTGATTTTTCAAATACATATAAAATATGAATAATATCTAGCAGTCCGTGGTAAATAAACTTCCCTCTAGGCTTCAACCAACATCCTATTTGTTTAAAAAAATACCGACATGGTGAAAATTCCTTGTGGTATTTTACTTCCTGGATGTTGGAATTACACTAGTGAGTTAGTTCCTATCGTTATTCTTATTAAAGAAGTTGAACAAGATGGACAAGTTCTGCATGTTGAGCCTTCTAACTGTAGGTCTACTTCATGATGCGTTTTGCAATCCTCAAGGTAAGATAACTCAACACAAGCCATTTTGCATACCAGAAAAAAAATGCGAACAACAGACTGCTCACTGAAGATTTCAAAACATTAATTTAAATGTAAACTTGTCGCCAATGAGGTCTGTGATTATGCATAATAATGATGTGTGATTTGAAGTTTGTGTATTTATTTATTATTGGTAGGCCTATACTGTAGGTCATATGGGCATATCTCATCATTATTAAATTATTTTTATATATCATATGTGTCCACCGCTGTGGTCTCGGCTGGTAGCTTGCTGCCTTGTCACGCAGCGGGCCCGGGTTCGATCCCCGGTTGGGACAGTTTTTCTGGGTGAGGTTTTTATCGGGGTTTTTCCTCACCTGTAAGACAAATGTCAGGAAAACTTTAAGGCCCAAACGGTCCCCGAAATCATATGGCCATCGCAATCATCATCATTCATATTCATCTTACGTTAAGTTTAGGATTAGGGACTCTCCTGGCGCATCATTATCATCATCATCATCACCCATCATATCATATGGGCAACGTAACCCCGCCTTTCAGGCGCCCCAACCTCAGAAGTGGGTTACAAGTACGCCATGCCAGGAGAGAAACCAGGAATGTCGAAAGACAAACCTGGGGCATTTGAAAAAAAAAATGTTATATTAATAATGTTTAATAAAATAACGCATAATCTTCATTTCTATTTCAACGCTTTATATTACTCTGTTCATGTAGGTCAAATTAATACTACAAGGGAAAACAAGGAATATCACAAATTAACGAAAATAGAGAGTATCTTGAAGTAAATTGAATTTTTAAAAATATTTCAATCGGTAGCGATAAGCTTAAAAAAATCCCAATTAAATACTCGGTTCGAATTTTGTTATGTAGGGGGAAAAACAAAGCTTGTTCAATAATTAGAGTTAACTTCTTTCAAATATTGATTATTGCAATATTCCTTTTTTTTTTTTTTTTTTTTTTTTTCAAATACGAAAATTCCCCGAGTCGGGAACATTCAGTAAATGTGTGTGACGTCATCGACATCTTGAGGACTTTATTTAAATGTGCCCTACTGATCGATCACAGATAATTTGATTTAATGGTATATGGAATTTATTGTAGATATTAACGAATTTCGAAGGAATGGAGGTATTGAGGTTGTTCTGAAAAAATATTTTTGAAATAATGTTTACATATCTTCACGGATCCTACGTAGTAGACACCGAAAATGAGCATGACCAAATATATAAATCTATGTATGTGTGTAAACGCTGTAGTGGCCGCAATTTTTTTTCGGAACCAAACTTGGCATACAACAATCACTTAAAAGGTAAGGTCAAGTTTGTTAATCAGCAAAATCGAACAATTAATATTCCGCGAAACGAAAATTAAAAAAAAATTGCTTTAGGGCAGCATTTTTATATTTTTCGTAAACAAGGAACATATCTCCAAAAATCAGCGAAATCCAATCATTGTTAGTGTTTACCTGAAATCCGAAGTTTAAAAATTGTTCTAGCATCCACCATGTTTAATTTGTCGAAATGTAACTGTGTACCATGTAATTAATGAATAAAAGAAGCAGGGCATATATTCCGTAAACCAGCAAAATTGGACCATATATTCAATTTGCTAGGAATTCGCTTAGTTTATACAGTTTATACATTATGGATGTTTCATAATATTTAATAATTTGTTATAGTTTGAAAAACACAAACCGAAAACTCCTGCACTATACAGTGATATTGAAAGAACAAAGACGGTAACACTGTAAAAGATTACGGCGTTCTCATATTTTTTTTCGATTAATTTAGATAAAGTTTATTCATTTGACTTTACTTTGAGATGCTTGGCATCTAAGATCATATTTTCGCCTCAAAGATTTTCGGGGACGGTGTATATCAGTAAGCAGGATATATATATATATATATATATATATACGTTTATTAAACGTCTTCGAATTAATTTTAACGAGTTATGAAATTATGATAAATTATGAAATAGACCTAATTTGTGACAATACAAATCTCAGCATTTTGCTTCATTACTGGAAAAATCATGAAAAAATCTCAATCGGTAGCGGTTCGAATACCGGTACAAGTATTTATACGTCAAAGATTCAATCAACCTTCTCTGTTGTACAATATTATCTTTGATATTTGAATTCCTGTTTTACCACCACATATTGGTACACAGTAGTAGGCCTAATATATTATTAAGGTTTAGAATAGACATGTGTTACTAGTTTTGGAATATTAATTTAATTTAATTACTCATTTATTTTACCTGATGCAGTTAAGACCGTAAGGTCTTCCCTTCCACTTCACCAGGGTTAAATTATACATACAATAAGAATTATGATACACAATAGATAATAATTATAGACTACACAATATAAAGTTGACAAGGGAAAAAAAGAAAAACAGTAATAATAATAATAATAATAATAATAATAATAATAATAATAATAACAGAAATAATAACCTATAATTAGATAAAGTAATTGGCTTGGTAAAGAAAGTTTAAAATATAAAGAAATAGTAAAAGTATACACGAAACGTGGTTATATATTATATTGTCTAAGGAAATATCATATAAATGTATCTAATTTTCTCTCTTTGTTTGTAGATCCCAAGAGACCCGGGTTCGATTCCTGGCTATGCCATAGAAATTTTACAGGGCCTGAAACGGGTACTTTCAGCCTAGTGATGAGAATTAAGTAATTACTTGATATGAGAAATACCCAAATTCAGTTAAGAAAACTTAATTTAAGGTTGAGGGAGGGATTGCGTTACGCTAACCATGGCAGTAGTTCATTGGATTTATTTTTTTATGGATACTATAATTTGCCCTCATATTAGATTTTTTTTAACTCTGGCTCACATGTACTTTTTTGACTATACACAGCCATGGGAGATCTTCACGGATGAATGATGAACTGAATGACGGGGCCGCTTCTGAGAGAAAACTAACTTTTAAGACCGGATGCAGAATTCACTCATGCATCATAAAGAACGAATAGAATGTAATATCGATAAAAATGATGCCCAAATGGTATTATGGTACGATTTAGCGTCCAAAGTTTCCTGATTTGGGGCACGTCGTAGCTTAGTTGTTAAGGCAATACACTAGATACCGGAAGATCGGGGGTTCGAGTCCTGATGGAGTCAGGATTTTTAAACTGACCCAAACCTTCTGGTGGCACCATGACCCTAGGGTTGACTTATCCTCCAACGGAAATGAGTACTAGAAGCTTGTTATGGAGGTAAAGGCAGCCGTAACACAAGGCTGACAACCTGGCTGACGTCAAGTACCGATTGTCTAGAAAAGTGGGAGCCTTAAGGGTTTCCTATGACCTGTAGTGGGATCACTTTACCTTACTTTTTAGATACTTTTACGTTCCCATGCCAAACGGCCTTACAGTGACACTACTTGTCGGGGGAGAATGTTTAAAATTTGTATCACATATATACTACAGTAAAAGTAATAAACTGGTGATTTTATATAATAACCGATCATTATGCATAATCACCAATGATGCCGGTAAATATGATAATTTTTTGAGAATTTATCATAAGTAATGCGACGTGTGATTTCCAAATTATCGATAAATTCACGACTCACGAAGTGAGGAGTGAATTTATCTAGAGAATTTGGAAATCAAGAGTGGCATTTGTTAGGACTATTTAACGAATAAAATTAAGCTGTTTACTCACAAATCATTATTTAACTATAGTTATTTTAAAATATTTATATATTTAATGTAAACGGCGATGTTTGAAAACAAATGAGAAACGATAGGTACGCTTCATCTGCTTCTTTTGTTTATCACTGCAACCAGATCATACTATTTATTGCCAAAGGAACGCAATATTGTAAGAATGCTCTCTAGTGGAGAAAAAATTAAACACATCAAACTGTATATTAATTCATTTCTGATGTCGTATGATGTAAATATGACAATTATATTTTTCTGGATTGTTACATGGGGAAAAAAATACATTTAAGAAAGTGCAAACAGTGGTTTCTTTTTTTTTTGTGGTATAATCAATCACTACAAATGTTTTTTATATTAACTTCCGCATGCGGCATGTGTTGATATTCATGCACTATATATACAATCTGGTAACCGTATTTCTCACAGGCTCAGTCACTGCAAAATAATGGTCAGACCTGTTCATAATATTAAAAAGGAGGAGCTTTTTTTAATAGGCTATGGTAATTATAACACTGATAAATATTTCGTGAAACACGACTCTGATTGGTTGTAAAACAGAAATCATTGAAACGTGATTGGTCATTGACTCCCATTTGGGGCATGAGTTAAATAGTCAAATTAACCGGTCTGTTTGCATAATCCCCAACTCGTAATGGTAAATGTGATAAATATCGTGACTAATTGGGCCAGTAGAATAGAGTGCAGTTTTTTTTGAGTAGTTACTACTCAGAAAAATATTTTTTCGTTGGACACTATGGCGTAAGAGACCACGAATTACAATATTTTATATTTTACAATTAAAAAGTCAATAAATGGTTATAATACAATTTTATTGAACTTGTACAAAACATTTAAAATGCAAGGAACCTATAAGCTAACCTAACCTAATTCAATTACTCTAACCCAAGTGAATCCGCAAACTGAACGAATTTTCGTAAAGTTAGGGACTTTTATCACATTTACCATTACGAGTTGGAAATTTTGCAAAAAAAACAGTTTAATTTGACTATTTAACTCATGCCCCAAATGGGAGTCAGTGACCAATCACGTTTCAATGATTTCTGTTTTTACAACCAATCAGAGTCGTGTTTCACGAAATATTTATCAGTGTTATAATTACCATATTAAAGAAAGCTCCTCCTTTTTAATATTCTGAACAGGTCTGACCATTATTTTGCAGTGACTGAGCCCGTGAGAAATACGGCTACCAGATTGTATATATAGTGCATGAATGTTAACACATGCCGCATGCGGGAGTTAATATAAAAACATTTGTAGCAATTGATTATACCACCAAAAAAAGAAACCACTGTTTGCACTTTCTTAAATGTATTTTTTCCCAGGTAACAATCCAGAATAATATAATTGTCATATTTACATCATACGACATCAGAAATGAATTAATATACAGTTTTATGTGTTTAATTTTTTCTCCACTAGAGAGCATTCTTACAATATTGCGTTCCTTTGGCAATAAATAGTATGATCTGGTTGCAGTGATAAACAAAAGAAGCAGTAGAAGCGTATATACCTATCGTTTCTCATTTGTTTTCAAACATCGCCGTTTACATTAAATATATAAATATTTTAAAATAACTATAGTTAAATAATTATTTGTGAGTAAACAGCTTAATTTTATTCGTTAAATAGTCCTAACAAATGCCACTCTTGATTTCCAAATTCTCTAGATAAATTCACTCCTCACTTCGTGAGTCGTGAATTTATCGATAATTTGGAAATCACTCGTGGCATTACTTATGATAAATTTTAAAATATCCATCATATTTACCTAATTTAGTGGTGATTATGTATAATAACCGGCAAATATATATAATTACCGGATTAATCACATTTACCGTAACATATATACTTTTTGACCACACGAGTAGGCCTACATGGAGGGCCCCCCTGAATGACGGATCAGTCAATATTTAATATTACAATAACATGTTTAATTATATGACTGAACTTTTAAAAATAAGAATGTAAATCCACAACATTACAATATTTCAGTCTGATGTGAATCCGTTCACAATGATGGTAAAAGAGCTACAAATTTCCTCTCTTCTGGTAGAAGCACGTATTTCGCACTATAAGAGAGAGACTGACATTAAGTATAAGTATCTTTGAAATGTAGGAAAGATGAGCTGATGACTCTGTAGGAGAGAGGTAAGGTAAAGGTAAACATAATCTTCAAATGTGGATCGTTTCCAAACACGATTAAGAATACGGATAAAATGTTGCCTAACTTAGAATTATGTTAACCTATACTTCCAGGAAAAGTGTATTCTTGGATTTAGTACACGAAATGTAAAGCCTGAATGTAGAAATACGATAGGTATGTTTATGTTTCTTTAATCTATTGGAAGTTTCCACCAAGAACCTCTATGAGTAATATAGCCCATAATAGTTATGTCTAATATCTCTCAATTAGATCCTATTCCATTCTTATCAAAGAATTTTACTGTAGATAATGGATAATTTCATGTTACAGTAGAACGCAGCATAGAGATGAAGAGACAAATAGGTGTTCAACATGTATTTGGAGGACGACTAGCCCTTCCAAGTGAATTCCCTCATTTAGTAAGTAAACTATATATTTTATTAAAGTATTCTATAGAAGTGTGACGGACAAACGTTTGTGCACAAATAACGAATTTTGTCTAGAAATTATTGGATTATTGGGGTTTTCATGTCTAGAAAATGTTATTGGTCTTATGGGTCAATTCTGTGGAAAATTTATTAATTTTATACCACGTCCCATTTTAGTACTAGGCCCTTCCCCCACCCCGTGGGATACCTCGGTCGTCATGACCATACTCCCAAGTCCTAGGTGCTTGTCCTCCCTATCCTATGTTCACGTCCACGTTCAAGTTCACGGTCCTTAAACCAACACCCCTAGGGAGAGGGTGTTGGAGTTGCAACTTCTGGGAATTGCTGAGCTATATAGTACATCAGGTCGCTCATTCCTGACGACCACGGGCTCCATGAGCCTAGCCGGGAGGACTTCTGTCGCAGATCCACCGACCATACCCCTGTTCTGCCTCCAGGGACGTGTCCTGCAGCCGTTGTGAGACCGGCTAGGGCTACAAGCCCAACAGTGTGAGACTTTTAGTACATCCAGGTGCTCATCTCCTGGCGACCCCACAGTTTGTCGACGGGCCCGTAGGCCGAGCCAGGAACCAGTACAGTTGCTCCCCTCTGCATTGGTCCGAGCCGAGCCCTGGTGTGCCCCCAGGGACGCCTTCTGCAGCTGTTGTGGGCCAGCACGGAGCTCGCAAGCTCCAACAGATGAGCAAATAGTACGACAAGGCGCTCAACTCTTGCCTACCCCCACTAATGGTTCACGAGTCCCTTGGACTTGACCGGGAGACTGTCTAGCAGATCCACCGACCTTTCCCCCAGTGCACCAGCTGGGGACGTGTTTGGTTGCTGAAGTGGGTCCAGCCTGAGCTATAGTACGTCAGGTCGCTCAACTCCTGACGACCTCACAGATTGTCCTTGGGTCACTTGGTTCCAGAGTCGGCGCTAAGTCCCCAACCCAAAGACCGCGCTTCCTCCTTTCCCGAGCTTATTGACCTGGTGGTAATTCCCAGCATTACGCCCGGTATTGTCCCAACCAGCCCGTTCGCAAGACTAAGCCTAGTCGTGTAGCTGCTGTGAGGCAGCCCACTGAGCAATGTAGGCATCCAGGGTGCTCATCTCCCATGGTGCGCCCACAGATGGTCTCAGGTTCAATATACCAAGAGAGAAGGAGCGACAGATCCCCTACTCTCCCACCGCCAAGCCAACAGCGGCTCATGCTCCCGCTTGTGGGCCGGGATCGTCAGGTTTGGCAGCAGGGCCCTCATTCAAATTTTTTCCTGCTGACCCCACTCATGGTCCGCGAGTCCATCGGACTTGGAAGGGAGGACTGACTAGCAGATCCACCGACCTTTTCCCCACTACGCCACCGAGGGGACGCGTTTTGCTGCTGGAGTGGGTGCAGCACGAGCTATGTAGTACGTCAGGTCGCTCGAGTCCCGACGACCTCACAAATGGCCCGCGGGTCCGGACTGGACCTAGCCGGGAGGAATGCAAGCAAACCACCGACCGTTCCCCTATCCGCCACCCGGGGACGCGCCCTGTTGCTGTTGTGAGCACAGCGGGGGCCCGACGGAGTACTGTACGATTTTACAAAAAAAAAAAAAAAAAAATCGGGAAAATGTAATATTACAGGACCATGTATTGTAATATTCACAAAAAGTGATTTAAATTTCGCCAGTATATGAATTAACAACGAAAAATTCTATAATTTTGCAAGAAAACAAGTGAGGATAACTTAGTCACTATAAATTATACGAACATACAGTAAATATCAAGTTCATCCATCCATAGTAATTCTGCCCGAAGGCAGGTCCTTCACTGCAATCATAGCATTTTCATGCCATGCTTTGCAGCTTTACTAGGGAATTGTGTTGGTGTGGTAGCTTCCCGTTGCTTTCCACACCGGTGAAGGATGATGATGTTAATGATAATGGTAAGGATGATAATGATAAGGATGATGGCCATATGATTTCGGGGACCGTTTGGGCCTTAAAGTTTTCATGGCATTTGTCTTACAGGTGAGGAAAAATCCCGATAAAAACCTCACCCAGAAAAACTGCCCCGACCGGGGATCGAACCCGGGCTCGCTGCGTGACAAGGCAGCACGCTACCTCGAGACCACAGCGGTGGACTAACAAGTTCATATCATCACCACTTATTTTATTATAAGGCTAAATAAAAATAATTTATTTTACGTTACAAAAATATATACGAGTATTTTAATAGTTATGATGAAAGTTCATTTCATTTCATCAGTTGGCAGTAGGCCTACAGATTAATTTATTCCATTGTTACAAGTAATAGTGCAAATGCTGATTTCACATTCATTACTGTAAGTTTATACATTGATTAACATTCGTTTGCATATTATATTTCGTTTTGTTTGCACATTATATTTTGATATATTACCTTTATTTGTAAAATATTTTATCTTGAAATAGTCACAATAATCTCAACATTTCTTACGAGCAACTTCATTTAGATGGGTTATATTGTCTACTGGCTCAATGATTAGTGAGCTGTGGTTCAATACCCGGCGGTATTTGAAAATTTTAATTGTTCAAATTAGTTAAATTAAAATAATTTTATTGCAAAATGTTCAAATCTCGGAGCCAGGAGAGGTTATGGTGTACAATTTTAATCGCTAGATTGTGCACAAAATTCCTTCATTAAATTGCAAACCTCTTCGCAGTACATACGAGTATATTGAGAAGGCATATATGGTACGTCGATAGCGGCTCGTCTATCGGATGGGGACATTAGGCCTGGCGGCTTCCTTGGTGCTTTCCGATAGAAGTCGGCACCGGGTTTCATCTTATCCCTTCTCCTCTTTATTAGGCCTCGCACAACACACTTTACACTATACAAATATAAACAAACACTTATCCTACTCTTCTCTCTGTACACAATACAAGAATACATCATCTACATAAAGTATTCTGCCGAAGTGGAGCTTAAATTGAAAATAAAACACATGGCCATCTATTCGCCCAGGGCGGAACCCGAAGCAAAGTAAAAGTACAGTGAGTGGCATTAGAATACACAAATACACACATAACTAACTCACTGGCACTATCGAACCCGTAAGTTCATGGCCGCGCGGACATAAGCTCTCCATGCATCCCTATCCTGAGCTGATTTTTTCCAATCATTCCCTGTATAATCTACTTCCCTCAAATCATAGTTAATGTTATTCTACCACCTCGTTTTTGGTTTACCAACTGGGCGTTTTCTCTCTGGTTTTCCTACAAGAAGCTTCCAATCACTTCTTTCATTCCCCATTCGTGCCACGTGTCCTGCCCATCGCAGTCTACGAGACTTAACTGTTCTTATTATATCTGGCTTCCTATAAAGAACATGTAGTTCACTGTCACATAGTTTTCTCCATTCACCTGTCTGTTCATCTCTCTTTGGTCCAAAAATGTTCCTAAGAACTTTATTCTCAAATATTCGTAATCTCCTTTCCTCCCTTAAAGTAAGAGTCCATATTTATTCTAAATTTAACGAATAAAATAAGCACAGTAAAAAATAGAAGAAATTGAATGGAAATAAAACTAATTATTTAGAATTATTTTGAGGGAGACATTAATTATTGGATATCGAATAATAATTGAACGTGCAAAAACTCCATGGTGCGACAGGTATAGAAGGCTCTTGGTCTACCAGAGAGCTGCTATACCCACAGACACATTTGTTAATCACAGATATGTAAACTCATATAGGCAGTATAGGGGTTATATGTGGTCAGCATGTCGGATCACCCAGCCGTTCTAGCTGGTTAATTGAACATACAAATTGGGTTAAATGTATTCAGTGTGCAGCAATCCATGAATGAGGATGTTATATGGTATAACATGACAGATTAATAATAAACAAGAATCATAAGTCTTAGATTTAACTTTCCTAAATCAATATGGTGGAATATTGTTGTTTTCAGGCAGCGATTGGGTTTATTCGGCGCTTCAAGTTGCATTGGCTGTGTGGTGGCACGTTGATTAATGAGCGCTTTGTACTAACAGCTGCTCACTGTTTGGAAGATAACCGATATAGAGCATAGTAAGTATTTTATATGCAGCAAAACTTCCTTAAAGACCACTCCTATTAAGTGACCATTCCCTTTTATCATTAAAATAGCAATAGGCTTAGAGCCCATTAAAGGTCTCAGTTCCTTTAGGATTTTCCGTTTAGTTGAACAATCTCCTTTAACGACCAATTTTTCTATGAATATATATTAAACCTCATAAAATAAATTAGAAATTAGATTATTAAATAGAATAGTGGGCTGGAGTTTTCTTCTCATACTAATATTGATTTTTTTATTATTCTTTAGCGCAGCTTGGTATAGTAGGAATGTTAATTATGGTTATTTTAGGGGGATCAATATTAAGATGGTTAATTTTTCTAACCCCCTCATTTATCTGCTTACCTTTATATTTAAAATTATTAGTAATTTTTGTTAGAATTATTGGAGGCTGATTCGGATTTGAGGTTTCTAAATTAAGTGTTGAGGATGTAACTAAATTCCCTTTACAGACTCTGAGGACGTGTAGTGGGGACTAAGACGGTTGCGTTTAGCATAGAAACTCATGTCCGGAAACGTACCGTTCTACTGCTACACGCAAAATACCACAGCACACGTTGTTTTCTCTGACGCCTGCTGCTGCACCGACATCAACACAGATACGGTATTATCGCCCCACTATGATGGTTGTCCTATTATATAAAAGCGGGTGCCGCGCGACAATGTTTGACAATGATTAACATGCGGAATTATAGTGGCGGTAGTCGGCATCTTTGTATTTAATTATATATGACAGCTGCGGGAAAACAAAGCAAGCCGCTGGACAACCGTCATTAATTAATTATTAGTAATTTTTGTTAGAATTATTGGAGGCTGATTCGGATTTGAGGTTTCTAAATTAAGTGTTGAGGATGTAACTAAATTCCCTTTACAGACTCTGAGGACGTGTAGTGGGGACTAAGACGGTTGCGTTTAGCATAGAAACTCATGTCCGGAAACGTACCGTTCTACTGCTACACGCAAAATACCACAGCACACGTTGTTTTCTCTGACGCCTGCTGCTGCACCGACATCAACACAGATACGGTATTATCGCCCCACTATGATGGTTGTCCTATTATATAAAAGCGGGTGCCGCGCGACAATGTTTGACAATGATTAACATGCGGAATTATAGTGGCGGTAGTCGGCATCTTTGTATTTAATTATATATGACAGCTGCGGGAAAACAAAGCAAGCCGCTGGACAACCGTCATAGTGAGGCGATAATACCTCCGTATCATGTTCTGATTGGCTACACACGATCGCCAATACTTTATCCTGCGACATCCACCGCAGCCATAACTCGCGCCAGTATCTCTTCCTCGGATGCCACAGGGGTCTCGTAAATCAAGGATACCTCATAGGTAGCAGTCTAGCGGGATCAAGTTCGAAGAACGTGCAGGGTCTTTGGCGCCGAAAATGTGGGTAAGTTGTACGTGTTTTGTGGTATTTTGCGTATAGCGGGAAAACGGTACATTTCCGGACACAAGTTCCTATGTCAAGCGTAACCGTCTTGGTCCCCACTTCACGTCCTCAAAATCTGTAATGGGAATTTAGCTACATGCTGTATGTTTAATGCACATTCTTATTAAAATAATATTCCTTTTCTCCCAGTGCACATAGATGACATACTTTATTAAATTTAATGGCATTTAGCAACAAAATGGCAAAACCATAACACAAAATATTTGATGTTAGACAAATAAAAAAGTAATGTTAAATTTTATTTCAGCGGAAAAGCTGTTAGAGTAAGACTGGGAGACATAGATCTGAAGAGTTCAGCAGATGATGCATTTGCACAGCAGATAAAAGTGTTGCGAAGAATAACTCACCCTGACTACAAATACCCCATGACGTATCACGATGTTGGACTCATCGAACTTGAGCAACCTGCTGCTTTCAATCAATTTGTGCAACCAGCATGCCTCCATACAACCCGCGACATCATGCCATCTCAGGCACAGGTTGTGGGTTGGGGTCTCACCGAGAAAGGTTAGTTTTTTCTTATGAACGCGAATTTCCAAAATACATTCTAAAAATAACTGCTTATGCTTGGAAATGTCATCATCATCATCATCATCACTCCAGGGATTAGGCAATTGCCCGTTCCGACTTCATATTGCATCAACCCAACGTCTTCTAGGTCTTCCAACATCACGCCTTCCTCTTGCTTGATAGTTCCTGGCTAACAATGGATATCTCTCCTTACTCATTCCATCCATGTGATCAATCCATTTCTGTCTGTAATTCGTGACTTTATCCAATAAAGGCTGTACTTTCAATTCTTCTCTTATATCCTCATTTCTTATTCTATCAAGTCTTGTACATCCTTTTACTTGTCTTAGGAACCGCATCTCTGCCGTCTGTATTCTATCCTTCTGTCTTTTCACTGGAGCCCAAGTTTCACATCCATACAATATTGTGGGAACCGCTTGGAAATGTACAGCAGTTTTTCCATTTTTGAATTTACACATGAACGTTGGAAGATGAAACATGTTTTCTTCTCCACCTTCAGTGGCTAACGTAATTCATTAAATTTTACTTGGCCTGTAATAGTAACGAGTTAACTCATAAAATAGGGTTGTGAATTTATTAATGCATTATAATTTTTTATAATATTACATCAGCCTCGCTGGTATAGAGGTTAAGTTTCATACCTCTGGTCCCGAAGGTCGCGGGTTCAAACTCGGGAGGAATCAATATTTTAGGATGGAAAAATCCAAGGAAAAATCTTCCGGGAGGGACTTTAAGTCATGTATCCAAGTCAAAGTCAAAAGGTGAACTGCCCTGCCACCCGCATGAACAGTTGGTGAGCAGCTATTCGGCCTAACTGAAAGTAGGCCCCGAATCTGAAGATTTTTGGGCTTGTAAAATAACCTAACACCTAAATTAGAGTCTCTAAGAAAAAAATGAAACGTCCTTTCTCATCCAAGTAAGAGGCCCTACTTTAGTTGCCTATTAGAAGCCTCTTCGAGGTGATGTTTTAATCATGTGTCACTTGCTGAATGAAGCATAATTAAATTAGCTTGGATAATTAACTCATGCTTGGAAACATCAATGTCCCCAAGTGGGGATGTATGGGTAGAGATATTGAGGATATAGATTATCAATTTTAATTTAGATAATTCGGAGTTACAGAGATACTTTGTAAAGTTTGACCTATAGAATATCCTTGATAGTAATTTTGATTGAAAAATGTTTCCTTTTGTTTAACATGTTTTAAAGTATTAGGTGTAAACCTGAGCTTTTAATTTAAATTGTTGAAAATTGGTTTTTAAATATGACCACCATGTTTTCTGCTGGCTACTTCACGTTAGATGCATTGGTTTGTTTCTTACATTTTTCCCAAATTGGATTTTCCTAAATTTTGTGAGAAATAAATAGAAAACTATTACGGATGGAATGATTATTTTTTCAGTTATATAAATATGTTGGAACTGTCTACAGCTGGTAGTTCAATATGATAGATTTTTAATAATAAAAAAATTCAACAAAAGATCTACGTAAAATCAAATGTCCTTCCTTTAAATAAAACATCAAAATATTAAAATATATATTCACCCAAATTTTGAAATGAGGTTTGTTGAATTTCATATACAATTTCTTCTCTCTCTTCTTCACTTCCTGGTTTAGGCAAGAGTTGCCTGTTCCGATATACAAAATTTATATACCATAAACTGAGGTTAGTTTTAGTCACTGAGGCGATTTTATCCTACATGCAAAAATAGTTTAACTTTTCTTTCCTTTTTTTTGGGGGGGGGGTTGATAAAAATATAGGAATTAAATTTTTTCTGTAAAGTATGATGAAGCTACTACAGTATATTTTCCTAAACTCTTTTACACATGGGATAAAATCATTTCAGTTTAGGTAATTATACTGCGGATGTTGCACATATGGGGAATGAAAGTTTGCATGGAAGCTTCTTGTAGGAAAGCCAGAGGGAAACGCCCAGTTGGTAGACCAAGAATGAGGTGGGAGAATAACATTAACTATGATTTGAAGGGAGTAGATTATACAGGGAATGATTGGAAAGCATTAGCTCAGGATAGGGATGTATGGAGAGCTTATGTCCGCGTGGCCTGAGTAAGTAAGTAAGTATGCAGTAGTTTAGTTTTCTGATACACTCATTGTTCTAGTTGGGAAAAAATATTCATCTTTATAGGAGTTTCCATAAAGAAGGATACTGTACATCGGTATGTGAGAGAGATTGTAAACATATTACATACAAGTGGCTCTAGAAATATTGCTGTAGTAATTTATATGGAAATAGATGTAAAATATCCGCTACGAATATAACTCTGCGTTTTCCCCTTTCAAACTAAAGCACAAGATATGCTTATGTTAATAAGTAATTTCAATATTTTTCGATAGGCCTACTATTTTAACATGTTTATATCATACGAGATTTCATTCAAATGTGTATTTATTAAGAAAACACTGTTCGATAAAAAATAGATTTTTGTTTTCCAATTTCAATATACGTAGGCCATTTGTACTTTGAAAACTGCAAGTTTTAACTTGTGTATTATGAATACATAGTCTTTTATATAGATTTTTTATTGTTTTATAGATCATTTTAATTATTTAAGCAAAGTCTTTTGAAATAGAGTTTAGACATTCAAAGTCTGTTGAGATAGAGTATAGTTCAGAGCAAAGTCTTGTTTAAGCTAACTGTAAACATCCCTACATTTAGTTCATTGGAATGTTAGTTGGTACAGTTAGGGTGAATTGAGATCATTTTTAGTATATAACACTTGAGAAGTGAGGGTCTCGTGTCTGTCTGTGTGTGTAACCGGCTGAAGGGTAAGTCACCGACCATTTTTCTTAATATGTGACAGGGATCTTTTTGTAAAAGAATCAATTACCTTAACTATTCTGATAGAATTCTAAACAATGTATACTGTTTTAATACGATATTTTCAAAAAGGGATATAACATTTTTAATCATGTAGATTTGGTTAGATTTAAAAATTCCACAACTCCCTCTTCTCAACCCCCCCCCCCCAAGAAAGTACTGTAGTTTTTAATATAGGCTTAGATTAAATTTAGGGCTAGAATATTAAGGGTTTCTAATTATTTATACTTTAGTAATAAAATAGTTTAAAATAAGACTCCATTTGTTTATTTCAAAACATGTAAACTGTACATCCTCATACTAACGCTCGGCTAGATAAACGCTACCAGATTTTCCAAGTCCCGAAGGTCCTTTAAGCATAAGAAATCCAGTTGGGTTTATAATATTGTGTATTCATGATAGTTCCAACCGGATATTGTGTCCTTAAATATTATTCCTGGAGCACCACTATCATCATCACCCACATATTATCGAGGCAGCGTAACCTTGCCTTCCAGGCACCCCAATCTCATAAGGAGAGAACACCAGAAATATTGAAATGAGAACCAGAGGTGTTGAATAAAATAGTATTTTATTTACTTTCTTGTGGTTTTATTGATAATGTGTAATACAATTTTATTATCACCAAGAATATCCTATTTATCAATATACTTTCTTAGCGGGCCCGGATTCGATTCCCAGTCGGTACAGCCTCCTGGGTGAGGATTTTTTGGGGGGTTTTTCTCACCTATAAGGCAAATGTCGGGAAGCTTAGGGCCCAATGGCCCCTGAAAATCATCCGGCCATCATCATCATCCTTTTCATTATTATCCTTCACCAGTGTGGAAAGCAACGGGAAGTTACCACACATAATTCCCTAATAAAGCTGTAAAGCATAGCATCAAAATGCTATGATTGCAGTGAAAGACCTGCCCTCAGGCAGAATTACTATGGATGGATGATGGTTGAATCAGATGTGTAAAAAAGTGAATTGTTGTATTTAGACTTTTTATATTTATATGTTTATGGTTTTCAGAATCAGATGCAGGTGCTAAAAAGTTGAATGAAGTAACAATTGATATTCTAAATATTGAGAGGTGCACTGTGATCACAGACAGAATTGACAAATCTTTAAGAGACATGCTTCTTAGCGAGAACCTGTTGGATGAATCTATGATCTGTGCAGGAGTTCTCGCAGGAGGGAAGGATTCCTGCTCAGTGAGTATAAAAACTGTCAGTCATGAAGGTTTTCCATATATGATAATATCCTATTTGCAACTCAGTAACTGGTGCAAATTTGTACAACTTTTTAAGATGTTAGAATTTTAATTGACTGAGATGTATGAATTGGTATCTTAATTTTAGGTAGTTTATTATCAAGATTTTTAAATTACATTTAGAATAACCATTGAGGTACTATATAAAGCTTTTAAATTATAAAGTTAGTATCTTGTTCTCAGTTGTCCTCAACTATTAGCAGTAGAATTTTGTAAGGGACCTTTCGAAAAACATTGTCTCATCTTCTGTTTGTAGTTTGGTACAGTTATACTGCTTATGGTTGAGAATGCCTGAGGATAAGGTATTAATTTTATAATTTAAAAGTTTATTATCAACAGGGTTAGGATTTATATGTAATAAAAATGGCAATTTGGGAATTATTAATCAAGTTATGAAACCATCCCTTGTACAAAAAAAACCAGATTACATTTATATAACACTTTGGCTAGACCAGTGTTGACCTATGGTAGTGAAACATGGACACTAAAAAGACAACATGAAAGCAGAATAACGGCTTGTGAAATGAGATTCATACGCAGAACAGCGGGTTCCACCAGATGGGATCGGAAAAGAAACACTGATATCTTAAAAGAATTGAAGACTACATCAATTTTGGAATATATTAAACAGTACCAACTAAATTGGAAATATCATCTTGAAAGAATGAGTTCAAATTGGATCCCCAAAGCTGTTTATAATTATATACCAAGAGGGTGAAGATCTCTGGGCCGTCCTATGAAACGCTGGAGGTAAAATTTTCTATAGGATCATAACAGGCCTAATATTTAATTTTAGGAAGTTATATTTTGAGGTTATTTTAATTATATTATTTTTGGTCTGGACATCTTACCTCAATATTAATGTTGATTTGTTCTTGGACATGTTTCAAAACAATTCTCTGTTTTATCTTCAGCTTTCCCAGACTGGTTTTATTTATGTTGCATTATGTTGCACCACCTGGATGTCGATGTCAGCTCCATCCTGTGGTTGGCCAAAGAACCTCCAAACAAGGTCACCCTCCATCGGAATATCAAAATTCATAACTCTGTTTCTGTTCTTCTGAATATAAATTTTTTCCCAAATAGTCAGCTCGTTTGTATTTTCTAACTGTTTTAATAATTTAGTGTCTGAATTTATATTATGTTTTTCAGACCAAACATGAGCAGCAACTGCAGATTTTTCAATTTCTCCATTTTTAATATTTCTTATGTGTTCTTTGGTTCTAATTTTTAGGTTTCTTTTTGTTTTCCCTATATATATCTTTTCACAACCCATGCATTCAATTTGATATATTCCTGACTTTTTATTTTATCAGTTTTTCATTTTTGTTGGTTTTTATTAGTTTATTTAAACTGTAGTTATTTTTTGGTGCTAATTTAATATTAAACTTCTCAAATATATTTGAAATTTATTATGTACCCAGGGGTGATATGTGAATTTCCTATATTTTTTCATAGGTGGTTCTTCTTTTTCAAGATTACTTCTGTTTATCATTTTTTGTTTTTTATACTTTTCTATCCTTTTATGTACCATTTTTTCATCAAACCCATTTTCTCTTGCTACTTTGATTATGTGTTTTTTCTCATGTTTGAAATCTTCTTCGTTTAAGGGTAAGTTACCAATCTATGAGTTAAACTATAAATGCTGCTAATTTATGTCCAATTGGATTGAACCCTGTTGATTTTATAAAATTTTCCGTATGAGTTTCTTTCCTATGAATCCTGAATTCAATTTTTCTTTTTTCTTCGTTTCTGACCAATTTAAGATCCAAAAAAGGTATTTGTTTATTGTCTTCTATTTCTTTGGTGAATTTAATGTTTGTACTCTGTAAATTTAATAGTTTTAGGGAATCTTCTACATGTTTTTCTTTAACAATACAAATTATATCATCAACATATCTACTCCAAAATTTAAACATTGTGGGATGTGCTTTGGTGATTTTACATTCAAAATCGCTCATAAATAAATTTGCCAGGAAAGGTGATAATGGGTTTCCCATCAGGGCTCTCAATGGGAAACCCATTATCACCTTTCCTGGCAAATTTATTTATGAGCGATTTTGAATGTAAAATCACCAAAGCACATCCCACAATGTTTAAATTTTGGAGTAGATATGTTGATGATATAATTTGTATTGTTAAAGAAAAACATGTAGAAGATTCCCTAAAACTATTAAATTTACAGAGTACAAACATTAAATTCACCAAAGAAATAGAAGACAATAAACAAATACCTTTTTTGGATCTTAAATTGGTCAGAAACGAAGAAAAAAGAAAAATTGAATTCAGGATTCATAGGAAAGAAACTCATACGGAAAATTTTATAAAATCAACAGGGTTCAATCCAATTGGACATAAATTAGCAGCATTTAATAGTTTAACTCATAGATTGGTAAACTTACCCTTAAACGAAGAAGATTTCAAACATGAGAAAAAACACATAATCAAAGTAGCAAGAGAAAATGGGTTTGATGAAAAAATGGTACATAAAAGGATAGAAAAGTATAAAAAACAAAAAATGATAAACAGAAGTAATCTTGAAAAAGAAGAACCACCTATGAAAAAATATAGGAAATTCACATATCACCCCTGGGTACATAATAAATTTCAAAATATATTTGAGAAGTTTAATATTAAATTAGCACCAAAAAATAACTACAGTTTAAATAAACTAATAAAAACCAACAAAAATGAAAAAAACTGATAAAAATAAAAGTCAGGAATATATCAAATTGAATGCATGGGTTGTGAAAAGATATATATAGGGAAACAAAAAGAAACCTAAAAATTAGAACCAAAGAACACATAAGAAATATTAAAAATGGAGAAATTGAAAAATCTGCAGTTGCTGCTCATGTTTGGTCTGAAAAACATAATATAAATTCAGACACTAAATTATTAAAACAGTTAGAAAATACAAACGAGCTGACTATTTGGGAAAAAATTTATATTCAGAAGAACAGAAACAGAGTTATGAATTTTGATATTCCGATGGAGGGTGACCTTGTTTGGAGGTTCTTTGGCCAACCACAGGATGGAGCTGACATCGACATCCAGGTGGTGCAACATAATGCAACATAAATAAAACCAGTCTGGGAAAGCTGAAGATAAAACAGAGAATTGTTTTGAAACATGTCCAAGAACAAATCAACATTAATATTGAGGTAAGATGTCCAGACCAAAAAATAATATAATAACAGGCCTAGCCTAATACTTGGAACAAAGAAGAAGAAGAAGAAGAAGAAGAAAAATGGAAAATATGTACATACATATAGACTAAAGATTCTGAAAATATGGAGTAAAACAGGGATAATTAGATACCATAGTTTTTTTTTTCACAATTGAGGAAATATTGTCATATTGACTATCTTTAATTATGTATCACTTATGAATTACACATAGCCAATAAAAACCCAAATCACCAAATTGAAATTTAAAAGAGCCAACTAGTTTCAATAGCAAAGCTATCATTTTCAAGACTAATTATTGACTAAAGAAAAACAAATTAAAATTGGTAAACAAAATAACAATTTTTGGTTGAATGGAATTGACAAATCTGGAGTTATATTTAAATTAATCTTGGGAAGTAAACATTATGAGGTTATATCATTAATAGTGAGCGGAGAACATATTTTTAATAACTCACCTGATACAATTTCAAATTTCTTTGAGACCATTGGTTTCAAACAATTTTTCGTTCAGCTTCAGTCATGACTCCAACTTATGACTGAAGATGAATGAAAAATCGATTGAAACCAATGGTCTCAAAGAAATTTGAAATTGTATGAGGTGAGTTATTAAAAATATGTTCTCCACTCACTATTAGTATTAAATCGGGGTTGATCAACATATTTCTAATTATGGTCATGCTATTTGATAAAAGTAATCTCAGACTGGTTAGATCGGTCATTAATTTCAAATTCCTTGACATTCTTGAAAATTTAGAAATTTATAAAAACAAAGATAAAATTATTAATAATGATAAGGGTCCTATTCCAGTCAGTGTCCTCTTTTCTTTAATTAAAAGAGAAGAGGATTAGATTTATGATGTCACAAAGTAATTTATGATTTATTAATTTTGTCATGTGATGTAGTCAAAATTTTAATTGTTATTTTCTTTACCTATTTTAATTTGTTTTTCTTTAGTCAATATTAGTCTTGAAAATGATAGCTTTGCTATTGAAACTAGTTGACTATTTTAAATTTTAATTTGGTGATTTGGGTTTTTTATTGAGTGTGTATAATACAAATTTATCACCAAGAAGATCCTACTATTTTATTAATATAATTTATGAAAATTATTTTTTTTACTTAAGAGACACAACCTGAAGTTTTACATTTAAAAACATTAAAATCATATGTAAATATATGTAATTATGATCAAATATGTAAAAATATGTAATGAAAAATTTTCATATAGATAAGTATCTAATTTGTGAACATTTCCAAATTTTATCTATGTATAAATAAAGGAGGGTTGTGGGTTCAAACTACATGTAACAAGTGAGCTACATGATTCTTATGGGAAATCAGGTGTAATAAGAACAGTTAATTCTCATAGACTCCAATGGGCAGGACATGTGACGCAAATTGGGAATGAAAGAGGGACTCAAAAACTACTTGTAGAAAGTCAAAGGGAAAGCACCCAGTAGGTTGGTCAAAATGAGCTGCGAGAACAACATTAATCATTATTTGAGGGAGGTAAATTATGAAGGGAATGTTTAGAAAACATTAGCTCAGAATAGGTACATATGGAAAACTTAAGTCCGCATGGCCCTCCAAGTTCAATTGTGCCTTTTTGTGTCTTTGTCTACTTAAAGGTATTTCTTTCCAAGTAATCCAACTATATTCTAAATACATTCCTGGATAAGTACTGGTACTGTAAACCTCATTTCAGCCATTTGGATTTGAGTTTTCTGATTACTTTTTCTATTGGTTTCAGGGTGACTCTGGAGGACCACTTCAAATTAATTCTACTAGAGAAGGATGTCGTGTAGAAGTTGTGGGAATTGTATCATTCGGATTGGGTGCATGTGGAGCTGTTAATACTCCTGCTGTGTATGTCAGAGTATCCCATTATGTTCCTTGGATACAAAATTATACTAACATCTTACATTGATTCAGTCCCCACATTCATTTTTATTTTAACTTTGACTAAATACTTTCAATATTAATAATAAACAGTAGAATGGAAAGACACAAACAGATGATGTCATATATACAAAAGTGAACTTGCAGAGCCTCCTATTTCATGTTCAGTACAATGTGTAAGTCTGCTGAGAGAAATAAATTCTAGAAATATACAATTTTTTCTGGCATGCAGTCAGAGCAACATTCAATTAATGCATCATCATATTCTTTATAGAGGATGTAACTAAATTCTATAAACAAACTTCAATATATTGATTGATTAGAACTGTAACCAAACTGTTCCAAGTAAAGTTTTTACAATTCATGTTATAAAAACAACAATGTAAATTTAACAGTGAATAGTGTAAAACATATTTGTGGTTAATAAAGGGATAAAACAATTATAGTGTTCACTGTACAGTTGTTTTCTTACGGAAGAGAAAATTTCATTAAAAACACATTAACAGCGAAAGTTAAAAAAAAAACAGCAGAAATATCTGTAAGGTAGGACCAAGTTATTTGTTTGATCTTTATATGTTTTTCTTTTTCTTTTAAAATTGTTATAAAGTGAATGTTGTTTTACTTTTTATGTTTAAGTTTAATATATTGTTCTTGTGAAAATTAGCTGATACTGCACTAGTTTTTAGTAGGCCTAATTCTCCTTGGCGCAACTTAGCCTACCAGCTGGTTGTTGGCCTCACATCCACATGTGTTAATCACAGAGGTGGAATCTCATATAGGCAGTACAAAGATGTCATGTAGTCAGCATATCATTTACTGATTGTTAAATGAAACCTCATAGTGTTACTTCCTAAACAAACATCTGACTAACTAATTCACTGGCACTATTGAACCCATAGATTCATGGCTGCATGGACATAAGCTTTCCATTCATCTATCTCCCTTAGCTAATCTTTTCATGACCCCCTTTCATTCCCCATTCAGGGTACCTGGAAGGCCAGAAGTGATGAAATAATGCATTTTCATTTTTTTATCAATTAAAATACTAGAAAGATCCCTCTTTAATATGGTATAACTATCTTGCCTGTATCCTGTTTCTAAGTGTGTTTATTATTTGTTTTAAATATTCCCCATCCCTTTAATATGTGGGTGTGAGCTGTCAACTCTCTCCCATAGTTAGCATTCATTATTTCAATATATAAAGAACATTTTCTTCTAAACTATTAAAGCTAGAGACCTGAAATTTTCAGGGCTTCAATATAGTGCTCATATACAATTTTTATCATATTGATGTTGTGATAGCTCAGTAATTAAATAATTTAGGTTGCAAAATACAGTGTTAAAAACTGAAAGAAAATATTTGTAAAGATATTTTTTAAATTTTTGATATAAATGCATAGCTATATAAATCCTTATGATAGAAGACTCTAAATATATGAACCTTTCCACTGTAAACATTTCAACTTGATAGGATTAATAGTTCAGGAGAAAATGTTCCTTACATTTAACATTATAAGTATAGGACGTTCCGGGTCCCCTTAATGCCCATGTCCTGCACATCGCAGTCTATGAGACTTAACTGTTCTTATTATATCTGGTTTCCCATAAATATTGTGTAGGTTCAGTGTTATATAGTCTTCTCCAATTGCCTATCTGTTTATCTCTCTTTGGTCCAAAAGTTTTCCTCCGATCCGATTGAGGGTCTTTCCACTTTTCAGCGGTTGCCCTTTTACCAGCCGGCTGCTGGCCCTTCACATCCACATGTGTCAATCACAGAGGTAGATGATCAACAGCCAGTGTAGGGGTGACATGTGGTTAGCATGTCGAGTCCCCCAGCCGTTATAGCTGGTTCCTCAACCTGGAGCCGCTACTTATTGGTAGCTACCCAATTGCCTCACGATGCTGGGTGGGCACCGGTCCCATACTGGCCGAAATACCATGAGAAAATTTCTTCCCCCATGGAGACTCGAACCAGCGCAAGTCCCGTAGCTCTGCGCCAAGGCTTCCTACCTTAACCACTCGGCTACGGCGAACTTTATTCTCAATTACTCATAATCTTATTTCCTCCCTAAAGTAACAGTCCACATTTCACATCCATATAATATTATTGGGAGAATAACAGTTTTATAAATTTTCGTTTAATGTTTTTTGAGAGAAGTTGGGATGAAAAGATTCCCTGTAATGCATGATAGCAGAATTGAGCCTACATTTAACTTCCTTGTGCACCTCATTCCTGTTTATAATTATTGTTTCTAGGTATTTTAATTTTTACTAGAGGTCACCCAGCAGTTGAAATCCAACCACAATTAATTACATTTTTAAGTTTATCACAATTATGTCATTATGCATTAATTTTCGATTTGTTTAAAAAATACAAAAGATAGGAAATATGTGGTATAGCTTGGCTAAGCCATATTTAAAAACAATAACATGTCATTTAACATTTGTATACTATTTATATTATTTAAAATTTGCATTTGGCATATTATTATGTGTATGGGAATATATATCCCTTCTTCTTTGTCTCTCACTCGACCCATCAATGTTCTATGTCGAGGCATAATGGAAGTAGATGCAAATATTTTTTTATTTATTTTATCTATTTATTTAGCCTGGTGGAGTTAAGGCCATGTGGCCTTCTCTTCCACTCACCAGGACAAACATATATTACATCAGAATATAACAATCATACGAGTAATAACTCTAATATTAAATACTAAATTAATATGTAAATATAAAAAATGTAATGAAACTACTGAAACCAAAATTAGACTGGGTTTAATTTAAATTTAAATAATAGAATGTACTCACTTTTTTAAATCACTAATAATAAATGTGCGAGAGTAATTCAATTCACAGTGCTGCTACACGATTTTCTTTTTACAACAATGAACTTTCAGCTATGAACGTAAACAAATGAATGAGTAGACAAATGAATGAGCAATACACACAAATTCCTTAGAAAAAAAAATATATTTTGTTTAATTTAATATATTTATAACACATATTATACAAAAATTTTATTTTTCTGCACTCCTTCTCTATATGAACTTTAATTATGCCAAATATCACACTCCTCCGTGCCCGCAATCTGTTTAAAAAGAGGTGCAAAATTTTGCATGTTAATTTCCTTCACATATTAATATATAGATTTCCTGAAGAAGGAAGTTGAAAAATCTATAAGTAGCCGCTCACATTTTATCAGAAACAAGTCGAAAGAAAGACTACATTAATAAAACAAATGGAAAACCGTAAAAACCTTATGGTTTGTGAAAAAATCCATAAAAAAAAACAAGAAGCAATTAATGAATTTTGAAATTCCCGGGAAATATCACTGGATTTGGAGCATAGAGATTTGGAGGTTCATCGGTCTACCAACAGATAGAGGAAGAAGCAGTGCATCACATGGTGCATCACCATGACGACCATGACACAATGGTCCTGAAAAAACTAAGTACTCTGTACACTGTAGATAGAATAATTATGTTTCTGAAACTGATTTAAAAATAAGATAAAGTATGAGTATTAAAAAAAAAATTAATACATTAATATGTTTGTATAAATGGAACATAATTTATTTCCTGTTACAAAAGTAAGGATAAAGTTTAAACTTGCAATATCATTAGGTTATACGGAAATTATTCATGAAGTTAAGTGTAATGTTTTAAAACTACAAGTAAGTTGTTTTATTGAAATTTTATAGGAAAAATCACCATGAGGTTTAATTTAATCTTAAGTTATTTTAAATTGATTTAAGAGAAAATCTATTGAGTATACTATTTTGCAAAAAATCCAGGCCCTAGATATTTTATATGTATATATCCATCCATCGTAATTCTGCCCGAAGGCAGGTCCTTCATGCTATGCTTGCAGCTTTACTAGGGAATTGTAGGTGTGGTAGCTTCCTGTTGCTTTTCACACCGGTGAAGGATGATGATGATGGCCATATGATTTTGGGGACCGTTTGGGCCTTAAAGTTTTCCTGACAATTGTCTTAGAGGTGAGGAAAAACCTCACCCAGAAAAACTGCCCCGACCGGGGATCGAACCCGGGCCCGCTGTGTGACAAGTGTACCACCCATATTTCCCACATGGATACATGAGTGCTCCCTAGCGAGAGTTTCTTGACCAAACTACGATTCTGTAGAACTGAAGAATTCATGTGAGACTTATTGTCCACTTTATCCCTAATTTCTTACACTGGTTCTATACAGAGGTAAGCATGTGACATGTGGTCACATTGCCTCGATTAGAAATCTAGTAGGCACCTAAGATATTGCATGGGAGGGTGGTTAAATTTTGGGAAAAACTTTGGATAAAGTGTACTCTTTGTCTCACATGAATTCTTCTAAGTTGTACAGAATCGCAGTGCGCATGCGGGAGTTGCTGTAATGGTTAATGTAGCTTCCGGTAGATGACTCTGAAGTCAGCGTTGCCAATATTCGTAATATTTGTGTAATTATATAAATATTTTCAATATTTAAAAATCGTAAGAAATGTTTATAAAATGCTTTAAAATAGTACGAAACTTGTTTAAAAGTGTATAGTTCAACAATAGCGTAAGGGTGTTGTATGGAATGGATGGAAAATGGTGTGAGACAAACAGTGAACCTCAGCCAAAACTTTAAATACATTCATCCAATACATTTTTCGACGGAAGTTACCTATCTGTCTCCCACAATTTTCCATACAATATTCTTATGCCACTGTTACACGAAACATTTTTTATGATTTTTAAATATTTATATAATTACATGAATATTGTGAATCGAGTTCTACAGATGCGCAAATGCTTAATGTAACATCCACTAGATGGCTCTCAAATTGGTGTTACCAACATTTCCAAACCATATTTCAAGAAATTAACTTCATTTTGTTAGATTCCGATGGGATAGGTTACTATACATAAAATTAGTTTATAGTTTATTAAATAATATGCATGTAATTTTTTTTGTTAGGTTAGAAAATGGGAAGTTAGTTTACGTCCATTTTTTAGCATTTGGGAATTTATTCCAAAGGTTAGTAATGCCAATTTCAGAACCATCTACTGGAAGCTACATTAACCATTACAGCAACTCCCGCAACTTGTGCATGCTGGTGATTCTGTAGAACTTAGAAGAATTCATGGGAGACAAATAGTGCACCTTTTCCCATTTTTCTAATTCTACAGAATTGTTGTGCACATATGTGACTGCTTAAAGAAACTTTCATCAGATGGTGGACATATCTATGAAATCGGTATGATCAATCTTCACAATAAATTCCCAAACATATTTATAAGAAATGGATGTACACTAACCTGCCATTTCATAACCTAACGAAATAAATTGCATACTGGTACATATTTAAGAAACTAATCTGGTTCCATTAACTTGTTCTATCAGAATCTAATGAAATGAAGTGAGTGAACATCCATTTCATAAAATATATTTTGGAATTAATTGTGAATGTTGGTCATTCTGATTTTACAAGTATGTCCACCATCTTATAAAAGTTTATTTAAGCATTCATGAATGCGCACTACAATTCTGTAGAACTTAGAAAAAATCATAGATAAATGGACAGTTGGGAACCTAGATAAATACACTACTCAAAAAGAAATAGAGGAACACATGTTTAAATAAAGTCACAAAATAAATATTGAAACAATTTAATTTTTGATCTTTTGTAATTATGAATTGAAGATTTATGTAAAATTAGAATAGACATTCAAACAATATTTTATTGTACATTATTAGAAATACGAACAAATTATCATTTGTAACAGAAAATAAAGTGGAAATTTGAGATTTATTATTTTAGGAATCAGTGTTTTTATGATTGTTTCAACACCCATTTCTTAGTGTGTCATCTGTGAGCTTCAATGACTGCATTACAACTATGAGGCATGCTTTGCAGAAACCTTCTTACAGAAACTTGTGAGATTCTCTCCCATTCCTCAGTAAGTGTATTTGAAAGTTCTTCCAGGTTCTGTGGCACAGCAGGACACTTACGAACAAGTTTCTTCAGCTTATCCCATATATGCTGATTGGATTGAGGTCCGGACTGCATGCAGATCAATCTATCACCCAAATTTGGTATTCTTGCAGGACATCTGTGGTAGCTTGTGCTGTAAGACATCTAGCATTATTATGCATTAGAAGAAAATTTGGGTCCATACCATAAGCAAAGGTTACAACATGTAGAAGGATAATGTCATTAATGTAAACATCAGCATTCATTCGCTGTGGGACAGTGACAATCTCTGTCCAAGGCTCAAAAGTAATTGCAGCCCAAACCATAACTTAACCACCTCCAAATCTGTCACATTCAATAATTGTGGCTCCAGGACGTCTCCATACATGTATACAACCATCAGAACCTGTTAAACGAAATCTCAATTCATCTGTGAATAGAACACTCTTCAATTGGCAGAGCTGCTAGTTGACATGATTTTGAGCAAATCACAGCCGGGTTTCTTTGAGCTGACGTGTTAAACGAGGGGCTTTAAAGGTGATTCTAGATCTAAATCTTGCATTTCTCTGTCTATTTCTTACAGTCTGATTAGAAATGACCATCCTAGTTGCTGTTCGTAAGTCATTTTGTAGATCTCTGGCTGTAGATGTTCGTCTGTGCAAAACTGATAGGACAAGAAATCTATCCTGTATCTTTCTAGTCTTCTTCTTACAGCCTTGCCGGCCACCTCTCTCTACATTGCCTCCACAGCCTGTGGATGACAGAAGGGCTGACATCAAGAATCCTAGAGACATAGAAAATGGAACAGCCATCTTCAATCATTGAAACTGCTCATGCAACTGATGTTTCATTCAGATGTCTCATTGCTCTATATTAGCTTCAGAGAACACAAAATAACAATTTTCTACCACAGATTATTCTTCAAACCTGTTTTTTAAAAAATAATAACACAATGAGTACTCATTTTGGTTTCAGCAACTCTTGGAACTTCACTAGCATATGCAGAGAAAAATTAATAAAACCCAGATTTTCAATCTGGTTTTAAACAATTATTCTAATCAAAATATCTGACTCTCAAAAATTAAATTGTTTCAATATTTATTTTGTGGCTTCGGTTTAAAAATGTGTTCCTCTAATTTATTTGAGTAGTGTGCTTAATAATTCTAAAAAAAATGTTATAAGTATAATTACACAATGTTTAAAATAGTTTGAAATATTAGTAAAGATGGAAAAAGTCTGTAGAGCAACAATATTACAAAATGTAATCTGGAAAATAATAGGATGAAGTATTCTAAATTTGACCCAAATTTTGATGAGAGGCACTAAATTAGATTTGAGGTTTTTTAATGACTCGGGACTCATTGTTTAAAGTTCCTTCAATTGGATTTCTCCCTTGGATTTTTCCATCCTAATAATGCATCAACCTCTACAGGGTTCGAACCCACTACCATCAGGAGTAGAGGCAAAGAACATAACCACTTTTCCAACGAGGCTGATAGTTATTTTCAGCTGGAGTTATTTTTAGTTGCTGAAGAAGTTGGTTGGTTGGTATCTAATGTCGAGCACTTGATAATGAAATCATTTGCTCTCTTGCACTCCAATATTTATCAGGAAGGCTGGTCTCTTCTACAAAAGCTGGACAACGGAGGAAATTATTTCTTTCCATATCTTCATTTAAATTGCAAAAAGGGCATTTAGGTGAATCTGTTATGCCAATTCTGTGTAGGTGTTTATTCAAGCAGTCATGTCCCGTTAGCAGTCTGAATGTTGCTACTGCAGATTTTCTTTGTAATGTAGTAATGTCATAAGCTTGTAGATTTTCCCATTCCTTTCCAGATGTTTTGGTGGTGTATTCTTCTCTAAGTTTATTGATGTATTTATTTGAGATAATTCTTTTGATAGAGTGAAAGGAAACTGGAGTAGAAGTTGGGTTTGAAACAAAAGTTTACTTATGATTTATTTCAGCTTCAATGGTGTTAGCAGATGCGAATGATGCACTTGAGACTGTTGTAAAATTCTAAGTTTGTACATGTGTTGTTTTAAATATATTTCCTATTGAAAAGAATGTTGTCTTTATGTAGAATGTTAACCCTTACAGTTTCCAGATTCCTTTAAAAGCTACTCGTAGGTCACATAACTTTTTTCACACCTGGGATTTAATTTATATTTTTCACAATACGTATGTTCATTCCTGCCATTAGTTCACCTGTCCAAAGTTTCAAGTTTGATTTTAAATTTGAATTTCCAAAAAACTATGTTCCTTTCCCACACTTAGAATTTAATTCAAGTTTATAATAAATTATAAAATTACACTAGGAAGTAACATGAGGTTCTTCTTAATAAATAAGGTGATTCTGTTGCATCTTCCTCATAAAATTAGGACATTATTATGAGGTAAATTGCAACACACTCACCTTATTTATCAAGTTTATAAATAAAAACTTCAAATCCAAAGTTTGAATTAAAAAATAAATTGGATTAAGTTTAAAAACAGCAAATTTTAAGATTTTTTAAAATCTTATCCAATTTATCTTTTTAATTAAACCTGGAATTTAAAGTTTTAATTCTAATTTGAAGACTTGGATTTAATTCAAACTGCATATGATTTGTAGGCCTAGCCTAAAATTATTTTAAGTATTTATGTAACTTAGAATAAGGTTTTTTTTTCTCAGATGACAAAAAGTTGCTCCACAATGAATTTCAGAGGACTATATTAAGTGTTCTGATCAGTATATTGGGCGGCATTCTGTTCACATATTATATCATTGTAATTTATATTTTTGGATTTTTTCTAAAGCTAAGTATTCTCTTAATACCTTTCATATATTTGCGCTTGTTTTAAAATCATTTCATTTATGCTTATAATCTGATGTTTTCTCATATATCACACTTCTCCTGCTGTTATTCTTGATTTATTTATGATATTGATCATCAATAATAATCATCCATCCATTCATAGTAATTCTGCCCAAGGGCAGGTCTTTCACTGCAATCATAGCATTTTCATGCTATGCTTTGCAGATTTACTAGAGAATTATAGGTGTTGTAGCTTCCCGTTGCTTTCCACACCAGTGAAAGATGATGATGATAATGATAAGGATGATGAAGATGGCCGATGATTTTCGAGGACCGTTGGGCCCTAAGCTTCCTCACATTTGTCTTACAGGTGAGGAAAAACCCTGAAAAAACCTCACCCAGGAGCCTGTCCCAACTGGGAATCGAACCCGGGCCTGCTGCATGACAAGGCAACATGCTACCTCGAGACCACAGCAGTGGACAGTAATAATAATAATAATTAATGTTATATTTTTTGTTCATTGTCACCGATTTATCTTATGACATTTCTGTCATTCTCTCCTTGCAATGGCAGAATACTGTCTCATGCCATTGCCTAGCGTTTTAAGGCATGATGTCTTCGTGCAGAGCTTTTGGCACTGGTTCGAGTCCCCATGGGAAATGAAATTATCTAATGGAATTTTGGCCAGTGGACCTGTGTTCACCCAGCATTGTGAAGAATTTGGGTAGCTGCAATAAGTAAGGTAAAGTGATCCCACTATAGGCCTTGGGGTATTAGGAGCTTAATGATCCCATCTTTCTAGACAATCGGCATGAGATGTCAGTCCTGCATGATGGTCCCCTTCATCCCCAGTAAACTTTCTGTTAGAGACTGAGTAAACCCCAGCCCCACCAGAATGCTTGAGCCAGTTTTAAAAATGCTGACCCCACCGGGACTTGTCCCGACCTTTAGACTTGTAGCATGTTGCCTTAACCAAATACTCTATGGCGTGACCCCAGTTACAATAAGTAGCGGCTTCAGATTGATAATATGGCTGGGGGACCTGACATTCTGACCACATGTCACCCCTATACCGGCTGTATGATAGTCCATCTCCATGATTAGCACATGTGAATGTGAGGCCAGCTGGTTGGTAGACCAAGGGCCTTCTAGGAATGTTGCGCCATGGAGTTTAAAAAAATTGCGGGATTGTAACACACTTCAGAGGTTGGGGCGACTGGATGACAGAGTTACATTAGTCTGATCATATGATGAGTGATAAATGGTTACGAAACACCAGGATAATCCTTAAACCAAAAGGTAAAGTGATGTTACTACAGACTTCAGGAGGCCCTAGGGGTAGTAGGAGGTTAAGGTTCCCATCTTTCTAGTCCATTGCCACGAGATGTCACTGGATTATCACGCCTATGTGATGCCCGCTTTTACTCTGAGAACAAGCATCTCGTACTCATTTCCGTTAGAGGCTCAGTCGACCCCAGAGTCATCATCCCGCCAGAAGATTTAGCCTAGTTTAAAAACGCTGACCCCACCGGGACTTGGAACAGTCGACTTTCCAGCTTGTAGTGTATTAGCTTAACTAACTATGTTACGGCATGCCTCCCTTAAACATAAACTTAACCTAAATTCCAGACCTAAGGCGATCACAGGTATAATTCCCTGTAAGGAAATATTCCTGTGATCTGACCGGGAATCGAACCCGGGACTTCATGATTATTTTAATATATTTCTGTGATTTATTTTCAGCGCTATATTTTGCATTTTTAAATTAATTACAGATCACTCATAATGATTAATACCGGGGAAGGGAAGAGCAGACTTTACTTCATCAAGTAAAATAAAATATTTTTTTTAATTTATGTACAGATTTTCAATGTTTACACGTCCTTCTGTACCTAAAGTTTTATTTTCCTTTTTTACTCGTCTCTATCCATTCACTCCATGGCCTCCAGTCCTCTTGTTCTCATTCCAGTTATTTCTTGCATCCGCGAGTTTCGAGGTATTTCTTTCTTTCTTCTTCCAGGTGGACACCATTCCAATGTTTTTCTGAGTAACCTTTCTTTTCGCATTCGTCGTACATGCCCATACCAATTTAACTGCTTGTACTATTTAATATTGTCCACCGCTGTGGTCTCGAGGTAGCGTGCTGTCTTGTCAACCAGCGGGCCCGGGTTCGATTCCTGATCGGGACAGGCTCCTGGGTGAGGTTTTTTTCGGGATGTTTCCTCACCTGTAAGACAAATGCCAGAAAGCTTAGGGCCCAACGGTCTCCGAAAATCATCCGGCCATAATTATCAACATCCTTCATTGGTGTGCAAAAGCACCGGGAAGATACCACACCTATAATTCCCTAGTAAAGCTGCAAAGCATAGCATGATCGCAGTGAAAGACCTGCCCTCGGGCAGAATTAATACGGATAGATTTAATATCCTTTTTTTTTTCTCGTATGACTATATTTATTTATTTATTTTTTTTTTTTCCAATTTTGAAAAAAAAAAATAGTACACTGTAGTAGTATTGTTTACTAACTCACTGACATTATCGAACCCAGAAATTCATGGCCGCGCGCTCTTAAGCTCTCCGTACATCCCCACCCTGAGCTGTTTTTTTTTTCAATAGCTTCCTATATAATTCATCTCCTTTTCAAATTGTGGTTAAAGTTATTCTCCCATCTCATTATTTGCCTACCTACTAAGCGCTTTCTCTCTGGTTTTCCTACAAGAAGTTTCCATGCCCCTTTCAATCATTCGCCATTCGTGCTACAAGTCCTGCTTCCTACAGGAAATAACTTACCGTTTGTGGTTACCCATAAAGATCATGTAAAAGTGATCCTACTACAGGCCTTAGGAGGCTCTTAGGATAGTAGGATGTTAAGGCTTCCACTTTTCTGGACAACCAGGACTTAATGCCAGCCGGGTTGTCAGTCCTGCGTGACAGCCACCTTTACCCCCAGAAGAAGTGACTGGAACTCATTTCTGTTAGAGGCTGAGTCGACCCCAGGACCATTCTTCAGCCAGAAGATGTGAGTCAGTTTAAAAATCCTGATCCCACTTGGACTCGAACCCTCGACCTTAAGACTTGTAGCTTATTACCTTAAGCAACTACGCTACTGCGTGCCCCAAAGGTCCTGTAGTTTTCTCTATTCTCCTGTCTGTTCGTCTCTCTTTGATGCAAATGTTTTCCTATGAATTCTATTATCAAATGTTCATAATATTTTATCGTCCCTTAAATTAAGAGTTCATGTTTCGGATCCATATAACTGGAAGATTACAGTCCAGTCACTGATTCTCCGTCCCTGACGTTTTCACGACAGTGTTGCCGATATGGATATTCAGTGGGAGGAGCCGCTTTATGTATGCGGTTAGCAGAAATACAGTTGATAACATCTCAGCAATTTCAAACCATACTAGCGCGCTATAGCTGCGTCAAGAGCAGTGGTTGGTTGTGACAGACGTGCACTGTCCATCAACTATTCCCTTATTGTCAGTAGAGGGTGAGTTTCTCCTTTTACTCCTCGTACAACCTAAACTTCAGAGCCGGAAATCCAGGTATAATAATAATAATTGCCCTTTGCCATAGCCAAATTGTTTAAGGCATCATGCCTTGGTGCAGAACTACGGGGCAAGCGTTGATTTTAGTCCCTAAAGGAAAATGAATTTTCTCGTAGAATTTCGATCAGTTTGTACATATGCCCACCAGTAACTTGAGGAATTTGGGTAGGTACAATAAGTAGAGACTCCTAGTTGAGAGAATAACTATAACCGCTGGGGACATAACAACATGTCACCTCTACCCTGGTTGGATGATCGTCCAACTCTATGATTAAGACATGTGGATGTGAGGATGGCAGCCAACTTGTATGTCAAAGAAATTCTACCCTTGAAAAAAATAATAGAAGAATATAATAATAATTGTAATACATATATTATTTCTATTATCTTATTGTTATTTATATAACATGTAGGAAGCTACTTACTTTATTTTATATAATTTTAATTTTATTATATTCTATGTTTTTGTTAGTATTAGCTAGTATTAGATCACATCATCACTGTATTTTGTTTAGTCTGTATTTTAATATCTTAAAATTGTAATATGTACGTAATTTTTGTATAATTTTACTATTCGCTGGTTGAGTGGAAGAGAAGGCCTTATGGCCTTAACTCTGCCAGCTAAAATAACTCATTATTATTATTATTATTATTATTATTATTATTATTATTATTATTATTATTATATAACAAATATATGACGTGTCCACCACTGTTCTCTCGGGGTAGCGTCGCTATCTCATAAGCAGAGAGCCCGGGTTCTATGCCCGATCGGGACAAGATTCGGGGGTTTTCCTCACCTGTAAGATAGACGTCTGGAAATTTTTAGGTCAAAAGGTCTCCGAACATCATCCGGCCATCATAATCATTATCATATTCGCCATGTTTAGTGTGAATGGTGTGTTTCGTCTTAATGTTGCGATGTCTCGTATGAGGCCCTGACATTGAGCTGATCACACATTCGGGGAGGCCCTCCATGTCCTTGTGTGATTAAAAAAGTATATGTGATCCATAGTTCAGAATCCCTCTCCCGACAGATCGTGCCACACTGTAAGGCCCGGGTGGTGTGTGGCATGTAAATTATACCTATAATGTGAGAGGTTAAATTAAGTTAATGGAATACATTAAGTAATCATTAATTTGTATTTTACATGATGCGTCTGAGACGATAAAGACTTATTTTCCACTTGATTAAAGACAAATACAATGTTTACGTTTTAAAGTTTTGATTGTACGCAATACATTAATCAATGCAAAGGCCGGTGTAACTGGAATACTTGGTATGATGTTCATTGAAGTAAACAAAATATACATGCTTTCTGCAGTGACGGATTTCCATAATCTCACAATCGTCCACCGCTGTGGTCTCGGGGTAGCATGCTGCCTTATCACGCAGCGGGCCCGGGTTCGATCCCCGGTCGGGACAGTTTTTCTGGGTGGGGTTTTTATCGGGGTTTTTCCTCACCTGTAAGACAAATGTCAGGAACATTTTGAGGCCCAAACGGTCCCCGAAATCATATGGCCATCGCAATCATCATTCATATTCATCTTAGGTTAAGCTTAGGATTAGGGACTCTCCTGGCGCACCATTATCATCATCATCATCACCCATCATATCATCGGGGCACGTAACCCCGCCTTCCAGGCGCCCTAACCTCAGAAGTGGGTTACAAGTACGCCATGTCAGGAGAGAAACCAGGAATGTCGAAAGACAAACCTGGGGCATTTGATAAAAATAATAATAATTTCACAATCATTACATGGCTATACTCGTAAATTCCATAATTTGATCTGTTTTTAAAGCATGTTATAATTTTAAATTTATATTTTTCCAAGTATATTGTTATTATAGTTTATTTAAAATTGTTATAATCATGTGATGTTGTCTGTTCTAAAAATTGATTAATAAACTGCCCTTTTTAGCGAATTTTGAAGAAATGAAACTATTGAGGTTGTTCTCAGGAAAATAATTTTGAAACATTTTCAAATGTACAACTTCACCTGAAAAGAAATTTAAACATAGCTCTTAGCGGTCGAATTTTCAATGTTTGGCTACGAAACTCAATATATGCTTTTTATGTAATAAAACGAGGAAGGTATTCTCAAAAAACAAGCAAAATCTGACCATTAGAATGGGGGGTTTGTCGGAAACCCGAAATTAAATATTGTTCCAGCAACCGCCGTGTTTACTTCCTCGTAATGCATACCGTACAATTAAAGTAACCATTAAATTGGAAATGTATCCAATGAGATAAATTGATTTTAATTTATTTAATTAAATTAAGTAAAACTTAGTTTTATGTGATTTTAATGAATTTAATATTTTTAATAAAGTAGTTTAATGGAATTGTGCAACAACTACTAGCGCATCTCATTATTTTCAACTTCGTACAAAATTCTAATAAATTTGTTATTATCCATTTACTCTCTATATTTACGATGTAATATGTGATAATCAATGTAGATTGAAGAAATAGGTCTATAATCAGATTTTTTTGTGCAAGACAGATTTTAGGAAAGAAACGGTAATATAACGTCACTGTACATCAACTATATGCAGACTTTAAAAAGGCATACGATTTAGTTAAAATGGAGAAGTTACATAGTATTCTGCTGTACTTCTGAATTCGTAAAAAGTTGGACTTATTCGATTGTACTTAAATGGTACAAACAGTATGTTGCGGATAGGCAAACTGTTTTTAAATATTTTGAGTTTCACAATGGTCAAACCATGGATATGCCATCAGATATTTAGAGGAAAAAGGTTTACAATTCAATAGTATTAATAAAGCTGTTGGCATATGCTGATGATGTAATATTTTTAGACGATAGCAAGGAGGTACTAATGGTCAAAACACACATTTTATGGAATAACACTAAGAAATTGGGACTAGAAGTAAACATCAATAAAACTAAATATATGGTCACACATAGAAATGGATTGTATAATGGAAATTGACAATTGATGACAAACGAGATAATTTTTTGAAGAAGTGGCTGTTTTCAAAATATCTGGGAAAATTAATTACAAAGAGGAATTAAGTGCAGAAAGAAAATAAACATATGTTCAATTTTGAAAATACATCATATTACGCATTATAGACATTATTTTTTCATCCCAACTCCTCTAAAAAGTTAAACTGAAAATATATGAAACTGTTATTCTTCCAGTTAGTCCTATATTATATGGATGAGAAACATGGACTTTTACTTTAAGGGAGGAAAAAATATTATGAGTATTTGAAAATAAAATGCTTAGGAAAATTTTTGGGATAAAGAGAGGCGAACAGTCAGGTGAATGGAGAAGACTATTAAACTATAACCTATGTGATAAGAACAAGTAAGTCTCGTAGCTGCAGGATATGTGATACGAATGGGGAATTAAAGAGGTGGATGGAAACTCCTTGTTAGAACATCAATAAGTGGATAAGAATGAGATGGAAGAATAGAATTAACTATGATTTGAGGAAGGTGAATTATACAGGGGATGATTAGAAAACATTAGCTCAAGGCAAGGATGTATGGAGAGCTAATGTCTAGCGACCTTGAACTTCCTGGTCCGATAGTGATGGAGAGTTAGCTACTTATTATATTATTATTATTATTATTATTATTATTATTATTATTATTATTATATAGACTATCATTTTCATCATCAGCAGTACAACAGTCCACTTTCAATCTCGGCGTCCCTTAGAACCCTCTTCCAGGCTTATCTATCCCTGACAAGGAGCCACTATCCTTTAATTCCCAACTTCCTGAATTCCAGCCATCCATCGCAGTCTTGTTCGAACCAACACTCCTTTTACCTTGAGATTTATTCTGCATAACTTTCCTAATAATATCATGTTCGGTCATATCTTCGCATGAGTACTGCCACTGCAATCTTGGAACTTTGATTGATGTTACAACAGGATACTTGAATAATTGGTAGTTTATGGTTATATCTTATTCACCACTCTCCCTGATAACACACACACACACATATATATATATATATATATATATATATATATATATATATATATATATATTCCACCGCTGTGGTCTCGAGGTAGCGTGCTGCCTTGTCACGCAGCGGGCCCGGGTTCGATCCCCGGTCGGGGCAGTTTTTCTGGGTGAGGTTTTTATCGGGGTTTTTCCTCACCTGTAAGACAAACGTCAGGAAAACTTTAAGGCCCAAACGGTCCCCCGAAATCATATGCCATCATCCTTATCATTATCATCCTTACCATTATCATTATCATCATCATCCTTCACCGGTGTGGAAAGCAACGGGAAGCTACCACACCTTCAATTCCCTAGTAAAGCTGCAAAGCATAGCATGAAAATGCTATGATTGCAGTGAAGGACCTGCCTTCGGGCAGAATTACTATGGATATATATATATATATATATATATACATGTTTTCCCCCCGGAGTATTTTTGTATCAAAAGTTTTTAGTCTTGATATATCGCTCATTGTCAGTGTAAAGTGGATTCATATAAATTACATTTTATTTTTCTTGTTAAAAATATTATATTAATCCAAAATAAGTTTTATTAATATGTCGTGAGCTACACGATCTATATGGAAACCAAATATAATAACAGCTATGTCTCAGACATGTGGCAAGATTGGGAATGAAAGGGAGATATGGAAACTGCTTATAGGAAAACTAGAGGGAAAACTCCCAGAAGGTAGGCCAAGAATGAGGTGGGAAAATTACATTAATCATGATTTGAGGGAAGTAGATTATGCAGGGATGATTGCAAAGCATTTAGCTCAGGATACGGATGTATGGAGAGTTTATGTGCACGCGGCCATGGACCTGCGGATTCTATAGTGCCAGTGAGTGAGTGAGTTAGTTAGCATTTTATATTCTTCTGTTAATTTATTCACTTATATTTTTAGTGCCATTAATTGGCCAGCCTAGATATACAAAACGAGAAACCTTCGTTTTTACCATATACTTGGTTCTCCCTTAATTTATTTTCAAATCCATTTTGCTGGCAGCTGCTTCGAGGGCCATAAAAGTTCTCAAAATATTCCTTACAGTTCCACCACGAATTTTTACTATCTATAGTCTATACATGAACAATTTGGGTCTTCAGAAGACTCAAAATGAGCGTCACAAAAGGGCTTTACTGTCCGCTTGAATTTCATTTTAAAATGTATACTTGATTTTAAATGTATTATTATTATTATAATTATTATTATTATTATCATCATCATCACCATCCTCTCCTCGGGTAGAGTCCTATTATTATTATTATTATTATTATTATTATTATTATTATTATTATAATATTGTTATTAACATCATTATCACATTCGCCATGTTTATTATGAATGTGTGTTTGAATGGTGTGTTTCGTCTTAATGTTCTGTTGCCTCGGAGGAGGCCCCTGACATTGAGCTGATCCCTCATTCGGGTGGCCCTCCATGTGCCTTGTGTGGTTAAAAAATATGTGTATGTGATCCATAGTTAAAATCCCTCTCCCGACAAATCGTGTCACTGTAAGGTCCGGATGGCGTTTGGCACATAAAAGTATCTAAAAGGCGAGAGGTCAATGGAATAATAATAATAATAATAATAATAATAATTTATTATTATTATTATTATTCTATAAAAAATATATCGTGGAATTATTCATTTGTTTTTATTTACGAGGTAAAGCTGAGACTATAGAGTCTCATTTTCCACTTGATTGAGTACAATACAATAGAATGTTTATGTTTTGAAGCTTTGGTTGCACGCAATAAAGATATCAAGGTAAGACCCGATGTAACTGAAATACTTACAGATAATCCGATTTCGTTTCATTAAAGTAAACAAAATAAATAGACTACATGCTTTCTACAGTGGCGGATTTTCATATCTCATAATTTCACAGAAAGAGGGATACGAATTCCTTAATGTGATTTGTTTTCAAAGCAAATTAAAATGTAAATTTTAACAAACTTATTCCATGAATCTGATGAACTCTTATGTAATATTATTATTTTTATCTAATATAGTTATTACTTTTGTAAATTGGTTAGTAGAATGTGCATTCCTAATAAGCCTATAATTCGGTTTGACTTTAATATTATGCATGCTGCTATTTCTTATGCCTGTCCTTACCCAAACAGAACTGATTTTATTTTTCAAAATAAAGATTTATATACATTTTACATTAGTATTACATAATAAATTTCCAATTATTAATGCTTATCATTACATGAATATAGTTTATACTAAATTACTTATTATTTTATTTACACAACGTTGAAAATTAGTAACATTTCCATGTTACTGCATAGTTTTTAATTGTTTAATTTTAAATTAATGGGTATTTTTAAAAAATTAACCCCAAATTACGTAATGTAGTAACATTGTCGTGGATTGAAGGACCAAATATGAAAGAGAACTGTAAAAAAATAACTACTAGAAAGTAATTTAGAATTTTTTTTAATGGAAGATAGACTTTTTCATTTAAAAGAAATTGAACGAATTTTCATGCCGTTATGCCCGTATGTTTTTCACGTGTAACGAGACTATACAATATTTTTATCAAAACAAAAGCAACATGAAAATAATTTAAATAATAATTCACATGATTTCATGTCCCCATGATTCAGTTCATATGGGGTACTGGATTCTTAATTCCATTTATGGTCAACGCACTCTAGCTTCTGTAGGTCCAAAATTGAATTTAAATACAGTAACTTCAAACTTCACAAGAATTTTGGAGTTTTTAATATAAATGTTATTTCCACGTATTTTGTGAAACAAAATTGTATAAACGTATGCTTAATCAAATTTGCTATTAGAATATTATAGAATTCTCATTAAAAAATCGTCACGTAGGAATTCCATAAAATAAGTTAATTCCTTGGTAAATCGATAATGAAATTATATATATTTATATATCATCATCCTACCAGGCATTAGTCCTAGAAGAACTGTTACGATATATATACCAAGTTTCATTGCGTGAAAAACATTTCCCCCGGTAAGAACTGAAAATATTCCCGCAAAAATATCAGCATTCAGATTAACCTCCACTCTAAATGATACAATTTTGCTGATTAAACATTTCTTATTCAATTTTTACATGACAATTTTGTTGTGAAAAATCGAAAATTTCGGCCACTATAGCCATTTATTAATTTGTTTTTCTTCAGGTTAACTCCCGCTCCCAATGGTCCGATTTTGCTGCTTATAAAACTCGACCTTACCCCCATAAATTGATTGTTCCAAAAAACAGAACTAGTTGCCATTAGAGCCTTAACAAACAAACAAACAAACATATATATATATATATATTATTTGCCATGATCTAGTGGGTTTAATAGGTAGATTCGAATAAAGTTTTTTATTACAAAATCTGTTTATGGGTACAACCACAATAGCTTCAATCCTTCGAAACTCGTTAAAAATATAGTTTCGCTCGATATCAGTTAGTTTTGCCTTTATATTTATTTATTAAATGTTTTACAAGTAACAAAATATTATTTTTCCTGGAGGAGTTGAAACTCATGTTCAGGAGATTTTTCACAAAACATTAAAAATAGGTATTGATACTTTAACAAAATTAAATATATATATATATATACGAGTATATTGGTCATGGTCATTTTCGGTATCTGGTAAATTGGATCGATGAATAACTGTAACATTTCTCATTTATGAGAACAACCTCAATAACTTCATTCTTTCGGAATTCGCTAAAACCAGAAAACATGGACAGAATGATAGTAATGACCCAACGGAATATTTGACCCAAAAATAACGAACATAAAAATAAAAACTATTGTTATAGGACTAATAAAGACATAACCATTCTATAAGTTATAAAAAATAATATATTAATATTTGTTCAATTACTTTTTATTTGCGTTCTTAAAATGAAATTGACTAAAGAATTTAATTTGATTAGAATCTAACTTTGATTAAAACGCCTTAGAATAAAGTTATTTCCATTTTATTATTTGTAACAGAAACAAAACTTAGGAAAATGGTTACTTTTACTGTATTATTTTAGGACGAGAATTCTGACACCAATATAGCATACATATTAATGTCTTTAACAAAAATCGTCATTAGATTTTTCTGTAAACAGTTCAGAAATCCACTATAAAACTTTTAAAATTTGTTAGGTTGGTCACATTATTTGATAATACATAAATATAAGAGGCACAAAGCATCGCGTTTCAGAACGTTACGGGACCTCCAGTGGAATCTATCGGATTGGTAAGAGTTGTGGTTTAATTATTCTGATAGTGTAGTATCGTCCCCTCGTTTTGTAATGTTAGAACTTGAAATATTAAAACCTGTTGAGTTTATAATTCATTTGGTAAAATACGTCCTATTTTTTATTTTGACATAAATATTACAACCCATCTTTTACCAAGAATATATCACGAAGTATTTACAATTCTATGATTGTATTGTTGTTTCAGTTGGCGGAAGTGTTAATGAGGAATTCTTCGACATTGACAGTGTTGAGGTCAAACTTCATAATATTTGGCGGAGAAACAGATTCTAGTGCAGCTGGTCGATCTCTGGAGAACGTGTTGCCGCAGAGCAGAATCCTTGATGTTGCAGTCATCCGATGGTGGGCCGTCTGCAGTGATTTTTCCGGGCAGTTAAAACGGGGTGTAGCAGTTTTATTCATTTTGTAAAGGTAAGATTGAGTTTATAATTAATTTGGTATAATACGTCCTATATATAGGCCTATTTTTTATATTGACATAAATATTACAACCCATGTTTTACCAAGGATATATCACGCGATATTTACTGTTCTATGATTGTATTGTTGTTTCAGTTTCTAGTGCAACTGGTCGATCTCTGGAGAACATGTTGCCGCAGAGCAGAATCCTTGATGTTGCAGTCATCCGATGGTGGGCCGTCTGCAGTGATTTTTCCGGGCAGTTAAAACGGGGTGTAGCAGTTTTATTCATTTTGTAAAGGTAGATTGAGTTTATAATTAATTTGGTATAATACGTCCTATATATAGGCCTATATTTTATATTGACATAAATATTACAACCAATGTTTTACCAAGGATATATCACGCGATATTTACTGTTCTATGATTGTATTGTTGTTTCAGTTTCTAGTGTAGCTGGTCGATCTCTGGAGAACATGTTGCCGCAGAGCAGAATCCTTGTTGCAGTCATCCGATGGTGGGCCGTCTGCAGTGATTTTTCCGGGCAGTTAAAACGGGGTGTAGCAGTTTTATTCATTTTGTAAAGGTAAGATTGAGTTTATAATTAATTTGGTATAATACGTCCTATATATAGGCCTATTTTTTATATTGACATAAATATTACAACCCATGTTTTACCAAGGATATATCACGCGATATTTACTGTTCTATGATTGTATTGTTTCAGTTTCTAGTGCAGCTGGTCGATCTCTGGAGAACATGTTGCCGCAGAGCAGAATCCTTGATGTTGCAGTCATCCGATGGTGGGCCGTCTGCAGTGATTTTTCCGGGCAGTTAAAACGGGGTGTAGCAGTTTTATTCATTTTGTAAAGGCAAGATTGAGTTTATAATTAATTTGGTATAATACGTCCTATATATAGGCCTATTTTTTATATTGACATAAATATTACAACCCATGTTTTACCAAGGATATATCACGCGATATTTACTGTTCTATGATTGTATTGTTGTTTGTTTCTAGTGCAGCTGGTCGATCTCTGGAGAACATGTTGCCGCAGAGCAGAATCCTTGATGTTGCAGTCATCCGATGGTGGGCCGTCTGCAGTGATTTTTCCGGGCAGTTAAAACGGGGTGTAGCAGTTTTATTCATTTTGTAAAGGTAAGATTGAGTTTATAATTAATTTGGTATAATACGTCCTATATATAGGCCTATTTTTTATATTGACATAAATATTACAACCCATGTTTTACCAAGGATATATCACGCGATATTTACTGTTCTATGATTGTATTGTTGTTTCAGTTTCTAGTGCAGCTGGTCGATCTCTGGAGAACCTGTCGCCGCAGAGCAGAATCCTTGATGTTGCAGTCATCCGATGGTGGGCGTCGTCTGCAGTGATTTTTCCGGGCAGTTAAAACGGGGTGTAGCAGTTTTATTCATTTTGTAAAGGTAAGATTGAGTTTATAATTAATTTGGTATAATACGTCCTATATATAGGCCTATTTTTTATATTGACATAAATATTACAACCCATGTTTTACCAAGGATATATCACGCGATATTTACTGTTCTATGATTGTATTGTTGTTTGTTTCTAGTGCAGCTGGTCGATCTCTGGAGAACCTGTTGTCGCAGAGCAGAATCCTTGATGTTGCAGTCATCCGATGGTGGGCCGTCTGCAGTGGTTTTTCCCGGCAGTTAAAACGGGGTGTAGCAGTTTTATTCATTTTGTAAAGGTAAGATTGAGTTTATAATTAATTTGGTATAATACGTCCTATATATAGGCCTATATTTTATATTGACATAAATATTACAACCCATGTTTTACCAAGGATATATCACGCGATATTTACTGTTCTATGATTGTATTGTTGTTTCAGTTTCTAGTGTAGCTGGTCGATCTCTGGAGAACATGTTGCCGCAGAGCAGAATCCTTGATGTTGGTCATCCGATGGTCTGCAGTGATTTTTCCGGGCAGTTAAAACGGGGTGTAGCAGTTTTATTCATTTTGTAAAGGTAAGATTGAGTTTATAATTAATTTGGTATAATACGTCCTATATATAGGCCTATTTTTTATATTGACATAAATATTACAACCCATGTTTTACCAAGGATATATCACGCGATATTTACTGTTCTATGATTGTATTGTTGTTTCAGTTTCTAGTGTAGCTGGTCGATCTCTGGAGAACATGTTGCCGCAGAGCAGAATCCTTGATGTTTGTCATCCGATGGTGGGTCGTCTGCAGTGATTTTTCCGGGCAGTTAAAACGGGGTGTAGCAGTTTTATTCATTTTGTAAAGGTAAGATTGAGTTTATAATTAATTTGGTATAATACGTCCTATATATAGGCCTATTTTTTATATTGACATAAATATTACAACCCATGTTTTACCAAGGATATTTCACGCGATATTTACTGTTCTATGATTGTATTGTTGTTTCAGTTTCTAGTGTAGCTGGTCGATCTCTGGAGAACATGTTGCCGCAGAGCAGAATCCTTGATGTTGGTCATCCGATGGTGGGTCGTCTGCAGTGATTTTTCCGGGCAGTTAAAACGGGATGTAGCAGTTCTATTCATTTTGGTAAGATTTAAATCGTTCATGGTTAGTAAGAAATTGCATGTTGGGTCATAGTGATAGGCACAGTCTGTGGGGTGTGCTTAGGATGAACATTTTAGTATGAGGCGTCGTTGGATTTGGTAAAAACGAAATTCCAGAGTGTTTGGTAATACTCTAAATAACTGGTTGCCTCACGTTAGGATTGAAATTTTTAAATGTATGCCTAATTGTTAATCAATTTGATTATTTACCATAATTAGTCTTTTTATTAACCCTTGCTAAATGGTTCAACAGTGCTTTATAAATGTACATAAACTAATACCAGAGTTCAATTTCGGTTAGTTTTAAATGTTGATTAATCTTATGGCAGGTTTTACCAATCCTCATCGATTTAATACTTAATTATTTTAAATATCGATACTGAACTTTTGCGTTTCACCAAGCTTAGTTAGACGAAAACGGACATTTTATGACGCTTATATTAATGTGAGAATTTTGCATCATTTAAATTTTAATGGATTCGTTTATCTAATTACGTAAAATGGCGGATAGTTTTGATGCAGAGCTTTTGTACTTGAACTATTTGGAAAATAAAAGATTGGATAACGTTAACTTCCGTATGCGGAATAATAATTTTGATGAGCTGTTTTACAATTTCTAGAAAGATACCGCTTATTGAAATTGGTTATGTCCAAACAAATTGATTTTTCATTCGTGGAAAAATTGTAGCGTCGTCTTTTTTTGCATGTTACGTATTTTTAATGAAGCGACGTTTGATGAAACTAAATATGAATGTGTTTTAAAATAAATTACGCGTGTCTTAACGCTTTGTTTGCCCAGTTTTAACAAAGATTCGTGAAATCTGGTATTAAAGTTAAGCATATATCGCAAATCATACTTACTAGCGTATATTTAGTTAGTGTGAATTCCAGCATTTTAGCTATTAAAATGCCTTATACCGGAAAAATGGCGATTTTTAACGTTTATTACGACTTTGTCGTAGAAATGGGTAATGCACCAGAATAACGTAGCCTAAAATAATTTCGCGAATATTTATAAAATGGCGTTCACAAAAAAAAAATCTGTAGCCTATTTATTACCCCTGCATCATTAAAATTAAAACTAATACCGAAATGTTGCATTTAGAGTTTAGGCGGCTTACATTTTTTTTTTTTTTTTAATCTGAGTGTGTCATTTGCACGATACAGATTGATCGAAATATTCACTAGGAACTCTTCAGCGACATGATCATAAGATTGTAGACTTATCTTGTAGAGAAACAGGTTCCCAAAATTTTGCAAGCCATTTTTAAAAGACTGCTAACATAGGTGGTTTTTCTAATGAGATTCATGGAAAAATCGTTCCGAACGAATGTCTTTCTCAAGAGTTGCAATTTTAAAATTGAAATAGACCCTAGTACTAGGGATATATATATTTTTTTTTCCTTTCAAATTGATGACGAGGAAACGTCTCATTTCGCAATTCCCCACATTTTCTAATTACTTCGCAACAATTTTTAGTTGATAAGACTTAACACAAATCGGCCGCGGTGGACTAGTGGTTATGCTTCTTGCATCTGGTTCCGAGGTCGTGGGTTCAAACCTGGCCGCGGTCGATGTTTTTTTTAGGACTGAGAAATTAAAGGAACAAGTCCTCCAGAGGGACTTTAAGTCATGGATCCTGAATCTGAAGATTTTCAGGCTCGTCAAAGATCCTTAAGGTGAGACAGTAGGCCCTATCCATCAATGTTAAAACATTGGAATTTGAGACCCATTATCTCAGGAACTACTAGATGGATTGTAATGAAATTTTTACAGCATATTAAATGAGACTTGTAAAGACCACTGAACCTCAGACAAACTTGTATCTAAATATTGATGTCCTATATTATTTTTTTGCCACTAGTCTCTTTTTTATTTAAAAAAATACTTATAAAAATCATAGGTGAGAATCTATACAAGAGATCATAATTGTGGTTTCATAGCTTTAGTACAACAAGGTTTACTGCCTGTAAAAATTTCATGTAAATATCTCTAATAGTTTCTGAGATAATGGCGCAAATATTCGAACATTTTTACTTTCGAGAAAACAAGGTTTAAAGTATAATATTACAGGCTGACGGCTCTCAATTGTTTTTAAAAAATTTAATGCACTTCTAATTGGTGTTTAATAAAAAATTGTATACAGAAATGTTCAGAAAAGACTATTTCATTATGAAAAAAAAAATTGATTTTTTAAAATTTTGGCCTACCGTCTTACCTTAAGCCTGAATAAAAAGGCCTCTAAACAAAATTTACAGACTTTAACGTGCTAGTAATGCCTTAGTTGTCTGTTAGATGGGCTATGCCATTATAGATAAGACTTAACTTAAGGAATGGTAAACTATAGTTTCACTTTTTTTGTTAAAAATTTAACTACAAAGTCTGAAAATATGTTCAATAACTCTTTCTGGGAAATGTGAAAAAACTACTTTTTGGGATGTATCAGAATTGAAGGCTGATATCATTCAAGTGAAAATGAGAAAACAGAATACAGTACAGTGTTCCAGACGAAGTATTTATTTTAATTTCATTAAGATTCAACCAGTTTTTGGTAGAAATTCTGGGGTTCTAACGCAGATCGCTTGATACCATGAATGGTGCATCCTATGTTAAATGGTTTACTGAATTCCCAACAAAAAGATCAATTTGATTAAAAAGAGTAGTTACAATGAAGAATAGTATATATTTTTTAACAAGTCCCTTAAATGCTTGGATATTTTGAATCTCTTATTTCTATCGTGGATAACTTGTGCAGGCAAACTACAAGTGGGGAAGCAAGTGTTTTCTCTATGAACCTCTTGAATCAGTTTGGCTTGTGATATGCGTGAAGTGAGGGGAAAGAGATTTCCATGCCTTTGATCGCCGGTTGAGCAACCAGTGCAAACACACGAATTCTAGCCAAAACTAAAGAATCAATCCGAAAGTCCTGTGTTCTAAGTAAAGTTATAGCCATAGAAATAAATTATTCCGGTGATATTTGAGACTTTACATTTGTTTATACAACTATTAATTTAAAGAGAAGTCTAGCAAAACTCGTTAGTTTAGGCAAAAGCTGTCGCTGTTTGTAACATAATAGAATACTGTTATAGAAAGTTACTTTATTACTGATTAGGACATGTATATGTATGTATACAGTTCCTGAAAGTAAGAAAATTGGCAGAAAAATTGAAATGGATATAGGTTTTTAAAGTAATGTTAAATTCCCAATAAATGTCTTCTTAACTACGAAGCTGCCATTTGCAAAGATAGAAGCAATGGTTTCAAAAGCATTTGGCAAAAGGGAATCACAACGTATATAAGAGAAAAATTTGCATCTAGATCGTAACTTGCCTCGGTAGCTCAGTTGGTAGAGCATTTGGCCCGGCAAGCCAAAGGTCCCGGGTTCGAGTCCCGGTCTAGGCGAGAATTTTTCTCTTCAAATATGGGTATAGGAATTATCCAAAGACCTGATAAAAATTGCAGGTCCTTGGTCCCAGTGTACTAAAGCATGCCATGTTTCCCTATGTTTCCAAGGTTCGTGAGTTCAAATAAAGACATGTTAAATGGATATTTTCATAGCATAAAAATCCTGGGAAGCGAAGTTGCACTGTGAGTCTCATCGTATTTGACACACAAAGGAACTCCAAGCCTGATATAAGAGGTCTCTGAAAAAATATCGCCCCTTTCACACCCAGTTGTGACACTAATGTTCTGAGCTGTTAAAGAAAGTTGTTGGATAAATTAAAACTTTGAAAATGATTGATTGCCAAAGGTACCTGTGGATTATGAATATAACAGGGTTGGCAATTTGGAGGAATGTTTGTTCATATCTGTTGGTTCTGGCTTGGTTTTTTTTTATATTTCCCTCTGGTTTTTTTTCATGCCACATATGCTACAATTGCATTTGAGATTTAAATTTCTTATTAAAAATAATTTTCGTAAATATCACACTAAATATCAAATTATTTTTAAATAGTTTTCTCCATTCAGTTCTCTTTGATCCATTTTTTTTAATATCAATAAATTTCATAATTAAATTCTGTTGAGGTTAAGTCATAAATTAAAATATTAAAATCTTGTCTTGTAAGCCCATGTTTCCCTTAACAGAGATTTAGGTGCTCTCCCCCTACAGGGAAGAATTTGAACCATACTAATTTTTTTTTTTTTTATTATTGATTTCGTACATCTCAATGATGGATAAATCATATTTGAAGAGAAAAATTATACGCTCAGACCGGGACTTGAACCCGGGACCCTTGGTTCTCTAGACCAAGTGCTCTACCAACTGAGCTACCTGAGCAAGTACCGATCTAAACGCAAATCTTTCTCTATATACATTGTAATTCCCATCCACCAAATGCTGTGAAGCCATGCTTCTATCTTGCAAATGGCGGCTCCTTTATTAAGAAGACATATTTGGGAATTATACATTACAGCCAGTACGGCTTTTTACAAGTTTTTATTATTGATTTCGTACATCTCAATACTAATTTAGTTACACTTGTTTTCTTATAGATGTCATTTGAGTGGTCCGTGGTCAGTGTTCTGCCTCATACATTTAGGAAACCAAGGTAATACTAGGATGGGAAAATTTGGTAAATTTTGCTTAGAGGCCTTTTCATTCAGGCTTAAGGATCTTTGACGAGCCTGAAAATCTTCAGACTCGGGACCCATGGCTTAAAGTCCCTCCCTGAGGACTTGCTCCTTGGATTTTTCCATCCTAAAAAAATCCATCGACCCCAGCCGGGTTTGAACCTGTGACTCGGGACCAGAGGGAAGGAACATAACCACTAGTCCACCATGGCCGATTAAAATATTAAAATAAATAAATACCTTGGCAGGTGCCATCATCCTCAACTAAGTTAGAACATTTTAAAACTGTAGACCTTCCAGATACTTGCTTTCATCTTCAGCAGAAAGGAGTGGTCTACTGACTTTAATATTTTCATTCCCAAATAATCTTTTCTGCTTCTTCTAAAGAGACTGTTTTGGACAACCATTTTACTTGAATAGCTATTTAATATATTTTTAAACATTTTTTAAAATTTATTGATTATGGGATAAGTCCATGTTAACACATAATGTCATGTTTCCTAATTTTAATTTCCTTCTGATCCTCATTCCTGTAATTTGTAATTGTTATTTCTAAATATTTTAATTCTGTCCCATCTTCAGAATTTTCCTTCATTTAAGTGTCCTCTCTCATTTAATAATTTGATTGCTTCTTTCTTCAGGGATGGTGGAGACGAGACAGCAGAAGTGAGAAATGGCATTGCTCCCATGCCAGGTTTGATAGCTGTGGCTACAGTGAATGGTGAATTAAAGTATTCTTACTTTTTCATATCACATCAAATTTACTCAATGTCCAAGAAATTACTATTTAACAATTTCTAATGTTTTACAGGTGAATTCCATAACAATTGACTTAACATTTGCAACATCTTATATTTGTTTTGAAGCCTTAAAATAGTGCAAAGTTTTTTCTCAAAACCACTTAAGTTCATACGATAGTGATCCCACTCCAGTCCTTAGAAAGCCTTTGGGTTAGAAATAGTTTAAGGCCTTTCTATACAATGGGCATGAGATGTCAAGCTGGGTTGTTAGCCTTGCATGATGGCTGCCTTTACCCCTGAACATGTCTGGTACTCATTTGAGTCATCCCTAGTACCATCGTGTTGCCAGGATTAGGCCAGTTACAAAATCTGAGACTATTGTGACTTGATACTTTCATCTTCCAGGTTGTAGTATAATGCCTACATTATGGCATGCTACACAGACATGGTACAATTTGTAATATAAAGAAATATTAGTTTTCTGAGTTAAGGATATTTAAAATAAATAATTTTTTGTTAGCTGACTTCACTTTAAAAATATAAAATCAGGGAAGGAGAATAAAACAAACTTTGTAAATTTACAATTATATTTTGAAATATCAAGTACATACAATATCAGTTAGTACACTTGGAGATATTAAAACATCTTGGATCTAGTAACGAGGTTACTCATATCAATATATTACATATGTCTCATATGTAATGTTACCTGCCTTTTTTATACTGGTTGAGTCTTTACTATGTGAGCTATCGATAAACTAATGCAAGAGCAGGATAAGTGCAATATAAATATCAATGTTGTAATTTGAGTAATGGGTCTTACATATTAAACCTATTTTACAGAATGAGAGATCAATAAAGTATAGTGATCCCACTACTGATCTCAGGAGGCCCTCGCAGTAGGTAAGAGGTTAAGGCTCCCATTTTTCTAAACAGTTGGCACTTGTAAGCCATGTTGTCACCCCTGAGTGGTGGGCCATATTTACCACCAGAACAAGCACCTGGTACTAATTTTAATTAGACTCTGAGTAAATCTGAGGACCATACTGCCAGAAGGTTTGGGTCAGTTTTAAAATCCTGACCCACTGGAAGTCAAACTCTTGACCTTCTGGCTAGTAACGTATTGCCTTAACCATCATATTTGCAGTGTGGCATTTCTCTGAGAGATCAGTAAAACACTTAAATGTTTAGAATGTTGTCACAGAATTTTCTAAAGATTTAAGAAATGGATAATATTTTCTAGCAACAAATTATTTTTTATCTTTCATTAAGATGTATTAAGTGAATAATAAAGATATTGAAATTATTTCTGTGGCATTAGGGTAAAAGTACATAAGTCTGATTTTAGTGATTTTTATTTTATAGATTAATATGTCAGAAATATAGCATTTTTCTTCTTCTGTCATAAGGGCAAAGTTCTTAAATGATGGCTAATTTCTTATAGTAGATATCAATTGGTCAGAATTAATGCAAATCTCTGATTAATAAGTTACTTGAATATTAAGCTCTTGTGAAAAGTTAAGTTTTCAGCCCTATAAATGTTTACCCTGTGGCCATTGATTTTATATTTGAGGTTGTGAGCGAGAAACTTGACACACAGTATTTTTTACCGAGATAGAGATTGAAGTATGATTTGTTATAACTCTATTTAGAGTTTTTCCTTTCAAAACTAGTCAGAAAGGAATTTGAGCATTTTTGATTATACAAACAATATATTTCAAAATTTAGTAGAGAGATTGATAATGCACAAAAATAATTTTTCAGAAATATGTAAGATGTCAAGTTTTTCTGAAACCCCTCATTTATCAAGTAATATTTGTTGTTTTTTGCACTAAGCTCTAAAAGTAAACACAAGATGGGAATTAAAGTAGGGGCTACATATTTCAAAGCTAGGTCAAAACATGTTGCTGATGCATAAAATTGCACTTTCCTTTTATTCTCAATTTTTTTTTTGTCTCCCAGTGTAAAAGAACTGTTTTAGATTTTGTTACTAAAAGTAGTCTTTAAAAATTAAAATATACAAGCAACTGACATAACCATTCTGCATGATATAATTTTTATTTAGAAAGAAAAATAAATTTTATTTCAAGAATCAATATTTAAAAAAAACATATTTCTTACAGAACATAGTTTAGATGTAGCCACTTTCATATTCTTAAATGTTAAATGCTTGATATTGAATGTAAACTAAGAGAAAATTAGTCAGGCTTCTTTAAATACAATCTTTTAAATGTTGCAAATGTTTAGTTAGCTTTCTGAGATAATTCAAGGTGGCAGTACATATTTTAGTATGCAGGTTTGCAAACATCAATCTTAAGAGGTGTCAAATGTCACTGTAAGATAACAGAAATTAACTTTAATTCATCTTTACGTGGAATTCACCTAAGCTGCAGATGAGAGAGAATATGCATTTTAATAGAAAGTGCAATGGGAAGTAACACTATGAGGTAATTTATAATTTGTGAATGAATCCAATTTATTTTTGTCACTTCATAGAACTGCGTGATTTTCACAGGACTGGTTTCTAAAGCCTTCTTTTCTATTGTCAGCTTGCCTGAGCAGGAAAACTGAATATAATCATTTAAAAACTTTATTTAATAATAGGGATGAACTCCAAAACATTTGCAGGTGAGAGGAAATGTTTTATGAGGTTAAGTGTAAAGTTTGTGAATCATTTTATTATTGAAATATTTATCTCATAATCAGTGGTGGCTCCTACCTTAACAGGTTTTTAAATCAATTTAAATTGTCTTTAAATTAATGTAATATGATGCAGAGACCAAGTCAGTTGACTCAAGTTGTTTTGTTTGAGATCATATTTCATAGATCCTGGGTTCAAACCCCAGTGTCAACCAACTTGACAATGATTTTCTTCTGTTTTCACTCAGGGAAATGGCTGGGTTGGAATTTACTATGAGGACCTTTTTCATTATATTTGCAATTTTAGGATAACATAAAAACATAATAAATAGATGCCATTTGACTTTAGGTGTTAAATTCATTTTTAAGGAGGGAAAAATGGGAACAAAATAGATTTAAAAATCACATGAAATAAATACCATTGGAATAAAACATTTGGAAAAACTGCACTTACACTATCTCAAAACTGCAAAGAACTGCGAATACACGGTAGCAGTTAGAAGTAGCAGCGATAACATTATCATTAAATGATAACCCACAAACATGATAGTGAGTTACCAAACGTTTATTAAAAATGGGTGTACACTTACTTATCACTCCCTAATGCTGATCCAACCAGCGATAACCCAAAACAGCGATAGAAAAATCATAGACTAAGTAATATACTCTGTGGAGAAAATAGCAGTTAGTGTCAACAGTCTGAGTCTCATAATATTGTGATTTGCGTATTTAAATAAATACTTTAAAATTGTCTAATAATGTTATAAAAATTGTTTTAAAAGTTTTAAAATATTAGAAAATGATGGTAAGTACAGAACAAAAACTATAGTTTACTATATAACAGAAAAATTTTGAGATAGTAGAAGTGCAGTTGAGCCAAACATTCTCTTGCCAAAGTAACACTTAGTAGAACATGGGACTTTTGGATTGACTTGTTAATTTCCACCAAAATTTGTATTATACTGGCGATGAGACATGAAAATAAGCTGTTTTCTCCTCGTCTCTTGCAGGTCTTTAAAGCCTACAAACTGATATCAGGGGATTCATACATAAAATAAACCTCTGTGCTTCTAAAGCATATTCTCTGCTCGAGATATCTGTAGCACAAATAAATTTCTGATTAAAAGTATCTGGCATTTAAGGAATTTGCCAAACAAAGTAAAATAGTCATAACTATAATTTTTAATGAAACAATTTTCTTGGAGGTTCAGCAAACCATTGAATGTACAGGATGTGCTACCAATGCTCATAGTGTAACTTCCCATGCATTTTCTATAAATCTGCATTTTGAATATTAGTGGTTAACACCTATTGGTTAAGCCAAAAGTGAAACAAAAATGGTAAACATTTTGGGGATTCTATGCCAGGTGTCAGTCTATGTAAATTCAAATAAAGGGGAAAAAATGATTGTAGCAGATTGAGAATAATAAATAGAAATTGTTTTCGTTTCAAAAACATTCAGAAAAGCCTGAAAATTCAACGAGAAGTTGACATAACCTAAAAGATACCAAATTGTTACATTGGAATAAGTCTATTACTCTTAACTAAAGCAGAATGCCCAATAAATGGAAATATCCTAACAAAATATTGTTGAATACTTAATTTATTCTAACCATACTTGGTTATGGCAGTATGCTCTAAGCTGTATGGTTGGAGTTAGTCCTGGTGAAGTCTTCGTCAGGCTCTATGACTTCCAGTGGAATGTCTTGGCCTTCTCAACTTATTTATGCCATTTCTTCCTATCTTGTGCAGTAGATTTCAAATAAAAAATCCCCATCTCTCTTAAATCTTCATGTCATCTTCCCATCAATCTTTAGGTCTTCCTCTTGGTCTTGTTCCCTGTGGCTTCCAATTTGAAATATCATTTGGCAATCTTCCTTTTGGCATTCTTAGTGTATGTCCAAATCATTGCAATCTTTTGGATTTGATGAAACTAACTATATTTTCTTTATTATTCTTGAGGTATAATTTATTCCTTTTTAACCTCCAAGTTCCATTTCCTTTATTGGACCTAGCACTCTTCTAAATATTTCTCTCTCAAACGTTAATAGTCTTAATTTATCTGCTTCTTTTAGTATCCAGGTTTCAGCTCCATAACATGATTGGTCTTATTATTGCTGTACATAATTTGAATTTAACATTTTTTTATATTAATTTGCTTTTGAATATATCGAAATTAGCAAAATATGCTTTATTCCCTTGTGATATTCTTGTTTTGATTTCTTCTTCAACAGTATTATCGTTTAGTATTGTGCCTAGGTACTTAATGGAGTTAATTTGTTCAATACAATCACTATTTATAGTTAGTCCTGGTGAGGTCAGAATTTCTAAATTGGCCTTAACCTGGCAGCACCATGGCCCTGGTGTCAACTCAGCCTCTAGTGGAAATGAGTACCAGGTGTTTATTCTGAGGATAAAGGTAGCTGTCATACAGGGGTGAAAACCTTGCTGATACATCATTCACATTGTTTATTTATTTTTAATTTCTTTCTTTCTTGTTTTCTTTTACCTCCGTTAACCTTTTTTATCTTATTCACACATACAAACACAAGACAGGACATACACCCAGACCCAAGGTGGAGATTTAAAATCCCCTACCCTGTTGGGAATTGAACCTGGGTTGCTGGAGTAGAAGGTAGGGACTCTACTGACTATGCCATGGTGATGGATGTTTTTTAGAAAGGTGGAAATGTTAACTTTTCACTATCCCAAGGGTCTCCCAAGGTTCATAGTGGCATTACTTTATTTGTATAGCTGGTAACTAGTGGCCTGTTGAAAGATTGATACCTGGCATTGAATATCAAAACATATTTTTTTAATTTATATACAGTTGATTTCTGTTTTGAGATTATTAAATACCTTTTGTCTTATCACATGGGATCTAGATTATCACCATGTAATCCAGGAAACTTTTTAAACTTATAAAATGTGTGGATAACACATTTAATGTGCTAGTAAATAGGCTAGAGATTTTGGGTTGAAATCCAAGTTTGGTAAAAAAAAATTTAATTGCATATATATTTTCATTTTCTGGCCTTGGGTTCTGCACTAGGTGAAGTTAATGTCTTTTTAATTTATATGCTGTTTTGGTCAATTACATTAAGTAGGTTGTGTGTGCATTGGAGAGCTTTAGGATGAGGTATGTTGTTTATGAAATAAGGGTCTTTTTGCATTGGATGGTTTTTGGATATTTGGCAAAATTGTTGTGCATTCATATTTCTTTAGTGAATTGAAGAGTGGGATCTTTCAGATTCATTTTCTCATGATGAAGATTTCATGCTCTTCTTTACTTTCAACTATGAAATGTGGATGTATAACTGTTTTGTTGTATGTCCAAGATCAGCTAATGTGAATGGAGCTTAATGATTTTTGTGAACTGTACTTAACTAGATTGTGTTTACAAGTTATGTATAATGTGTAAATTTTCTTTAGTGACTGCAATAAAGGAAGTTAAATAAAGTTTTGTGTATTTTTCTGAAATGTAACTATAACATAATCCTATTGAATTCCTTCCGGAGCGAGTCTTTATCGTGTTGGACTTAGTTTATTTTTTCAAGGTCACTTCTTATATCCCTTACTCTCCTGTTCCACATTTTAATTTCAATAGTGTTCAAGATTTAATTATATACTTAAAATTTCATTGAACTTTCCAATTCAAAGCTTTAAGTTTAGTTTTCAAGCTTGAATTCAAAAGATAAATTGGAATGTTAATCCAATTTATTTTTTGAATTCAAGTTTCAAAATTAAATTTTAAGCCTTAATTTGAAAAGTTTAGTGGAATTTTAAGTATAAAGTACAAGAAATACCATGAATTTGAGGCAATAAAAGGAGGAAAAATGCCTTAAAAATATACCCTAAGTCCCACACCTAAAAAAAAAAGTAACAGTCTAGCATCGAAAGAATTTTATTAAACAAAGTGGTGCATACAATACAAACAAAATTTACAAGCACTTAATACAAAAATATTTATCTTGTAAAATTCTGAGAAAACATTCAAATCTGCTGTTAGGTATGTGAATCTGAAACAAACCAAACAATTTAATTAGCAACTATAAACATAACTTCAGGTAGAACATGTAAAGTAATTATATTTGAAGAGAAAAATTATATGCACAGACTTAGGTTTGAACCCAGGACCTTTGGGTTTATAGGCTAATGTTCTTCTGCTGAGCTATCTGTGCACTCCAATCTAAATGTCAATTTTTCTTTTATACATTGTTAATTCCCAATTGCATAATAGAGCAATCAGAAATTAATGTACAAGAGAAAATTTTGCATTTAGATTGGAGCGCCCAGATAGCTCAGTGGAAGAGCATTAACCTAGTAAGCCAAAGGTCCTAAGTTCAAACCCCAGTCTGAGCATATAATCCTTCTATTCAAATATAATTCGTCCTTCAATGAGAAGTATGAAATTAATAATAAAAACATGTAAAGTAATTCCATTCCATTGATACAGTTTAACCTCTTGTCTTGTAGGTACTGTACATTTACATGACACAAATAGAGTATATACCAGTACTCTATCCACAGTAATTCTGCTCAAGGGCAGGTCTTTCACTGCAATCATAGCATTTTCATGCTATTCTTTGAAATTTTACTAGGGAATTATGGGTGTGGTAGCTTCCTGTTGCTTTTCACACCGATGAAGGCCAGATGATTTTTTGGGTATATTGGGCACTAAGCTTCCTGACATTTATCTCACAGATGAAAAACCTCATCCAGGAGCCTGTCCTGACCAGGAATCGAACCTGGGCCTGCTGCATGACAAGATACATAGATAAATGCTAACATATTTACATTGTAGATATTTCCTATTTCACTAATTTTTTCTTCATTTGTTGGTTGCATCTTTAATGGGAAGCTCATCACCTTACTACTTGAACAATTAAAATATCCCCTTCTGTTTAAGTAAAATTTTATCACCTCACATCATTCTTCTTAGACCAGGTTTCAGGATCTTTTGGTCCATCTCAGTATTTTCATGACTTATGTCATCTTAAAGACAACAACAATGGTTGTGAACATTCCGAGGATGGAATACAAAAGTCAGTCTAAGAAGAATACGAAGCAAGGTGATAACATTTTACTTTAATATCTCAGTGTTAATTCCTTTAAAGACAATCTCCTTCTGCGCCCACTTTCAAAGTTCTAGAGGAAAATGTTTATTGTTATTACAAAGAATCAGTCACTGAACTAATCTCATTTATCCAGTTCATTCTTGTAAACTAGGGCAAACTGGTAATAAGAACACTAAGCCTAACTTTTTTTTTACACTGTGACAAAAGAGTAGTTTACATTTTAAAATAATTTACATTTAATTCTTTTTATTCAACACTGTAATAGCTCATTGGCATTGTAATGCAAATGTAGGCATGAAAGTATCAACAAAATTTGCTCAGAAACTAAGGTTCTTTTATATGCCATAAATGTACCACACAGGAATCATGGCTTACTTCCTTCCAAAGGACCAACTTTTAGCCATAACAAGAAATTGGCATTTGGTAGATCTTTTTCCCCAGATATGATACAGGTATCGTTCACCAGGTAAATTATTCAGTGACATGTTCTTAGTAATACATTTTTTAGGCTACATCTAATCAATTTTGGCAATTTTCTGCTACCTTGTATCTCCTTCCATTAATATCTATCAAAGCTAACTTTTAAATCAAATAGAGCATATTTCCAACTATAAGAAAATATATATACAGCAGAACTGCCAACATTTTGACTATTTCACTGCTATCCTGTGAATTATATGTTTAATACATGACTACAATTATTATAGTTTTTACCAAAACTTAAGAACCTCAGAAAAAAAAAATAGCTTTGACTCACCCCCTCTACTTTCCACTCAAATTTCAGCAAACAAAAGGTGGCCCTTGTTATCATACTTTTAAATACCAGTGAAGAAAAAGTGACATTTGTCCTAAATAAGATGCCAAAATGCAGTGGAGTTGAAAGTGTCACTAATAGTTGACTTGAGGTAGCGGTGAAAGGCAAGTTTTTTAAGTTTTTTGCAAAAATTGGCCTATGTCCCTTACAAATGATTTACAAATCATATTCCCAGACCAAACCAACATCTTTCTGTTTATCAAAAATACCTCTATCCCTCACACCAAAATGTTCACTGTTTCACCCATAATTAACTCACTGGCACTATAAAAGCTAGAGGATTATGCCCAAGCAGACAAGCTTTCCACATGTCCCTATACTGAGCCAATGTTTTCCAATTAATAACCGTGTAAGATAAAATCAAATGTTGGTTGGTATCTAATGTCGAGCACTTGATAATGAAATCATTCGCTCTCTTGCACTCCAATATTTAGCAGACAGGCTGGTCTCTTCTACAAAAGCTGGACAACGGAGGAGATTAAAATCAAATGTTTCATACCTCTCCTCATATTAATCTTCTAAGTAGATCGTAATTTTGGGTTCATGGCACACCCATCCTCAGTATTACCCGTTTAAGGAGTAAGCGCAGTTGTTGACGGAGGGCACTGCAGTCGTGTTTATGCAGGAATAGACCACGTGACACTGCTATCTACGAGTGCAAAGGGGAATGGGACGTGGGATGCTGACAGTGTACACTGCCTTGTATGACGTCACGTGTACCAACGAACAGAGCTTCCTGATTCTTCCGCCTGCAGAGATACTTTGAACGGGTAATACCATTTTGCCGACTGATGTTATGTCAATCAGAAGAACCACTTCTTCCCTCTGTTGGTGGACCAATAAACCTCTGGATCAGGTCAGAATTCATGGGAACTTCAAAGTTCATAAGTGAACTACTTAGAAGATTAATATGAGGAGAGTTATGAAACATTTGATTTTATCTTAAATTAAACCTCATAGTGATTTATTTCTATAAAAGTTCAATTAACTGTAATTTATCTGCATCAAATCATGGTTAATAATATTCTCCCACCCCATTCTTTGTCTACCTACTAGGTAGTTTCCCTCTGAGTTTACCACAAGAAAATTCCATCCCCCTCTTTCACTCCCCATTCATTCCATAAGTCATGTCTATCACAGTGTACAAGAAGAAATTTTGTCATGGCATTTCAGTAGAATGCGAGGCCACTCCATGAATCATAAGAAATTTTTGCAGGTATGAAATGTAGTCACTCTATGTTGTCAAAGTCCCACACCAGAACAAAGCTGGTGTAAGGCATTATGCCTTAAGTGATCAACTTGCACTGATTCAAGTCCCCATGGTAAAGAAATATTTATGGTATTTCAGCTAATATGGATGGGACTGGTGCCCAACCAGATTTCCTTTGTTTTACTTTGTTTTATTTACAGCATTTACTTCTTCTTCTTCCTTTCAAGTATTAGGCCAAGGCCTATTACAATCCTATAGAAAATTTTCTCTCCAGCGTTTCATAGGACGGCCCAGAGATCTTCGTCCTCTTGGTATATAATTATAAACAGCTTTGGGGATCCGATTTGAACTCATTATTTCAAGATGGTGTTTCCAATTTAGTTGGTACAGTTTAATATATTCTAAAATTGGCGTAGTCTTCAATTCTTTTAAGATATCGGTGTTCCTTTTTCGATCCCATCTGGTGTAACCCGCTGTTCTGAACATGAATCTCATTTCACAAGCCGTTATTCTGCTTTCATGTTGTCTTTTTAGTGTCCATGCTTCATACAGCATTTACTGCACTACTTATTTATGCAAAGTTATTTTCCATTGAACGACACACAACAAAATAAAACAGATTTTAGTTTCTCAAATAGTTCTATACTTGTGAACCAAACAGCTGGTCATGCGTAGTGGCTTTGTTCTGGGACTTGAAAGTTATCTGTATGCCATCAATTATTTCAAAGGCTGTACATAGTTCTATTGGATTGCTACATTTTTCTTTTGTATGTCCAAACTTCTGACATTTGTAACATCTTATTGGATTTGGAATAGATTAACAGACTTTTAAGGGGTAAAGGTATCCATCCATAGTAATTCTGTCCGAAGGCAGGTCCTTCACTGCAATCATAGCATTTTCATGCTATGCTTGCAGCTTTACTAGGGAATTGTAGGTGTTGTAGCTTCCCATTGCTTTCCACACCGGTGAAGGATGATGATGATGATGATATGATGATGATGGCCATATGATTTCGGGGACCGTTTAGGCCTTAAAGTTTTCCTGACATTTGTCTTACAGGTGAGGAAAAACCCCAATAAAAACCTCACCCAGAAAAACTGCCCCGACCGGGGATCGAACTGGGCCCACTGCGTGACAAGGCAGCACGCTACCTCGAGACCACAGTGGTCTTGTATATTGTTATTTTGAAAATCTCGAATGTCAAAGGTGCTTATTATAAAGTTTGATATTGGTATCAATTTTTACTTTCTCATAATTTGTCTGATGTCTATTACTTTGTCTGCGACCAAAGTATCTTTATTATTCTCCAAGGTATCATATAGAAAATCATGACATATAACTACCCTTTACTAATATTCAGGGTATTATGTTTTGTTACTTTTGTTTTTTTACTATGTTTCGTTTTTGTTACTTTTAGTTATCGATATAAGTTTGGTGATTTGATAATTTGTTTTTTTTTTCTACTAAGAGAGATCCATCCCTCAACCATTTACATGTTTGTAAGGATCCAATTTGATCATTGAGATTTCTTGCTATTTAAAATAGTATTTTTTGCCATAACACTTTTTTCAATACTATCAATGACAAAAATTGAAAAACTATGTAATCGATTCATGTCATGTTGCCTCTTCTTTGAAAAGAGTGATTTTCACCAATTAACTAAGGCAAGATTTGGTGGCCTTTGTACCAGAGCTCCAGGTTCCATAGTTCTTGATGGGTTGTCCATCCAATCCGAGGCTTCATTGCGACTTTTAGCAGTTTATCTTTAGAGAAGGACCATTAACTCTTTCTCCAATCCCCTACTTGGAGGACCAGATGCTACCTTAAGCTGTAAGCTATCGATGGGAATTGCCAGCTTCCATACCAAGTATAAAGTCATTCCTAACTAGTGTTTGTGTTATTATTTAGTGTTATATATGTTTTCTGTTAGTTATGTAATGCAGTGTAATTTGTATAATGTTATATGATGGAGATGGTATAATGTATTTAGTAACTGTATTATCTCAGTTACTGATGTATTTAGTAAATGTATGCGTTGTAGTGAAAGTGGCAGTCTGCTAGCTCAGAATAACCAGGGGCCACTTACTTCGAACAACCATGCCACCCAGTTGTTCCCCTGCAGGGTAGTGACAGTCCCAAAAACCTTAGAAATCCTACTTTTTATTCCCAGCTTCCCTAAGGGGAATGAAACATTATCTGAATAACATTAATATGGAATCCATTGTTTTGAGGCTCGCGAGATGAATGGTGACACTTCCAAGCTTTTAAACCCAAGATCAGCTGCCTTTGGCATGGGAATGAGAAAATCTAGTATTTTAGGCAATTTTGTATCTTATAACCTAGTGGGCACCTATTCATAGCTAACTGATATAATAAAGCAATTATTCCAAGTACTCACCATAATGTCTTTCAGTTCTTGTTTTGACCGCTGATGCCAGTTGAGTTGAACCGTAGAGGAATCCATATCTGGAGTAACATCAAGCAGCGCCATGGACACACATTCTGGTGGAGATGGAATAAGGTACCTTCAGTTTATGATGCCATCTGATAGCGTCCTACAATCAACGTCCCAGAGCACCAGGAATTGAAATCTGCATCTTCATCCAACTCCCAGCAATTTGTACCTGTAAAGACAAATACAAGTACTGTAAATCCAGAAATGCTGTTAATTTCATAAAATATATCATTCATCACGAGATGAATGGTGACACTTCCAAGCTTTTAAACCCAAGATCAGCTGCCTTTGACATGGGAATGAGAAAATCTAGTATTTTAGGCAATTTTGTATCTTATAACCTAGTGGGCACCTATTCATAGCTAACTGATATAATAAAGCAATTATTCCAAGTACTCACCATAATGTCTTTCAGTTCTTGTTTTGACCGCTGATGCCAGTTGAGTTGAACCGTAGAGGAATCCATATCTGGAGTAACATCAAGCAGCGCCATGGACACACATTCTGGTGGAGATGGAATAAGGTACCTTCAGTTTATGATGCCATCTGATAGCGTCCTACAATCAACGTCCCAGAGCACCAGGAATTGAAATCTGCATCTTCATCCAACTCCCAGCAATTTGTACCTGTAAAGACAAATACAAGTACTGTAAATTCAGAAATGCTGTTAATTTCATAAAATATATCATTCATCACGAGATGAATGGTGACACTTCCAAGCTTTTAAACCCAAGATCAGCTGCCTTTGACATGGGAATGAGAAAATCTAGTATTTTAGGCAATTTTGTATCTTATAACCTAGTGGGCACCTATTCATAGCTAACTGATATAATAAAGCAATTATTCCAAGTACTCACCATAATGTCTTTCAGTTCTTGTTTTGACCGCTGATGCCAGTTGAGTTGAACCGTAGAGGAATCCGTATCTGGAGTAACATCAAGCAGCGCCATGGACACACATTCTGGTGGAGATGGAATAAGGTACCTTCAGTTTATGATGCCATCTGATAGCGTCCTATAATCAACGTCCCAGAGCACCAGGAATTGACATCTGCATCTTCATCCAACTCCCAGCAATTTGTACCTGTAAAGACAAATACAAGTACTGTAAATCCAGAAATGCTGTTCATTTCATAAAATATATCATTCATCATGAGATGAATGGTGACACTTCCAAGCTTTTAAACCCAAGATTGGCTGCCTTTGACATGGGGATGAGAAAATCTAGTATTTTTGGCAATTTTTTATCTTATAACCTAGTGGGCACCTATTCATAGCTAACTGATATAATAAAGCAATTATTCCAAGTACTAACCATAATATCTTTCAGTTCTTGTTTTGACCGCTGATGCCAGATGAGTTGAACCATAGAGGAATCCATATCTGGAGTAACATCAAGCAGCGCCATGGACACACATTCTGGTGGAGATGGAATAAGGTACCTTCAGTTTATGATGCCATCTGATAGCGTCCTATAATCAACGTCCCAGAGCACCAGGAATTGACATCTGCATCTTCATCTTCATCCAACTCCCAGCAATTTGTACCTGTAAAGACAAATACAAGTACTGTAAATCCAGAAATGCTGTTCATTTCATAAAATATATCATTCATCATGAGATGAATGGTGACACTTCCAAGCTTTTAAACCCAAGATTGGCTGCCTTTGACATGGGGATGAGAAAATCTAGTATTTTTGGCAATTTTTTATCTTATAACCTAGTGGGCACCTATTCATAGCTAACTGATATAATAAAGCAATTATTCCAAGTACTAACCATAATATCTTTCAGTTCTTGTTTTGACCGCTGATGCCAGATGAGTTGAACCATAGAGGAATCCATATCTGGAGTAACAACAAGCAGCGCCATGGACACACATTCTGGTGGAAATGGAATAAGGTACCTTCAGTTTATGATGCCATCTGATAGCGTCCTACAATCAACGTCCCAGAGCACCCGGAATTGACATCTGCATCTTCATCCAACTCCCAGCAATTTGTACCTGTAAAGACAAATACAAGTACTGTAAATCCAGAAATGCTGTTCATTTCATAAAATATATCATTAACAGTGTGACACTCAAAAACATAGTCGATTAAGGCAATACAGTGCAAGTCAGAAGATTGCAGGTTTGAGTCTTAAGGGGATAAGACTAATAAACTGCCCTAAACTATCTGACAGAACCATACACCATGGTAGATTCACCTTGAACTGAAAAGAGTACCAGAGCATGTTCTGGGGATAAATATGGCTGTCATGTAGGTCTGCCAATTGTCTACATAAATAGAAGCCTTAACCTCCTACTACCGTAAAGACCTTCTAAGGCCTGCAGTAGGGTTACTTTTCTGTATCATTAATATTATATACTTCACACTTTAGGCTTATTAATCTGTTATATCTCACTGGTTACTTCTCAACAGAGGCCGAGTCAAGCTCATTTATTTTTTTTGGTTAATAAGTGCTTTATTGTCAATCTTATCTATTCTTTCTACCTAGAGCACCAAGGTACCTACGAGCTGATTTTATGGTGTGTTGCACTACCAACAGTTATCAAATAATTTAAAATTTCATTATTAATATTTAAAAATTGGGCTTTTATATGCCACCATATCACCTGTGAATGTTCGATTGGAGAATAAATGACTGCTAGTATCATGTTAAGCAATGCGATAACACACGTTCCCGCCAGACCCAATTGCCAATATCTTTACTCGCATATAAGGGTATTCGGAAAAACTGCACTTAAACTAGCATGAAATATTTTCAAAGTCCTATAGAATAACAGTGCGTATGCGCCAGAGTTTATAGAGCCACCGATAACCCACAATCGAACCACATATTGATTATCATCCTCGCTTACTATGAAATTTAAATGACCAATATTTGCAATAAATCCCCAAATCTATGATAAAAAGATATATTAATAATATTAAAATGACCAAACGTTTATTAAAAATGGATGTACACTTATCGCTCCCTAATGCTGATCCAACCAGCGATAACCCAAAACAGCGATAGAAAAATCATAGACTAAGTAATATACTCTGTGGAGGAAATAGCAGTTAGCATCACAATATTTCTAACAATGTTGTGATTTGCATATTTAAATAAATACTTCAAAACTGTCTAATAATGTTATAAAAATTGTTTGAAAAAATTTAAAATATTAAATAATGTTAGTAAATTTAAATGCACTTTATTGAATCAGACTAGGGAAGAAACTATTTTGAAGTTTTACAAAGTATTGGCAGTTCCATCTCTTATATATGGATGTGAAACCTGGACATTAACAAAGGCAGATAGTACACAAATAGAGGCTGCTGAAATGAAGATGTTGAGAGCAATAGAAGGATACCAAAGGACCGATAAAAAGAAAAACAAAGATAAGAACAGAACTTAATATATTTTATCTCTGTGAAAGAATAACATATTACCAAAATGCTTATCTTCAGCATGTATTACAAATGAATGAACAGCGCATACCAAGAAGAATGTATAATTATAAACCAAAAGGGAGAAGAACGTTGGGAAGACCATTGAAGAGATGGAAGGACCCATTTGACCTATAATGAGATCGGAACAGGTCATTGGGCCTAATCCTTGTTGTTGATGATGATGATGATAGTAAATACAAAAGAAAAGCCATAGTTTACAATAATATAACTGAAACATCAAGCGCTAGTAAAAGTGCAGTTGAGCCGGGGATTCTACCCCAGGAGTCCATCTACATTAATGGACAAGTAATGGTGAGAAAATGGGAGAATTAGTATGTACCAAATTAGCATTCACTTGTTTGTTAGTGGGTTTTTGAGATAAGTTGGCTACACTGTCTGAGCAAAGCCTAATATATACTTTACATTGTAAATATGGTAATTTTAGCTCAACTCCTCCACTTTATTTTAAGGCATTTTTCACTTCTTTTTTGAAAAAAAAAAATATTTTTTCGGCGATTATTCACATATTAAGTAAAGTAAAAGTAAAGTGATCCCACTACAGGCCTCAGGACGCCCTTGGAGTAGTAGGAGGTTAAGGCTCCCACTTTTTCTAGACAATCGGCACATCATGTCAGCCGGGTTGTCAGCCCTGCATGACGGCCGCCTTTACCCCCAGAGCAAGCGTTTGGTACTCATTTCCGTTAGAGGCTGAGTCGACCCCAGGGCCACAGTGCCGCCAGAAGGTTTGGATCACTTTAAAAATCCTGACCCTCACAGGACTCGAACCCTCGACCTTCCGGCTTGTAGCGCCGTGCCTCAACCACTAGGCTACGGCGCGTTTCTATTCACATATTGCGACAATAAATTTCGTGTTTTTCCTTTTTTAAATTTATATCCCCAAAAAGTTATGTTTTTAATCTAAACGACCTCCGACAAAACGAGCCGTGAATATAACTATTTGAAAATCATAGAGCACCAATTGTTACAAATTCTCTACAACTTGATACAACAAAAAGCTTTGTTTTTCGTGCACCACCGTCTTTCCTTCCGCTTATATAATCTGGTTGTAAGCAGCGATTTATGTCGCAGTGTTCCTGCTAATGCGGGATTGTTCAGACATGCCGTTATTGCAGATTTCATCAACCTGCTAGTTACTGTAGCTACCAAATTCCTCACGATAAACAGGTGGACACTGTGTCCCATATTACCCCAAATTCCATTTGAAAATTCTTCCGTCATGGGGACTAACGCACCAAAGCATCATGTAATAAATCTCTCGGCTACAGCACGAGACATTAAAATTTTATTTTTGTAAATATGGCTTGAAAATATTTACATAACTAGTGTATTAATGATCTTTGTAATGTTATATTTTCTTTCCAAATGATATCACCATTACGAGGCGCCACTTAAAAGCTCTTTTAATTACAGAAGATTATCCGAATATAACGTGTAATGTAAAGTAGGCCAATAGAAAGTGTTGCAAGCATTTTTATTTAAGATTATAAATTCTTACTGTTCCATCAATTTACTTTATAAATACGTCTGGAATGTAGACACCAAAACAACGTACTGAAGCAACATTAAATACTTTAGGCCTATCATGAAAGTTTGAAAGGCGCCACATGTTCAATGAACTTGCGATGCCTTGGTTTTATGTAAGGCCTACCTACTAATGTTTTGATTCAGATATAGCAAGCTCTGCAGATATCTCTCTCCCATTTGCTTTGTTGTGAACATGATTTATACAGCACTTGGCATAATTAACTTCATAGATTTGGTGTCTAAGATTACATGCGTATTTATAAATTATGTTTCCTAAAGGCAATAGGCCTAATCAGTCCTGGGTGCTCGCTTTTGTTTCCGAGATTTATAAAGACAAAAACGAGTTTCTTTAGGAGGGAAGTAAAGCCGTAGGTTTCGTGTCATAGATTTAAGGGACATTAAATATTCTCGAGCCTGAAATAAGGGACCTTTCACGTGCAGATTTGAACTGCAACGCTAATAAAGTTTTTAATGAGCAATAAATTCTTAAATAAAAAAAATCCTGTATCCCTCAGAAATGAAATTTATTACAGAAAATTAATCAACTTTCATATAAATACCAACATAAGGGTCGTTCAAATATTTCCTTCCGCTAGATTTCAATGAAGTGAGCTCAGAGAACCAACGTCGCAGTCCCAAGAAATTATATGGGGCGACGGTCTAAATTTTTAAGATAAAAACTTTTTCAATATTAGATTTTGAGAGATATAAACAACTATAATGGTATGGTCATTACGTTAGGATGCTAGAGAAAAGATTACCCAGACAAGCTTTGGAATGGATTCCACCTGGGAAAGGAAAGAGAGGTCGACCTAGATTTAAATGAATGGATGATGTAAGAAGAGGTATGAGGGAGCTAAGTCTGGAAGAATTGTAATGGGAAAATAGAGAAGAGTGGAGAAAGAAGATAGAAATTTGAAAAGCTTTGGGAACAGGAAGATGTTTTATTACATTGTAAACCTGTTTATAAATCAATAACCTTCAAATGTTTCCCACCCTCTCAGTATCTGTACCCTTTTACAATTTGAGATAGCATAATGTCCGAGCTAAAAATATTTTCAGATGTTTTCACTTTTACAGGATTCAGAAAGAAACATTTGAAATGAAAAAAAATGAAATTGTAATGCAGTATGTAAAAGTAGCTTTTTGCTGCCGGAAAACGAAACAAGCTACTCTGCGTAACCAGGGCCGAAACTCACTACGTATGATAGGTATATGTTGAATAAGGTATTTAAAAAATAAGTGGATAATTACGTGTCTGGGAATTCAATATTTATTTAATCTTACATGATGTCAAACTTCAGAAAAAAAAGTATTAGGCCTACGTGAATCTACCATGTCTTAGGTAAAAAATATTAACATAAGATTGATCCCGGTGTACAAGGTCAATAATTGAAACCATTAAGCACAAAGTAGGGAATGGAATATCAACAGCACAAGACGGTCTTATTCCAGAAATCGTTGTTTCATTGTGTCGGTTGTAATTTAATTTTTAAAAGTTTTCCCTCCCTAAATTAAAAAAAAAAGTTAAAAAAAACATTTCCAAATAAGTTTTTTAATTAAAAAAATATTTAAATATATTTCGGAATTTCCATGTATATATTTAATTTTTTTTTTTAATTACACAACTTTATTAAAGTTCAAATGCTTGCTAAGAAATTCGGGAACCATCCAGTGTTTAGTTTGGAGGGCGTCGGGGGATTCGTCCGCCCAAATATTTTGAGAGCATTCGTTTAATTCCTCTATAATTTGCTATAACAATACATGTTGTCAAAATGTGTTTAAAAACCTTCGTTCCATGTACAGTACATAGAATCTATGAAAGTTCCTGTAAAGGTCAGTTCCTCCCCCCCCCTCACAAATATATTTTTCCTACTGAAGCACTAGAAACTTCCCTTGCATCTTATCTTTCGCCTTATACTTAATTTTAAGATATGCTAGATACAGATAAAATTCATTTAACGTATCTGTTAATCACGAACCCCACAAAATAAAATAAGGATACTCTAATATTATGACAGTCCTTTCTCTGTTATAGTGATTAGAGGTCAACAATCCACAAGCAATGAATAGTAGTCTTCCAAAATATAAAGCTACAGATTACACACATAAAAAGAAACGAAGATATAAGAAAAACAGTTGAATTAAAAAGCACTGAGCACATGTCTTAACAGCACATTTTTTAACTTCAATAACTTAAAAAAAACTTTTTCGAATTAGAAAAATATATTACTAGAAATTTAAAAAATAAAAAAAATGGTTTAGAAATTCCAGAAAATATTTTAACATTTTTAGATTTTTAGAAAAATCTTGTTTTGAACTTTCAAAAATTATTTTTCGAAGAGTTTATTCGCCCAGCCTTTCGTATACCAGTTAAGCTGCTAGGAATAAAAATGAAAACCAATAACTAACTCAATGGCACTATCGAACCCGTAGGTTCATGGCCGCACGGACATAAGCTCTCCATATATCCCTATCCTGAGCCAATGTTTTCCAATCATCCCCTGTATAATCTACTTCCCTCAAATCATAGTTAATGTTATTCTCCCACCTCATTCTTGGTCTACCAACTGGGCGTTTTCCCTCTGGTTTTCCTACAAGAAGCTTCCATGCATGTCTTTCATTCCCCATTCGTGCCACATGTCCTGCCCATCGCAGTCTACAATACTTAACTGTTATTATATCTGGCTTCCTATAAAGACCATGTATTCATTGTTATGTAGTCTTCTCCATTCACCTATCTGTTCATCTCTCTTTGATCCAAATATTTTCCTAAGAACTTTATTCTCAAATACTCTTAATCTCCTTTCCTCTCTTAAAGTAAGAATTCATGTTTTGCATCCATATAACATAACTGGTAGAATAATAGTTTTATATAGGCCTATAGAAACAAAATTTACGAGGTCGACCTTCAAAGGGGGGGGGGTGACCAATTCCATGAGGGAACAGGCCAATAATTCCAGCCCTAGACTTCAATTATTAAAAACAATTAAAAATTACAGGCTTACCCTTCAATTAACAAGGTATCATATATTAATTTTACTTATTTTAATGTTATAAAATAGATAGAAGAATTTGTTCAACATGTTTAAATCTGTATCAGTTAAATAAAACACAGTTTAAACGTTATTTTTAATTAAAATGATTTATATACGTACCTGTAGCATTATAAAACGATCTTAGACGTTGCGATGTGCTGGTTCAAACTAACTGCAAATGCGCATAAATTGTGAATGCGCAATAGAAGTCCATATTACCAACCTATAAGTGATGTTAAAAACTAATAACTCGCGAAATGCGTGAACGTACGAAAGGAAGTCTTTTACCACGCTAGATAGCATTCAATTACATAAAATGTGATATTTAATTATTATAACTATTGGTATTTCACTTCACTTATAAGAGGTTTGTAAAATTATGGTCATATCACATCAGATTATTTTTAGTTGAAAGCTTGTAAATGTATATAGTAAGATTTTCAGAACGCACCCTGAAAACGCAGGGAATGTTATTTTATTTTTTTGATTACCTGTAGGTAATTGACGATGCTAGAATAAATTTAAATTACACGAAATAAACCAATTAAAAATTAATCAATTGAGTTGGTGTTTACTTGATGAAAATCCATATTTATTAATTAAATAAAAATAAAACGTAGTTTTATTTGATTTTCATATTTATTATATAATTCAGTGACAGCTGTTTCGGTACACTGTACCTTCTTCAGACATGTTAACAAATTATGAATTGTGTTCCAACTGATCTAAGCAACAATACAACAATATTTAATATTTAGATCAGTTGGAACACAATTCATAATTTGTTAACATGTCTGAAGAAGGTACAGTGTACCGAAACAGCTGTCACTGAATTATATAATAAATATGAAAATCAAATAAAACTACGTTTTATTTTTATTTAATTAACAATTAAAAATTGTTAGTTGAATAAAATGTGTATTTCAATAAACACGAATAAGGTACAATCTATAAGTTCATAAAAAAATTGACATTGGCTTTGTGAGCCCGGTAAGATTGCAATGTAGTATAACGAGAAGTTGCACTTATGACTTGACTTATACGCAGCGGGCCCGGGTTCAATTCCCGGTCGGGACAGGCTCCTGAGTGAGGTTTTATCGGGGGTTTTCCTCACCTGTAAGACAAATGCCAGGAAGCTTAGGGCCCAACGGTCCCCGAAAATCATCCGGCCATCATCATCATCCTTCACCGGTGTGGAAAGCAACGGGAAGCTACCATACCAATAATTCCCTAGTAAAGCTGCAAAGCATAGCATGAAAATGCTATGATTGCAGTGAAAGACCTGCCCTCGGGCAGAATTACTATGGATGGATGGATGGATACTTATGACTGTCTTTTATTTTGGTCACATACACAAACAGTTGAATAGTATAATGAGAAGTAAGGTTCTGACTGTCTTTTATCTTGGTTTCACACACAAACAGTCGAATAATATATACTATCTGTATGCAATCTTATCTTTTATTAATAATAATAATAATAATAATAGCTTTATTTTACCTGGCAGAGTTAAGGCCTTAAGGCCTTGTCTACCACTCAACCAGGATGGTAAGGATGATGGCCTTATTATTATTATTATTATTATTATTATTATTATTATTATTAAAATATATATATATATATACAGTCAATATGCCCAATTCACTAAATAATGTTTTAAAATGGTCAACACGTTTCCACAGCCAAGCTGTCATTCTCAAGACCAGATATTGACTGTATATATAAACTCCTGGCGCGACAGGCCTACAAGGCCCTTAGCCTACCATCCGGCTGCTGGCCTCACATCCACATGTGTCAATCACAGAGGTAGATGATAATCAGCCAGTGTAGGGGTGACATGTGGTCAGCATGTCGAGTCCCCCAGCCGTTATAGCTGGTTTTCTCAACCTGGAGCCGCTACTTATTGTAGCTACCCAAATGCATCACGATGCTGGGTGGGCACCGGTCCCATACTGGCCGAAATACCATGAGAAAATTTCTTCCCCCATGGAGACTCGAACCAGCGCAAGTCCCGTAGCTCTGCGCCAAGGCTTCCTGCCTTAACCACTCGGCTACGGCGCGGGACGACTGTATATATATTTTTTAATATTTTATCACCAAGAATATCACTTGTGTATTAAATTATTATTATTATTAATTATTATTATTATTATTATTATTATTATTAAATACAAATTCGGATTCTAGTAATAATCAATGTCTTCTTCGGAAATTTTTAACTTATTGGATACCTCGATTATCCTAACATCAACAAATTTTGGAAGAAGACCGTGACTATTGTTACACTGGTTTAAGCCAGCTTTCTTTTTACTCCAATTAAACTTGCTGTTGATTTAATTAGCGACGTCACGTCCGCTCCATCCTCTGAATTTTATCGGTGGATATCATTTAAGGAGCCTTTTCGTAAATGAATATGTCCATTTCATTAAATTTTTCGTGAGAAGGCAAAAAATCAGAATTATATCCTACATTTTTATTTTTATTTGTTTACTGTAAATATCTAACATTTCAATGGAATATGTTCATTTGGTGGAAAGCAGCGGGAAACTACCAAACCTACAATTTCCTAGTAAAGCTGCAAAGCATTGCATGAAAATGCTATGATTGCAGTGAAAGACCCGCCCTCGGGTAGAATTACTATGGAATGTTCACTTGCTAAAAATGGAAATATATCTATCATAACCGACCAATAAATTAAAAAAAAAATTGAAAATGAAATATCTTTATTTAATCTTAGCATTTTTACCTTTATTTATAGACGCTTTAACATCTAGAATCATAACATATATTCTATGAAATGGTGAATGTAATGAAATGGGACATGGTAATGAAATTACAATCAGAATTTGCCTTGGCAACTGAGGAAAACCAGGAAGAAACATAACAGTGGATTTGGTCGGACCGGGTTTTGAACCATGGACTTCCCGAATACGATCCTTAATATTACGCTTAAGCTAACTTGCTTCCTGTGTTAATCTTATTTACATTTCTATAAACCCAGCCAACCTAGACTCATTTTTGAGAAATAGGTTCTGCCTAACACAAGCCAGGAGTTTAGCCAAAAATTCGTCATTAAACATACGAATAATAATAGTTATTATAATTTAATCTGGCAGAGTTAAGGCAATAACATCTTCTCTTCCGCACAACCAGTAAAAATTGACACACAGAAAATAATATATAAGATCATAACTTGGAATAAATGATTGTAAATGAATACTTATGCAAATTAAATGACACATACTATTTTAATTAAAAAAACGCGTCCTGTCTACAGCTATGTGTTCGGCCAGTTTCATTAGAATAAACATTAAAAATTCCTGGGTGAAAATAACCAATTAGGATTGCCATAGACACCGTAGTTTAAACAAAGAATCCGTCCTTAAATGAAATAATCTGTTTATAAAGAAATACACAACGTATTCAGAGTTATTTGCCCCACCACTTCCACTTTAGAATCAAAGTTAAAAATACGCAGTCACAAGGTTGTTTATTATGATTGACATCAGTGGATCCGGAGTTTAGCAAAAAATCCTCCAAGCATTAAAAGCATAGACATTAACTACATCAATCTATATAACTTAGTTATTGTAAATCAAGCAGCAATGTGTACGATAAGCAGGAAGGGAATTCACTGCCAGTGAAATAAACAAATGTATATATTGTGTTTATATAATTTATTCTTAAATGTGCAAGTTATTCTATAATGTTGTGTCCATGTAGGTTCTAGGGTGGTTGTACGTATTAAGTACCTTTTAAGTACGAGTCAACATCGTCCCTCATGTTTACGAAATACAAATGGTTGATAACCTAGTCATCACTAACTTGCATTTTTTTACTAATTACCTGAGACCTAATAATTAGGTTTTCTCCCACTTTTACGTGAACCTATGCTTGTAATTTGCGTCACAGCAGGTGGTACCGGCGGCGCAATGCAAAGGGATTCTTACTCCTAACTCACCCTCAGAAAGATTAAAATTAAATTTCAAGATCCACCAAACCTGACATGTGTATGTTAGAATAAATAAATAAATACTTTACTTTTTTTTATGACTGATTTAAGATTATCATCATCATAGTACATTCACGAATTTAGGCCATTTGTTGACCTGTTTCGGCCTCAAAAGAAACATCATCCAAAAGTCTTTTGAGTGGACGTCCTGGTCTTCTTCTTCCTGCAGGTTGATATTTTAACATTTGTTTGGGTATTCTGTGATCTTCCATTCGATGAACATGTTGCATCCATCTTGACTATAATCAGAAATTTTGTTTTCTAAAGGTTCCATGTGTAATTCTTCTAAGATGTCTTCATTTTTTTTGTGATCTAGTAGTGTGTATCCTGCAGCCCTCCGAAGGTATCTCATTTCAGCAGATTGAAGATTAAAGAGTGTGAAATGTGTGTGTGTGTGTGTGTGTGTAGGGATGTTGCTAGAATAGTCCACCACATAATTTATACGTCTTGCCAAGTCATAAAACCTAGTGCCAGAACTCCTGTCCTTTTATTTAAATACCAGAAGAAAAATACACATACCTTCTGTCTAGTGTAAACCAGCATTCAATTTATTTTATACAGCGTATAGTCAATACTCTACTGGAGTTTTATATCTAATAGGACACAAATAAAATGTTATGACAACTGCATATATTGGAGTAACATCCGAATATTCTTTAAGCGTAAATTGCCTAAGGACAGTGGAGTGAGACGAAACTCTTATGTTTTGGCAACGAGTATGAATATATCACTGTGACAGACTAAAAAGACGAAGAGAAACGTGGATAAAATAATAATAATAATAATAATAATAATAATAATAATAATAATAATAATAATAATAATAATAATAATAATAATAATAATAATAATAATTATTATTATTATTATTATTATTATTATTATTATTATTTATACACAGATTTTTAATGTTTACACATCTTTCTGTGCCTAAAGTTTTATTTTCTTTTTCCACTCGTCTCTATCCATCCACTCCATGTCCTCCAGTCCTCTTGTTCTCATTCCAGTTCTTATTTCTTGCATTCACGAGCTTCGAGGTCTTCCTTTCCTTCTTCTTCCAGGTGGATACCATTCCAATGTTTTTCTGGGTAACCTTTCTTCCTGCATTCGTCGTACATACCCATATCAATTATTTTATTTCATTTAATGAAGTTAAGGTCGTAAGGTCACCAGGGTTGACTTATACACAAATTATCAACTATGAATTATTTGTACTTAAATTATTTACACATAATACAAAACATAGAGTTAATAAGAAAAGAAAAAAAAATAATAATCAGTGCTCTGTCCAGGGAACAGCTGTTGAGTCACAGTAGGACACAAAATAAAATGTTCACGCTTACGTACATACATTTTTACATACACTTAATAAATAAAACCATCAAATTTTATATGAACTTCATAAATATTTATTTTATACAACATTCCGAACCAGCTCTTTCAATACACTACAATCTCCATCAAGGGAATGCCATAAATACTATAAACGATTTTTTCTAGTTGAATATACTCATAAATAGAAATATACGAGTATATATATTTATGACATTCTGTTGATGAAGATACAGTGTATCGAAACAGCTGTTACGAATGTTAAAAAAGTACATATTTATGAAAATCATATAAAACTTTGATGGTTTTATTTATTGAATACACCATGGATTTTCGTCAAGTAAACACCAAATAAATTGATTATATAAATATAGTCACCGCTGTGGTCTCGGGGTAGCGTGCTGCTTTGTCCCGCAGCAGGCCCGGGGTCGATTCTCGGTCGGGACAGGCTCTTAGGTGAGGTTTTTTTTCAGGTTTTTCCTCACCCATAAGACAAATATCAGGAAGCTTAGGGCCAACGGTCCCTGAAAATCATCCGGCCATCATCATTATCCTTATCATTATCATCATCCTTCATCGGTGTGGAAAGCAATGGGAAGCTACCACACCTATAATTCCCTAGTAAAGCTGCAAAGCATAGCATGAAAATGTTATGATTGCAATGAAAGACCTGCCCTCGGGCAGAATTACTATGGATGGATATAAATATATATATATATATATATATATATATATATATATATAATGAGAAAAATGAAAAATTGACTTAGAACAGTATGGTGACAGGAGGCAGCCCCTACTGACTGAAGACTGCCGTCGAAAAAGGAGAAAAACATAAATTTTGTCAAGGTCATCTCAAGATGTTATTCATAACCACAATTTATAACAACTTCCGCAATTTACTCAGGAGGTATTAGCATAGATTAGTATATGGTTGGACAGTCCGGCTATATCTTTGGAGCTTGTAAGTATTGTGAAGTGTCCCCTGAGTACGCTACTAACGTTCTGAAGGGTTAGTCCTTTGGAGGGGCTGCCTCCTTAAAGCCTTTGGACTTGCTTCCTTGTGTTTTATCCCCACAAGGAGGGTTGCCTCTTCTGCCTTCTGCCGTTGAGGACTTCACTCTTGTTTCCCCGAGCTGGGTCTCTTATTTCATCCCCAGAGATTGGGTTGCCACTTCCGCCATTTTCGCCGTTCCGATATTTCTATCTCCGCCGTGTCTGCCGTTGTGGTCTTCCGTGTTTGCAGCTTCCAGTGTGGTCGTTGCTCCCACGTTGCGGATTATTCTTAGTTCCCTCTCCTCTTATCTAACCGCAAGCCAAGGCTTCCCGGTTATGATCATCTATGATCGTCTGGGTCATTGGTACTAAGCCTCCCTACCACGCCAAAGTGATAATTAGAGCGAGGAATTTTATGAAATTTCAACTATTTTTCATAGAGCGCCGACACTAAGTATCTTTACATTTTATGATATTTAGAATCAAATAAGACCAAGAAAAAAACTTCATATTTCATAATATTTTAACAAAGTGTTCATATTTTACTGAAAATTTCATACTCCTTCATATTTTTCAACTTTCAAATTCCAGTATTTTTTTAAATAAAGTTCTAGGAATTCATGAAAATATTTTTGAAAATTAATGTATTTATGTAATTTTTTACAGTGTAATGTGGTAGACAAGTGAAAATTCTTCAGTATCCCTTCTGAACAAGATAGATAGATTTTATAAACGCAAATAATTGGATGAGTAGGAATACAGTGACCGTGTTGTGTGTTAGATGGAGGTTTTTGTCCTAAACTCGATCCCCAGAACAAGAACATGAGCCTAGATGAATAAGTAGGAGACCAATGTTGGAATATTCTGTAGTCAAAGAAATGTGAAAATGACAACCTGGGGCATTGAAATTGTATAATAGCTGTCAGCTCGTTCTTGCTACCTGAGGGTAGTCCGTACTCATTTCCATTAGGATCTGAGTCGACCCCAATCCACAATGCCACCAGTAGGTCTGGTCCAGCTAAAAATCTTGACCGTATCGAGACTCGAACCCATGACTTTCCTGTTTGTACCACGTTTCCTTATACCACTACGCTATGGCGTGATCCGTTAAAATTGTTTCAGATCGTGAATATATTTTACATTGGTTAGAATTAATGAAAAAGCTAATTAAAATCGAAATACAGTGAACATCTTGATTTCTTGAGCTATAAATAAGTTCTGTTTGTCTCATTTATGTGCTGGTATGTACACTTATAAGTCACAGTGGGCCTATGTATATAAATATATGTAAAAAGTTTAGAAAATAATAGCTTCATAATATTTTTGTGTCATAATTTTCATACTTTTCATATTTTCTCTTTGCGATTTCATATTTTCGTATAATTTTCTTCATATAATTCCTCGCTCTAGTGATAATCCACAGGGAACCAATATATATAACAGGAGGAGTTAGACAAGGTTGTGCACTATCAACCACTCTTTTTAACATTTATTTTGACGACATGATAAGATCATGGAAGCAAATGGCGACTGGGGGAATTAACTTAGGAAATATAGTAATAAAACAGTAGCCTTTGCAGATGACCAGATTTTAATAGCAAAAACAGAGGACGAACTACAAAGAATGGTATATAAACTAAAAGAAATATCAAAAAAATACAACATGGAAATATCCTCACAAAAATAAAAAACTATGGCCTTCAAGGGCACTCATCCAGTTCGGACAAAGATAATAAGTTATTAGAAAATAAATCAATAGAACAAGTGATAAGATATAACTTCCCAGGTTGCGAAATATCATACACAGAGCAAACAGATATAAATAACAAACTAAATAAGTTTAATTATATAACAGGAACACTAAAAAGAATCTTGAAAAATAAAGCCAGGAAAGACTCTATAATGAAATTATACAAGACAATGGCAGTGCCTATTGCTACTTATGGATCCGAAACATGGACAGTGACAACACAACAATCTGCCAGAATACAAGCTGCTGAAATGAGATTCCTCAGACCAATAGCAGGATATCAAAGAACAGACAAAAAACATACCACAGAAATAAGACAACAACTAAAAGTAGAGGAATTAAACAACAATAGAGAAATACAGAACAAACTGAAAAGAACACTTGGCAAGGATGACTGAGGATAGAATACCAAAAGCAGCATACAGCTATTCACCACGAGGAAGAAGAAGTTTGGGAAGACCAAGGAAAATATGGAAAGAGCAGCAATTTGGAGCCGGAACGGGCTAGTAAATAAGCCTAAACCGTGAAGAAGAAGAAGAAGATTAGTATATGGTGTCATTTACCACTCGATTGAACTTGGCTATGAATCAGTGTTCCATCTAAAAACAATGCCACTTAAACATGTTGGTTATATCCTTATGCGAGGGAATCTTCGACTATTGAATGACAAAATCATAAACTGTATTGTAAGGGTATAATAAAGAATATTTCAGTTATACGTAATTACCCTCATTATTCAAAACTGTCAGTGCTACATACTCTCGAAAACAAGCCAGACGTCAGCGGTGCGAGAACACAATACGTTGCCGTTAATTTAGAGCATGATATGGAATAATATACAAGAGTATCTTCTAACATGAAATGGAATGATGTAATGACAGGAACTGGATGTGCGAGCAGCGCGATCATGGAAAAGATTTATCAGTACGAGTGCTTACTGACAACGGAACTGCCAACCATTGCATGCCGAAACCTACCTTGAAATTTCTTCTAGAGAAACATTGTGATGTACAAAGGCCGTGTAAAAAAACTGCCGTTTTTAACTGCAAGACACTAAAATCGAGCGTCAAATCTCTCATTTAAACTATAGGGAAGCAATATAACTCCTGTATTGGCAGACTGGAAACACGCCGCGTCCCGCCTCACTTCACTCTGTGCTTAACTCATGCAGGGATATACATCTCCGTACAGTGGGCTGCCATTGCTGGATTCTGGCTTCTATTTCTGTGCTTTGCATTTTAAAATGACAGATATATTTTTTTAGACACGGCCTAGGTACATCATAACGCTTATCTGGGAGAAATTTCAAGGTAGGTTTCGGCATGTAATGGTTGGCAGTTCCCTTGTGAGACCGGCTCTCTTGTAGAAGTGCTACCATACGGGAAGTAAGTGTAAGATCAGCAATTCAACACAAGTTATTGTTCGTCTGGCTTAACTTTGCAAGTAATTTGTAGAAAGAGAGCTGTACTCACCTCTCTCACTCGCACCAGTGTTGTCGGGGTTTTCTTCACCAGATGGGGGGAGACGAAAACTGACAACAGGGTGGGTTTTTCCTTTTGTTACTGGGCGAAAGCGGTCAAGGATCTACCCTTATATCTCCATCTCTCTCTTTGCCAAGTTAAGCCAGATATACAATAGGAAACCTTCCAATGTAACCCAATTAATATATTTGGATTTAGTGGGGTAAATAAAAGACGACTTATACAGGGTTTGGAGTTTGTAGCTATTTCTGCAACTTTCACTTTGTAGACGTTGGCAAAAACTTGGAGAAAGCTTGAAAATCATCTGGACATATGTCGTGCTGCAAGAGGTGTATATATGGCGGTAGTTTTTTTTCTTTTTTTTAGAGGGAACGGATTTGCAACGTAGATTTACTAAGAGTTTTTTTTAGTAGGGAACGGATTTACAACGTAAATCTACTAAGAGTTAAGATTGCAATATATGGTAGTAGGCCTATAAGCTCAATGCGTAGTGCGATTTTCTTATGTTTAATAATAACTTGTTTGCAATTTTATATCTATGAGTTAACCCTTACATTGGCAATGTATCATATAAATATTGACTTCATTTATTTAATATTGTTTATAATACACAGACTTCATTTAATTAATATGGTTTATAAAACAATAGAAAAACAAACGAGTACAAATTGTTTAAATTTGTATCAAATTACACAATAATGTACAATAATAACTTGGAGTTTACGTGATTTTGTTTTCCTTGCGGTCCGAAACATTTAAATAAATGACACGAGAAATGAATGAATCGCCAATTTAAGGGTTGAGAAAGTAATTTTTTTTCCGATTTGTGGAATCTAGTAATGTTATATTTCGCTCATTGTTATCTGATGATTGAGAACCATTACCTATCTGTAGTCTTGTAGCCTAAGGGCTACATCTCACTACATTTCAACCCGTAGTATAGACATGAAAGAAAACGCTGTTTCTGTTGTTTATATAATTGTTGATATAGTCGTGTGTTACACGCGATAATTTTGTAATCAGTCATAACTTTGAATCACTTCTAAATACAAATTCACATTTGAAATGCCTCTTGAGTAATAACAGGTGAGTCGATATTTTTAAATCAGTTAGTAGTACTAATTCAAGTAAAACAATGACGTCACGGACCAGTAAGATTAGAGTGCGCGAACTGCACATAAAATTCCTTTTCTTATTTATAGCAGCCATCTGAAATTTTAGAAGATATGATACTCTGTCATGTACTATCAACCAATCACCAAACATTTGGCGAATTTTTAAATTTTATTATTGGTAGTTACCTATGTCACAGACACTCGATATATGTATTCGGTTTTACAATTTTATCAATACTTTGTTGTGCATAAAGTTTTATTTTTGTTTGTTTTCCACATATCTCTTCCATTGATGCATATATATATTTTTTTCCCATTGGCTTTAATTAATCACTGATGGAATTTCTTAATAATTCATCCATATATTCATTGACGATTAGGCCTGCAGGCCCTACATGAAAAAAGAGCTAATTATAGTTGTTTGAAAATTAATTCTATTAAATTACCGAATTATATACTGAATGTAACAATTTTGGGAAGAAATTAGATGCCATTCGGAGACTTTGTATTATAATGTTAACCATACTATGTCTCAATCTAATCCCCTGTTTATGACACTTGTATACTTTAAGCATGTCATTCATTATTATTCGCGGAAAATACTCGGAATAAATTTGATCGGTCTCGGAGCCATCTTGACATTGAAGCCAGTAGCAGGTTTCAAGACTACTCCTGCCTGAAGACTATGTTCTAATCTTTCAATTCCTCCCATTGTCTCCGTAATTTTGTATTTCCTCAGCGTTGTTGACAATAACGTCTTCACTTCCAGCATACCATATCTATATGCAACGCAGATTCGACGACCTCCGCCGAAAGGTATATAAGAATATGGCCGATTTACTGTTGGACAATCCATGGAAAATCTATCAGGGTCGAAACATTCTGGATCCGGATAATACTCCGGGTTTCTGTGGGTCATAAAGTTGAAAATGACAGCATAGCTGCCCCGAGGAAGGGTGAAACCATTTTCCAAATGCATATCCTCTTCGATGTTTCGGAACAGAAATGGCACTGGAGGATATAGCCTTAGAGTCTCCTTCAGCACCTAAAAAAATACAAAAACTCGTTTTGAAACTAGGATTCAGAGCAAGGGCATTTCAGGAAACAAGTGACACATTTTAACTGAGATTATTTAATTTCAGTGTAGTATGGACTGATTTTATATTTAAATGAAACATTAATTAAACTGTAAGTTATTGTACACACATTTATAAGCTGTAATACGTACAAAATTAGTGATATAGGTGTGAAACATGTTTAACTTTTTTTTAATGCCCCAGGCTGTCTTTCGACATTCCTGGTTTCTCTCCTGGCATGGCGTACTTGTAACCCACTTCTGAGGTTGGGGCGCCTGGAAGGCGTGGTTACGGTGCCCCGATGATATGATGAGTGATGATGATAATGGTGCGCCAGGAGAGTCCCTAATCCTAAGTTTAATCTAAGATGAATACGAATGATGATGATTGCGATGGCCATATGATTTCGGGGACCGTTTGGGTCTTAAAGTTTTCCTGACATTTATCTTACAGGTGAGGAAAAACCCCGATAAAAACCTCACCCAGAAAAACTGTCCCGACCGGGGATCGAACCCGGGCCCGCTGCGTGACAAGGCGGTGGACAATGTTTAACTTACTTTTTTTTTCTTTCCTTTCTCTAGCTTTACTTGCTTGTCTTTCTAAAGACTGTATCGACTAATTTTCCGTCGTCGTGGCGTGGTCGATAGAGTCTCTATGCCCCATTCTGGTGACCCGGTTCTATTCTCGGCATGGTAAGGGATTTTAAATATCCACTTTGGGTCTGGGATGTCCTGTGCTTATGTGAAAAAATAAAAAAAATGTAACAATAAAAAAAAAGAACACGGCCTTCACTCATTCGGATGATATTAATTTATTAATATGTAAGTAAATTAATATGTAATTTGTTTACTTACTAGTATTATCTTTAGGCTATGTATAAAAACGAGTGTCTGTGGGTCTGTCTGTGCTTTATGGACTCAAAAAATACTTAACCGATTTGAATGGGGTTTTCACCACCATTTAGAGAAATTTTCTGGGACAATTAACGTACCTACATAACATATTACCGTACCGTACTTACTCAACTAAACATAAAAACACGCTACATTTTATTTAGGCATAGCAGCGCACGCCGTGTAATAGTCTATTATTATACATTAGGCTATAAATTCATTATTTACGTTTGCTTCCTTAACATTCTATAAAGAGTAGCGATTTTGCAATTTATATATTTGATTATGTATATTATGTAGTAGTTGTGAACCGCTGTGGCCTCGGAGTAGCGTCGTTGACTCGTAAGCTGCGGGCCCAGGTTCGATATTCGGTCAGGATAAATTTTCTTAGTGAAGTTTTTTTTGGGAATTTTTCCTCACCCATAATAAAATGTCGGGAAATTTTAAGGCGAAACATTTGACCACCAAATCACTAGTTCATTTCGCCTTGTTAGTGTGAATGAATGAGTGAACAGCGTGTCTTGTCTTAAATGTCTGTGTTATCCCTGAGATGGAATGATATTGAGCTGATCACATATTCATATAGACCCTTCATGTCCTTGCGTGGTAAAAAAAAAAGTGGGTGTGATCCAGAGTTACAAATTGTCTCCCAAACAGGACGTGTACCTGTAAGGCCTGGGTGACGTGACATGTAGAAGTACCTTTAAAGGGAGAGATTAAGGTAAAGAGAGAGAAATTATGAAGTTTTATATACGGCATTTTAGGAAATGCTGGACCTCTGATTAATTCATCGCGCTATTCAGTTTATTGTTTTGTATTTTTTTTGTAAGCCCATGTTTTTCCTTTACAGAGATTTAGGCGCTCTCCTCCTACAGGGAAGAATTTGAACCATACTAATTTAGTTACACTTGTTTTCGTATAGATGTCATTTTGAGTGGTCCGTGGTTAGCGGTCCGCCTCATACTGACATCTAGGAAACCAAGGTAGTACTAGGACGGGAAAATTCGGTAAATTTTGCTTAGAGGCCTTTCCATTCAGGCTTAAGGCTTTTTTACGAGCCTGAAAATCTTCAGACTCGGGACCCACGGCTTAAAGTCCCTCCCGGAGGACTTGCTCCTTGGATTTTTCCGTCCTAAAAATTCATCGACTCCGGCCGGTTTTGAACTCGCGATCCTCGGGACCAGAGGCAAGGAGCATAACCACTAGTCCACCGCGGCCGATTATTGTTTTGTTAGTTCTATATTAATATTAGAAAGGAGTCAATATTAGAATACAATAAATTAGTGTAATACTGAAGAAAAATACAACTATCTGATAAAGGACTAACATATTTATTTCAGTCATATTATTTTTAAAGAGTTAATATGGTATACTCTATTTTAAAATAATGTGGTCATAGAAAGTAGGGAGGGCCTATGGCCATTAATAGTTTCAGTAATCTCATTTCAACATCTTCAATTAATTGAAGTTCGATAGATATTCGGAGTCATATTTTGATGCCATAGAATATAGTCGGAATTTTCATTTGTTTATAGCATTTTAGAATATCGTATTTGGTTGAATTTTGTTAATTAATACTATTTTAATTTCCTGAACTCATATGAATTAGGCATTCAAATATTTTGTTTGTGCATAAGAGAGATTATAACAGAGATAATGTAGAAGGTTAAACCTGTTTATGTTGTTTCTAATTTAATTATAGGCCTGTTATATTATTTTCTAGGTTGTTTGCTGTCACCATTGTTATTTATATTGGTAGACAGTGTGTGTAAAGAGTACTGAAAAGGAATCCACAGGGATTGCCTAGAAAAAGAGGAGTGGCGTAGCATTGTAACTACAGAAACTGAACAACAAAGAAAATGTTGGAACGAAGCCGGGAATTTGGCAAAAAACAGAAACCTGTGGCGCGCTTTCACAAAGGCCCTATACTTCCAAGAGGAGTGACAGGAACTACTATTATATTATTTTCTACATTAACACATTAGGCCTAATCCATCCATAGTAATTCTGCCCGAAGGCAGGTCCTTCACTGCAATCATAGCATTTTCAGGCTATGCTTGCAGCTTTACTAGGGAATTGTGTAGGTGTGGTAGCTTCCCGTTGCTTTCCATACCGGTGAAGGATGATGACGATGATAATGATAATGGTAAGGATGATAATGATAAGGATGATGGCCATATGATTTCGGGGACCGTTTGGGCCTTAAAGTTTTCCTGACATTTGTCTTACAGGTGAGGAAAAACCCCGATAAAAACCTCACCCAGAAAAACTGCCCCGACCGGGGATCGAACCCGGGCCTGCTGCGTGACAAGGCAGCACGCTACCTCGAGACCACAGCGGTGGACATTAGGCCTAATCTAGAAGTATACAAGAAAAGTTCAAGAGCCTTAACACTACAAGTAATAAGGAAATGCAAAAGTTGGAATTAAATGTATTTTTTAAAATTTTCCTAGTGTACCTTAAAAGAAATTACAACTAACTTTAAATATTGGTTTTATTAATATGACATGCACATGTTTAAACTAAAATGGCACTGTCATGGCATGGTTTTTTGTATAAACTTATGAAGTATTGTGTAGACCTCATAGCAACAAGGAACTAATTAATCTTTGAACGTTAAGTAACAAACATGGCATTTTCACCTTAACAAGGATAAAGGTACGTTTTACATGCGTACTTATGTAATACAAATGAAAAATAGTATTATAAATTACAATAATTATTGTATTACATTTAAGTAATACTAGGAATATCAAACGTAATCTTAGCATAATGACAACATCTACGTCATTACTTTGGATTTAATTATGACAAAACCTGAAATGTCGTATAGCAAGATTTTTTTTCTCCCCTTACTGCGCATGTCTATGTTTTTGCCTTTACAATCTTATAAAATGACAAGCAGAATTTTCGTTATTAGTCCACCGCTGTGGTTTCGGGGTAGCGTGCTGCCTTGTCACGCAGCGGGCCCGGGTTCGATCCCCAGTCGGACAATTTCCTGGGTGAGGTTTTTATCGGGGTTTTTTCTTACCTGTAAGACAAATGTCAGGAAACTTTAAGGCCCAAACGGTCCCCGAACATCATATGGCCATAGCAATCATCATCATTCACATTCATCTTAGATTAAGCTTAGGATTAAGGATTATCCTGGCGCACCACTATCATCGTCATCACCCATCATATCATCGGGGTAACATAACCCCGCCTTCCAGGCGTCCCAACCTCAGAAGTGGGTTACAATTACGCCAATGCCAGGACAACCTGGGGCATTAAAAATATTCATTATTATGTGGGCCTATTGTAATTTTTTTACAAAAGGGAAGCCACTTTCGCAAGCATATTAATAAATCATCATCATATATGACAGCCAATTTTTGGCCCTAGCCTTCCTCAGAATGTCCTTCCAGACTTCTCTATTTGCTCCTAAATTCTTCCAGTTTCTAATTTTACTAATTCTAATATCCTGTAAGACATCATCCTCCCATCTTAACTTAGGTCTTCCAACACTTCTGGTTTATAATGGTTGTGCGTATAGGCCTATCTTTTTAGTAGTTTTATTATTGACCTTACGTATTAAATGTCCAACCCAGGCCAATCTATTAATTTTTATATACTTCGCTAGTCCACCGTGTGGTCTCGAGGCAGCGTACTGCCTTGTCACGCAGCGGGCCCGGGTTCGATCCCCGGTCGGGGCAGTTTTTCTGTGTGGAAGTTTTTATCGGGGTTTTTCCTCACCTGTAAGACAAATGTCAGGAAAAATTTAAGGCCCAAAAGGTCCCCGAAATCATATGGCTATCATCACCATCTTCATCCTTATCATCATCCTTCACCGGGGTGGGAAAGCAACGGGAAACACCACACCTACAATTCCCTAGTAAAGCTACAAGCATAGCATGAAAATGCTATGATTGCAGTGAAGAACCTGCCCTCGGACAGAGTTACTATGGATGGATACTTCACTAAACTTTTAATATCTTTCTTTCTTAAGTAGCCAAAGATTTCTCATCTGACTTTAAAATGAGTCCAAGTTTGTGATGTAGGCCTATATGTAATTACTGGTCTTAAAAGAGTTATATTAATAAAACACGGCAAAATAAATTATCCTGACTATAATTTGGATGCTTGCTTATAGTCCATTTTATTCTCCCTGTGTACAATAATTTCAAAACTGTTAGAAGTCTGCTTTTACCGGTAAATCGACCGGTTCATTTCTAAGTAGGCCCTAATCAATTTTATTTTTTGTTTTATCACTTCAGGACTTAAAAAAGACATACCAAGGGGAGACAATTCTTTGACCCATGGGTATTTAAATAACGAAAATGATGGACTTTTAGTACCAGGCACAAGCTAGATGCTAAATAAACATAAACACTCAATCCAAGAAATTCTTACGTCTTTCTTAAGAGGAATGTAAATTTCAATTCTGTGTTCGCCTTAATGGGTATGGAAAAGAATTTGTATTTATTTCATTTACTGCTTAGGCTATGTTGGTCTTCTTTACGCTTATAAACAAAGGTATTTGTAAACTATTCTTTCTCAGTTATTACTAGACCTCGATTTGTATTTTATTCTTAGGCTTTCTTGAAGGAATGAAAAAAAAAAACCAATGATATAATACAGGTTTCATTAAAGGTTAATAACCCTAGGGACAGTTTATCTGGGCCTAAATACCCTTATTTTATTCATTATTATATTTTTTTTGTATTTTAGGCTAAAATTTCTTTTTTTAAATACTACATTTAAAAATTCTTCATTTTTTAGCGTTGCGAGGTCCCCGGAAATTGTGGAGATTGTTTTTAATTTAATCAATATACAGTATATATTTACTATTATCTGAAAACTGTTCTCCCGGTTATGTTATATGGATGCGAAACATGACCTCTTACTTTAAGGGAAGAGAAAAATACGAATATGTGAGAATTAAGTTCTTACGAACATTTTTTTGGATCAAAGAGAGATGGTCAGACAGGTGAATGGAGAACTACATAATCTTTATAGAAAACCAGATATAAGAACAGTTAAGTCACATAAACTGCGATGGGCAGGACATGTGGCCGAATGGGGAATGAAAGAGGGTCGTGGAAACTTTTTGTAGGAAAACCAGAGGGGAAAACGCCCAGTAGGTAAGCCAAGAATTAAGTGGGAGAATAACACTAACCATAATTTGAGTGAAATAGATTACACAGGAGATGATTGGAAAACATTAGCTCAGGATAGGGATGTATGGAGAGCTTATGTCCGCGCGGCCACGAATCTACCGGTTCGATATTGTCAACGAGTGAGTTAGTTACAATTAACTTTATTTGTTTTATAATATTTATAATTCTTAGGCCTATATCGATTTTTGTGTTAATTTTTAAATATAGTCCAATATGAAAACAATATGCTAAAAGCCGGAAGGTCCAGGGCCGAGTCCTGAAGAGGCCAGGATTTTTAAACTGCCCTAAACCTTTTGGTAGGACCATGGCCTGGGATCGACTCAGCCTGTAACGAAAATGAGTACAAGATACCAGACATATGTTCTGCAGGTTAAAGGCGGCCTACATATAGGGCTGACTACCAAGCTGATATCTCGTGCCAATTGTCTGGAAAGGAGGAAGCCTTAACCTCAGATTATCCCAATGGCCTCCTAAGGCCTGTAGGGAGGGATCAACTTTACTATTTTTTACTCAAAAGGAAAACAAATTCAAAATCGCCCGATTAAAATAATGCTGGATGGACAACGAGACCAGAAGAAACCATTAGGCTTAAAACAATGATTTTTGGTAATCAATTTGATATTAATTATAGTGATATTATGAGGTATTCTATCTATCTATAATGGCGTAACAGTCCGATGTTGGTCCTTAGCCTCTCCTTTGTTAGGAGTTACTAGACCAAGTTAATTTAGTTATACCTTTTCCCAAAATATGTCATGAATGGTATGCGGTCAACCTACCGACCCAATGAGGCATCTAGTAGGCAACCAAGGTATTACCAGGATGATACAGATCGGTGAATTTTGCTTAGAGATCTCTTTATTCAGACTTAAGGTTCTTTTATGAGCCTGGAAATCTTCAGACTCGGGACCTATGGCTTAAAGTACCTCTCGGAAGATGTTTCCATCTTAAACAATCAATCAACCTCGGCCGGGTTTGGATCTGCACCCTCGGGACCAGAGGAAAGGACCAAAACCACTAGTCCACTGCGATTACACATTTTAAAAGTCTAAAGTAAAATTTTTGGAACTTTTTTATAACTTATACGTCTAAATTGTTAAAGCTTAATAATCCAAGTTATAATCTTATCAAAGCATACAATTTCAGTCGCATTCGGCACCTCATTACGGCTAATAAAGTTAAAACTAAAACTAACTAACTCATTAGTACTATCGAACTCATAGGTTCATGGCCGCACGGAAATAAGCTCACCATAGGCTATATCATTATCCTGAACCAATGTTTTCCAATCATCTCCTGTATAATCTACTTCCCTCAAATCATTGTTAATGTTATTCTCCCATCTTATTCTTCATCTACCAACGAGGTGTTTTCTCGCTGGGTTTCCTACAAGCTTCCATACTCCTCTTTCATTCCCCATTCGTGTCACATGCCCTGCCCACCGTAGTCTACGAAATTTAACACTTCTTATTATACAGTATCTGATTTCTATTCACCTCTGTTCATCTCTCTTTGGTCCAAAAAAATTCCTAAGAACTTTTATTATCAAATACTCGTAATCTTTTCTCCTCCCTTAAAGTAAGAGTCCTTGTTTCACATCCATATAATATAACTGGGAGAATAACAGTTTTATATGTTTTCAAACTATTAATCACAATTTAAAGGAATTTCTTACTCGTCCCTGGATGCCAATGTACGTTGTATGTGTGGCTGCAAGTGGATGAGATAACATTTAAAGAAACTGGGTGTGTTACGTGTTCAGGCGAAACAATAGGAAGATGACGCATAATCTTGCAAAATTCTTATTATAACCTCATAAGACCTTGACATACAGGACTGGAAATTGAAACTGGCTCCTGAAGCCATTATCGTTGTCATATTCGCGTGACGGTAGACATAACCTTGCGGTAAACGCATCCTCAATTGTTACGTTCTAAGAATAACCACGGAAATGACATATCTTTATCAAAGGTAAATCAGTTAATATTGTATTCTTTTCATATAGGGGATCTCAATTTGTATTTACTTCAACCAAAAAAATATAATTAAAACTTACGTGAAGCCCCTATTATGGAAGATCTGTGATATACAAGGATATCGCTTGATCCGCTTTCGCATCATTACAGGAGCAGGTGAAATGAAATGGAACGATGTGGATGACATGAATATGAAGAAGAGGTTGAGTGAAGATTTTGGCTGTGGAAAACGGAAGAATTGCCGAGAAAACCTGTCCTTTCTCCGATTCGTATATCAGGAGTAGGAGTGAGGCGAGATGCGAACTCGGGATCCAGATGTGTAAGGAGAGCGTTCAACCCTTGCTCCACGGAAATATGTAAATAATAATAATAATAATACTAATAATAATAATAATAATAATAATAATAATAATAATAATAATAATAATAATAATAATAATAATAATAATAATAATAATAATAATAATAATAATAATAATAATAATAATAATATAATAATATAATATAATAATAATAATAATAATAATAATAATAATAATAATAATAATAATAATAAGCCCATGTTTCCCTTAAGAGAGATTTAGGCGCTCTCCCCCAACATGGAAGAATTTGAACCATACTAATTTAGTTTAGTAGTTTTCGATTAGATGTAATTTGAGTGATCCGAGGTCAGCGTTCCGCCTCATACTGACATCTAGGTAGTACTAGGACGGGAAAATTCGGTAAATTTTGCTTAGAGGCCTTTTCATTCAGGCTTAAAATAATAATAATAATAATAATAATAATAATTAATAATCTTTCCATGCATTAGTCCTTGAATAATTTATGGTCTAAATGAAACGTTTGTTCTTCTCTAACCATCTCTTCCTCCAACAATGGGCAAGGACCTCTTGCCTTCTGGTTGATACTGTGTGAAATAATAATAATAATAATAATAATAATAATAATAATAATAATAATAATAATAATAATAATAATAATAATAATAATAATAATAATAATAATAATAATAATAATCCATCCATAGTATCCATAGTAATTCTGCCCGAAGGCAGGTCCTTCACTGCAATCATAGCATTTTCATGCTATGTAGGTGTGGTAGCTTCCCGTTGCTTTCCACACCGGTGAAGGATGACGATAATGATGATGATAATGATAAGGATGATGATGGTGATGATGGCCATATGATTTCGGGGACCGTTTGGGCCTTAAAGTTTTCCTGACATTTGTCTTACAGGTGAGGAAAAACCCCGATAAAAACTTCACCCAGAAAAACTGCCCCGACCGGGGATCGAACCCGGGCCCGCTGCGTGACAAGGCAGCACGCTACCTCGAGACCACAGCGGTGGACGATAATAATAATAATAATAATAATAATAATAATAATAATAATAATAATAATAATAATAATAATAATAATAATAATAATATAATAATAAATAATAATAATGATAATAATAATAATAATAATAATATGTTTATTATTGTATTTAATTTTTTAAGGTTCTAATAGGATTTCCAGAGTCTATTTAGGCCTAATTTAGATCTTCTATTTCTAAGGATGCTAATGCTAAAAGAATGATTTACCTGTTCTAGATATTTCATGGCATTCACATCTGAAGTAGTTGGTGGACGTCCCATATCCGGCTCGAAAATTCTCTCTTGTTCCTCGAGTACTTTGTCTTGAATATTCTGATGAACCCCGAGTAAGGACAATACATAACTGCAGGTCAGAGCTATGACCTTGGTGCCGGCCACTATAAGAGAACTCAGTTCATCCCTAATTTCATCAACCTTCATTTGTTCATCCCTTATCAAGAGATCCAGCAAAGAAAGTTCTCTTCCTCTCACCCACTGTACATATTCCACTTGTTCCCTAGAACCATCCTTTTTTCGAACTCCATTCCGCTTAGAAGCCAACTTATCGTCAATAACCTTGTTTACAAACCTATGAAGATGTTTCATTGCAAATTCTCTTTCTTTTTCAAAATCCTGTTTTCTGCTATGCATCCAATCATTTAACATCCAAGGCTTCTTGAAAGTTTCTCCTAAAGTTTCAATTGCTTGCAGCAACTTGGTTTTATATTCAGGATCATCTTCCATTTGGGCATTTACATTAGTTCCCATTGTTGTTTCACATATTATGTCCAAAGCACACGAGCAAAAATACGAGTAAATGTCAGTAACTCTTTCGTCGGCAATTGGTTTCAGATTTTCAGTTAGAAGAAAACTGTTCTTTATGAAATTTTCCATGAACTGTTCAAGAACGTTGCTGTTGAATGTCGATGAAATTATTTTACGATGAATTTTCCATTTATCATCATCGGGGACAGCACCATTGCCATTGGCCATTTGAGAAACTGACGAGTTCTTCTTAAACAATGACTTATTAATGAAAATCTTCTCGATACTTTCAGAATCTGTGATAACAACATATAATTTATCCCCCATCCAAAATCGAACAACTGATCCGTACTTGTTTACAAGCTTCACAAGTTTCTGGAAAAATTCTATAAGATCGCATCCTGCAAATGTTGGTATATTGCCCAAAATTGGAAATGTCAAAGGTCCTGGAATGTTTGACGTTAGTCTCTTGAGGCGGTTTTGTGTTCTTCGACTATAATAAAGTGGAAATGTTATAATGAACAAGACGGTAACAGGGAGAATCCACCATAATGAAGTTAAATTGATGCTCTCTCTGAAATATCCCATATTTTCCACAAAAAATTCAGTCCATTTGAATGAAAATGCTAATATACTCTCAATAAAATCGTTGCTAATACAAGATATGAAGTTAAGAGACATTTTCCACCATTCGTGAAGAATGTGAGGCACTTTTTCAATGATGCCTGCATACGAAAAATTATTTGTATCCATTTTAAGCGATATAGTTATACTTTTCAAATTGAATTTGATATTTTATAAAAAGCACATTTCATGGGCTCGTGAAGGTTTCACTCACGCACAACACACTGCTAACGGAAAGCACCTGTTTTCACAGCGTAGCGTTTTAATAACATTTCACTACTAATGATTCACTTGGAAGTACATCATAACTTTCCCAAGCCGCTGTGGACTTGCATACTCATTGTTCATAAATGCAAAGGTCTTTTATATGTTCACTTTCAATGTCGACGCTTGAATACCTGAAGAACATCTCTTACGTAACTTGAAGCGCAGCTAGAGGACATACCTTTTTTTTTATAAGCAAGATAAAAACTGGATTTTAAACAGTGTTTGGCGACTAAAGTTTTCTTGTTGTCAGTTTATAATTGATGCTTTCAAAACAACCTGTAAAAAGAAAGCATTATTGCGCCCCTCTCAGTTCTACACCCAATATAATTTCTGTATTATTTTTTATGAAAATTTAAATTACACATCACGTATAAAAATAATTTTACAAGAAAACATAACGTACATTTCATTAACATAAGTAATCAGGTATGAATTATTCATAGCACATAAGTAGAAAGCCTTCTCGTAAAAATATATATTCCGGCTTGCTTGAAACTTACTTTCTTGGACATTTCTAATAATAGGATAATGTAAATATTTGAAAATAATTTTTCAGAATTTCATGAATATGGTATATGGAAGAAGAAATTACTAAATACAACAAGTGAAAGGGAATTGGAACATGGTCGAAGGTCATAGTGTAACATTATGAAGGTCAGATTCTCAAAGTTCTTAAATATGAAAAAGTCATTAAATTTAACACTTTATTACATTCTTTTAACATCTGTGAATACTTCATTTAATTAACGAAATTCATGTAACATTTAATGTTATCTTAAAGAGGGATTTTTAAACCATTTTACCGATAAAGTGATTTGAACTCCGCTTTTATTTCTGACTACATATTTTTTTACGACTTAATGGTTACAGTAAAATTTTTGTCGCCAATAAATTATTTAATATTCGCGCTCACAATTTTTGAAGTAGATTTGAGGAGATAAAATTTAATGCAATAACTACAGGGCAATTAAATATTTTCAACTTCGTACAACCCAGACTTGGTCCCTATATTTATGACATAATAGGCGATCACCAATGTGGATTTGGAGAAAACAGGTCTACAATAATCTGTGTGTGCTTTTTTTTTTAGTATAAGACAGATTTTAGAATATAAATGGAAATATAACGCACAGTACATCAACTATATATATATACTTCAAAAAGCCATACGATTTAATTAAGGGAGAGAGAGTGTGTGTGTATGTGTGTGTGCAGTATTTTGCAGGAATTAGGAATTCTTGAAAATTATACTTATTCGAATGTGTCTAAATGCACAAATTCTAAAAAGCAACACACTTCTATTAAATAACACTAAGAAACTGGGACTGGAAATATATATCAATAAAACTAAATATGGTCATACAAAGAAATACATTATATAGGCTAATGGAAATGGACAGTTAATGACAAAGGAGGGAAAATTTGAAGTGGCCGAATTCAAATACCCAGGAACAATAATTATAAACAGGAATGAGGTGCAAAAAGATATAAAACACAGACCCAACTCTGGAAACGCATGCTATTAAGCCTATACATTACAGGGTTTTTTGTCATCCGAACTTCTCTAAAAAATTATAATATATATATATATATATATATATATATATAATGCTATTCTCCCACCTCATTCTTGGTCTACCAACTGGGCGTTTTCCCCCTGGTTTTCCTACAAGAAGCCTTCATGCACGTCTTTCATTCCCCATTCGTGCCACATCCTGCCCATCGTAGACTGCGATGGGCAGGATATGTGGCACGAATGGGAAATGAAAGACGTGCAAGGATACTTCTTGTAGGAAAACTAGGGGGAAAACGCTCAGTTGGTAGACCAAGAATGAGGTGGGAGAATAACATTAACTATAATTCGAGGGAAGTAGATTAGACAGGGAACAATTAGAAAACATTAGCTCAGGATAGGGATGTATGGAGAGCTTATGTCCGCCCGGCCATGAACCTACAGGTTCGATAGTGCTAATGAGTTATATATATATATATATATAAATGTCCACCGCTATGGTCTCGAGGTAGCGTGCTGCCTTGTCATGCAGCGGGCCCGGATTCGATCCCCGGTCGGGGCAGTTTTTCTGGGAGAGGTTTTTATCGGGTTTTTTCCTCATCTGTAAGACAAATGTCAGGAAAACTTTAAGACCAAAACGGTCCCCGAAATCATATGACCATCATCATCATCATCCTTCACCGGTGTGGAAAGCAACGGGAAGCTACCACACCTACACAATTCCCTAGTAAAGCTGCAAGCATAGCATGAAAATGCTATGATTGCAGTGAAGGACTTGCCTTCGGGCAGAATTACTATGGATGGATATATAAACTGCTGTCCTTCCTGTTATATTATATGGATGCGAAACATGGTACCTTAGTTTAAGGGAGTGAAAGTATTACGAGTGTTTGAAAACAAAGTTCTCAGGAGAAAAATTTGGACCAAAGACAGACGAACAGACAGGTAAATGGAAAAGAATAACATTAACCATGGTTTGAGGGAGGTGAATTATACAGGGGATGATTGGAAAACATTAGGTCAGGATATGGATTTGCGGAGAGCTTATTTACACACGGCCATGAACCTCCGAGTTTGATACTGTCAGCGAGTAAGTTAGATCTGTCAAGGGAACTGTAAACCATTGCATTCCGAAACCTACTTTGAAATTTTTCCCGGAGAAACGTTATGATGTACCAAGGTCGCGTCCAAAAAAAATCTGCTGTTTATAACTGGAAGGCACGAGAAATCGAAGCTAGAATCCAGCAATGGCAACCTACTGTAAGAAGCAGATGGACTCCCTGCATGAATAAGAACGGAGTGGAGTGAAGAGGGACGCGGCGCGGACGGCAGGTTGTGAGGTTTATCCAATCTACCAATTCAGCAGTTGCATTACTTCCCTGTAGCTTAAATGAGAGCTTTGGTGCTTGATTTTAGTGCATTGCAGTTAAAAACGGCAGATATTTTTATGGACACGATGTTTGTATATCACAAAACTTCTTTGGAAGAAATTTCAAGGTAAGTTTCAACATGCAATGGTTGACAATTCCTTTGTGAGTAAAGCATAAGACGGTTACGGCGGAAAAGAAATGGACATCCGAATTTCGAGATTTTTTTTTGTTATATATTTTTAATTCTATTTCTATCTTCTTCTTGACTTCACAGATTAAGCAGCAATCCATCTGTACCAGTCTCAAAATATTTGTGCCTCTTGGTCCTCTCCCTCATATTTTCATTTATTTATATATTTTACTTGATGGATTTAGTTTTAAAATGAAGCTTAAACGTGTCCAACAATAAAACATAAAAAAAATTGCGGACCATCCACAAATAAACTTGATAAATAACATTTTGTAAAGAACTATTTCACATTCCGCCTCCATTAGTTTACTATACATTACATAGAATTGGTAACTAAAATGCAACGCTGAGCGATGTTCATTTTTTTTTTGCACATGAATACATCAAGTTCTAGTAGACGCGACATGGCGAGTTATAATGTACACCGTATTTTTATAAGTTTACAAAAAGTTTGTGATTTATTTAGTTGGGTTTAGATGAGGGTAAATTAGTGTATATCAGATTAGTTTATATCGAAATTATTTTAAGATGTATCGTAATTAATTAAGAGTGCGTGATTCATTTTGTTAGATTTAGTTGAGGACAGGTTTATACCAGATTGTTTACTGGAACGTGTGATTTATTTAGTTAGGTTCAGTGGATTAATTTTGCCACTGGTCATTATCGAGGAATACGTACGACGTATCGATTATTGACGACAATCGATTCAATTAACAGAGATTTCCTAAGATTCGTCGTTATGAGGAAGTGAATTTTCTTAAATTTAATTTCTTTTCTATGCAATTTTGAAAACATAGCACTTCAATTTTACTGCAGCAAAACATTATATTTCGCCTCTTTACTGAAGAAAACATCTAACCATGTTTCCTGGATTAATATCTGAATATCAGAATGAAGTCACAACCACAATGGCTGCTACATTCGTCAGGTAAGATAGAAAATGACGATTTAATAAATTAGTGTTATTTTCTGCTTTGTTTCTGGATGGCCCGGATTTTTAAAAGTTTTAATCTAGGACGTTCCTAAGCTTAATTTTAAAACCAAAATTATCTCGAAATTCGGATGTCCACTTTTATCACCGTACCCACACAAGTCATGTAGGTCTATTTGTTTAAATTAGTTGGCATTCGTTTTGTAAAATGTTTGAAGACGTAAAAATGCAAGTAGCTGAGCTCATATACTTTTGATAACGCACCGTATCACGATGATTTAATCAACTGTTCACTCTTAATAGACAGGACTTTATTTTAAAACGCTCATCTCATGTCATTAGCGTTGTAGTTCAAAGCAGAACATAAAATAACCGATACATTTTGTTCAGAGGCTTCCTTTTTTTCAGGTTTTCGGTTCTTTTATGTGCCAACAATCCATGACACATGAATTTACATTACTTTCCGAAGCAGGCATACTCAGATTTTTTTACACATGAACGATCCATCGACATTGACCGGGTTCGAACTCGCGGAATATGGAATCGGAGGTGAGCATATAACCAACCACTGGGACTGACTTGAAAATCCGTCCGGGATTTGTTGGATTTTTAACGGCGTAAAAATCTGAGTATGGCGTCATTCAGGAGGGAAGTAAAATCGCGGATCCACAGTACCTATGTAAAAGAACATCATGCCTGAAATAAGAGGCATCCTTATATTCTGGTCTTCAGCATCCCATCATGTTATTTCTTATATTTTTATCGTAATTGCATCTACTTTTTATGCAATAATAATGACAATAATAATAATAATAATAATAATAATAATAATAATAATAATAATAATAATAATAAAAGTAAAGTGATCCCACAACAGGCCCGGAGGCCCTTGGGGTAGTAGGAGGTTAAGGCTCCTACTTTTTCTAGACAATCGGCACTTTACGTCAGCCGGGTTGTCAGCCCTGCGTGACGGCCGCCTTTACCCCCAGAACAAGCGTCTGGTACTCATTTCCGTTAGAGGCTGAGTCGACCCCAGGGCCATAGTGCCGCCAGAGGGTTTGGGTCAGTTTAAAAATCCTGAACCCAACGGGACTTGAACCCTCGACCCTAATAATAATAATAATAATAATAATAATAATAATAATAATAATAATAATAATAATAATAATATATTATTAGGCCTTTATATTATTATTAGTAATTATAATTATTATCATACGGATACAAAACAGATATGAATTTTATCGATAAAATACATCCTGCCAATGAAATTCGTCTCTACATTTGGTACAAAAATTCTCAGGGTGATTAGGTCCGGGTTTTTTATCCGATGATATTGCTTGAAGAAATGTAATTATTACTTGATTAAAACACGAATTGGTGTTTAAGAAATACTTTCAAAATAAAATTATTGGGATGTTCAAGCAAGTATTTTCTCAATAAATTTCATACAACTCAGTAAATGCAACACATTTTAAATCATTCTATATACAAATTTTACATGATTGAATTATGTTATTCCATTATCTCCATCTTCTTTAAATATAAACTAAATTATTTATATATTTTCCCACAAGTGGATGGTCTTGCGATTTCTGCTTCACTACCGCATTCACTGTACAGAATCTTCTCAGCAAACTTCACCAGTACAAGACTCTGTACATAGTAATATAATGTACGGTTAAAAACTATAAAATAGTTACCTTGTGGGTCCGTCTCCTCAACTTAAGTTATTCTAAAACTCTGTAGGCCTTTCGGGACTAGTCCCATCATCAGCAGAATGCATTAGGTCCGTATTTGTTGACCCTGTTGAAGCACTGACTTGGTTGTGAGAATTTTGTACAGAGGATTGTGTGGACTAGTCCCGAAAGGCCTATAGAGTTTTAAAATAACTTAAGTTGAGGAGACGGACCCACAAGGTAAGTATTTTATAGTTTTTAACCGTACATTATGTGAACTAATACCTCAACGGAAACTTACCATGAAATTTACTAGTATCGGCTCTGTACATAACTCTCAGCAACAGATGACTTCAACCATCCATGCCGTTTCAGAGACGAAACATCATCATCAGCATTCACAAAGAACACAGCAGATGTTCTGAATGAATGGCCGGTGTATTATGTTGAATAATGCAAATTTAGATATGTTGCTATTTTCGAAGACACCGTACCGATACTATTTACTCTCATTGGTGAACCAAGACATTTTCCATTTCAAAATGTCAAGAAACATAGTTTCGATTGACAGTTCTTAGGCCTCAATGCAACGTATTCCTGGAAGATTTGTAAGTGATTAATTTCTCCATCAGCCTTTTCAGAAATAGCAAAATACCGAGATAGTTCTTTTATTATTTGGTACGAGTATATTCACCACAATCCACCGCTGTGGTCTCGGGGTAGCGTGCTGCCTTGTCACGCAGCGGGCCCAGGTTCGATCCCCGGTCGGGACAGTTTTTCTGGGTGAGGTTTTTATCGGGGTTTTTCATCACCTGTAAGATAAATGTCAGGAAAACTTTAAGGCCCAAACGGTCCCCGAAATCATATGGCCATCGCAATCATCATCATTCATATTCATCTTAGGTTAAGCTTAGGATGTCCCGCGCCGTAGCCGAGTGGTTAAGGCAGGAAGCCTTGGCGCAGAGCTAAGGGACTAGCGCTGGTTCGAGTCTCCATGGGAGAAGAAATTTTCTCATGGTATTTCGGCCAGTATGGGACCGGTGCCCACCTAGCATCGTGAGGCATTTGGGTATCTACCATAAGTAGCGGCTCCAGGTTGAGAAAACCAGCTATAACGGCTGGGGACTCGACATGCTGACCACATGTCACCCCTACACTGGCTGATCATCTACCTCTGTGACTGACACATGTCGATGAGATGCCAGCAGCCGGCTGGTAGGTTAAGGACCTTCTAGGCCTGTCGCGCCAGGAGATTTTTTAAGCTTAGGATTAGGGGCTCTCCTGGCGCACCATTATCATCATCATCACCCATCATATCATCGGGGCAACGTAACCCTGCCTTCCAGGCGCCCCAACCTCAGAAGTGGGTTATAAGTACGCCATGCCAGGAGAGAAACCAGGAATGTCGAAAGACAAACCTGGGGCATTTGAGAAAAAAATATTCACCACAATATATCCATTCTTATCCTCAATGTGATCAACGTAGGGACGGCAAGCTAGCAATCCCAAAAATCATAACCACTTTCATTAATAGATACTTCATCAGAAGCATTATTCAAAGCTTCTTCTCTCGAAAATACTTTTGATTTTTTTTTTGACACGATGTCCAACATTCTTGTTTTTTTTTAAATGAAAACTAATCTACTAAACATTCAAATGTCGATTCCATCATTTATCTTTATCACAGTGTTAAGCAATGACAATTCGAAACGCAAACTTCCCGAGATTTTTAGTGCGTCTTATAACAAAATACGCCAACACATTCTTATTGTTTATATTCACGCTTTTTCCTTCAACCATTTACAGAATACACCATAAACCAACTCATATCTTTCTTTAGATTTCTTCGATGCTAACTCGGTACATCAACTCATCACTAGACACATAATCTGAAATTTCTATGATTATACGAATTATATTGCTATTCCGACCAGCCTCATGGGCTAGTGGTCAGCGTTTCTGACTACTGTTCATGAGGTGCCGGGTTTGATTCCCGGTCAAGCCATAGGATTTTTCCCTTAAAGCGAATTATTCCTGCATATGGTTTGGAATTTAGGTTAAGTTTAGGTTAAAAACTCCCCTGGTGCCTCATTATCATTTATCATCCATCATATCATCGGGGTAACTTAACTCCGCCTTCTATTCGCCTCAACTTCAGAAGTGGGTTACAATTAAACCAATGTCAGGAGAGAACGCCAGAAATGTCGAAATAACAACCTGGGGCATTGAAAAAAAAATTAAATGCTTCAGCTTGTCCCCTTTTGGTGTTCTCTCCTGGCATTAGCATAATTGTAACCAACTTACGAGGTTGGGGTTACGTTGCCCCGATTATATGATGATGATGATAGTGGTGCGCCAGGAGAGTCCTTAATCCTAAGCTTAATGTAAGATGAATATGAATGATGATGAATGCGATGGCCATATGATGTTCGGGGACCGTTTGGGCCTTAAAGTTTCCTGATATTTGTCTTACAGGTGAGGAAAAACTCCGATAAAAACCTCACCCAGGAAACTGTTCCGACCGGGGATCGAACCCGGACCCACTGCGTGACAAGGCAGCACGTTACCTCGAGACCACAGCGGTGCAATATATATATATATATATATATATATATATATAAAGCTATTCCCAAATCTACATGCTTTTAAAATAGCGACACAGGCAACAATACTTATTACAAATGCTATGTTCTTACAATAACAAGTACACACGATTCAACTTTCAATCTCTAACATCATCACTTCAAGGTTTAGGAGAATCTCCTGTTACGGCCTGTATTACAGTTAAATAGACTCTTTCCAACGCTTCCTTGGTCATCCCAGATTCTGTCTTCCCATTGCTTTGTAGTCATAGGCTTGTCTTGGAATGTGGAATGTTGGCATCCTCAATTATAAAAATTCCCTTGATAGTTAGTAAATTTATCTCTAATTTGTTATGAATCTGTAGATTTTCATTGCATTTCATGGTAATACTTCTGTAATAAAAAAATTATGGAGGGTAGAGATGTTGAGGTCGTTGCAGATATCTTCATTTCTTATTTAATTTAATTTAGAATATCCCTTAATATATAGAAACACGGATATCAGTTAAAATATAAATTATCATAATATAATCAAATTTATATCAATATTTGTTGTGCAAAAAATAGTATATAATAATATTCCATTAAATCTTTTTACAAAAAACCCACTTAATACACTCATATCGCAATAAACTATAACCTGCCAACAAAACCTTATTTTAATTTTATTTGAAAAAGTTCTTCATTAAAGGATTTCCAGGAGGACAAAACAAACTGAAATAATTTTAAGATTTAATCATTCTTATGTAGCTTATTTACACTTCTCAGTTCAAAATGTGTGTCATAATCGACAATTTTTTGATCTTATTTGTTCTAAATATTATAGAAATGGTTTTGTAAATTAGATTCTTTAAGCACTAATAAGACAAGATTACATTCTTGATATGTATGTGATAGTATCAAGATAGAATTGATCTGTCAAATTATTATTTTTTTTAAAATGAGGAATAGTTTCTCTGGCTCCTAAACATAAGACTTACAACTTCAATTTCATTAAAAATTAAATTAATGTTTTTATTACCTCACCTCATATCCTTTTTCATCTATACTGCAGTTTCGGAGCTTATCTCCATCATCAGTAGCCTCTGGTCGACTGGTGTTATGTTGTTTCTTGGCGGTTTTCTTCTTACTTCTATTGGTGGACCGATGAACCTCTGGATCAGATCTAAATTTGTGGGAGTTTTGAAATTCATGAGTTTATCTTTCTTGTTTTTCTGGATGTGGATTTTTTCCCAGACTGTGAGTCCTTTTTGTTTATCTGTGTGTTTGATTAGGCTAGCTTCTGTATCGATTAAATGCTTTTCAGACCAAGCATGGGCTGCTACAGCTGACTTGTCCACTTCACCTTTTTTACATTTCTAAGGTGTTCTTTCAATCTGGTTTTTAAATTTCTTTTTGTTTTTCCTATATATATTTTGTCGCAATCCTTACATTTGATCTGATATACCTGATTTATATTCTTCTCCAATTTTTTCATTTTTGTTGGTTTTAATTATCTTGTTTAGGCTGTATTCATTCTTTGGGGCCAATCAAATGAAAATTATTGAAAATTTTCTGGAACTTGTGGTGTTTTAAAGGATGGTAAGTGAATTTTCAATTTCATTATTTATTAGATAATAGCGAAAAGCAAGTTTATATAAAAAATAAGTTACATATAACTAAAGTTTAAGTATTACAAGTTCGTTTTGTTATTGTTAACAAAAATGTGATTGATAGCAGCTGGTATCTTAATTTTTAAATATGTCAACCTGTATCGATAAGGCAATGGATGGGATTGATAACAAAGCACACAGGAAAAGGGATAATACATTATGCATTTATGCATAAAAATAAAACTGTGGTTCATTGTCAATCTATTCATTTAACTCTTGGGCAAGTAAACTGGAGTGATTTTTAATACATTATGATGTAAAATCAATATAATACTTTTTTTAAATGGTTATAGTGTTATTTGATAAAAGTATTAAAATATGTTAATAGTTGAGTATAAATAACTGAAGCTGGTATTTTTTTCCATTTATGTATTGTTCTTTCATTCACCGCTGTGGTCTCGGGATAGCGTCACTGCCTCGTATGCACTGGCCCCGGGTTTTATCTGCAGTCAGGACAAGTTTTCTAGGTGATGTTTTAATTTATATCATTATTATTTTGGTTTTTCATCACCTGGAAGACAAATGACAGGAAACTTTAAGGCTCAAATGGTCCCCAAACATCATCTGGCATCATAATAATCATATTCGCTATGTTTAATATGAATGAGCATGTGAACAGTGTGTTTCATCTTAATGCTGTGTTGTCTCAGAGGAGACCATGATATTGAGCTGATCACTCATTCGGGGAGGCCATTCAAGTCCTTGTGTGGTCAAAAACATGTGTGATCATAATTAAAATCCCTCTCCTGACGAGTCGTGCCACTGTAAGGCCTGGGTGGAGTGTGGCACTTAAAAGTACCTATAAGGTGAGAGATTAAACTGCGGTAATGGAATGTATTATGCTTTCAATTAATATTACCTCTCTGATAGATGACTTTGGAAAATGATGAGATACAATGTTTCTTTTACTAGACTCATGACCTGTTGATCATCATGCAGCAGATAATTGATGTCAGTCCTTCTCTCCATATTTTTTTTTTCGGTCTGACGACATCTCTTTTGCCTCTTGAATATAAATCTTGAACTGTTCTAATTAACTTTATACTACGTACTGGCTCTACCTGTATGAGCGTTCCATTATATTTAAAAAAAAATATGTCTGTATATTGCACTGTTCTATTACATCTTTGTTCTCGTTCTGTTACTCTGGTTTTATCAACTATAGCCTAAAACATTTCTGCTGTATTCACAATTAGAAACAACATTTAAAGAAAATAATTGATTAAAGATGAATATAAATTTAAATGATGCTTGTGTAGTATACAGTATGTGTTTATACGTGTATGTACCTTGTAGATACCGAGTGGGGACATGGGTGCTCCCTAATGGGTGTTTCTTCACCAAGCTAATTTAGTTATGCTTAATAATTAAATTAATGTTTTTATTACCTCACCTCATATCCTTTTTCTTCTATACTGCAGTTTCGGAGCTTATCTCCATCGTCAGTAGCCTCTGGTCGACCGGTGTTTTGTCGTTTCTTGGCGGTTTCCTTCTTACTTCTATCGGTGAACCGATGAACCTCTGGATCAGGTCAAAATTTGCGGGAGTTTCAAAATTCATGAGTTTGTCTTTTTTGTTTTTTTGGAAACAAAAAGACAAACTCATGAATTTTGTTTTTTTGGAAACAAAAAGACAAACTCATGAATTTTGAAACTCCCGCAAATTTTGACCTGATCCAGAGGTTCATCGGTTCACCGATAGAAGTAAGAAGGAAACCGCCAAGAAACGACAAAACACCGGTCGACCAGAGGCTACTGACGATGGAGATAAGCTCCGAAACTGCAGTATAGAAGAAAAAGGATATGAGGTGAGGTAATAAAAACATTAATTTAATTATTAAATTAAACCTCATAGTGTTCTTTCCCTGTGAAAGTTAAATAAATTAGTTATGTTTATTTCCCCACACATGTCAATGAGTGGCATGTGGTCAACACATCTCCTCAATGAAACTAAGCTATTACTTGGATGGATAAGGCAATTTGATTTTGCTCAGAGTCACTGATTTAACCTTGAGGTATTTTTACAAGCCTGAAAATTTTCAGACTTGGGACCCACGACTTGAAGTCTCTCCTGGAGGACTTGTGTCTTGAATTTTTCCATCCTAAAAATCCACTGACCCTGACTGAGACTGATGCAGTGTACAGTAAGTATGGTTATATCAGGGATGATGAAGGAGAGAAGGGAATAGATGCAAGTATGAGCTTACCTGACAAAAAGCAAGGGGTCAATCAATTAATCTCCTGTATATCCTTTTGAGGAGCATAGGGCATTCACAAAGTATTTCCATAAGTCCATATTTTTCACTAACTTTCTTACTTCACCGCATGTTATCCTCTCCTTAGCAATTTCTTCAATAATTCTTCTCTTCCGTGTGTGTCGTGGTTATCCTCTCCCTCTACTACTCTCTAGATTCCAATCCAAAGTCATTCTTTCCACTGCTTTATCTTCTTTTTTTAGTGTATGTCCTAACCAAATTCCATTCTCATTCTTTTATTTATACAGTAACTTCTTTATTATATGTTACTTCCATAATTCTAAATTTTAAAATGTATCTGGGCTACTTATTCTTATAATTATTCTTAAACATCTACTGACAAATGTTTGGAATTTGCTTTGAATGATCCTACTTAAGGTATTTTCCATGTTTTACAACATATAATAAAATTGATTTCACTTTATATGTAAAAAAAAAAAACTTTACGTTACAAAGAAACTGTCAACCATTGCATGCCGAAACCTACCTTGTAATTTCGTCCTGCCTCACTCCATTCTGTGCTTAACTCATGCAGGGATGTACAATGGGCTGCCATTGCAGGATTCTGGCTTCATTTCTGTGCCTTACACTTTAAAACAGCAGATAATTTTTTGGACATGATTCTCTGGAAGAAATTTCAAGGTAGGTTTTGGCATACAATGGTTGACAGTTCCCTTGTTAGTAGTAATTATTGTATTTTATATATATATATATATATATATATATATATATATGTAAAGTTACACCTGACTCCTTTAATTATGATTTCACATTATTATTGTAAATTTTAATTTTAGTATGTCTTCACATGATGTTGTTAGATTTCCAGATTGGATATAATAGGACAAAAGCACCATTTGCTTTCTTTATTCTGTCCTTAACATTTCTCAAGGCCTCCACCATCCTTATTAATTGTACTACCTAAAAAGAATAAGGGACCACCAGCTTAATGTCCCTATCTGTCTGCAATTGTAAATGGGGCTTCGAAGTATTCAAAGGCTTGAAGGGCTGTAAAATATAGGCCTAAAATAACTGTTAGGAATAATCCTTGAAGAGCTTGATTATAATTATTCTCTAGACTGTAATAAGGAGACCACTAATTAATGTAGTAAAGAAAAGTATTTTAGTTGAAATAAATTTATGATTGAAGATCAATATTTTTACAATGAAAATGTAATGTTTTATGTAAACTACATAAATTAAGAAATATAAACGGAATTAAACCCGATAAAATACTTTTAAAATTTAAATTTAAATTCTTTAAACCTCACCTCATATCCAGTCTTCTAATTAAACCAATTTCAAACTCTGGTTGGTTTCATCTTCGATACTATCTTGACTGATGTTATGTCATTCAAGAGAACTGCTTTGTACTCCATCTGTTACTGGACCAATGAACCTCCGAATCAAATCAAATTCCCTGGGAATTTCAAAATTCATAAGTTTTCTTTGTTTTTTTTTAATGGCTTGGAACCATAGCCAAAATTATGTCATCTAACTATGATTTGATATATTGTTTCAGCAAACAGAAAAGTATAGCTGTATTGAATGTCTTTCTATTTTTAGACACTCAAAATAAAACAAAAGATAAATTACTTATTTTAGGAATTCACATTATGAGGTATACTCATTTAGGTAAAATTTTTTATCACTCACCTCATATTATTCTTCCTATTTAACTATAAACTAGTTTCGAAGCATAATTTATAGTTAAATAAGAAGAATATGAGATGAATGATAAAAAATTTTACCTAAATAAAAAAAAGATAAATTGCTTATGGTTTCAAAATTTCATGGTCTACTTTAGCAATTGTTAAATTGGGCTGCACATTACCAACATTAAGAAAGAAGATAGGGACTATGATTAAAAAAATCCTACAGAAGACTATTTTGGAATTAAGTGATGAATGAAAATTTTTCATAAGTAATGCCACGAGTGATTTCCAAATTATCGATAAATTCACGACTCATGAAGTGAGGAGTGAATTTATCTAGAGAATTTGGAAATCAAGAGTGGCATTTGTCAGGACTATTTAACGAATCAAATTAAGCTGTTTACTCACAAATCATTATTTAACTGTAGTTATTTTAAAATATTTATATATTTAATGTAAACGGCGATGTTTGAAAACAAATGAGAAACGATAGGTACGCTTCATCTGCTTCTTTTGTTTATCACTGCAACCAGATCATACTATTTATTGCCAAAGGAACGCAATATTGTAAGAATGCTCTCTAGTGGAGAAAAAATTAAACACATCAAACTATATATTAATTAATTTCTGATGTCGTATGATGTAAATATGACAATTATATTTTTCTGGATTGTTACCTGGGAAAAAATACATTTAAGAAAGTGCAAACAGTGGTTTCTTTTTTTGGTGGTATAATCAATTGCTACAAATGTTTTTATATTAACTCCCGCATGCGGCATGTGTTGACATTCATGCACTATATATACAATCTGGTAGCCGTATTTCTTACAGGCTCAATCACTGCAAAATAATGGTCAGACCTGTTCAGAATATTAAAAAGGAGGAGCTTTCTTTAATATGGTAATTATAACACTAATAAATATTTCGTGAAACACGACTCTGATTGGTTGTAAAACAGAAATCATTGAAACGTGATTGGTCATTGACTCCCATTTGGGGCATGAGTTAAATAGTCATGCAAAATCAATCTATACAATCTCATAGTATAATGAAAGCAATTGTTTATGTAAGATTTGCTTTCAATTTTTTTTTAAATGTCATGACCTACGGAATAGTACACCATTTTTATTATAATTACTTAATTTCAACTTCATGTCCAAATCATATGATTATCAATATTTAATAATAATAATAATAATAATTGTTCAAACATAAGAATCAGGTAGGCCTAATGTTAATTTATTGAAATTTTTAATATATTGCTTTAATGCATTACACTTCTTTACATCAACACATTAAATAAATCCTTTCTAACATTTTAAAATAGAAATTCATATTGATACAATGAATTAAGCAGAGTATTGGAGTAATTAATTTTTATATACTTGTAAACTCAAAATTAGTTTACTGTCCACATACACTTTGATGTTTCACAGAAATAACTGTCATATATTTATGTTGATTAACCAATGTATAAAATTATAAACCATACTACTGCAGTGTTCTTACTATATTATAATTTCTGAGGATATAATAATCCAAACAGAAATTAAGCAGAACATTAAGGGGGGGGGAAGTCAAATATATTGGTTCCTGAGTATGATAATTTTGGGATAAATAGAGAAGGATTGAAAAATAGGAATGTCCCAGGAAAATCACAATATTTGGGAAATCTATGTTACGGTTTAATACTGATATTTTCCTGAGAATGCTTAAATATGCACAATTTATTAATTTTTATATAATGATACAATAAACATGCTATCTCCTAGTAAGGACAAGATCTCTATGACATTTATAGTTATCTGCCATCCCTTCTCTGTTATGTTTAATTTGATTTTTTTACATTCATTGACATTAAATTCATATATCCAACTCTCCGTCCAAGATTGTTCTGAGCAATAGACAATATGAAGAATGCCTGGTGTGGAGGGAGTCTATGCCTGAAGTGTGGTGATTTCATCCTAACATAGGTTCATTCCAACATATTCTTTACACTGACATATGAATCACTGAGTTGAAATAAGCCAAATCCATTTTTCTCAGTTATGCACTACCAGTGTAAAACTGAAGTACCACTTTCATTTTAAAATTTTGAAAGTTTCAATTGAATCAGTTATTTAGAAAGGATCATATCACCATACGTAAGAGATATTAATATTTTTCTTCTAGATTTAATTCTACCAGTCTGTTTTGCATAGGAATCTTTGGAGAAATGACTCTTTCACAGCAAATAAAACGGTTCAGACAAAACATTTATGGGTAACAACAACAATGAGCCAACTTTCCCGGATATATACCAAGATTGCCTAAGTGTAAATTGTTACGGAATGGATTTCAATAGAAAGGAGGAAGAGGGAATGACCGAAGAAGAACACTTGGATCGAAGGCAGCGTACAAAGCAGCTATCAGAATATTCTAGAGGTTGGAGGAGGAAGATCTATGGATGGACAGAGGAGGAATGTGTGTTTGGTTTCTGGAAGATGGCAGCAGGGGCCATGATACCAGATGATCGATGATGATGATGGATATATACCTTTTGAAAATAATCATGATACCCATATGGAAAGGACTTTATGATTTATTCTATGTTTAAAATTAAATTCTTGAAGGAATATTATGTATTTAATTGATTTATTTTTATGTTGGTTAACCTCTATTTAAGAATAGTCTATTAAGGTCAAAATATTGATATAGGACCAACTTTGGTCTATTTGACCTTCAATAGGACAGAGAGCAACTGCTTTCACTACCGACTGTGAAATTGTCGTTATATTGTCATAAAGTGAACGTGGATGCGATGAGTGAAGTATAAACAATGTCAAACTACAAATGGAACATAATCATTATGCATTAAGCAGTATTAATGACAATATAACAAGTGCGAGGATTGTGGAATGAAGATAAATATAAATAAGACGAAGGTCATGATTATAGGATGGAAACCAAGGAAGATAAACATGAGGATTAAAGATGAGGCCATTGAGCAAGTGAAGAGCTTCAAATACTTGGGTTGTACTTTCAGTAGTAACATCAACTGTGGTCAAGTAGTAAAGCAGAGGATAGCAATGGCAAAAGAAGCTTTTAACAAGAAGAGAAACATTTTCTGCAGACCTTTGGCAAAAGAATTATGGCAGAGGCTAGTGAAGTGCTTTGTGTGGAGTGTAGCATTGTATGGTGCAGAGACTTGGACATTACAATGGAATGAGGAAAAGCAACTGGAAGCTTTTGAGATGTGGATATGGAGAAGGATGGAAAATATAAAATGGACAGACAAAATTAAAAATAAAGATGTGCTAGACGGAGTGGGTGAAGGAAGAACAATGCTGGAACTCTTATTAAAGAAGAGGAACAGAAATTGGATTGGCCACTGGCTAAGAAAAACTGCCTGTAGACGGATGCCCTAGAAGGAATGGTCAATGAAAAGAAAGTTAGAGGCAGAAAAAGACATCAGATCATAGACAATATTAAAATAAATGGTTTGTATGCAGATACAAAAAGGATGGCTGAGTTAAGGAAAGAGTGGAGAATGTGGTTGGTTGGTTGGTATCTAATGTCGAGCACTTGATAATGAAATCATTCGCTCTCTTGCACTCCAATATTTAGCAGAAAGGCTGGTCTCTTCTACAAAAGCTGGACAATGGAGGAGATGGTTTCTTTCCATATCTTCATTTAAATTGCAAAAAGGGCATTTAGGTGAATCTGTTATGCCAATTCTGTGTAGGTGTTTATTCAAGCAGTCATGTCCCGTTAGCAGTCTGAATGTTGCTACTGCGGATTTTCTTTGTAATGTAGTAATGTCATAAGCTTGTAGATTTTCCCATTCCTGGAAAGGAATGAGAGTGGAGAATGTTGTTTCCAGTGAAAGACCTGCTCTTGGGCAGAAAACTATGAATGAATGAATGAATGAATGAATGACAATATAAAATTTATAAGAACAAGATAATTAGTAATGAGATAAGTCAGTATACAGTATACCAATCATTTTAAATACACAAATTGTGAATAACAAACTTAATTACATTATAATGTAACTTTCGGTCTTGTGAAAAATGACCAGTCCTCCTCCTGAAGACATGTTTGAATTTAATGTGAATACACTGGGTTTACTTATTTTAGGAATTCTCACTATGAGGTATATTCATTAAGGTAGAATATTTTTATCACTCACCTCATATTGTTCTTCTTATTTGATTATAAACTAGTTTCGGAACATAGTTTCTGTTCCATCCTCAGTATCATCACGACCGTTGTTCTGTCGTCTTGAAGAGCTATCCTTCTCTCCTTCCATTGGCTGACTGAAAAACCTGGAAACCTGGTTTCGAGGTTTTTCAGTCAGCCAATGGAAGGAGAGAAGGACAGCTCTTCAAGACGACAGAACAACGGTCGTGATGATACTGAGGATGGAACAGAAACTATGTTCCGAAACTAGTTTATAATCAAATAAGAAGAACAATATGAGGTGAGTGATAAAAATATTCTACCTTAATACACTGGGTTTATTACCACTTGGAAATAATGTATAATTGCACCATGTTTGAAAAAGTGTTATTTTTGTACACTATATGACCGTCATATTATAATGGACAGCATAATCAAATGGTATTGGAGACGTTAGAGGAATGAGGAAAAAGAGAATGCTAAGACAGGTTCAGACATGAAAATTAAGAATAAAAGATCTAGAAATGATCAACAGTATAGAAGGATGGAGACAAAGTTCAGAAGATCCATAAAAAAAGTTGAAATTGAGGGAAAAAATGAAGATGGGCAAATGTGGAAAGTCTGAGATCAATGGAGGCCTTCTTTGGTTCCATCCACAGTGTTTTCATGACTGCTGTTATGCTGTCTTGAAGAGCCGTCTACTAAATAAAAAATCAGTAATATATCAAATAAATTGTACAGAATGTGATAAGATATACATAGGGAAAACAAAGAGAAATTTAACAATTAGAACCAAAGAACACATAAGAAATGTAAAAAAGGGGGAAGTAAAAAAATCTGCTGAAGCTGCTCAAGTTTGGTCAGAAAAACACAAAATAGATTTAAACACAAAATTATTAAAACAGTTAGAAAACACAAACAAATTCACCATATGGGAAAAAGTCTACATACAGAAGAACAAGGAGAGAATTATGAATTTTCAAATTCCCGGGGAAAGGAGCCTGATTAGCAAGTTCTTTGGACCACAGAAAGAGGGAGCAGAAATCGAAATCCAGGGCCGAAAAGTTGAGAAAAACCAGTCTGTAAGTACTGCAGATAAGATTCACAAGCTTTGAAACATATTACTTATTTTAGGAATTCACACTATGAGGTGTATTCATTTAGGTAAAATTTTTTATCACTCACCTCGTATTCTTCTTCTTCTTTAACTATAAACTAGTTTTGGAACATAGTTTCTGTTCCATCCTCAGTATCATCACGACCGTTGTTCTGTCATCTTGAAGAGCCATCTTTTGCTCCTTCCATTGGCAGACTGAAAAACCTCTAGTTTTCAAATTTCAAACTAAAGTGAAAGAACATTTCAGGAATGTCAAGAAAGGGAAAGTAGAAAAATCTGCAGTGGCTGTCCATGCATGGTCTGAAAAAACATCTTATCGAGAAAGAAGCTAAATTATTAAAACAAATAGAAAAACCAAAAGAACTTACTGTTTGGGAAAAGATCTACGTTTAAAAGAGCGAAAAGAAGAAATTGATGAACTTTGAAATTCCTGGGGAGAATGATCTCCTTTCGAGGTTTTTCAGTCTGCCAATGGAAGGAGCGAAGGACGGCTCTTCAAGACAACAGAACAACGGTCGTGATGATACTGAGGATGGAACAGAAACTATGTTCCGAAACTAGTTTATAGTTAAAGAAGGAGAACAAAATGAGGTGAGTGATAAAAAATTGTACCTATTTGAAACATATGTTTAACAGAAACAACGATATGAGGTAAGAATAATACGGACAACACTTTTTATTAAGTTAAAACCTCATAATGTTACTTCCTCTTGTATTTTCAAATAAATATTAAATACTGAGATATATGGATTCTTTTTTATGCTGACACTATGGAGCTATGAATATGATTTTATACAATGGGATAGAAGGCAGTGATGTTTCAAACAGTAGTAAACAAAACAAAGTGATTGTTATATGTTGTTTTTAACATCTCAAAATGTATGGATTTTATGCAAGTAAAACATCTGCATCAAAATGAAAATCTCTACTGAAATGACATTCATTTTGATACAGATGCTCACTGCATAATAACTATAATTTCAACTAAAGAAAAGAATAAATGTAAACAAAACCCAAGTGAGTTCAGAGCTTTTCATTGGCTCTAACTCATTACAACAATAGACATAACCAACACATTCTTCTGATATAACACAAAGATACAATGAAGGTCACATGACTCTTCTTCTTTAGTTGAAAGGAATATAATTAATTGTTCTTCTTTAAATGGATTATTTATCATTTGGATAAAATAAAATAAGTTAAAATATACCTTCTTAGGTAAAATCTGTCGTCCTCAACTTATAAAATATGTAATCTTTATGCCTGTAGGCCTTTCAGAACATCCATTTCATCTTCAGCAGGTCACTCTTTGCTACAACATCCAGTATGATGGTTGATGCTGCTGGTCACGACAAAGCCACATTAGGACCAGCAGCATCAACCATCATACTGGATGTTGTAGCGAAGAGTGACCTGCTGAAGATGGAACGGATATTCTGAAAGGCCTACAGGCATAAAGATTACATATTTTATAAGTTGAGGACGACGGATTTTATCTAAGAAGGTATATTTTAACTTATTTTATGACTCCACCTCAACAGTTTTAACAATGAATTTTATTAGTATTATCATTTGGAGATTGAAAGACCTGAAACCCTGAAGAACTGGATGGGATGGCAGTAATAAGTGACCCTGTTTAAGAAATTCATTTAGACTGGATCGGTATGCATGGTTCACAGAATAATCAAGATATATGTTGGAATGAATCTATTATATCACCAAATACAAGTTTAGTAAATTACAAATGACAGAACCAACATTTACATAGATCTGATAAATATGATAGTCAACAGGTAATTTTTCACAATAAAATTTTCAATTTCTTTATTTACTTTTTTTTTCTCTCCATACATACTTCAATGAAAACCAGGGAGCATTGATGTCTTTTTCTACATTTAGTTTCATTATGGAATTAATATGTGAGCAAAGAAATTGACATCGTTTTTTGTTTACACTCAACTCCTTAGGAGAATAAAAAAATAATAACTCATGGTACACTCTCATTTGTTTCTGTTTCAAGACCTGAAATACCATTCCAGACCAGATTAGTAATGGCCCACTCACAGCAATGCAAGTCAAAGTGTTTTCAAAGTTAATGGAAACACATTTGCTGTAAATAATGTGTGTAAATAAATATTTCTCTTATGCACAAAGTTCCACTTATCCAATAGCCAAATCAATGAAGAATGTTTCAAAAGTGTTGGTCCAAAATGCAGCGTTAAAAAATAAACTAAATTCTTCACGCAGAACTACATAAACCAAGCAAATTACTCAGAAAGTCGAATTTATGGTCCAATTTTGCTGGTTTTGAGAAATATTTCTTTCTTGAATCAATTGATTTGGTGTTTAGTTGATGAAAATCCATGATGCATTTAATAAATAAAACCATCAAAATTTTATATGATTTTCATAAATATTTTTTATTTATTTATTTTTATTATTATTATTTTTTTATTCAATGACACCACATTGTCATTTCGACATTGTGGTATTCTCTCCTGGCATGGCGTTATTGTAACCCACTTCTGAGGTTGGGGCACCTGGAAGGTGGAGTTATGCAGCTCTGATGATATATGATAGGTGATGATGGTAATGATGCGCCAGGAGAGGCATTAATCCTAAACTTAATGCATATGTTAATGATGATAATGACGGCCAGATGATGTTCGGGGACCATTTGGGCCTTAAAGTTTCCTGACATTTGTCTCACAGGTAAGGAAAAACTGCAAAAATTTTCATAAATATTTATTTTATTGAACATTCGTACCAGCTGTTTCAATACACTGTATCTTCATGAGACGAATGTCATAAATACAAACACATTTTCTATTATAGAAAATATAGAAATAGAAAATTTATTTGTATTTATGACATTCGGGTGATGAAGATACAGTGTACTGAAACAGCTGTTATGAATGTAAATAAAATAAGTATTTATGAAGTTATGTTGATAGGAAATAACACTATGAGGTTTTTTAACATTGTTTATTTTTTATTATTTCACTCACCTCATACTTCATAATTCATAGCAGACTGCAGGATAGAAGGCCGTTGGACGTCAGTTGTGAACATGACACAGCATTGAGAATGTCACAAATGATGTGAAGAAACCCGGGTCTGCTATTAATTATGAGGTGAGTGAAATAATAAAAAATAAACAAGTATTTATGAAAATCATATAAAACTTTTGATGGTTTTATTTATTAAATATAATTTCTTTATATTATTTTTTTAGTCTGATCATCTTACCTCAATATTAATGTTGATTTGTTCTTGAACATGTTTCAAAATAATTCTGTTTTATCGTCATCTTGTCCAGAATTGTTTTGAAACATGTTCAAGAACAAATCAACATTATTATTGAGGTAAGATGATTGGACTAAAAAAGTAATATAATTAAAATAACCCCAAAATATCACTTCCTAAAATTAAATATAATTTCTTTTATTAATTAAATTGTTAGTATATGGTTACATTGCGACAAAGCGAACATTTTGGATTTTAGGTAAACCCCCATTTCTACTGGTCAGATTTCAATGATTTTTGGAGAATGCCTTCCCCATTTTATTTCAATAGCATAGGCCTAAACTGAGTTTAATTGCAAAAATAAAAAGCTGCAACTGCTAGAGATATTTTAAAATTTTGCTTCAGGTGAACTCCTACTCATAATGGTCCGATTTTGCTGATTAATGAACTCAATCTTTCTTTTTAAATAGATTGGTGAGTTTGGTTAAAAAAAATTGCAGTTGACAGAGCATTAACACAAATACACACACATATGTATATATATTTGTCATGGTCATTTTCAGTGTCTATCAGGGTAGGATTGATGAAGATATGTAAAAATTTGTTAATACAAAGAGAAGCAAAAAGTTCCAGTAAACATGAGTCCAAAAATTAATTATGAGATTTTTTTTGCTAGTAGGGTCTAGGTGATCATTAAGTAATAGTTCCAACAAAAGCAGTGGAAAGTTTAATTAATTGTCAATCATGAGATAAAAACTACAGTCAAGGGAAACAGAAACAATCACAAAGGCTTTAATAAACTCTGGTTCACAAATAAACTGTTCAAAAGTAGAGATATGAGAACAGAATATAAAAGATCTTCAAAATAAGAAATATGAAGACATAGCGAAATATGCTGAAACAATAAAACATCTCCCTAGAAGAACAGCAGTAGCTCTCTTCAGATTGGAAACGGGCCATGACTGTCTGGATGACTACCTTCATAGAATGGGGATTGTCCCTAGAACTATGGGATGCTCCTTGTGTGGAGAAAATGTTCTCCTAAGCAAGGAACATTTGCTAAATTGCAGGCGACTTGACCCTGAGAAAAAGGACAGTAAAGAAAGACATTGCAGGGCTTTATTGGGAAGCAAGAGGACTAATGGTGTAAACCAAGCTCCAGCCATTTGAAAACAACAAGAGTAGAGATTATATTTGAAGAGAAAAATTTTCGCCTAGACCGGGACTCGAACCCGGGACCCTTGGCTTTCCGGGCCAAGTGCTCTACCAACTGAGCTACCGAGGCGAGTTACGATCTAGATGCAAATTTTTCTCTTATGTACGGAAAGCCAAGGGTCCCGGGTTCGAGTCCCGGTCTAGGCGAAAATTTTTCTCTTCAAATATAATTTATCCTTCTATGAGAAGTGTTAAATTAATAATAAAAATCGTCAATAGAAGCCCTACTGGCTATAAAGTAGTGTTAAATTCCCAATAAATGTCTTCTTAACTAAGAAGCCGCCATTTGTAAAGATAGAAGCTATGGTTTCAAGCATTTGGCGCGAGGGAATTACAACGTACATAAGAGAAAAATTTGCGTCTAGATCGTAACTCGCCTCGGTAGCTCAGTTGGTAGAGCACTTGGCCTGGAAAGCCAAGGGTCCCGGGTTTGAGTCCCGGTCTAGGCGAAAATTTTTCTCTTCAAATATAATTTATCCTTCTATGAGAAGTGTTAAATTAATAATAAAAATCGTCAATAGAAGCCCTACTGGCTATAAAGTAGTGTTAAATTCCCAATAAATGTCTTCTTAACTAAGAAGCCGCCATTTGTAAAGATAGAAGCTATGAAATCACTCGTGGCATTACTTATGATAAAGTGGTCATCTAGTGATGATCAGCTGCAAGTTCCAGAGATGGAAACCAGATTATTTTGTAGCAAGGTAGCTCAAGAGTAGCACTTAGGTAACTGCACACCCTGTCTGTCATATCTCCCACTCACTCCTAAATGTAGCAAGGGTGCCCAAGCATGACATTTAAATTTCACACTTAAAAAAAAACTGGGGTATCAATTTTGGTTATTCACAGTTAAACTTTTAACTATTTTTTGTCTCTTGCCTCAAAACAATGTGGAGTTGCTGTTCATAATAATTTGAAGGTAGGTTTTGATATGAAAACATTGATAGTTCCCTTTTAGTATGCATCAAGGCTCTCCTTCCAAAAAAAAAAAAAATGTCTTGTGTAGGTAATTTCAGGACACATGATTACTGGAACTTTTTTGCTTCTCTCATTTTATACTTCTCATCCCTATACTCTGAACTATCACTTTTGAAACAACATATATATCATAATTAATAAATTGAGTTAGATTTTACACTTCATAATTGTAGCCATAGTTAAAAAGTAAAATTAGAACACCTACAGATCATGTATGTAGGAATTTAAATGACCCATAATATATTCCTTGTCCAATATGTAAGTAGATACATACAAAGAATGTAGAGGCCCCATTTGCATGTAAGGTTCATGGAAGTCAACCATAATTTACATCTCGACAAATGTGGGATTTCTTGAAGATGTATTGTAACTTATGAGGTGAGTTGTCAAATCTAATTAAATTTATTAATTAAAATAAACCTCATAGTGTCACTTCATTTATATATATTAATGAAAAAATTATAATATTCTTAATTTTATTCAAATATTTATCTTAATAATTAGTCAGTTTTACACAGAGCATAAATGAATTACAACACAATAATTTTACAACTTACACAAGCAGTTTGAGATAAAGAATCAGATGTCTTTTAAGTAAAATGACTGAGTTACACTGAAAGTCTGATACTGATGAATCAAAATTAAAGTAAAGTAACAGTGTAATTTGTACTAATTTCAAACTCATTAGGGACCCTTGAAAACCTGACTGTTAATAATTGATTAACAGTATTTTGAAATTTGGTGAAATATTAAAATTCTTAAGATCACAGTGTCCTGTGCCATAGCCAATCGGTTTAAGGCACAATGCCTTGGTGCTGAGCTATGGGATTTGCACTAGTTCGAGTACCCATGGAGGAAGAAATTTTATAATTAAATTTCAGCCAGTATGGGAGTGGTGGTTACACAGATCTGGGAAATTTGTACAGCTACAATAAGTAGTTCCTCCAGGTTAAGAAAACAAACTATAATGTCTGGGGACCCAGCATGCTGACCACATGTCACCACTATACTGACTGGATGAATCCTCTGTGATTAACATACGTGGATGTGAGGCCAGCAGTTGGATGGTAAGCTAAGAGCCTTCTAGGCCCATAGTGCCATGGAGTTTTTATTTTTAATATCATAGTGACTTTTTTTTGTTTAGTCATTTATTTCTGATTCCAGAATATGAACCTGAACTTCCTGAATATGAGAACAGATCAAATTTATAAAATTATTAATTTCATACATCTCAATGATGGATAAATCATATTTAAAGAGAAAAATTATACGCGGGAATTTCAACGTATATAGAGAAAGATTTGCGTTTAGATCGGTACTTGCTCAGGTAGCTCAAATGGTAGAGCACTTGGACTAGAAAACCAAGGGTCCCGGGTTCAAGTCCCGGTCTGAGCGTATAATTTTTCTCTTTAAATATGATTTATAAAATTAATTATATCATAATTTTTTTAATCCTCCTAATTCTATTGAATTTTGGAATAAAATATATTTTCATGCCAGAAAAAATTGGACTTCAATTCAATCGTTCTCGATAAACTAAATTATGCTGTTACTGGTACATAACTTTCACATTATTACTGGTCTCTTTTCACTGAGACTAAATACTCATCTTATTACCTTCAGAGTATGTTCTGTCATGAAGATGCCTTTATTTGTTCTGTCATGAAGATGCCTTTATTATGTATAAATTATGATTAATAATTTAAGATAAAAAAATTTATATATATCATAACAAATCAAAATTTATATATAACAGTTCAATATGTTTCTTTTCTTTATTTATTTTATATTATTAGTTTTATTTTAATAATCATTATTATAAGAACTAGTCTTATTATTGACAGTTTGACCAATTTTTTAAAATATTATAATTACCGTGTTTGTTGTATTTTAACATAACACATGTTTGTCCTTCATTGAGCAGATTGTAATAAAATCTAAATAGAGAAAACAAACACAAATTTGAAAACCAGAGTGAAGGAACGAACGTCTTAGGAATGTTAAAAATGGGGAAGTAGAAAACTCTGCAATAGCCGCTCATCTTGGTCAGAAAAATTGAAAGAAAGACAAAATGAATAAAACAAATAGAAACATCTAAAGAACTCGTGGTTTGGGAAAAAAAATCCACATTAAAAAAAAACAAGAAGGAGAAGTGGATTGTAATAAAATCTAAATAGGGAAAACAAACATAAATTTGAAAACCAGAGTGAAGGAACATCTTAGGAATGTTAAAAATGGGGAAGTAGAAAAAACTGCAGTAGTCACTCATCTTGGTCAGAAAAAAACTTCGAATTGAAAGAAAGACAAAAGAATAAAACAAATAGAAAAATCTAAAGAACTCGTGGTTTGGGAAAAAATCCACATTAATAAAAACAAGAAGGAGAAATTAATGAATTTTGAAATTCTCGGGAAATATGATTTGATTTGGAGGTTGGTCTACCAACAGATGGAGGAAAAAGCAGTGCATTACCATAGCAGAACAAAGAATCATGAAAATACTGAAGATGGAATAATTCTGAAACTGGTCTAAAAAAAGACAAAAATATGAAATGACTTGATACATTTAATGACAAAATAAATAAATTTAATCTAATGGGTGGCACTATTAAAAGAACCCTTAAAAACACAAGAAAAGAAACAAAAATGAAATTTTATAAAGTAATGGCTGTTCATGTATTGATGTATGGATCAGAATGTTGGACGATCACTAAAAGTCAAGAACAAAGATTGGAAGCAGCTGAGATGAGATTTTTAAGAAATATAGCAGGATATACTCTGCTGGATAAGGAAAGGAATGAAGATATAAGAAACAAACTAAATATTTTCAAACTTTCAGACCGAATAATTAAATATAGGAACAACTGGAAAGAACATATTGATAAAATGCCAGAGGGAAGATTTTCAAAATTATTGCTAAATTATAAACCGTACGGAAGGAGAAATGTTGGACACCCACACAGAAGATAGTTTGAACAATTTTAACAATTCTAGCTTTCATGAAACCGGAACGAGTCAACAGGCTTAATCCCTGGATGATGATGACTTGATACATTTTTAATATTTAATCCTGAACCTTTGTTTCAGTTTTCTTAACTAAATTTTGCTAATTTTTTTGTACCAAGTAACTACTCAATTCATATTTGAAGAGAAAAAGAAAAATTATACGCTCAGACCGGGACTTGAATCCGGGACCCTTGGTTTTCTAGTCCAAGTGCTCTACCATCTGAGCTACCTGAGCAAGTACCGATCTAAACGCAAATTTTTCTCTATATATGTTGTAATTCCCGCCCACCAAATGCTTTGAAGCCTTTGCTTCTATCTTTGCAAATGGCGGCTCCTTTATTAAGAAGACATATTTGGGAATTATACATTACATTATAAATGCCAGTACGGCTTTTTTCGATGTTTTTACTATTAATTTCATACATCTCAATGATGGATAAATCATATTTGAAGAGGGTAGCTCAGATGGTAGAGCACTTGAACTAGAAAACCAAGGGTCCCGGGTTCAAGTCCCGGTCTGAGCGTATAATTTTTCTCTTCAAATATGATTTATCCATCATTGAGATGTATGAAATTAATAATAAAAACATCAAACTACTCAATTGTTTGCTTGAGGTTGAGAGGATCCTTTTCCGGATTCTATACCGAAAGGAAAATTGCAATCATATTGAACCTGGGAATTTTGGAATACTAGTCAGATAAGCCAACTTTTACATCTCGAAGACAGCTATTGATAATAACAATAATAATATATTGTAATTAATAGAAAGTTGCAATTTTAACGACTTACCTCATAATTGTAGATTTCTTGAGGACTATAGTTAGTTAGAAGAAATTGTCACATGTCGTAGCCGAGTGGTTAAGGCAAGAAGCCTTGATGCAGAGCTACAGGACTTGTGCTGGTTCGGGTCTCTGTGGAGAAAGAAATTTTCTTATGGAATTTTGGCCAGAATGGGACTGATGCCCACCCAGCATCATGAGGCATTTGGGTAGCTACAATAAGTAGTGACTCGAGGTTGAGAAGACCAGCTATAATGGCTGGGGAGCCCGACAGCTGACCACATGTCACCCCTACACTGGCTAGATTATCGTCTACCTCTGTGATTAACACATGCGGATGTGAGGCCAGCAGCCGGATGGTAGGCCAAGGACCTTCTAGGCCTGTCGTGCCTGGAGTTTTTTTTAGTTAGATGAAACTGATAACAATAAGTAGCATATCGAAACTATAGTCTTTAAGAAATCTACAATTATGAGGTGTGTTGTTAAAATTCTGTTTATTAATTAAAAAAAGTCATAGTGTCACTTCCTTTAAATATTAAAAATAATATATCATACCTACACAAATAGATGATCATAATATTTAATCAAATTATATAATAATAACTAGTGAATACCGGCATGCACTGCTATGCCTAAATGAATGAAATATGTGTTTTAATTTTTAGTTGAATACATTGATTATATTGTATGGTATTACACTGTGATGAACCAAACTTGCTGGTTTGCTAGAGTCAGTTTTTAATTTTGGATTTCAGATAAACCCCCACTTCTAACGTTTTGGATTTTGCTGATTTTTGGACAATATCCTCCTTGGTTTATTTTAATAGCATATACTTAGTTTCGTTGTGAAATATAAAAAATTATGAATGCTAGAGGGATTTTTAAATTTTTGTTTCAGGTGAACTCCTACACCTAATGGATAGTGACTAAACACTCGCTGTACCTGAAAATCTGTAAGTACAAATTTTCATAAAGATCTGTTGCATGGTTCAGAAGTCTATAAATCACAAACATACACACATTCACTTTTATATAGTAGATGATAATAATAATAATAATAATAATAATAATAATAATAATAATAATAATAATAATAATAACAACAATAATAATAATTTGAATAATAATAATAATAATAATATTTTTGCTATTATAAAAATGCCAACATTATTCATGTAAAAATTATCTAATTTGGAAATAAAGATAACTTTATTAAGAATGCAGATATAATGTAACATATTCACAAGACTACATACAATGTAAAACACTGACATGCATATATGTGAGCAGTGTTATAACTAGTGGAACAAAACAACCCAACATCCCTCAAAGGATTGAAAAAACAATCTCTCATACCAATCAAACTAAAACATCATTATAGTATCCAGAAATAGAAGAGAGTTTGGAATGGTTTTAGGAAGTTATAATCTAACTAACAGTATGGAAAGAGATCCTACATTTTTTTACAAGTATAAACATATATGACATTATGACGACTCCCTGCAGGATGTCTTATGGTGTTTAAGTCGGTACGGCACAACAAGGATTCAAGCGTAGTCGTGTTTTGAGCCTCGATTTTAGCATAGCCCCAGTGCATGCTGGACACTTCTTGCACCAATCAACATCAGTTTCTCTTGTCTCATTTAAAAACACCGGGGAGTAATGTAAACAGAATATATAATTCACATTATACATTAGATTCTTATATTCATCTATGTAAACTTTAAACTAATGTTAATATAATTATTTTAGTAATTTTAAGCTATTTAAAGAATTAATATAACAATATGAATGTAAGATTAAATTAAAATGCTTCATACCTCACCTCATATCCAGTCTTCTAATTAGACCGTAGTTTCAAAGCCTTGGCAGCTTCATCTTCAGTAACATCAGTCGACGGGATATTACTGTAGATGAAGCTGGCAAGGCTTTGAAACCGCGGTCTAATTAGAAGACTGGATATGAGGTGAGATATTGAACCATTGTAATTTAATCTTGAATTAAACCTCATAGTGATTTTTTTCCTATAAAAGTTCAATATGTATGTAACTAAATAGGATGTATTACAAAAATAATTTAGCCACAAAAAAAGAAAGAAGAAAAAGATCAGAAATATAGCATATTTGCAATGGTACTCTTTTAGAAGAGTGGAAAATTGACATTTACACAATAACTCAAACAAAAAAGAAACAAAAAGGGACAGTGGACTTTTAGACAAATTTTATAAAGATCTCCTGGTAACATCATTATTTTTCTAATTTATAATTAGGTTAGAAAAATTGAAAATTACCTCATAGTGTTAGTTCCCACTGTAATTTTGATTAAAAACATCAGAAATGATCATATTATATTATCTGGAGAATTTAATGGGAGGTAAGGGAGGCTATCAATTCATAATATAATTGACAATAAAGGAGAACTGACTGTAAATGAAAATGGAAAGAAACTTAAGAGTTTGCAGCTTTCAATAAATTGAAAACTACAAATTTGTTCTTGAGCATAAAGATATTCATAAATTCACTTGGAGTGAAAAAGGAAGTCAATCAATAATAATTTATTATGTAATGTTTTACTCTGAATTTCCTTAATTTTTAAATTTGTATCTTCTTGTTTTCTGTATCATATTCTGCAAAAATTAATTTAAATTATTTATTTTCTGCACTTGTCTACCTCTCTCTTTCATCATATATATGAGGGACATACTGAAAGTTGTGAGCAACCCATTGTTAAAATTCAAATTTCAATAACGTAACAAAAATGTCTACAGGATTGTAATCTACAGACTTTATACCAACAGCATTGTCATGTTATGGTGTCATAGCTTCTATCACGTGACCACATGCAGTGTTTCCAAAATGGCAGACATCAGTGTTTCGTTTCGACAGTGTGCTGTCATTGAATTCCTTGTTAAAGAGGAACAATCTGCTGTTGACATTCACCCAAGACTTCAATGTGCATACGGAGATGCCTGCATGGGTGCCAGCAGTGTTTGGAGATGGGTGAAACATTTTAAAAATGGGAACACGAGTATCAAAGATGAGCCTCGCAGCGGTTGACCACGCTCTGCCTCCACGGATCACAACAAGAAAAGAGTTGATGTGCTCATTACAGACGACAGGCGTATCACAGTGAATGAAATCGCTACAAAACTTGCAGTAGGACACAGTGCAGTGCAAGAAATGATTCACAGCTTAGTTACCGAAAAGTTAGTGCCCGTTGGATTCCACGTTTATTGACTGAAGACCACAAACTTCAGAGAAGAACAATCACCCATAACTTTCTTCAGAGATTTCGAAATGAAGGTGATGATTTTTTGATGAGTATTGTGACAGGTGATGAAAGCTGGTTTCATTGCTACGAGCCTGAAACAAAATGCCAGAGTATGGAATGGCACCACTTGAATTTGCCATCAAAGAAAAAAGCGAAGACAGTGCAATCTGTTGGGAAAGTTATGGGCAGTGTCTTCTGGGACGTGCAAGGTTGCATTCTGGTTGAATTTCTTGAACCTGGACAAACCATAAATGCTTCCCGCTATATCCAGACACTTGTGAAGCTCCGTTGTGCATTGCACAACAAACACCCTGGAAGGAAGGTCATTCTGCAACATGATAATGTGCATCCTCACACTGCTCGTGCCACTGTGGAGAAGATCAGGACATTTGGGTGGGAAACTCTTCCGCATTCTCCCCGTCATGATTTGGCACCCACCGACTACCATCTTTTCGGTTCTGTGAAGGAGCAGCTGAGAGGCCAACACTACGAGATGCTGGAGAATATTCGGAAAGCAGTGCGTCAGTGTCATCAGGCAGCTGGTACGGACTTCTATCATAAGGGAATTTTCAAGCTTGTAGAATGCTGGACAAAATGTGTGCAAAGAAATGGAGACTGACGGGCGATGTGTACACATCTTAGAGCCTAAATCAAATTAATAGTCTTTATAATATTACTATTAAATCCACCTTTATATAAACATTTAATGTTGAAAAGTGACACAAAGGTCTATAGATTAACATGGTGTACTTGGTTTGCCTAAAATAAATATTATGATTGTTAAAAAAAAATGTTGCTCATGACTTTCAGTATGACCCTCATATATATATATATTAGTCTATTAATTTATAATCTGCCATGCTTTCAGAAATTTCAATTCAATAGCTTATATTTGTAGGGGTCCTTTTTTGTTAACATCCAAGTTTCATCTTCATACAACACTGCAAGCACTTCCATTACTTTGTAAAATTTTAGCAAAGGGTCTCTGAGAAATTTTTCTTTATGAAGTTCTTAAAATTGTGCCATACATATTTTTGAATTTTTTCTTTCTAATTCAAAGTTAAAATCATAGCTTATTTCATATCCTAAGTAAATGAATACATGAACTTGTTCTATTGGCATATTATTGTGAACAATTTTACCACTAATTGGTTCTTTCTCACAGAAAGTTAACAACTTAGTTTTATAAATAAATGAGTATTTACATAATAACTTAGTTTTGTTAGATAAAACTTATAAGTTATAGGTAATTTCATTTTATCTAAATTATAAAATCCTTTTTGTTAAAGATATTAGGATCTGGTTATTAGCATATAAAAGAGTTGATAATATTAAACATTAAATCCTACGTCGTTATCTGCTTTCCATGTTAAATATTAAAAAGTACTAGAGATAGTGAATAACCTTGACATAGACTTTGATACGTTATATTATTTTTACTTAGTAGGTTATTATTTTTGGGGGCACACCGTAGTGTAGTGGTTAAGGCACTGAGCTACAAGCCAGAGGGTCGAGGGTTCAAGTCCCATTGGGGTCAGGATTTTTAAACTGGCCCAAACCCTCTGGCGGCACTATGGCCCTGGGGTCGACTCAGCCTCTAATGGAAATGAGTACCAGACGCTTGTTCTGGGGGTAAAGGCGGCCGTCACTGACAACCCGGCTGACATAAAGTGCCGATTGTCTAGAAAAAGTGGGAGCCTTAACCTCCTACTACCCCAAGGGCCTCCGGGCCTGTTGTGGGATCACTTTAAAAAAAAAAGGTTATTATTTTTAATTTGTATATTAGTAGGGGGTACGCTGAAGTGTAGTTGGTAAAAGCAATATGCTTATAAGTCAGAAAGTTGAGGGATTGAGACCCAGTGTGATCAGGATTTTTAAACTGGCTCAAACCTTCTGACACTACCATGACTACAGGGTTGATTCAGCCTCTAACAAAAATGAGTACCAGATTCTTGTTATGGATGTAGTTAGTCGTAATGCAGGCTGACAACCTGGCTGATAATAAGTGCTGATTATCTAGAAAAGTAGAGGCCTTAACCTTCTACCACCCCAAGGACCTCTTAAGGGTTGTAATGGGATCACAAAATAAAATAAATAAATAATTGTATTTTTAGCATTTTCATATAAACTTTTGATAATTTCACTAGATATAAATTGATTTGTTTTATTATTAGAATTTCCCATATTATTGGTTTTATTAATATTGTCAAAAGCTTCAACATGATCAGTAAAAAGGAAGTATGATGGTCTATTGAATTCTCAATTTTTTTTTTTAATATTTGCTGTTTTGCAAATATATTTATCTCTGCATGAATAACTTTTCTTAAATCCAGTTTATTCTTTCATAAGCAAAGTGTCTGCTATTCTTGAAAGTCATGAGGTAATTATTCTTGAATATAGTTTATACCCCATTATAAGCATGGTTATACCTCTGTAGTTGCTGCAATTATCATCATCATCATCATCCACTTTCTTGGAAATTGGAATTATTATTCTCGCAAGTCATTCTTCTGTAATTTTTTTCAAGCATGAGCATGTATTAAAATTCATCGGAGAACATATTGTTTAAACAACTCACCTCATAGGATTCATGCTTCCATATGGCTGAAGATGAACACGACTGTGTTTGAAATCGTGATATCATGGAAGCATGAATCCTATGAGGTGAGTTGTTTAAACAATATGTTCTCTGATGAATTTTAATGATTATACCTCATAATGTTTACTTCCCAACATTAATTTAATATGAGCATGTATTGTATAGATATAATATATATATATATATATATATATATATATATATATATATATATATGAATAAGAAAGTTTTCTTGGGTTTTCTGCATCTTGGATTCAAGTTTGGCCTCTGGCCATTGATTCTGACGTTTCGGCATGATCCCACATGCCATTATCAAGGAATGATAAGTTCAAGTCACAGGTTTAGGTCTTATATAATTAGACACACAGAGTTTTCGCTGTAGTCCGTTTCCAAAGACGTACACCCATCCAAGATTTAGTTCTTACGTAGATAAACACCTTCACTTTTCAGTGTGGTCCATTTCGGAAGCCATACACCCATCCAAGCATCGACCACGCTCCATGTTGCCCAACTGTGGTTTTCTTCATATCTTCTTCGCTGTTCTGGGGATGACATGATGGTCAGCGAGAGCAGTTTTTCATGTAGGTGGTAATCTTTGGGCATCATCTCGGGTGTTCATAGATTGTGGCCTTTTCTCAATCTCTATTGCTTCTCTGTAGATTCTTGATTTTTCATTATCTGTTTTTGCCAACATTCTAGATCCTGTGAGGTCGATCTTATGACCCCTCTGTTTCATATGTTGCACCAGATATATATATATATATATATATATATATATATATATATATATACTTACTTACTCACTGGCACTATCGAACCCATAGGTTCATGGCCACATGAACATAAGCTCTCCATACATCCCTATCCTGAGCTAATGCTTTCCAATCATTCCCTGTATAATCTACTTCCCTCAAATCATAGTTAATGTTATTCTCCCACCTCATTCTTGGTCTACCAACTGGGTGTTTTCCCTCTGGCTTTCCTACAAGAAGCTTCCATGCAAGTCATTCATTCCCCATACGTACAATATGTCCTGCCCATTGCAGTCTACGAGACTTAACTGTTCTTATTTTTCCCTCTGGCTTTCCTACAAGAAGCTTCCATGCAAGTCATTCATTCCCCATACGTACAATATGTCCTGCCCATTGCAGTCTACGAGACTTAACTGTTCTTATTATATCTGGCTTCCTATAATGACAATGTAGTTCATTGTTAAGTAGTCTTCTCCATTCTCCTGTCTGTTCATCTCTCTTTGGTCCAAAAATTTTCCTAAGTACTTTATTCTCAAATACTGGTAATCTACTTTCCTCCCTTAAAGTAAGAGTCCATGTTTCGCACCCATATAATATATATAACTGGTAGAATAATAGTTTTATATATTTTCAGTTTAACATTTTTTGAAAGGAGTTGGGACATCAAGAGTCTCTGCAATGCATAATAGCACGCATTTCCAGAATTGAGCCTATGTTTAATTTCTTTGTGCATCTCATCCCTATTTGTGATTATTGTTCCTAGGTATTTGAATTCAGCCACTTCCTCAAAATTTCCCTCATTTGTCATTAGCTGTCCATTTCCATTATATAATGTATTTCTATGTGTGACCATATATTTAGTTTTATTGATATTTACTTCCAGTCCTAATTTCTTAGTGTTACTCAATAGTGTGTGCATGTTGTCCTTTAGTATCTCCTCACTATCGGCCAATAGTACTACATCATCAGCATAAACTAACAGCTTATTAATACCATTAAGTTGTAAGGCTTCCTCATTCTCTAAAGATTTAATGGTATGCTCTAATACAAAATTAAATAGTAGAGGAGATAGTGCATCTCCTTGCTTTCAACCCATTCTGGATTTCAAAAGTGTCCGAAAACTGTTTGCCTACATGCACCCTACTCTTTGTGCCATTTAGACACATTCGTATAAGTCTAACTAACTTTTTAGGAATTCTGAACTCCAGCAGGATACTACATAACTTCTCCCTCTTAATTGAATCATATGCTTTTTTGAAGTCTACGTATAGTTGATGTACAGTACCATTATATTCCCATTTTTTTTCTAAAATCTGTCTTATACTAAAAATCTGATCTGTTGTAGACCTGTTTCTTCTAAATGCACATTGATGATCTCCTAGAATGTCATCAGTATAGGGAGTAGTAGTCTGCTGACTAACATATTTGTTAGAATTTTGTACGAAGTTGAAAGTAATGAGATGCCCCTGTAGTTGTTGCAATCAGTTTTATCTCCTTTCTTATAAATTGGTACGATAATTGATTCTTTCCATTCATCTGGAAGAGCTTCTTTTTCCCAAATCATACAAAGCAACCAGCGTATCTTGTCCATCAATTTTTCTCCCCCAGATTTTATCAGTTCTGCTGGGATTTCATCTGAACCTGATGCTTTATACATCTTCAATTTTTCTGTCGCCATTTCAATCTCTAATGCACTTGGTTCTGCGACTAGCATTTCGGCTGTCTGTAAATTATCTTCCTCAATGTCCTGTTCTATATGTATATTTAATAAGATATATATATATATATATATATATATATATATATATATATATATATACATATAATGTTTTACTTTTAAGCTGAAATATTTAAAGACTTTTATGTTGATGTTGTCTATTCCTGCTAGATGTATATTTTTTGTTTTGCTCAATGCTATTTGGAGTTCATATAATTTATTACACTGTGGCTATTAAAGTCTACTGATATACTATTTTCATTTACTTTTTCATCGTTCCACAAAGTTTTGTAATAATTGAAGTAGTGAAATATCCTGTACAAAGCTATTCAGATCTATTTTGACCTCAGCAATTGAACCATCATGGGCTGAGAGAGAGATAAAAGCAGAAAGTAAATATTGAAATTGATATTTTGCAGAGTATGATACAAAACAAGAAGGTACAAAATTAAAAATTAAGAAAATTGAGAATAAATAGTACAAAGGTAAATTATAAGAAGATTTGGGAAATATATAAACGCTGGAGGGAAAATTTTCTATAGGATCATAACAAGACTTGGCCTAATACTTGGAAGGAAGAAGAAGGGAAATATATAAGTTCATGAATCAGTCACCAATATGGTAAAATAATAAATTTAATTCCAGCTGATCATAACTGTCTACTGTGATAAATTTATAATTTTGTAATAGTACCTATGTGCAGTTGTTTCTTATTTTTGCAAATTTGTCAAAACAAAATATCTTTATAATTAATTTTTTATCATTTTGTTGATGTAAAAGTTAATGGTCATAGATGACCAATAGAAACAATACTAATAAAATTCATTGTTTAAAACCGTTGAGGTGGATAGTCATAAAATAAAATAGATTTAAAATGTACCTTCTTAGGTCAGAGCTATTGTCCTCAACTTATAAGATATGTATGCTTTTGTATCTGAAGGCCTTTCAGAATCTCTATTCCATCTTCAGCAATCTTTCTTCGCTTGATGTTCTCGGTGCTGGTCCTGATGGAAGAAACTTTTGTCACGGACAACACTACATTAGGACTAGCACCGAGAACATCAAGTAATGTAGTGAAGAAAGATCTGCTGAAGATGGAATAGAGGTTCTGAAAGGCCTTCAGATACAAAAGCATACATATTTTATAAGTTGAGGACGACGGCTCTGACCTAAGAAGGTACATTTTAACTTGATTCTATTTTATGACCAATAGAAATCAATATAGTAATCAATGTAATATCTTAAATTAGTTAGAGAGTGCACACTTGGAAAAATAAATATGTTTAGTTCATCCCGAAAAAAAATAAAGAGACCTTCATCTTACTTATTTTAGGTATATTCATTTAGGTAAAATTTTATCTAGATCTTCATCTGTTTGATTGTCAGGAGAAATTAAAATGGCAATGTTCATAAAGTATTAATGTGATATTAAAGTTTTAGATTAATATACTCAGGATAATCACATGATTAAAGAGAAAAAAAAAATCTTGAATTAATATTAAGAAGCTAAAACTATTATTATGGTTGAAATAAGTAAATTAATGTATACAAATAGAATAAAATTTTTCTCCTTACCATTGATTACAAAAAATTTTTCCCTAAACCAGATTTGTACCCAAGACCTGCAGTTTTACTAATATTTTATAAGCATATTATATACATTTTGATGTTATATTTAGTTTAACAGTCCTACACAAATTTATTTTTTGAAAAGAAAAGTAAATTTGTCCAGTACTGGAACATGTTAAACTAAATATAACATCAAAATATTAAGCTTTACCGCTTAAAAGTAATGAATATTTTCATTAAAAATACTTTGAATAGAAGTCATACGATGGCATTTTTAATAGCTTCAGATAGAATTGTATAATGTTAGTGTTTGTATCATGTCTTGAATGGTGTAATGGGTCCGGGGGTTTGATTCCCTGTCCATACGATGATTTTTCTTTAAAAAAATTATAAACATATTATTATTTTTATCATTTTATTTACTAAATAATAAACATAAATTCAATTTTTTGCCTAGATTTAATCAAGATAAATTGTAGACCACTTTTCATATTAATGTTGGTAAAAGAATAAAACACATTTCAAAAAATGGAGAGAGAAAGATTACTCTCTAGGAATATAAGTCAGATCAAGAGAGAGATGAAAGGAAATATTAAAAGAAGATAAAAAGAGGGGGTTTAAATAGATTGAGATAGAAGAGCAAGATATGTAGAAAAACAGATATATATATATAGAAGTTATGTAGGTAGGAAATAACACTATGAGGTTTATTTTAATTTTGTTGAATTGTTTCTTAACTCCTTCGCAGATCCGGATTTCGTCACTGTATTTGTGATATTCTCAATGCTGTTTACGTTCACAGCTGACGTCCAATGGTCTCCTCTCCTGCAGGCTGACCTCTGCGCCATCTGATGACTGACCGATGAACTTCCAAATCAATCCCCTCTCCTTATTACTGGGTATTTCAAAATTCATAGTTATGTTTTTATTCTTGCATATGTAAATTTTTTCCCAGTTTTCCTTCAGGTTTTCCAATTGCTTAAGTAATTTTGTTTTGGTTTCTATTCTATGTTTTTTCTGACCAGGCATGTGCAGCGATTGCAGATTTTTCTGTTTCTCCATTTTATGGAGAAAATCTGCAATAGCTGCACATGCCTGGTCAGAAAAACATAGAGTAGAAAGCAAAACAAAATTACATAAACAATTGGAAAAACCAAAGGAACTCACAATTTGAGAAAAAAATTACATATGCAAGAATAAAAACATAACTATGAATTTTGAAATACCCGGTGATAAGGAGAGGGGATTGATTTGGAAGTTCGTCGGTCAGCCATCAGATGGCACGGAGGTCAGTCTGCAGGAGAGGAGACTGTTGGACGTCAGTTGTGAATGTGAACAGCATTGAGAATGTCACAAATACAGTGACGAAATCCGGATTTGCGAGGGAGTTAAGAAATATGAGGTGAGTCAAGAAACAACTCAACAAAATTAAAATATATATAGAAGCTTCTGTATAAAACTTGAACCTCAATGGAGGATATGAAGATAGAATTTTGATACAAGATAATAAATGATACAAAGTTTACATAGATTCATATAGCATCTAACATATTACATACTTTCACTAAACTATATACTTTGAGTTTTGGATGCCCAAGGCAATTTGAACACATGCCTACTTGTATTCATAAAATCAAGTGAGACAAAAATAGGTTATCAGCTGTTTCATATCAATGTTATTTTATTCGCACAAAATTTCAACAAACTTGTCCATCTGTCATCCCTACCACAAAATAAAAATCCACTTTTTTTTTACATTCTCAATGAGGAGTTTTGATTGGCCGGCGCAGTCTGGTGTTGGAATCTCATTCTTGAGGGTCAAAGGTTTCGTTTGGTGCCCTCATCTAAAATATTTGAGCCCAGTGACAACAAGGAACTTCTCAATGAAGAGTTCTGAATCTAGGACGGCAATATGTGCCGCCCGCCCAATGAGTGAATTAGCTGTATTAGGGAGGGCGTGATGCACATCATACCGCACAAACGTTACTTCTGGTTTGTTAATTATAGGATAAAGAATATTGTGCACCATTTCACGATATGCTGCCCCTGTAAAAATATAAAAAAATCTAAATTAATATTATATAATCATATATATATGAGCCCTTAAGTATTAAAATGGGCCTATCCATTATATCACATTTTGAGAAAACTGAAATTTTCTTCTGTATACTGGAGCTTTTTGTAGGAAAATCAGAGGGAAAATGCCCAGTTGGTAGACCAAGAATGAGGTGGGAGAATAACATTAACTATGATTTGAGGGAAGTAGATTATACAGGGAATGAGTGGAAAACATTATCTCAGGATAGGGATGTGTGGAGAGCTTATGTCTGCACGATCATGAACCTACGGGTTCGATAGAGCTAGTGAGTTAGTTAGTTATACTGGTTTAAATCTTACATTATAAACAGTATACATTGAACAAATATTTTATTTATTTTAATAGATACTTGAAAACACGAAAAGTATAATTGTATACATAAATATACTCTTGAGCTATCTACAGTTGTGCTCACTTGTAAATGCACCAAAAGTGGACATGGCCCATTTTAATACTCATTGGCTAATATATACACACGTACATATGTAATATACATTTGCATTTTGGTCCCTCCTCATGGGGTTCTTGGTGGAGAAATTGGAGACAAGACAGGTTTTCTCAGAGTTTCACCCATTTTCACCTGCCAGAAAGTTCAAACTACATGGCTTGATAGGCCTAGAAGGCTCTTGGCCTACCACCTGGTGAAGCCTCACATCCACGTGCATTGACTACAACCAGTATAGAAGTGACATGTGGTCAGTATGTCAAGTCTTCCAGCTGTTATAGCTGGTTTTCTCAACCTGGAACTGCTACTTACTGTAGCTACCCAAATTCTTCATGCTGGGTGAGCACTGAACCCAATAATGGCTGAAATTCCATGAAAAAATTCCTTCTTCCATGGAGACTCAAACCAGTGCAAGCCCTGTAACTCTGCTCCCACACACAATGCCTTAAAGCACTCAGCTACAGCGAAGAACATCTAAAAGTTCAATCCACTATTTTTCTATACTTATATGGGATCTATTTTGTTCCATTTCATCTGCTCCTAGGATAAATAAATACATCTATGATGTAATAGCTCCAAAGAATAGAACAAGTGAACTGACTGCTGTCTCCGGCTAGCAGATGACAGTACAGGGAGTTAGCATAACATATCTCTCAATCTTGTTAAAATTTTTTTAAACTGGATTCAACTCTTTCTCATATAAAATAGCAACTCGATTGTTCTCATGGGGCTGTCCTACATTAGGTGAGGTGTAAAGTTTCTCATTCATAATAAATAATGTGAATCCGGAGTCATCTTACCTCATAACTTGTGTTCTATTTGATCTAGTTTTGATATGTCTGTATACATGTCAGCTTTTCCAGACTGTTGAAATTTACATTGTCAGCCTGGCATGGGATCTAACATCCAGGGCCGACAATGTAAATTTCAACAGTCTGGAAAATCTGACAATGTATACAGACATATCAAAACTAGATCAAATAGAACACAAGTTATGAAGTAAGATGACTCCGGATTCACATTAAATATTCTTAGGAAAAATAAATCAATGGTGACAATATAATAATTTAAAGACTTTTTCCTATTTTTTGTTATATGACTTATTGTAATTGTAATTATATTATTGTATTAATTTATTAGAATGTGTCACATTCAGTACCGTAAACCAGTTAAGGCGTTTAAAGAGACTATCGTGTATGCGGCCAGCGGTCAGAGCGGGCACAAACAAAGCACGTTTATATTCGGTGCCTAAATATTGTGTTGGCTTAGTATGTCTTGGAGATCATAGATGGCATGTAAATGTACATTTTCTATTCCCGTTTGACACGTTTAACCTGTGAATTCCCTTTTATTTTTAAAACAAACAACACATGTCATTCGTTCACCCAAACTTCCCTCCAGGCTCCAATGCAGTCGTATATGTTTCTCGTTATCGCGCTGTTGTTTATGCATGAGTGAAACCATGGCGAAAGAAAAATATCTCACTGAAGAAGAATTAGTGAATATTTTGTATAATGATGATTCAGGTGATGAACTGATTCCTGAATTAGAAGATTCACAAAGTGAAAGTGAAGATGAATTTCCACTTCCTGAAATTGATACGCCGATACCATGTGATGTCAATCACTCAAATTATTTCACCATCAAATCCTACTAGGATATCTCCTTTAGGTATGTACAAAATTTGAATTTTCTAGGACTAATAGTTTGTGAATAATGGTCCATTTTCTGAAGTGCCACGAAAAGGGTAGCTGGGTATTTAAATGCCTGGTACTGAATGTGACAGAACCTCATAATGTTACTTCCTAATGTAATTTATTAACTTCCCACTCATATTTATATAATCTAATAGCATGCTTGGACTGAAGCATGATATGAAGTCTTATACAGAAATTATTTGAAGATAACACTTGCATGGAGGCTTCTTGTAGGAAAGCCAGAGGGAAAACGCCCAGTTGGTAGACCAAGAATGAGGTGGGAGAGTAACATTAACTATGATTTGAGGGAAGTAGATTATACAGGGAATGATTGGAAAGGATTAGCTCAGGATAGGGATGTATGGAGAGCTTATGTCCGCGTGGCCATGAACCTACGGGTTCGATAGTGCCAGTGAGTAACACTTTTCTGCTCTTTCACTGTTCATTCCATTAGCCCTCTTACTACCCAATTTTGATTTCTATGGATAGAACATACCTTGAACCGAAGTGTCTTTAACTGCAGCTTTGCAGAGTTCTATTCGAGCAGAATGAAGGGGAACATATCGGTCCTGAGAAGATCCACATAGCAACAAATTACGAAAGTGATGCAAATTGGAACGCTGGCTCAGACGATAAAGGAAGGTCTGTCGCACATCTGCTGCATCACGGAGGGCAAGCTGAAGAAGCGATCCTGATTTCTTCCATTTTTGCATGAACCACATTCCTTTACGAATGGAAACAAAAATAATTTCATATAACTTATCAATAGTATACTGTATAACCAGATAATAAAAATCAAGCTTTATTAATGAAAGATATATTTAAAACATAATCTCAGAGAGTATCCAAGAAACCACAGATTATTAAAATTCCTTTATAGAGGTATATAATACTTTACTTAATCATTTCAATATATGAATATTTTTATGAATGTCATTTGTACCTCTTTCACTTCCAAATTATTCATTTAAAATCTGAGATAATAGATGCAAAAATTGTCATAGATAGAAGCTACTACTATTTAAAAAAAATATTTTATGCCTTTATGATTAGCCAAAGATCCTGGGTTCAAGCCCCAGTTTGAGCGTATAATTTTTCTTTTCAAATATGATTTATCCATCATTGAGATGTATGAAATGAATAATAAAAAACATTGAAAGAAACATCACCGCCATAGTGTAGTGGTTAAGGTACTACACCACAAGCCGGAAATTCAAGGGTTCAAATCCCGGTGGATCAGAATTTTTAAAAACTGACCCAAACTTTTTGGTGGCACTATGACCCTTGTGTTGATTCAGCCTCTAATTCAAATGAGTACCAGACACTTGTTCTGAGGTCATCGTGCAGGGCTGACAAGAAGTGCTGATTGTCTAGAAAAAGTGGAAGCCTTAACCTCCTACTACCCCAAGATCCTCCAAAGGTCTGTATTGGGATCACACTTTATGTCTATTGTTGCCTATATTCATCTCTCTTGTAAAAATATCGGTTTCGGTGGACTAGTAACCATTCTAATTTCTGATTCTGAGGTTTGAAGTTCAAATCTGATCAGGGTTGATGGATTTTTTAGTGTAAAAATCCTGCATATGACTTCCTTCAGAAAGGATGCAAAGTCCATGTGATTTATTTCATGTAAAATAATCTCAAGTCTGAAAAAAGGAGGAGTTTTGAGGAAAAACAGTCAATGCATTCGTGCCCATATCTGAATTATGATGCTAATGACCTCAGCTGTTAAAAGAGAAACATTAAATAAAACCTACCTAACAACCTTGTATGAATGCAAATTATATTACATTTAATAAATTATAAAACTAAGGTCAATGATTAAACTGATTGTGGTAATAAAATATCAACATAGCATTTGTTTTGACAACTGAAGAAAATTACAATAAGATCAGTTGACATTGGGAGGTGATTACTGTCAGAATAATTGGAGTTGAGAAATCCATGTACTTGAATTGAGAGGTAATCTACATGCAAATTTATTAGCCAACAGCTTGCTTCCAGCATGCTGCATGCCATGCTTTCTCAGAATATTGAAAAATAATGACACTGTAAATATCAATACAACCATTCTTTGACTATTTCCTCAATTGTGTATATAAGAGACAGGATTTTTAGGTAGTAAAAGTTAAGAATGCAACAAAGATTATTATAATGTTTATATAAATGGAAAATGATATATTCCTAATTCAAAAGTAACACGTGTAATATCAAGATAATATTGCTAGATCCCACAAAAAATATTGAGAAATCAAAAAAAGAATTATATTATAAAACTGCATATCAGAGCATTTTAACATATGGTGTTGAAGTCTGGCAAATTCCTGCCAGGGAAACGAAAAGAATTTTAAGTACAGAAATGAATGTTTTAAGAGGATCAGCTGGAAAATCTAGAATGGATAGAATACAAAATAAAGAAATAAGAGAAATTATGGGTGTACAAGAGGAGCCAGACATCATAGACATTATAGAAAAGAAAAGATTACAGTGGTATGGCCATGTCAAAAGAATGCCAGAGCAAAGTTTGCCTAAAATTGCTATGGAATGGATCCCAATGGAAAGAAGGAAGAGAGGAAGACCGAAGAAAACTTGGATAGAAGGGGTACAAGCAGCTATGAATATCAGAGGATTGGAGGAAGATCAAGGGATGGAGAGAGAGGAATGGCATTTGGTTTCCAGAAGATGGTGGCAGCTGCCATGATACCAGATGATGATAATGATGATGGAGAAAAATACTTATTATTCATTAACCATGTTGCAATTTTAACTTTTAGCATCTAAAAATCCACTCCCTCGTAATTGTTATTATTGTTAATAAATTGGATGAGAGTCTGTTGCATCTTACCTTATGAAAGTAAGAGTTCTCCTAGGAAGTGTTGCAAAACAATTCTGTTTTATCTTCAATTTGTCCAGCTTTTATGAGGTAAAATGCAACAGACTGACCTTATTTATTAACAATAAAAATAATTACCAGGGAGTCTATCTCTTTTTTGTGCATTGACACTTGGACAGTTTCTATTTTTTCATAGTTAAATATGGGAAATCATTTATGAGGTTCTCATGTCGGATGAAAATGAAAGAGATGATTTTCTTGAAAACTAGTTCCCGTGTTTAAAGAAACATGAAATATGAGGTAAGATGTAAAAAAAAGACTCATTAATTTACGAGTTTTTATTTTATTTAACTTTGTAGAAAAATATAATTACCCATGTTAACAAGGCCACTATTGTTGTACAGAGTGCCGAGGTGAGGTCCTGACAGCGAGAGAAAAGTGTGCAGGCGTGGCAGCAAGTGTTTCATTTGTGGCCGTGTGATGGCTGAGCGTATGATAATGTTGCCCAATGAGTGGCCAATGAAACTGATCTTGGACGGGTTGAGCCCACATGCCTCCACATGATAAAGGATCTCTGCCACTAACTTATCAGTCATAGTGTCAAAGTCCGAAAACGTATCTCCCTGTAGGTACAAACAAATGTGTTATTCAACCTATCCAAGGTAGCACTCTTCATAAATACACATAAAATACTAATGATGATGGTTAATAATGATAATGATGATAAAGACGATAATAATAATGATAATAATAATAATAATAATAATAATAATAAAGAGCAGTACAAAGTGGTCAGTTTATAACAATATGGCATCAGGACATAGATTGTAACTTCACTTACTTACAAAGGTAGTAATCTGTAGTACATTGGCTAATGTCAAGCGATAATACACAGCATTCAGTATTGAATGCAGTATATTTAAGTACATTTTTAAGGATAGTTCAAAGCCCTAGTAAATCAAGTCTAGCATATCAAATTTAGGGTCGTATGTTAGAACATTACTCTCTACTCAAATTACTTTCCAATCACTAGTGAGCTGATTCACCGTGAGCAATTGCTGAGAACGAATTAACGGCCGACTTATCGGTCATGCACGAGAGTCGACGTTTTCGTAATATTGGCAACGAATTACCCAGAATTCTCAGCGATAAAACCACTTCCGTTATTTTCGTCTGCTATAGAGGAATGCATTTATGCTTGCATCCCGCAAATAATACCGTATACAAACACGTCTGCGACACGCAATATTACGCCAATTCTCCTGTTCTTCCAGTTGAATTCTTTGGTAGACTCTATCAAATTCCTCTTCTCCGTGTATACCGAAAACATGATCGAAGTCTTCAAGGTCCGACATCTTGGATAAATGTTGGATAAAGCAGCAAAGTACATCGATTACCATCGGTTCCCGTTCGGTTCCCTTCGGGATTTTAATTTGAGTTGCTCATTTAAGCTACCTCCGCAGGTAGCTTACAAATTTAACCAATTATTATCGCATGAACAGATTTCTGAGTAAGCAAAAATCGTATTAGCATACAACTTGCTCAGCAGAGAAGGCATTTTACTGTCTAATGCGTCCAAACATGCGACCCTTAAAGTTAAAGAGAAAAATTCTCACCCAGGTCCATCAATTTACCAACAGAAGGAAGAAGCAGTGCGTCACCATGACAGAAGAAGAGCCATGAAAATACTGAAAATGGAATAATTCCAAAGACAAAATATGAGGTGAGGAGATACTTTTAAATATTTAATTTAAATGTTAAAATTTATTATTCCATAATTAATTCTAGGGAGTATTTTAAAACTTTGTCAGAAATTACATTTTAGATTTAAACTGTGATCATGTGAAATTATGATTAGAATTATTTTAACATTGGGTTTTTTTTGTAGGACAATTTTTGGACTTGGTCTACTTGTGCTTCAAACCATCCATATATGTATACCGTGTTTAAAAAAAAACTTGAGCAGTTACAAAAATTATTCCAAATAAACTATTTAAAATATATTAATGAAACCAGTTTAGAATGAAAGAGTTCTCAAACTCTTGACCACATTCTCAACTTTCCCCAACATAATGAAAATGTAGCATGTGATATTCATTTTAACCTTCCATCGGGCACATCTGATCTGAGAGGCACAGGTTGTCATTTTGACCCATTCCACTGCCATCAGACGGCGTTGATGACTGGACATCCGAGTAGCTGTTTCTTTTTACCTACTCTAAACAACCATCCCACTCAGTTTGCTCTTGACCATTACCGTGGCAGGTTGTAAATATTTTGTTCAGAGAAGCTCATTGCGCTCGATGTAGTTACATTATTGAAGATGTGTATTTTAAAAATATTTGCAAAAAGAAAATGATTTATTTATATTAAATTAATGCTGGGAAGTAAACATTATGAGGTATAATCATTAAAATTCATCGGAGAACATATTGTTTAAACAACTCACCTCATAGGATTCATGCTTCCATGATATCGCGATTTCAAACATAGTCATGTTCATCTTCAGCCATAACTCCAACTGACGAAATTCTTCGTCCGTCAACTATTCTATTGTCGCCATCTTCAGTGCTGCCATCTATGGTTGAATTTATGAACTTCGAAATCAATGTAATTTCGTTAGGGATATCAAAATTCATTGATCTATTTTTGTTTTTCTGAATGTATATTTTTTCCCAAACTGTCAATTCCAAAGGTTTCTCTACTTGTTTTAAAAGTTTAGCTTGTCTTCCAATTTTATGATGTTCTAATAAACTATGTGCAGCAATTGCAGATTTTTCAATTTCACAATTTTTAATATTTCTGAAATGTTCTTTTGTCCGAATTTCCAAATTCCTTTTTGTTTTTCCTATATACACTTTATTGCAATCTTCACAATTTATTTGATAAATTCCAGATTTCTTACTGTCTGGAACATTGACTTTTTTATTGGTACTTAGAAGATTACCCAGACTAAATTTATTTATTGGTGCCAAAGAAATGTTGTATTTGTCAAAAATTTTTTGAAATTTTCTATGCATTTCAGGATGGTAAGTAATTTTCTTTTCTTTGCAATTTTGTAGAGTAGTATATTCATTAAGTCTTTTTTTTGTGTTTCAATTTCTTCAACTTATTTATAATTAATTCTTTATCAAAACCATTTAATCTAGCAGTGTTTAAGATATGTTTAAACTCTTTGTTGAAATTTTCTTCGTTTAATGGTACATTTGTCAATCTGTAAATTAAGCTATTGAATATTGCATGCTTATGAGCAATGTGATTGAAGCCTGATGATTTAATGTAATTATCTGTATGAGTTCCTTTCCTAAATATATCGAATTCAATTTTCAGTGTTTGATCGTTCCTAATTATACATAAATCCAAAAATGGAATTTTGTTTTCTTTTTCTAATTCAACGGTAAACTTTACTGATTCATCCTGAAGGTTCAATAATTTAAGAGCATCTTCAATATCTTTAGAATTTATTTAACTTATTTAAACTAAACAATGTTATATTCTTGAATAATTTTTCTAAAAACATAGGCTAAATGTTGATAATGTGAACTATTTTCAAATATATTTGAACTGAACTTAACTTGTTCTTACTTTTATATCACGTTGTTTGGAGGTTTGTCACAAATTTTCTTAAAACTTGTTTAATCAATATTATGTCCAAAAAAAGTTTTCTAGCAGCAAATTTTGAATATTTTATTCATTGGACATCCCTAACAAATAACATTTCTTCGACTTCTCGTTGTTTAGATTGGCAAACAGTTTGTTAAATAATTTTTTTAAGCGTGTGCTGATCAGGCATATTGTGCCCGAACTTGAAGGTCAGAATATTGCTCCCGATGGAAGGTTAATATGAGCAATATTAAGAACACTCTGTATAATGCAAATCAAAAGCAGTAATTTCAGACTGATCACCTTTAACCCATTGGAGACTTTTAACGAGTCTCCCTCGTGAGCAGGTAGAAAGGCCAAACAGCTCAACAACGACCTACACTCGTTGTGTTAAATCCCACCACTATAAGAAGATGGCACTCTCTTTAGTGATTAAAGTTTTCTGTTCGCCGTCTGTAAAATTTTTTGCAGGTTTATATAAAGCATATATGTAGGACTAGTATATTGTAGAGTATATTATAGAAATATTTTATAGAATAATTTACTTTTTAGATACTTATTACGGTAATATATATATGTAGTTTCAATGTTTTTTTTTTTTTCGAATATCATGGCTGGTAATATAACTTTTTTAGAAACACCCCTGATGAAGTGAAGGCCTATTTTACACTATAAGTCAAGATATAAAACCTAACATAAAACGGTTCTTGAACAATAGACCAATTTTATAAATGCCCATTTACAGCAAAACTGTGCCTTTCAAAAGTTTATTCCTAATCTCTTACGAAATTACGAAGATATTGGCTTACGACCAGTTCAAAATCTCTAATCGGAATAAAACGGCACGATTTGGAATAAAATATTAGAAATTGTGCGAGACCTCTTCGGGATATGATCCAAATAAACACTGAACGAGATGCACCAGAAAATTCAGATTTTACTGTAAATTACAGTGTAGTCCTAGAATTAGCAAATCCGTTCGTAGACAAAGGTTACACATTACAATTAGACAACTTGTGTTCTCCTAATTTATTTTTAGAGCTCAATAGACGAGAGACATATTAGGGACAGTAACATCTAACAGAAGAAACATACCTATGGATTTAGTGAACATCAAATTAAAAAAAAAAGGACAGGTAACATTATCTAGTCGTAGACTTCCTGCATTGAAGTGGAAAGATAGGAAATACGTTTATTATAATCACCCAAACACGAAAATGCCGATATCACTGTCACCAGTAAGAAGCAATGGAAGAATAAAGGCAGATAACAAGAAGAAAAATTCACAAAGGCTAAATGTATTCTAGAATACAATACAGAAAAATTGCTTTTTTACATTATTGATAATTTGAGAAGAACTTTTTATGATTTGATAATGTATAGGTCTATGCTTTTATATATTTAATTTCATTTATTTTTATAATATACTGTATTGTATATTGTTGTTATTTTTACAGTTCCTGTTAGAACATATGATTCATGTTTACTTCAAATTTAATGACCAAGAAATGTTAGTAAAGGACGGTTTTTGAAAGGTTTGTCAACTTTCACAGCCTTCAAACTAACAATAAATAACGGTTAAATTACACAAAAGAGGGTTGTAAGCAGGCCACATTCCTTTGCAATTCTTAAAAGTACAAAATACTACAAGAAAAAACAGGGGTAAACAAACTATCTGAAATTAATAAGTTCTGGGACGCAGAACGCATGGTCTGGGTATTCTGATTTAAAACCCAGTGAAGCGCTGGGGTGATTTAAATGGGTTTCCAGTGAACGTACCAGGCGCTTTAAACGTGTCTTCAATGGGTTAAATAGGCAATGCCTATCCTTAAAGCTCAATTATGACATATTATTATAAACAGAAACCTTTTAATGTACACAAAACAGCTATAGGCCTACTTACCTCACATTTGGCTGCATTGTTTCCTCAGGAAGAGATACCTGGGACATATTTGTTGATATGCTCTCCATTAGCATAATGCAACTTATTTTATGTAAAAGCATATATTAATATTGATATTAATATCTAATTTTATTGAGGTACAAAGAAAATTATTGTTTAATTAAACACTTTCAAAAATTTTGTATAAAGATAGAACATACAATCCATGGTTTTTATTATTAAAAACAAGAACACAGCACATTCTTCAAGAGTTTAATCATAAACTGGAGTCACGAATAATTTTCTTCCAACTAACTAACTCACTGGCTCTATTGAAACCCTTAGGTTCATGGCCGCACAGGCATAAGCTCTCCATATATCCCTATCCTGAGCTAATGTTTTCCAATCATCCCCAGTATAATCTACTTCCCTCAAATCATGGATAATGTTATTCTCCCACCTCATTCTTTGTTACCAACTGGGCATTTTCCCTCTGGTTTTTCTACAAGCTTCCATGCACCTCTTTTATCCCCATATGTGCCACATGTCCTGCCCATCGCAGTCTATGAGACTTAACTGTTCTTATTATATCTGGCTTCCTATACATATCATTAGCTCACTATTATGTAGTTTTTTCCATTTACCTGTCTTTCATCTCTTTTTTTTTGGCCCAAAAATTTTCCTAAGAACTTTATTCTCAAATACTCGTAATCTTCTTTCAGAAAAGAAAATTGAATGTTGGATGTGGCCAATAATTAACTTGATGTTGTAAGAATTATCATTAACTAATTAATTATGGTAAATAACATTATGAGGTTTTCAAGTTAATAACTACTAAAAAGTGAGTCGTATCTCACCTCATGCTCTGTGTTCTTCAAGCACGGTACTGCAGTTTCAAGAGGCATCCCTCTTATCTTCAGCCATCTTTACAACTGTTGAATTTCGGTCTAACATCTTCATCTTCAATGTTGCCAATTATTTTAAATTATTTGGTTCCAAAAATACCACTTCTAACTTTTAAATAAGTGCAATACCACATAGTATCAGTATAATTAATAGTTAAATGGATGCAAGAATTATAAAATAAATTAAGTTAATTATAATATGTTGTTGTTTTCAAATGCTGGCCTTGGTAACGAAGCCATTAGCATTCTTGCTCTCCAATATTTCTCTACGGTGGGATCCAACAGGTAATACTTCACAACCTGCTTTTACAAATGAGGCTATGAGGACCGAGTAATGGCGGTATAACCACACCATCAGAAATAGAGGAAATGCTATTTCAACACTTACGCTGGCATGCCGCGGCGTAGAAATGATCCACAAATGGTGCTTGTGAGAATGGTCGTGGATACAAAAAATATATATCCTCCCAGAGAGGTCCGATGGACCCATTAACCAACTGCATGTGTGGCCCTCCAGTCATACTGGAGGTTTATGTGAGTGGATGATGTAACCACCATTACAAATAAAAAATTGGTGCCCTCTTAAAAAACGGTTTCATTTATGCTGAACTAATGGCAAATTAATTATAATATTAAATATATATATTGATCAAAAAGTAAAATCATCCTCTTTTTTAGATTATTTTGATGCTTAGATAAAATTTTGAAAATCTCCAGATCTTCCATATACATGGCAATGCTAAACTGAATTATTATTTTTTTTACTTCGGAATTTATTCACATTATAATGGTTTTTTTTCTATCACCCTCAAGAAATTTGCCTTCTCCATTTGTAGCGGTCTGAACATCTCATCTCTAAATTCCAGTTCACTCATACTTCTTCTCACACTATCCATCCATTCTTTAGATCTTCCCTTTATTCTTTTCTCATCTATTCTCCACCCGAATATCTTCTTAGGGATTCTATCAGATGTCATCCTCTCGAGATGTCCATAAAATCTCAGTAGTCTTTCTTCAATTGTCTGTAACACATTTATTTCAACTTTCATAATTTTCCTAATTTTAATGTTTCTAATTTTTAAAATCTGGACTTCCATGCCGATCTTCTCCAGTAATCCATCTTTGATGCTAATAACTTGTTAGCTTGGGACTTTTTAATTGTCTACGTCTCTGATTCATATAACATAATCTTGTTCTTCTTCATCCAACCAAGTCTTAGGCCTATAGGCCTGTTACGATCTCACTGATGAATTTTGCATCCAGCATTTCCTTGGACGGCCCAGAGATCTCTTCCCTGTTGGACAATAATGAAGCATGGCCTTGGGAACTTTATCTGAACTCATTCTTTGCAAATGATTCATTCAGTTGTTCTGGTATCTATGTATGTATTCAATGACCGGTTCTGAACATAGTTCCTTCAAGATATCATTATTGCATTTGTGATCCCATTTGGAATATCCTGCTAGAAGTTATAACATAATAATCTCTATAATAGCTTTATAGATAAATTTCTATCTTCTGTAAAGGATGTTTTTTACTCAGTAACAGTCATAATAACATGCCAATTACTTTCCATCCTCTGCTATTCTTTTTTTCTATTTTTGATTGTGATGAATCTTCATTTTTTAAGATTGATCCTTCTTCTTCTTCTTCCTTTCCAGGATTAGGTCAATGCGGCCTGTTACGGTCTCAAGTCCATCGTTTCCTTGGCCGTCCCAAAGATCTTTTTCCAAGATTGATCCTAGATATCTAAATTTCTTGACATGTTTAATGTCATACATTCCTGATACTGTTCATGGAAGCCATGTAAATGAGGCAAGTTAGTATTTATGTCTACCCAATTCATTTTTTCACCCTCTGCCATTATTCTAATGTTACTATGTGTAAAAAAAAGACTAACATTTAAACAAAAGAAAAAGAGTATTAAAAAAAAGAGCAAGGTGAACAAAAAGACAAAAGTTATTAAAGCTGACACAATATACTTGAACATATGAGAGTATTGTGAAGTGTAATCAAACATATTTTTCCAAATTTAAAATACAAGATGAAGTAGAGGCGGCTACCTGGTTGCGCTCAGACATGAGGAACTCCAAATTGGCCCCAGGAAGACCCAGTTCCAGATATGTTTTCACCAGCCTCAAGTCTGCAGAGTTGCCATCAAGGCCATGAACACAAACTATGAGATGCAGACCTTCTGGCGAGAAGATGCGATATTCATCACTGATGTGAAAGTATGGCAGTGTCGATGCCAGTGTAGGAAAATCGCTGCAATAATCAAGAACATATTGTCAGAATAAAGTACCAAAAAAAATTCTTTAAGTCACACTATTATGTGAAAATAAAATATGAGGGTGTGTAATAATGTCATGACGATACTGAGATTAGCAAGGTTATACACTGAAATTTGCCTTTATATGTACAAAGTTTCTATTGAATTCTTTAAAATTTTGTAAACATATTAAGGGGGTGAAGGGTGAAATTTCTATTTTCTACATTTTTTGAGCTAGAGACTTTTTTTTGTAGAAACATTCACCGTATGATACATAATGATGTGTTTAAATTTCATTCTTGTGAGACATTTATTTTATGAGTTATTAAATATTATATTTTTAAAAATTTGCATATATTATAATTAAATGGGTCCCACAATTTTTTAGTAAAATTGTTTGATTTTTTTCAAGACCCCTAAAATATTTAGAAAAACATCATGCATTAGAATTCTTATAATGTGAATACAAAGGGAGAAAAAAAAATGTTGTACCTGATGCGTGGAATTACAAAAAAAATTAATAATTGTATACATTTTATATTTTATTTCTTAAAATACTACTTCAATCATGAAACTCATGCACTACTTTATTACCCATTTTTTAGGACATGCAGTAAAATTTTGAACCTTCTAGGACAAAATTTCTGAATTCCATTCAATTTTGAATGTACAAAAATGCAGTGAAAATAAAAGTATGGAAAAACAAATTTAAAGATTTGCATGCAGGTAGTATTTAACTGGTGCAGTCTTTTAACCCTGATATAATTTAGGGCACTTATAAGCACCATAGGCCTCTGAAACTTTGCCAACATATACATTAGGGTACAGGCTATTTTTTAGTACAAAAAACAAAAAAAATGCAAATTTTGATCTTAAATGGTCAATTTTTCACCCATCACCCCCCCCCCTTAAATTTATAAAGACACTAATATGACTCTAAACTCCCAATTTTAAATTTAATTCTTGTATTAATCCTTAAAGTATCCTAATGTATCAACTGGATCATCTGAAAAATGGAATCAAACCAATTACCAAAGAATGCAATTATTTACCAAACTAAAGAATATTGGAACTGAGGAAAATCTAAACAATTATGGATTAATGAAATGCAGGAAAATGTTCAGAGACCACTAGGTCTATCACACGAAAGAAAGAAGAAGAAGAAGACAATTTTTAATACTATATGCAATTGTTATCTTCTAAAATATTATTGCTGCCTGTGCAAAATGTTTACTTGAAGCACTAAAATTAATGGTTTTCTACATTTTATTATAATATTTACAGAGTTTAAAGTTGAAATAGAGAAGGGATTGGAGTATACAGGTTCTCTATGCCATATAAGACGCATATTTTAATTTCAAGATAGATGGTACATGTTATAACTACAGTGCTTTTTTGTCAAACTTTAGCCAAGATTGCAGGCAGGAGGAAACTGCTGGAGTATATAGTGAATAATTGCTTTTCAGATTCATAATCTCTTAATATTTAAAGAAGTGACAATATGAGGTTTATATAAATTAATATAGAATTAGAAATTTTCATGATTCACCTCATATTTGAGTTTTCTTGAAGACCAGTTTCAATATGTTACGTATCATTATCAATTCTTTCTAACTGTTGAATCGGTGGTTGATTTCTGCTCCCTCTGTTGGCTGACTGATGAACTTCCAAATCAAATTTCTTTCCCCGGGAATTTAAAAATTCATTATTTTCTTTTTATTTTTGTGGATGTAAATTTTCTCCCAAAAATTGTGAGTTCTTTAGATTTATCTAACTGTTAGATAGCTGATATATTTCAAATTTTCACAACACTGTGACAGACCACATTACTTTGGTGATGTGTATTTTTATTATGTACAGAGAAATTGTAGAATAAGTTTATGTTTTTAAGGCCGGTATTCAAGAACCAAGTTCTCTAGGCCATGCCATCTCCGTCTTACATAAGCTGAGGCTCTCATCTTTCAATTGTTCCCAGAAACTTTTTAAAAAATAAATATTTGTTAATACATGATGTTGAATAGAGTGAGCCAGTTAGAGTAGGTTCTGCATGACTCACACAATTAACCATGGAGAGACGGGCTGAAAGTCACTCTTCGCAGAAAGTTTCTTGAATACCAGCCTAAGTGTTTATGTATTCTGTGTGAAAGGTAGTGATGATGGTAAGTGAGAAAGGTGTCATCATATAGCCTACTCCTATTGGAAAGCACCCAAGGGATCGCCATGCTATAATAATTTAAATTAGAATTAATTAATGAATGCAGTTTCTTATTTACCTGTATATCATGCCTGAAAAATTCATCTGTCTCTTGAATTCTTCTTTGGACTTAATGAAGCTAAGAGTATCATCACCAATAGCCTGAACTAATTTTTGTCGCAGTTGCTCTTCTCCATCTTTGCTATTGTAACAATCACAAGATAACTCTCGCTCCGAAGTTGCAGGTGTGACTGTAGCTGCTGTTGTTGTTGTAACAGAAGGGGAGGTACCTCCAGGACAAACACACTGCTGACCATCCAAAACTCTGAAAAACAATAACTATTTGAAGAATCTGCTTGTGTACTAAGATTGTTCATAGACTATTTTACATAATCATTGTGTGAATTTCAATGCTACTCTTTAGAGATTAACGCCAAACCAAATTGATGTAAGGGGTTGAGAGCAAAGGTGGACCAAATCCATAAATTTACGTTCAAAATATCAATAACTCTTCAGAGCAATGGTGTATTATATTTGTATTATTATTATATATACCAAGTATTATATTTGTTCTTTTTTCACTGTAAAATTTAAATTCATTACTTTAACTTTATATCAGGTTTTTTAAAGAGTAAAAATATGCAAAGGGTACTGTATGATACAAGTACTGTACATACTTGTTTAACAAACAAGTATGATTTTTTCTTTGCTTTGTTTCATTACACATGTAATTTTTGTACTCTGTTTATGATGTAGTTTATGATTTTTTACAATACCTACTTCAGATGATGATTGATTGATTAATTTTAAATGTTAGTTTATAATCTATAAGAACCCATCTTATTAAAGTCCAAAGGACATGCTACATGTCTAACACATCAAAAACATATTATTCTGTAGTAAGTCAATGGGAGACATGAGTTCCTTTACTAGAACATCTCTGATCAACCAGTGAAAGTTTGTTGGTATAGTCTTCTGTTCTACACTATTTATATATATATCCTCAACTCATGTTCAACTCAGGGTCGGGTCAATGAATGAGATGAGATGAAGCCCCTATATTTATAGAAGTCTGTGAACTACAAGGGTGCTGGCCGACCAATCCTGATGCACTCTACACTGTATAATAATCTTAATATTTATAAGTTCTAATATCGGCAATTAGAATAAAAATACATGTATAAATAATCAATAACATCAAATATTTTAATATATGTGGAGTGCATTAGTATATTACGATGCAAGGTTGGGAAGTGGTATTTACAGAATTGAGAGAAATGTTTAAAAACTGAGTGATAGCAAGGTTTTTAATTTCCGAGATTCTGTAAAACACTTCACAAATGTGCGTTGTACATTATTTTTTGTGCGATGGTGTTTTCAAAATAATAAATAGTAGTAAAATAGTAACATCTTTGTTGGAAATATGTGCAGTCATTATAAACAATGAGTAACGTGGGCAATGTTTATTAGTTGTAAGTACAGGAAGCCGGGAGACCATTATTATTGATAAAATGGCCGCAAGTACGTATTTATTGTTTTATATAATGTATATTAACACTACCTTTTGGATATTTTTTGTATATACATTATACATAGTATACATAGAGGGCAGTGGTTTTACTTCCTGCACATGGGTGTAAATGTAATATTACAGCATAGTTATTTAGGTTGGCAACCCCGAAATGTAGGAAGTTGAACTTTCAATCATGGTCGCCATTGCTGTAAGTACAACAAAACGCACTATCGCACAAAAAATTATTTTTCTCACATATACTAAGAAATATAACAGTTCATAGGAACAATAGTACTTCTAATCACCATGTATCAAAATGGATTTTATAACTTCACACACTTACAGAAATTTATTGAAACATATCACAGAAATGGTTAAGATGTAATTTTAAAACAAAACATATCATTTTATTTTAAAATACAATAGGAAGTAACATTAAGAGGTTTAACTTTTTGCGGGAATTTTGACCTGATCCGGAGGTTCATCGGTCCACCAACAGAGGGAAGAAAAAGAGTTTCTTCCGATCGACATAACATCAGTCGCCAAGAAAGTGCTGAAGATGAGACCGTTGTGGTCTCGAAATTGCGATCTAAGTAGAAAATTTATATGAGGAGAGGTAAGAAACATTTAATTTCACCATTAAGAGGTTTGTTTAGTAATTAAAACATTTTGTCTGTTCATTCTTACCTCTTATAGTTGTTTTTGTCAAACATATGTTTCAGGGCTTCTTAGCCCCATCATCAGCGATTACAAACTGAATTTTTTCATGTTGTCAGCCCTGATTCTTGATTCCTGCTCTCTTTGCCTCTGGTCCAATGAACTTATTAACGAGATTCCTTTCTGCGGGAATTTCGAAGTTCATAATTCTTTCCTTGTTCTTCTGTATATAGATTTCTTCCCATATGGTGAGTTCATTTTTTTGTTTTCTAACTGTTTTAATAATTTTGTGTTTACATCTATTTTGTGTTTTTCTGACCAAACATGAGCAGCCACTGCAGATTTTTCTACTTCCCCTTTTTTTACATTCCTTATGTGTTCTTTAGTTCTAATGGTTCTGCGGGAATTTCGAAGTTCATAATTCTTTCCTTGTTCTTCTGTATATAGATTTCTTCCCATATGGTGAGTTCATTTTTTGTTTTCTAACTGTTTTAATAATTTTGTGTTTACATCTATTTTGTATTTTTCTGACCAAACATGAGCAGCCACTGCAGATTTTTCTACTTCCCCTTTTTTTACATTCCTTATGTGTTCTTTAGTTCTAATGGTTAAAGAACACATAAGGAATGTAAAATAAGGGGAAGTAGAAAAATCTGCAGTGGCTGCTCATGTTTGGTCAGAAAAACACAAAATAGATGTAAACATAAAATTATTAAAACAGTTAGAAAACAAAAATGAACTCACCATATGGGAAAAAATCTATACAGAAGAACAAGGAAAGAATTATGAACTTTGAAATTCCTGCAGAAAGGAACCTCATTAGTAAATTGATTGGACCAGAGGCAAAGAGAGCAGGAATCAAGAATCAGGGCTGACAACATGAGAAAATTCAGTCTGTAATCGCTGACGATGGGGCTAAGAAGCCCTGAAACATATGTTCGACAAAAACAACTATAAGAGGTAAGAATGAACAGACAAAATGTTTTAATTACAAAACATATCATGTTTTGACTCACGTATCACAGTACCAAATTTAACACCAAAACACTAGAGCAGTTGCAGTAAAAAAGGCGACTTTCAGAGGTGCAAAATATTCTCAGATAATCTTCTGGTTTCATGAAATGCAGTCTTTGACCGCAGAGCAACATAACTTCATACTCAGTACTGTAAAGAACTTCCAACTAGGCCTACAATTTACTCCCTGCACAAGAATTTTGTTGAGACTTGTTATTCTGTGCGACATGATAAATCTCCAGGTTGCCCACAAACTTATGATGCTGCTGTTGAATGAGTCAAGCAGACTTTCTGCCACAGTCTGAGAAAGTCAATGAGGCAGTATACAAAGCTTACTAAGAGGTTCATTTCACTGACTTTCTTGGACTGCAGAAGCACTGTCTGACTTTTTCAGCAGCAGCATCGTAAAGTCGTGGGCAATCTGGAGATTTGTCATGTCACACAGAACAAGAAGTCTCAACAAAATTCCAGAGTAAATTGTAGATCTAGTTGGAGGATCTTTATGACTATTTAACTCATGCCCCAAATGGGAGTCCATGACCAATCATATTTCAATGATTTTTTATTTACAACCAATCACAGTCGTGTTTTGCCTAGAATTTACCAACTAAAGTCTATCATAATAAAGAAAGCACCTCCTTTTTAACATTCTGAATAGATCATAACATTATTTTGCAGTTACTGACTCTCTAAGAAATACGGCTACCAGATTGTATATATAGTGCATGAATGTCAGCAGAAAGTGCATGTGAGAGATAATATAAAACATTTGTCTTCTTCTTCTTCTTCCTTCCAAGTATTAGGCCAAGGCCTGTTATGATCCTGTAGAAAATTTTCCCTCCAGTGTTTCATAGGATGGCCCAGTGATCTTCGTCCTCTTGGAGTCCTCATCTAGGGGATATGTGGATGGCGAACACAAGGTACCCAAGCTGAGCAAAACATTTCTTCCATTTACTTGCGTTTTGCACTCTTTTAACTTTACTATCTAACCTCTCTTGGTTAACTCTTGTTTTTTCGACCCGACGCTATTAGGGCATCCGAGGGCTAGGGAGTCTTTCCTTTCTTCCATTTTTTTTTTCCTTTATTTTCTTTTCTTCTTCAGAAAAGCCTGACCAGAGGCTATAAGATGACAGCCCCATCACTGGTCTTGCCTTCCTTTGGCCAGCAACCAATCGAAGGGACTAATATTATGCTTTCAAGTCTTATACGAAAACATTTGTAACAATTGATTATACCACAAAAAAAAACACTGTTTGCACTTTCTTAAACGAATTATTTTCCAGGAAATGACGTTGCAGAAAAATATAATTGACATATTTACATTATAGGACATCAGAAATTAATTAATACTTATACCATTGGTTATAAATTTCTCCACTAGGGTGCATTCTTACAATATTGCGATCATTTGGCAATAAATAATATTATGATCTGATTACAGTGATGAACAAAAGAAGCAAATGAAACGTACCATTTGTTTTCAAACATCGCCATTTACATTAAATATATAAATATTTTAAAATAACTATAGTAAAACAATGATTTGTGAGTAAACAGCTTAATTTTATTCGTTAAATAGTCCTAACAAATGCCACTCTTGATTTCCAAATTCTCTAGATAAATTCACTCCTCACTTCGTGAGTCAAGAATTTATCGATAATTTGGAAATCACTCGTGGCATTACTTATGATAATGAGTACAAAAGTTATGTTGTACTGTGATCACAGACATTTAATGAAAATAAAGAAGATACACTGAGAAAAATCTGTACTGTGAAAGTTACCATTTTGACTGCAACTGCTGTAATGCTCTTGATGTCCAAATATGGTATTATGGCAAAACTTGATGTGTTTTGCTTTAAAGTGACATCTTAACCATTTCTGTAATTTGTTTCAATAAATTTCTATAAGCTTCACAGTTAAATATGGCAAATAACATTATGAGGTTCTTAATTCGTAAATTCATGAGTCATTTTTTAACATTTTACCTCATATTTTATGTTTCTTCAAACACGGGAACTAGTTTTTGAGAGAAGGATCTCTCTCATTTTCAACCGACATTATGACTACCGGATTTTCGTTGGAATCTCCATCAATATGTTGCCATCTGGTGTTGATTTGATGAACTTTGAGATGAGGTCACATTTCATCAGGAATCTCGAAATTAATGGATTTAAATTTGTTCTTCTCCCAAATTATCAATTCTAAAGGTTTTTCCAAATGTCTTAAAAGTAGGGCTTCTTTTTCAATTGTATGATTCTCCAATAAACTATGTGCTGCAATAACTGATTTTTCAATTTCATCATTTTTAATATTTCTGAAATGTTCCTTAGTGCGAGTGTCAAAATTTCTTTTTGTTTTTCCTATGTATACTTTATTGCAGTCCTTACAATTAATTTGATAAATTCCAGATTTTTTGCTATCTGGGGTGTTCAATTTCTTATTAGTTATTCATAGATTACCAAGGCTAAATTTATTTATCGGTGTCAATGTAATATTGAATTTCTTGAAATTTGTTATGTATTTCAGGATGATACGTAATTTTCTTAAACTGTTTTCCTTTCTTTGAATCAGATTGCAGGGTAGTGTATTCTTTTAATCTTTTTTGTTGTCTGAATTTCTTTAATTTATTTACAATTTTTCTTTCCCAAAACCATTTAAATTGGCTATGTTCAAAATGTGATTGTATTCTTTCCTAAAATCTTCTTCATTTAATGGAACATTTAATAATCTATATATCAAACTGTTGAAAATTGCATGTTTATGCGCAATATGATTGAAACCTGAAGATTTTATATAATTGTCTGTATGAGTATCCTTCCTATATATATTGAATTCAATTTTTTTTAAAATGGTGAAATTGAAAAATCAGCTATTGCAGCACATAGTTTATTGGAGAATCATAAAATTGAAAAAGAAGTCCTACTTTTAAAACATTTGGAAAAACCTTTAGAATTGACAATTTGGGAGAAGATATATATTCAGAAGAACAAATTTAGATCCATGAATTTTGAGATTCCTGATGAATGTGACTTCATCTCAAAGTTCATCAAATCAACACCAGATGGGAACATTATTGATGGAGATTCCAACGAAAATCCGGTAGTCATAATGTCGGTTGAAAATGAGAGAGATCCTTCTCTCGAAAACTAGTCCCCGTGTTTGAAGAAACATAAAATATGAGGTAAGATGTTAAAAAATGACTCATGAATTTATGAATTCTATAAGCTTGTAAATTTGTAAAGCCCTTTTGATGTACTCTATATAATGAGATTTTAACAGAGTGAAAAACTTCCTTTAACTTGCAAGGCCCTTTTTGGAAATTCCTTTTATATTGATAATGTAATCATCTTCCTTCACTAAGTGTTGACAATGATTGTACCTTCCCTAAATGCTTAACAACTCTCTCATTTGGAATATTTATTGTTTGCAGAAAATTCCAGCTCTCTTCGCGGCTTTTAGAGCAGATATACTAGTGGTAAGTAGCTCCTTTGTCTTTGCTTGTGATTTGATAAACATAATTTTTTAATGTATTTTCATCTATTTCTAACAGTTTGGAAATCTTGATACTGAATTTTATGCACTCTATAATTTTTATTTTGATTAACCAATCAATTGAATTACTTATTTTAGGAATTCACACTATGAGGTATATTCATTTAGGTAGAATTTTTGATCACTCACCTCGTATTGTTCTTCTTATTTGACTATAAACTAGTTTCGGAACATAGTTTCTGTTCCATCCTCAGTATCATCACGACCGTTGTTCTGTCGTCTTGAAGAGCCATCCTTCGCTCCTTCCATTGGCAGACTGAAAAACCTCGAAACCAGGTCATTCTGCCAGGGAATTTCAAAGTTCATCAATTTCTTCTTTTCACTCTTTTGAATGTAGATCTTTTCCCAAACAGTAAGTTCTTTTGGTTTTTCTATTTGTTTTAATAATTTAGCTTCTTTCTCGATAAGATGTTTTTCAGACCATGCATGGACAGCCATTGCAGATTTTTCTACTTCCCCTTTCTTGACATTCTTGAGATGTTCTTTCACTCTTGTTTTCAACTTTCTCTTAGTTTTTCCTGGGTAGAATTTCTCACATTCTTCACATTTAATAAGATAAATCCCAGATTTGTTTTCTTCTTTTATTTTCTCATTTTTATTAGGTCTAATCAATCTACTGATGCTGTAGTCATTTTTGGGTGCTAACCTTATGTTGAAATTTGGCATTTCTTGCTGTACCATATCAATCATACATTGTTGAATCAATATCCTTGTCAAAGAAATTAATTTGCGGAGATAGCTCTCATTATGAACAGAAAGAGGCAATTTTATCAACAGGAAGAGGCAAAATTACTGGTCTGTAAGATAAATATTCATAAGTAATGCCACGAGTGATTTCCAAATTATCGATAAATTCACGACTCACGAAGTGAGGAGTGAATTTATCTAGAGAATTTGGAAATAAAGAGTGGCATTTGTTAGGACTATTTAACGAATAAAATTAAGCTGTTTACTCACAAATCATTATTTAACTATAGTTATTTTAAAATATTTATATATTTAATGTAAACGGCGATTTTTGAAAACAAATGAGAAACGATAGGTACGCATCTACTGCTTCTTTTGTTTATCACTGCAACCAGATCATACTATTTATTGCCAAAGGAACGCAATATTGTAAGGAGGAGCTTTCTTTAATATGGTAATTATAACACTGATAAATATTTGGTGAAACACGACTCTGATTGGTTGTAAAACAGAAATCATTGAAACGTGATTGGTCATTGACTCCCATTTGGGGCATGAGTTAAATAGTCAATATAATTGAATGAGACATTTTTACATCTCACCTCATGAAAGTATGTATTTCCATCTGACTAATTTCAAAGGCTGTACTCTGACTTAATTTGAAACAGAGTGTAGTTGATGTTGAATGCAATGGTCTTCAGAACTAGTCAGATGATAAACACCTTTTTAAAGAGGTGAGATGTAAACATTTCCAATTCAATTATATAATTTGAAAGTTATCACTGTAATCTTTTTTATTCAATGCCACCAGTTTGTCATTTTGACATTTCTGGTATTCTCTCCTGGCATTGGCATCTTGCAACCCACTTCTTTGATTGGGGCACCTGGAAGGCGGGGTTATGCTGCCCCAATGATATGATGGGAGATGATGATGGTAATGATGTGCGAGGAGAGGTCTTAATCCTAAACTTAATCTAATGAGGTGATATGATATTGATGACCAGATGATGTTTGGGGACCGTTTGGGCCTTAAAATATCCTGATATTTGTCTTACAGGTGAGGAAAAACCCTGTAAAAAAGCTCACCCATGAAACTTGTCCCAACTGGGAATGAACCTGGACCGTTGCGTGATAAGGCAGCATGCTACCTCAAGACCACAGCAGTGGACTTGTTACAGTAAATTTGATGAAACATTTTGTACTATATCAATAGTGACCAAATCTTATAAATTATAAAAACTTTAAAACAAAAGTTAAACATTTTGTCGAGTCCCGGTCTAGGCGAAAATTTTTTTCTCTTCAAATATAATTTTGTCTTATATTACAATATATGGAGTTCCTTCAAGATTAGGATGTAATTAATTAAAATTAATTGTTTCGTTAAACAATACTTTTTTGTAATAATATTAAAAAACTTACTTGGGTGAAGGAGTTTTCTTGACTTGTTCATTGGTGTCCACTTTTGTCAATGTTGAACTGTTGGAGTGAGGTTGAGAATCTTTCTCTTTCAATAATTTCTCTTTGTCCTTTTCCCTATATCGATCTTTGTCTCTATCACACACTTTGTCTTTTTCACGATCTCGATCTCTCTCTCTTTCCCTTTCTCTGTCTCTATCTCTCTCCCTTTCTCTGTCTCTATCTCTATCCCTTTCTCTCTCTCTGTCTCTATCTCTTTCTCTGTCCCTGTCTCTATCTCTCTCTCTTTCTCTGTCTCTATCTCTCTCCCTTTCTCTGTCCCTGTCTCTTTCTCTGTCTCTATCTCTCTCCCTTTCTCTGTCCCTGTCTCTATCTTTATCACGCACAGTTCTAGGACTCGGATCAATTAAAGGCTTTCTTTCTACTTCTTTCACACTTTCATACACATGATACAAAAGATTATCTATAGGGGCAGGTGGAGACACTTTTGGTTTAGGCTTTGGTGCAACTAATGGTACTGTTGGTCTTGGTGGAGGTACGGGTGGGTCCCTAAAAGGTTCTGGAGGTGGTGGAGCATCCCGAAATTGCTTTGGTGGTGGTAGCCTTAATTCTTCATATGGATGGTCTAACACTTCAGGTTCTGGTACCATAGGAGGAGGCTCTACTAATTTTTGTAACCTAGCTCGCAATTGTTCACCATTCAACATTCGTTGTTGTTGCTGTTTCGTAACAGTGGTTACTGGATGTCTTTCTACACGTAGTTTGATTCCAAAATCACTGCCATCAGGACTAAGTTGACCACTCGACATATCTCCAGAGGTGCGACGGCTTGAGTTGGAGACCCAACCGCTTTGCTCTGAAGTGATGTCCGAGAGCGATGATGATGGTGGGGATGAAAGTGATTTTCCAGGTGATTGTGACTTTGACTTTACTGTAACAGTAGTGGCTACAGTGAGTGGTTCTGCTAGACTTGATTCAACAGATAAGAGAGTAGGATCTGCTGAGCTGTACAATCCTACTTCTAGTTTGCTCAGTTCTCCCCCACCAGGAACTGTTGCTGCAATAGGGATTATTGGGTCTGATGGTGGTTCATCTAAAGGAGTTTTTGGAACAGGTGGAGGAACAATTAAAGTTGGAGGTGGAGAAGCAAGTGGGGCTACAAGATTGGGCATTGATTCGCTGCTATTTGCACCAATCGAACGTGAACCACCGAGAAGAGCTTCGGAAGACTCACCACCTTGACACTCACATTGAAGAACTGCCACACTAGGCATGGACATTGTACTTTGTGAGTGTTTCATGGTGGTATTGGGAGATACTCCTCCGTTGATGGCTTCACTTAAGTTGAAAGGTACACTAGCACTTTGTTCTAATCGGCGATATCCAACTGCAAGAGAGTCCCCTGAGTCCGTAGAGGGAGAAGTACCTGCACCACCATTGCCATTTGCTACTTTGAGCTCTAACCGTAAGTTATTTTTCAGTTTTTCCTTGAGATTGTTACGTATAGGGATAGGGATCAGGGGCTGGTGGTGAGGCAATGGAAGAGTAGCTGATGATACCACAGTAGTAGTCAAACCTAGCCCAGGTTTGAGACAGTCGACACTTTTTTCTCTTCTAATTTGCGTGGAAGAAGAACGAGCCATGCTACTCACATGAGGAATGCCTAGAGAAGGGTTTGGTGCAGAAGACGATGCGGTGGGTGTTATGGGCTGTTGATGTGAACGACGAGAAGGCATCAGAGGTCTAGGAATAGGAGAAGGTTCTGAAACAGTTGTGCCCGTAGTTCGTAGTTGGTCCAATGATTTACTATGTCTTGCAGGAAGAGATGATTTTGATAAACCGTCGCTATCCATTCCTTTGCTACCGTGGAGTAATAATGTTGCTGTAGCTGAAGCTGGAGCGTTGTGATGATGATGTGAGCGTCGACCAGTGTGTGGAGCAAGAGTAAGCGTTGCTTTCAGTACATCTCCTGCATGGAGCACTCGTTGTTCATTCACACCAAGCATTCCTATAAATGAATGATTCTACAAGTTAAACATTGTCTACATTGAATCTAACTTTATAACTGCTAAAGGAACACATTTCCACATGCTAGGCTAAACAACTGGTATAAAATTTTTATCTATTAGTTTTATATAAATCACATGAAACTATGGAACATCTATCTATACTCACACATTTCCATGTGAGGAAAATACCTTCCCTTGCAGGAGTTACTTAACCAAGATAATTTATTAATTAAATAAAAATAAAACATAGTTTTATTTGATTTTCATATTTATTATATAATTCAGTGACAGCTGTTTCGGTACACTGTACCTTCTTCAGACATGTTAAATTATGAATTGTGTTCCAACTGATCTAAGCAACAATACAACAATATTTATTTAAATTTTTTAATTTAACAAAGGGGATTCATTCAAATCAAGTTGAGAATTTAACAGTTTGTTACTACTTTTAACAAACTGTTAAATTCTCAACTTGATTTGAATGAATCCCCTTTGTTAAATTTCATCATCATTATCTGCATTCATGGATTAGGTCTGTTGACCCGTTCCGACTTCAGCCCATCTCTTTCTAGGTCTGCCCACATCTCGGGTGCCTTTAGGTTTGTATTTTGTTATTTGTTTTGGATATCTATCTTCATTCATTCTGTCTATGTGTTGCTTCCATTTTTGTCTATATGTATCTATTTTATCAGTTATTGCAAATATTTCAAGTTCCTGTCTTATTTCTGTGTTCTTGATTCTGTCTTCCTTAGTGCACCCTTTAACAGATCTCAAAAATTTCATTTCTGCCGCCGTTATCCTACTTAGATCTTGTTTTTTATGTATCCAGGCTTCTGAACCATAGAGCAGTACCGGTACTGCCAACATTTTATAAAATTGGTTGGTTGGTTGGTATCTAATGTCGAGCACTTGATAATGAAATCATTCGCTCTCTTGCACTCCAATATTTAGCAGAAAGGCTGGTCTCTTCTACAAAAGCTGGACAACGGAGGAGATGGTTTCTTTCCATATCTTCATTTAAATTGCAAAAAGGGCATTTAGGTGAATCTGTTATGCCAATTCTGTGTAGGTGTTTATTCAAGCAGTCATGTCCCGTTAGCAGTCTGAATGTTGCTACTGCAGATTTTCTTTGTAATGTAGTAATGTCATAAGCTTGTAGATTTTCCCATTCCTTTCCAGATATTTTGGTGGTGTATTCTTCTCTAAGTTTATTGATGTATTTATTTGAGATAATTCTTTTGATAGAGTGAAAGGAAACTGGAGCAGAAGTTGGGTTTGAAACAATTTTGCTTCCCTTCTTGGCTAGAAAATCGGCTATTTCATTGCCTGTCACTCCACAATGGGCCGGAATCCATTGAAGTACAACTTTTTTATGTAGACGGGATAAATGTTTTATCATTTTGTGACATTCGATAATTTTGATGCTTTTGGGTGTTGTGTCTCGTGTTATAGCAGAATGGCTGCTTTGGAGTCACATAGAATTACAACTTTTGTAAATTTTTGGATGTGATATAAAAGATTTTGTAAACTTAAGAAAATTGCTAGAATTTCGCCATCAAAGTTTGTTGAATTTGTGTTTAGTTTACGATAAAAGGAAAAAAGTGGACATACTGCACCAGCACCAGTGCCACCATCATTTGGTAGGCTGGAGCCATCTGTAAAAATATGTATCCATTCAGGAGCTGGGTATCTTAGATTTATCATTTCCAGTGACATTTGTTTTAAAATATATGGAGGAGTTTCAGATTTCTTGATTTTCAATTGGGTCTCTCTTGTTGCTTTGTTATTTAGTGATCGTTTTATCGTACCACATATTCCCTGGAATTTTGCTATTTTATTATTTATATCATTATCATAATTAAATGAAATGTCACATCCTAGATAATTGAGATGGTTCACCTGTTCTATGATTTTGTTTCCTATTGCTATTTTGGATCTGATTTGATTTTTTCCCTTGGAATGCCATTACCTTAGTTTTTTCTATGGATATTTTGAGATTATATTGTTCACATATATTATGTAGTTTAAAAATATTCCTTTGAAGTTCGTCTTCTGTATTTGCTATTATTACCTGGTCATCAGCGTATAATAATGTTTTCAAGTAGTGTGTTTTATCTAATTTTATTCCTTTATTTGTTTCTTCGTTCCATTTTTCTATTATATCATTGATGTATAGGTTAAATAAAACTGGATTAAAAATTTAAATAAATATTGTTGTATTGTTGCTTAGATCAGTTGGAACACAATTCATAATTTGTTAACATGTCTGAAGAAGGTACAGTGTACCGAAACAGCTGTCACTGAATTATATAATAAATATGAAAATCAAATAAAACTATGTTTTATTTTTATTTAATTAATAAATATGGATTTTCATCAAGTAAACACCAACTCAATTGATTACAAGATAATTTAGTTATGTTTAATTCCCTAAGATGTCAGCAAGTGACAAGTGAGTAGCTCATCACCTCAAAGAGGTATCTAGTATGCAGCTAAGATATTACTTAGATGGGAAAGGCCATCTGATAGAGGCTTGAGGTTCCTAAACTCTTTAGATTCTGAAGTTCCTATTGAAAGACTTGTCCCTTGGATTTTTTCCACCCTAAAAAACTATTGAGCCGAGCTGGGTTTGAACCTGTGATCCTCAGGATCAGAGAAACTTAACCCTTGACAATTGGGGCCAATCTATGGAACATTAACTCACCCAATTTAGCTACAAACTTGGCAAGTTGAATGTCCATAGAAAAATGTGTGAAATTCAAACAGGTCTATATCATTAAAATGTTACTTTTCTTTCATGGCTGCAGAGGCAGCTGTCATATTATAAAAGAATGCAGTGATTGACTGATATCAGTTGTTGGTCTTCAAGAAATCATTAGGATTTCCAAAGGGCTAGTAACAAACAGTAGGATCTGTTAGTGTACTAGAATCCTCTTGTTCAAACACTAGCCATGCTGTAAACATAAGTTTTATAACTATATAATCTTGCATAATTAAAATAAAATAAATTATTTGGAAATAAGGAGATTTAAAGGAATGTAGAGATATTGGGTGACAATTTTCCTAAGACTTTACTTTAATAATATAATAAGATTTCAATTACATAAATGAATAATCTTTTTATTGAAAGAGTAAAACAAATTAAATAGTAACAATCGCCATTCCTTCTTCAGAATTTTTTAAAAATTTCATCTCATTTATAGATACTTTAACATTAAGGTCATACTGCAATTTAGAATCTTAGTTTAACCATTAGTCCGTGTGTTTCTATTGTGTATTTATTATGTGCTTTTAAACGAAGTGAAAATGATATACATACTTTTTTGGACCAAAGAGAGAGTTGAACATCAGGTGAATGGAGAAGACTACTTAATAGTGAGCTGCATGATCTTTAAGGGAAACAGATGAAATTAAAACAGTTATGTCTTATAACCCATTATGGACAGGACATGTGGCATAAATAAGGAGTGAAAAACAGTCATGGAAACTTATTGCTATGGTGCCTTGTCACGCAGCGGGCCTGGGTTCAGTTCCCGGTCAGGACAGGCTCCTGGGTGAGGTTTTTTCAGGGTTTTTCCTCACCTGTAAGACAAATGTCAGGGAGCTTAGGGCCCAATGGTCCCCGAAAATCATCCGGCCATCATCATCATCCTTCACGGTGTGGAAAGCAACGGGAAGCTATCACACCTATAATTCCCTAGTAAAGCTGCAAAGCATAGCATGAAAATGCTATGATTACAGTGAAAGACCTGCCCTTGGGCAGAATTACTATGGATGGATGATTTCACAGAAGTGAATTATACAGGCAATGATTGGAAAATATTAGCTCATGGTAGGGGTGTATAGAGATCATATATTTGTGTATCCATGAACTTCCTGGTTCAATAGTGCCAGTGAGCTAGTTCAGTTAAAGAATTAGCCTAATCTGCCCGATTATAAAATAGAAGAAAATAGTAAATTGTGTTTAGTATTTCCTAGGGAAATGTTTGACGCATCTGTGACAAAAATATTTATTAATATGAGTTGTCAATTAAGAGGGTTACAACTTGTAAATTCCAATATACCAGTAGCATTTTATGGTTTGTTAGTGACATTTTAAGAGAGATATTGCAGGGCTTACCTAAAGACATAGGTATAGATCCTTGTCGGATAGAGCCTGGTTTAGGCAATGGTTGTGTGGAAGATGGAGCAGTACTGCTTCCAGATCGAACTGAAGGAGGAATCTTATGAGAACGGGATTCCAAAATGGCAGCAATTCCACAACTGCAGTCTTCTTGAGTTGGAAGGACTGTTCGAGTATCTGCTTTTGTTTCTGCACTACTACTTAAAAAAGGATCTGCAAATGAAAGCAGTCATTGTAATGTAAATTAGAAGCAGTGCAATAAAAATCATATTCAAAACTAATTATAGTCATGTGTTAAATTTTTATTTCCATTTATTTCATAATGCAATTATGATGCTTTTATTCTGTAAGTCTCAACGATCAGAAGACTGACTTAATATAACATAAGTACTGGCGTGAACTGGAAGGAGAGAAGGCTCATAAGTAGTCTTTATGTGAAACAGCGAATAAAAGTGAAGGTAGGAGAAGAAATGTCAGAGGGAAGAGAAATTGGAAGGGGGGTAAGGCAAGGATGTCCTCTATCACCTACTCTTTTCAACATCTACCTGGAAGACCTAATGAAGAACTGCTTCAGCAATATGGGAGGCATAAACATGGGAGGAAGAAGAATAAAGTGCATAAGATTTGCTGATGAAATGGCTTTGCTAACAGAAGATGCAATGACACTAACAGAAGATGCAATGACACTGAGGAACATGCTGATGGAGCTTAATGATAAGTGCGAGGATTATGGGATGAAGATAAATATAAATAAGATGAAGGCCATGATTATAGGAAAGAAACCAAGGAAGATAAACATAAAGGATTAAAGATGAGGCCATTGAGCAAGTGGAGAGCTTCAAATACTTGGGTTGTACTATCAGTAGTAACATAAGCTGCGGTCAAGAAGTAAAGCAGAGGATAGCAATGGTGAAAGACGCTTTTAACAAAAAGAGAAGCATTTTCTGCAGTCCTTTGGCAAAAGAATTACGGAAGAGACTAGTGAAGTGCTTTGTGTGGAGTGTAGCATTGTATGGTGCAGAGACTTGGACATTATGACGGAATGAGGAAAAGCGACTGGAAGCGTTTGAGATGTGGATATGGAGAAGAATGGAACGTATAAAATGGACAGACAAAGTAAGAAATAAAGATGTGCTAGACAGAGTGGGTGAAAGAAGAACAATGCTGGAACTCATAAGGAAGAGGAAAATAAATTGGACTGGCCACTGGCTAAGAAGAAACTGCCTGCTGAAGGATGCCCTAGAAGGAATGGTCAACGGAAAGAAAGTTAGAGGCAGAAAAAGACATCAATATTAAAATAAATGGTTTGTATGCAGATACAAAAAGGAAAGCTGAGTTAAGGAAAGAGTGGATAATGCTGAATTTGCAGTGAAAGATCTGCTCTTGAGCAGAACACTATGAATGAAAGTACTGTATTTTTTCCAATAACGGACCATAAAATTAACTATAATTACCTTCTTAACTCTAGATGAGTTTTATATGATCAAAAATATACAGCATAATACCTATGGTGTAATGGCTAGCATGCTGAGGGGGCCCACTTTTGAATCTTGGCTATACCACAAAAAAAAAAAATTGACAATACCTTCTCCAATCCTGAAATGTAATTATGTCAAATAAAATTTTATTTTTGTATTTAATTAATTTTTAGCAATTAGTAATACTGTATTTACACGTGTATAGGCCACACTTTTTTACCTAAAATATAAGTTTCAAAATTAGGGTGCGGCTTATACATGAAATAACTAGATAACTGGTACATATCGGGAAGTTTCTGCTCTATTGATCCGAATTACAAGGCCATGACTTGTCATAAATCTCCTTCCCAGCCGTAACTTGCCTTAAATTAACTGCATGAGATTTCCATATTCTTAGCTATCTTAAGGCCTTCAAACTGTATCATTTTGATGGATACAGAAAATCCATCTGTCCTTGTTTTCCGTACGTAATCCAGGAGGACTCTTTCCAACTGTGGATATCTCGCTTTCTTTCTGCAGAAAGATTGTCGATGTTGTGATGTGTTTTCAAGTGCATGTTTTGTTTGGATCCACTGTCACACATTTTTTTTGTCCACATCAAACTTTCTTCCTGCTGTTCTATTTCCATATTCTGCTGCATAGCGCACCACTTGTAGCTTGAATTTGGAGGTATAACTTGCTCTGCACCGACCTATGTTTACACACAGTGAATAGGAATGACTATGTATACCGTACCTACCAATTGACTGTCCCTTTTACTGTTGTGTTAATGACTGAGCCGCAACCCGAATGTGCCGTTACACAGCCAGCAACAGAAGCTTTGAAATTTAATACATTGCCAGATTTAAAAATAGGTAGGCCTACTTCTGTCTTTCGCACTGCTTCTTAGCGAAAATATAAGACAAATATTTTTTCTTCAATTTATTATCACAAAACACGCACATGGCCTATACATGCCTAAATATGGTATAATTTTGAAAGCAAAAGTTATTCTTGGGTTCGAAAAATTAAGCATCTTTATGAGAGTCCAAAACCGATTTGGGGAGAATTATAATTTTGTTTTTGTTACATGAGTTATCAAGTTAAAAAATTATTTAATTTTACAAAAAAAAAAGAAAAGAAGAATAGATTTGATGAGGGTTGAGTTTTTATCATTTATGATATATTGAGTTTCTGTTTTCATTTCAATTTAACACTTCTCACTGAAGGATAAATTAAATTTGAAGAGAAAAAAAAAATTCTAATTTAATTTATCCTTCAGTGAGAAGTGTTAAATTAAAATGAAAATGTGAAATTTCTTGACTTGATGATGCTTTTCACTCTAAATGATCATTTATATGGGCACGAAATATGGCTAACTACTTACTGAATGCGAGCTGAAATATACAATCTTATGATACAATAATAACCAGTAAAATACATTTTAATGCCAGATAAAAAGTTTGCATTGTTACTTTAGGAAATGCTGCCAGTTTCACTTAAAGATGCCAGCTGTATTGTTGAAAATGTGCATACCATAATTTTTAAACAGCATTTTGTATGTAACAACATAGGTGGTGAATATAAGCCACAACCAGATTTTTTGGAGTTGTAAATTGGATAAAAAGTGCAGCTTATATTTGAGCAAATATGGTACATTAGAGTTGAGGAAACCTGAATGAATTATTAAATATAATTTATTTATATAATAAATTCAACAGTGATATAAAATATATTTTTTAAAAATACTGACACTATTTCTATATGCCACATACACTTAACAGTTTTAAAGAAAAGAGTTTGGAATTGTGAATTCTTCTTACCTCATACTTCTATGTTTTTTTAAACACAGCACCACAGCATCGGCGACCATCGTCACCATCAGACTGTCAATTTTTTTCTTTTGCCGGTAATTATCCAAACTGCCATCTGGTGTTCTTTTGAAAGAATCATTTTCTAAACTGCCATCTGTTGTATTTTTGAAGAACAGATGGCAGTTTAGAAAATTATTCCTTCAAAAGAACACCAGATGGCAGTTTGGATAATTACCGACAAAAGAAAAAATTGACAGTCACAAAAACGGCTGATGAGGGTGACGATGGTCACCGTTACTGTGGTGCTGTATTTAAAAAAACATAGAAGTATGAGATAAGAAGAATTCACGATTCATTTGACTCTTATCAATAAAACCTCATAATGTTAAAAATTCCCAAATTTATTATATTAAAGTTTGGTATATCCCTACTTGTCCCATGCCGTAGACGAGTGGTTAAGGCAAAATGCCTTGGCACAGAACTATAGGACTTGCGCTGGTTCGAGCCTCTATGGAGGAAGAAATTTTCTCATGGAATTTTGGCCGGTATGGGACTGGTACATACCCAGAATCATGAGGTATTTGGGTAGCTACAATAAGTAGCGGCTCCAGGTTGAGAAAACTAGCTATGGCGACTGGGGGACACGATATGTTGACCACATGTCACCCCTACATTGGCTGGATGATTGTTTACCTCTGTTATTAATACATGCGGATGTGAGGCCAGCAGTGGGATTATAGGCCAAGGGCCATCTAGGTCTGTTGTGCCATGGAGGAGGAGGAAGAGGGATATCCCTACTTATCGAGATGAATGAAAACTAGTGAAAATAAGATAAAAATATTAAACTTACCACTGCCTGCTTTACGTCCTGCTACACTACGTCTACGAGCGAATTCAGCCATATCTTGATACTGGTCCTCGAAAATAATGGGTAATGTAGTAATATCCCCATCCAGTTCATTGCACTGCACGGGAAGAGGAGGTAGAGTTGCGAGGTACCGGGACCGCCTCACCATCTCAGACACAGCTAAGTAGTTCTGATAATTAGCATCATAGCATCCTGCTGCAGACTGTCGTGGGTTGTCCAGCACAAAGAATGCTTCTGCAAATCTCTTCACCTGATAATCATAAATGTATAATGTGTAACATCAAATGACCGAACTCATATTTCCCCCATTTAAATAATTTCTATTTTAAATTTGTTTTTAAATGAAGTTACAAATTTATTTCTAACATACAATAAGAATTATTGGACCTGACTGGAATAAATGTACTATAATGAGATTTTGATAAAGTACAAAACTTTATTATCTTAGAAGCTCTTCTCTAAAAATGCTATTGAATTAGTTCTGTCATTCATTTGCTTTTGTTGAATTCTGAAAAAGAGTACTATTTCTCTTAATGTATAACAATTCTCTCATTTGAAGGGTGCAGGGAAAAAAAAAAGAATATCGGGAGCACTGCTACATCTTACATATTCATTTCAAACAAAAAAAGAATAATGCTGAGTATTGTTATTTTTCTGATTTGTTTCTCCATGATCCACAATCTTTATTCTTTTATTGTTGGAGATGCCTAATGTTTATTTCAAACCCAAAAGAACCTAAGAAATCTGGAGGTCCATTTTTTATGTCCTAACCAAAATAATGTATAAATATTAAAAAAGAAAATCCATATAATTTGATAATACATTTACCCTAAGATGGTGGTGATGACGTGCCAGATGTTGATGTACAGGATCCTTACAAGAAAATGCTTCCAAGAACTGCTGCCACAATAAGATATTTTCAGCACACAGCTGTGCAATATCACTGTTTGCCATTGCTACAAACTCCTCTTCAACCTCCACCAACTGCGGAAAAAAATTGTTATAAACTAATTTGCTATCATTATGATCCTGACTTAAGTTACCTTATCAAAAGAGAGAAATGATGCATTTGAGCTCACAGTGGCTTCAATGTTTCATCACCTACTGATAAGACAACATCCATATTTATTTCTATGGGCTCAATAAGTCATTGGTATATGAATAAAGAGAATAAACCAAAGAGGCACTCATTAAAGAATCTCAGTAGCCGAAGTATACAACAGACACCAGCGGTACTAGAGAACTTAGCAAAATGTTACATGCAATTTCACTGCAGATATCAAAGTTGGCTGTCACCACTTTCAACAGATCTTATGAGCATTAATTAGTATAGGAGTAAAAAAGTAAAGGAGTTTATTAAAGTGTTTGGCCTATTTATCAATCTCTAGTTTAGAATCTTCTACCATATGTTAATTTGATTCAAGAGATTTGGGCAACTCTGTATAACTAAATGCATTTTGAAACCAATTTTATTAACCTTCACCTACATTTCAAGTCACAAAGAGTAAAAGCCTAAAGTAAGAATGTGAACTATAGATCTACAGTGGAATGCAGGCTTTCACGGCCGGTAATCATGGTAGTAAAAGATTCCGGGCTATGTGGCCGTGGTCTATATCTGGCGTTTCTTCCAGACGTTTCTCCCTCAACTGCGGAGGGCATCTTCAGTGGCGAGCACTAGAAGCTGTTGTTTCCCTGTCGTAGACTCGACTGCGAATGAACAGCAGAAATCTGGACGCTCTTATTTATACTAGTGCTGACGTCACGTGAGTCGCAGCTGTTTGGATCATACTGGCTTCTGATTGGTTCGGAACTCTCTCCTTGTTATTGGTAGGTTTTGACTTTCTATTGTCTAATATGTGATACCAGGTTTTGGCTAGTTTTATTCCTTCATCTTTTCTATTGAAATTGTCCTTGTGTTTATAAATTTCTATGGCCTCTCTGTATAATCTTGGGAAATAATATGGTGTTGTGGCTAAAACTTGTGTTTCATCGTAGTGAATCTGATGTCCGTTTTCAGTAAAAACGTGTTCTGCTACGGCCGATTTTTCTATTTGCCCTAGTCTGCAGTTTCTTCTATGTTCAGTCAAACGGGTGGCTATGCTTCTTTTTGTGGTTCCTATGTAAGATCTTCCACAAGAACACGGAAGCCGGTATACACCGCAAGTGGAGAGTGGTGGTCGAGGATCCTTTGATGAGCGAAGGCAGTTTTCTATTTTTCTTGTAGGTCTATATTAGACAATAGAAAGTCAAAACCTACCAATAACAAGGAGAGAGTTCCGAGCCAATCAGAAGCCAGTATGATCCAAACAGCTGCGACTCATGTGACGTCAGCACTAGTATAAATAAGAGCATCCAGATTTCTGCTGTTCATTCGCAGTCGAGTCTACGACAGGGAAACAACAGCTTCTAGCGCTCGTCACTGAAGATGCCCTCCGCAGTTGAGGGAGAAACGTCTGGAAGAAACGCCAGTTATAGACCACGGCCACATAGCCTGGAATCTTTTACTACCATATAGATCTACAGCTTTGCATGCAGGAATGGAAAGCTGTGTTTCAAATTTTGGTTCAAGTGCAAATTTTTCTCTTAAGATGTGTTAACTATAACTAGTCTGGAAGTAATCATTATCAAAGCATAAGTTTTATTTTTTAATTTAATTATTATTTATAGATGCTTTAACATCCAATGCCATATTTTGTCTAAGAACTTTAAATAGATCCATTAGGCTGTGTGTTTGTATTGTGTGTCATGTGTTTTGTGTAGAAAATCACCTATTTATTTTTTTTAATTATGTTATGAAATGGATCCTGGTAAGGAAATTCCATCTGACTTCACAACTGAGATAAATCAGAAAAAAAAAAAAGCTCAGTTCAATTAGTCAGCAAAGAGCAATGAATTTGGGACCTCCTGAATATGAGTCTCAAGTGACAGTGCTTCAACCAACTTGCTCTGATACAAATATTCTTGCATATTTGTCATTTATGCTGTTTCAGTTTAACTAAGCATTCTAAGAATGCATCATGGCCACATCTATTTATCAAAAGTAATGCCACGAGTGATTTCCAATTTATCTAGAAGATTTGGAAATCAAGAGTGGCATTTGTTAGGACTATTTAACAAATAAAATTAAGCTGTTTACTCAAAAGTCGTTATTTAAATATAGTTACCAGTATTTTAAAATATTTATATAATTAATGTAAACGGTGATGTTTGAAAACAAATCAGAAATATTCATTGCAATATTGTAAAAATGCACCCTAGTGGAGAAATAATGAAACACATCAAACTGTATATTGTAATCAACATTATAGGCTATTAATTAATTTTTTTGGTAAACAACTCAGTGAAATCAAGGAATCTGTTCATTATTTGTTATATTCAATGTATCTGTTGGAGAAAAATAATGCTCTGAGTTGTTCAGAATATTAAAATGGAGGAGCTTTCTTTATCACAAAAGCAGGAGCTGATAAAGAGAAATTGATAAAGAGCAAGGTGAAACATAGCTGTCATTGGCTGTAAAACAAAATTCATTGAAAAATGACTTATCATTAACTACCATTTGGGGCTGAGTTAAATAGTCTGCAGAAATTTGACTGAAATGGTATTATCCTGATCTACACATTTTATGGATTACTGTTTGTGAATTAATGAAGTGCATATTGATCTGTTTATGACCATGAACATGGCCGTTACATATTTTATATCTGAAATTAGCAAAGAAAATCAGAAATTTCACAAGAACAATGGAGATAATTAACAGTATAATGAAACCATCTTTAGTACAAAAGAATACAAGATTACAACTTTATAAGGTTTTTGAAAGACCAGTATTAAGATATGGTAGTAAAGCATGGACAATACGAAGAAGAGATGAATGTCAAATAACAGCAAATGAGATGTGATTTATGCACCCGTACAGCAGGTTATACAAAGTGGGACCATAAAAAAATGAGAAAATTATGGAAGAGTTGTGTATAGAACCTATTCTATGTCATATACAAAACTACCAGAACAACTGGAAAGTTCATCTTTAAAGAATGCCATCTCACAGAATTCCAAAAGCTAAGCTTCATTACAAAAGACCACTGGGACGTCCAAAAAAGTACTGGATGAAAAATTCCTCTTTGAAACCCCAACATGCCACATGGCCTAATACTTGCATGGATGATGATGATGATATATCTGAAGCGACAAGAGAAAAAAAAAATACTGGCAGGTCAAGTTCAAATGAATTTCTTATACAGGACCACTTATAAGATATCCAGGCCTACACCCCATACATCAGGTTAAGGATTTGAGTCTTTTAAATATTTTTTTTAAATATTAAATGCCCCAGGTTGTAATTTCAACATTTCTGGTGTTCTCTCCTGGCATTGGCTCAATTGTAACCCACTTCTAAAGTTGAGATGTCTAGAAGGCAGAGTTATGTTAGCCCAATGATATGTTGAGTGATAAATGATAATGAAGTGCCAGGAGAGTTCTTAACCTAAACTTAACCTAAATTCCAGACCATGAGCAACCACCTTTTAAGGAAAAATTCCTATGGTTTGACCGGGAATCAAACCTGGGACCTCATAGACAGTAGTCAGAAATGCTGACCACTTGCCCAATAGTTGAAATATAAATAATTAATTATAATATTTTAACAAATTAACTTTATTATTTAATTTAATATTGTAACATAATGTATTAAGAGTCTCAACTTCTGAAAAAAATCTACTGCTATAAAATATTGTTTCATTAAATAATAATACAAATACAATCATCCATTATTCTGGTGCACCTTCATATTGGTGACTAGGTCATGGGTTACCTACTCTATTTTTAAATGTAGAATATTCTATCAATGCAGGATTGTATTGAAGTTGACCAATATTATGTGGAATTATGCATAATTGTGTATGTGCCATATCCAAGCAATTTAAGGTATGATACCTTGGTACATAGTTACAAGATTTATGTTGCTTCGAGTACCTATGGGGGAAGAAATTTTCTCATGGAATTTCAGTCAGTATAGAATTGATGCCAACTCAGCATCATGAGGATTTGTGTAGCTACAATAAGTAGCAGTCTAGGTTGAGAAAACCAGCTATAAAGTTGGAGACCCAACATGCTGACGATTTGTCATCTCTATACTGGCTGGATGATTGTCCACCCCTGTGATTAACGAATATGGATATGAGGACAGCAACCTGCTGATAGGCCAAGTGCCTTCTAGGTCTGTTGTGCTTCGGAGAGTATGCATAATTGTCATCAAATTTAATGGACTGAATATTCATAAATTTATGTTTTATATAATAAAGAGTTTTTTATCTTTATTTCTAAAGGAATTTATACATGCATAAATTAAACAAAAAGAAGATTTAAAACTTAAAAAAGTCAAATTCTAACTAATGACACTGGATAATAAGCAAAATATTTGAAATAAGAATATGATTTAAAGAAAATTATTGCTCTTTCAACTCTTAAATCATTTTATTTAATATATATAACATAATTAGAGAGAAAAATTTGCACCTGAGGCAGGTATTCTATAATTGAGCTACTTAGGCACACTCCAAGAGCAAGCACAAATTTCTCTCTCTTTTAATCCCCGAATTCCCTGTAAGAAATTAAACTTTTATTCACACATTAATAGAAGTATTTCTACTACAAAAGTCATTATGATGGCCTACGGGTAGGTGACCTGGAAAAAAAAAAAAGTATCCATATCTGGTATTTCAACAAAACCCCACCAAAATGGCTTCTTGCAACAGAAGCAGCCCTTGTAAAAAGTTACACAGCTTATAGGGGACTTGAGGATTAGAGAGAGAAATTTGTACTTGCTTCTGGAGGTGTGTCTAAGTAGATCAATAGTAGAGCAACTACATATAAAGCTGGAGACCTTGGGTTCAAATCAAAGCTCAAGTGTGAATTTTTTCTTTCTAGTTCTAACTATGGCTTACAGACAACTTGTCTAAGGCATCTTGTCTTGGCAAAGAGCTACAGGATGTGCATTGGTTTGAGTCCTCATGGAAGAAACATTTTTCTCATTTAATTTCATCCAGTAAGGGATTATGATCACCCAGCTTCATGAGGGATTTGGGTAGCTACATTAAATGGTGTATATATATAGCAGATTTTCGTGGACATAAGTATGAATAAGAAAGTTTTCCTGGGTTTTCCGTGTCATGGATTCAAGTTCGGCCTCTGGCCACTGATTCCGACGTTTCGGCATGATCCCACATGCCATTATCAAGGAATGATAAGTTCGAGTCACAGGTTTAGGTCTTATATAATTAAACACATAGAGTTTTCGCTGTGGTCCATTTCCGAAAACTCTATGTGTTTAATTATATAAGACCTAAACCTGTGACTCGAAATTATCATTCCTTGATAATGACATGTGGGATCATGCCGAAATGTCGGAATCAGTGGCCAGAGCCCAAACTTGATTCTATGATGTGGTAAACCCAAGAAAACTTTCTTATTCATATATATATATATATATATATATATATATTTAAATAGGTTACTTAAAGTGGTTCAGTGGTGCAAGCAGTTAGATGTTTGCCTGTCAGTGCTGGGGTCTCGAGATTGAACCTTGATAATTCCATGTAGGTTTTGTGGTGGATGAAACTGAGCTTGGGCAGGTTTTTTTTGGGGATTTCTCCCATTTTCCCCTTCCACAAATTTCATTCCACCATTTCTCTATATTGGTTTCATCCATTTTCAATTAATTTCATTCATCTGCCCCCTGTGACAGTGTGTCAGGCATGGTGGGCCAGCATCCTTGTAATTCACGCACCTCTAAAATATAGGGGCTTCATCTCATCATATCTGACCCTGAGTTGGACATGAGTTGAGGATATATTATAACAGTTAATTTAAATTTGTAAATTAATTATTTTTTACCAGTATGGATAAGAATAGCCAAAACATATTTTTATTATTTCTTAATAAATTGCTGCATATAGTAATTCCAAATAATGTAATAAAAGTTATACAAATTATTATAATCATAATATTTATCATAATATCATGAATAACAATTTACAATTAACTAATATCAATCTTTTCAGTTTTCTGTCTACTATGAACCTGACGCATGAGGAGTGCTGTAGGTTGGCAAATGAAAAATGGGACAGTAATAACATTTTTATCACTGCAATGGGACTGCAGAAAATATAAGAAACTTGCAACTGTGAAATGCTGTATAAACTGATCTGATTTTCATAAATATTCTTATTTCCAGGTAAGTCATTTTAAGAAACTAGATCCAACTAAAGTGCACATTTCATATTCAGTACATAATGGTAAAGATCAGGCAGATAGCTTATTTTAAAGAACCAAAATTAAAAGAGAAGTTTAATATGACTGTGAAATTATGTTTTTATAAGGGAACATGTGTATATGATAATTTTAAAATTTAATTTAGTTGCTACTTCAAGCAAGCAAACTGACATAATATTGATTGATTGATCCCTTTGTCCTGCTTAGGAATGGATACTCTCCTAGTGAGGAGTTTCTTAGCCAAACTAATTTAATTATGCTTATTTCCCTATAGATGTCAGTGAGTAACATCACCTCAAGGAGACATCTAATAGGAAACTAAGGTATTACTTGGATGGTGAAACTGATTAAATTTTGCTCAGTTGGCATTATGTAGGCTTGAGATTCTCGAGCCTGAAAATCTTCAGACTCGGCACCCATTGCTTAAAGTCCCTCCTGGAGCACTTCTCCCTTGGATTTTGCTATCCTAAAAAATCCATTGATTGATAGTCGGCCGCGGTGGACTAGTGGTTATGCTCCTTGCCTCTGGTCCCGAGGATCGCGGGTTCAAACCCGGCCGGGGTCGATGGATTTTTTAGGACGGAAAAATCCAAGGAGCAAGTCCTCTGGGAGAGACTTTAAGCCGTGGGTCCCGAGTCTGAAGATTTTCAGGCTCGTAAAAAATCCTTAAGCCTGAATGAAAAGGCCTCTAAGCAAAATTTACCAAATTTTCCCATCCTAGTACTACCTTGGTTTCCTAGATGTCAGTATGAGGTGGTGCACTGACCACGGACCACTCAAAATGACATCTATACGAAAACAAGTGTAACTAAATTAGTATGGTTCAAATTCTTCCCTGTAAGGGGAGAGCGCCTAAATCTCTGTAAAGGGAAAAACATGGGCTTACAATACAATACAAAAAACCATTGATCATAGCCAGGTATGAGCCTACTGCCCTTGGGACTAGAGGCAAGGAACATAAAATATTAGCATAATGGTGTAAATTAGTGTATATATAGAGTGGAATGGACTCTTCTGAGACAAACTTTCACATATAATGAACTATTATAGGAAATATCACTATGAGATTTATTTTAAATGTTAAACTTTCACATGTCTTTCAGTGATGTTGACCGATATTTTGATATAAATAACTCATGATCTCCAGTGACTTATTACAGACTAATGTATTTCATATGTGTTAGACATACATAATCTGCTAGGATCTGATTATTTTTGTCCCAGACTGTAATATAATAAGATACTTATTTTATTATTATGAATATTATCCAGTATCAGAAAGTGTTAAATTTAAAATATTTCATCAAAAAATACTTATATTAATTTTACACCATGGACAGTAACAAAGGAGAATTAAAATAGAATTAAAAGAACAGATTTAAGGATTTAAGGAACATGCTTATAAAACCAGCAGAAATAAATTAAGAACACCAAAGTAAGAGAGATTTTGAAGTTGGATAAAGTAAAAATGAAATGGAGGATAGTAAAATAAGATGGTATGGCAATGTTAAAAGAATGAATATCGAAAGGATACTAAGGGTCGAATGTTTGAATGCATTAGACAGTAAAAGGCGTTCTCTGCTGAGAAAGTTTTATCCAAATACATTTTGCTTACTCAGAAAGCTATTCATGTGATAATAATTGTAAGCTACCTGACGAGGTACCTTAAGATCATAGCTCAAGATATAAGCTTATCGTGAAAATCCCGATGGGAACCGATGGTAACCGACGTAGTTTGAAACCTTTGCACCTCTATCCAAGATGTCGGACCTTGAAGACTTTGATCATGCTTTCGGTATTCGCGGAGAAGAGGAATTTGATAGAGTCTACCAAAGAATTCAACTGGAAGAACAGGAGAATCGGCGTAATATTGCACGATGCAGACGTCGTTGTATACGGTATTATTTGCGGGACGCAAGCGTAAATGCATTCCTCTATAGCAGATGAAAATAACGGAAGTTGTTTTATCGCTGAGAATTCTGGGTAATTCATTGCCAATATTACGAAAACATCAACTTTCATGCATGACCGGTAAGTCGGCCGTTAATTCGATCTCAGCAATTGCTCACGGTGAGTCAGCTCACCAGTGATTGGAAGTAATTTGAGTAGAGACTAATGTATTTGCATGCGGCCCTTAGACAAGGACTGGAATTTAGATTACGAGGAAAGAGACCAGTAGATTGGCCAACATATAGATGGGAATATGAGAAGAACAACTTAAAATTTTTACAGTACCTACTTCAGGTCATGATTAATTGATACATTTTTAATTTTTCTTTCTAATATATCAAGACTTGTAGTCAATGGTAAAGAGAAAATTTTTTGCCTGAACCGAGAATCAAATCCATGCTAATGCTCTGACCACTGAGCTAATTCAATTCCCGGTTCAGGCAAAAATTTTTCTCTTTACCATTGATTACAATAATTTAATTGTGTTCATTAATTTACTTATTTCTATTATAGTAATAGCTTTAGCTTATCAATATTAATTTAATATCAAAACTTCTTATCATGGTTCAAAGTCTCACATATCAATAACATACTCGTATTACTCTGAAATATGTCACTGGAGACCAAGGATTCCTTATATCAAACCACAGATGCAATGTCTCTGAAAAACCTGTGATAGTAATTAATTGGTGTTGGATATTCATGAATCATCTCATATTTTTTTTTATTATTGATTTCGTACATCTCAATGATGGATAAATCATATTTGAAGAGAAAAATTATACGCTCAGACCAGGACTTGAACCCGGGACCCTTGGTTCTCTAGACCAAGTGCTCTACCAACTGAGCTAACTGAGCAAGTACCGATCTAAACGCAAATCTTTCTCTATATACATTGTAATTCCCATCCACCAAATGCTGTGAAGCCATGCTTCTATCTTGCAAAATGGCGGCTCCTTTATTAAGAAGACATATTTGGGAATTATACATTACAGCCAGTACGGCTTCTTCCAAATATGTCTTCTTAATAAAGGAGCCGCCATTTTGCAAGATAGAAGCATGGCTTCACAGCATTTGGTGGATGGGAATTACAATGTATATAGAGAAAGATTTGCGTTTAGATCGGTACTTGCTCAGTTAGCTCAGTTGGTAGAGCACTTGGTCTAGAGAACCAAGGGTCCCGGGTTCAAGTCCCGGTCTGAGCGTATAATTTTTCTCTTCAAATATGATCTCATATTTGTTCTACAAATATAATATTTGTAATATTTGTACTACAAAAAATATGAGGTGAGTTGTGAATAACCAACTCCTATTAATTATAGTGTCACTTCCTTTAAATGTCAAACAACCTGTGATAGTTTGTAGATATTTATCCCATTTTTTATTATACACAATATTTACTGCAGAGTTATATAGAATATTTATGAAAAATTTGGTTATATTTCATCTAAAATTATATACAGAGCACACATATAATAGACATTCAATAATTAAATTTTGTTTATTTCAAGAAGTGGATAAAATAATTTGAATATTTACAAATAAATGTAAGACTGTCTTTGGGCTTTAAATAGCAACATCCTGTGAACTTTTGCTGACCACATAATATAGAAGTTATTAAATAAATAATCATATTAAAATTAAATGTTCCAATTGTTTTGTCCACTCCCTGTAAATAACCAACAGTAATTTACCTGAAAGCAATAATATTAATATGTACATATTTTTGATAAAACTTTTCTCAATTTGCTGATATTCAATTATATTTAGCTATATTGTCAATTTAAAAAAAAATAACTTCAAAACCTTCAAATTGTACATTTTAAGCACAAAAAACATGCACATAAATAATGTTTTTAAGAATTCTATCTACATATGTGTTCAAAGAGAAATGACAAAGCCATGCAAAGAAGAGCATTCTACAGATATTTTTACCCGCAATCTGTCCCAATTAGCCTCTGTATGGTTGCTGGAAGAGCGATGATTAACAGTAGCCAAGAGGTTCCGATGACACTCCTCCATAACAAACAATAATCCCATCAAATTACAATTCATTAAAACATGTTTCCCTTTACATAGCTTAAAAAAATTATATATTTTTTATTAAGGATTTATCTCCAAGACTTTATATGCCAGTTAGTTGAAAATAATGTACATTTAATATTTATTATTAGTAATATTTAGCAAAGAAATTTATCAGATTTAGAAACTGAGGTATGTATTATGGGTTAAGTTTAAATTTTCCTTTCTATATTCTGTGCTGAATCCCCCAAACATCTATACCCAGCATGAGGATAGCTGTTCTTTAAGAATAAAAAATTCATACTACCAATATTTACCAGTTATTTATTTTTATTACAGTAGCCATACTTGAACAGTTAAATGAATGATGCCTGGTGGAGAGCTAATGAAGTTGCGCTGGTTCTAGTCCCCATGGGGGAAGAAATTTTCTCATGGAATTTTGACCAGTATGGGATTGGTGCCCACCCAGCATCAAGAGGAATTTGGATAGCTGCAATAAGTAGTGGATCCAGGTTGAGAAAATCAGTTATAATGACTGGGGACCTTATATGCTGATCACATGTCACATCTACATTGGCTAGAAGATTGTCCATTTCTGTAATTAACACATGTGAATGTGATGCCAGCAGCTCGCAGGTAGGTCAAGAGGCTTCTAGGGCTGTCATGTCATGGAGTATGTATCTATATGTACTTTTTATTATTACCTAAATCAAAATACTTTAATAACATTAAAATTACACTTAACATGGTGTAACTCATCACTGAAGCGTAGATTTACTATGATGTTTTGATATACAAAACGAAAAATTAGTAAGCAATACTCGAAAATGAGAGTGAATTACTTTTATTCTTTTAGAATACTTCCACCATTTTTCAGATTATTCACATTATCATTAATTGAATTTTATAAATCTAACAAGAGAACTGTCAACCATTGCATGCCGAAACCTACCTTCAAATTTCTCCCAGAGAAGCGTTGTGATGTACCAAGGCAAAAAAATTATCTGCTGTTTTAACTGAATGGCACAGAACTCAAAACCAAAATCCAGCAATGTCAATCCACTGTACAGAGTTATCCAGTCTATCAATTCAGGTGTTGTATTACCTCCCTATAGTTTAAATGAGACATTTGGCACTGGATTTTAGTACCTTGCAGTTAAAAAGGGCATATAATTTTTTGAACATGGCCTTTGTACATCACAACATTTCTCCGAAAGAAATTTCAAGGTAGGTATCAGCATGCAATGGTTGAGACACGTAAAAATTACCATTGAAATGAGGTCAAAATATCTGATGAGAGATAATACTGTAATTTTTAAATTTTAATTTACACCATATTTCCATATTGATTGAAGTGCTAACACTGTACAAGTATAATTAAATTAAAGTTACTGGTTTATGGACACCAAAAATCTTTCCTTTATATACATTTATAGTGTATAAAAGGAAATTCATTAATTAGAATATTACTTGTATTTATTAAATATTTTTTTGCCACTGTATGAGCATAAGAAAGAAAACAATAAGACAGGATATAATAAGAAATGAGATAATTAAAGAATGTTCAAATATTGAAAACTCCATAACATATTGGTAAATAACCAAATGAATGTCAAATGCTAGAATTTTAAGGAAAGGCTTGAAAACAGAATCAAGAGGAAAAAGACTGAGAAGAAAACCAAGAAAAAGGTTAGAATACCAAATTAGCAAAGACATAATAGAGAAGGGACTGGACTGAATATATATGTAGAAAGCCAGACTATCGAAGAGGCAAAATTATTAAATAACTGGAGTGGTGTAGTAGTGATGCTATTTTAATAATTCAACACTGTAGGGTAGATTAGTTTATGTATAACATATTTATAATCAGGAATATCAATTTTGTAGATAATAAAATATTTCTAAATTTTTTCATCACCATGCACACTCAGCGAATTTATGTATATGAAGTAGCAGGATTCATCTGTATTTATATTATTGATATCTTCAAACTTATTTAAGTAAAATTTTATCACCTCACCTCATAATCTTCTTCTTCTTCTTAGACTAGTTTCGGGACCTTCTTCGGTTCCATCATCAGTATTTTCACAACTGTTGTTTTGTCATCTTGCTCCCTCTGTTGGTAGGTTGAAGAACTTCAAAATCAAATAATTTTCCCCAGGAATTTTCAAAGTTCATTAGTTTCTCCTTTCTGTTTTTTTTATGTAGATTGTTTCCCAAACCACAAATTCTTTGGGTTTTTCTATTTGTTTTAATAATTTGGCCTAAGTAAAAAGATCTGCAATAGCAGCCCATGCATGATCAGAAAAACATCTAATTGAAAAAAAGGCTAAATTATTAAAACAAATAGAAAAACTCAAAGAATTCACAGTTTGGGAAAAAATCTACATTAAAAAAAAAAGAAAGGAGAAATTAATGAACTTTGAAATTCCCAGGGAAATTTCCAATGATTTGATTTTGAGGTTTTTCAATCTACCAACAGAGAGAGAGCAAGAGGCAACTCTTCACGATGGCAAAACAATGATCATGAAAATACTTAAGATGGAGCCGAAGAAGGTCCCAAAACAAGTCTAAGAAGAAGAAGATTATGAGTTGAGGTAATATATTTTTTAAAAAAAATTAATATTGGGAAGTAAACATTATGAGGTTATATCATTAATAGTGAGTGGAGAACATATATAGAAATATAGCCAGATTAAATGGTTTTAATAAGAGTATAATATCTAACAAATTAAAGAAATTCAGAGAGATAAAACAACTTAAAGAATGCTCTACCCTACAAATTGTTAGTAAAGAAAAGAAGAATTTCAAGAAAATTACTCACCAATAGTACATAGGAAATTTCAAAAAATATTTGACAAATACAACATTACTTTGGCATCAATAAATAAATTTAGTCTGGAAAAACTTCTAAATACCAATAAAAAAATCAACATCCCAGACAGTAAAAAATCTGGAATTTATCAAATAAATTGTAATGATTGTAGCAAAGTATACATAGGAAAAACAAAAAGGAATTTGGAAACATGCACTAAAGAACATTCTAGAACTATTAAAAATTGTGAAATTGAAAAATCAGCAATTGATGCACATAGTTTACTAGAACATCATAAAATTGAAAAAGAGGCGAAACTTTTGAAACAATTGGATAAACCGTTGGAATTGACAATTTGGGAAATGATATTCATTCAGAAGAATAAATATCGATCTATGAATTTTGATATTCTGGTGGATAAAAATTTAATTACAAAGTTTATAATCCTAATGAAAGATGGCAGCACAAGAGGTGATGTCACTAAAGAAATCAACAATTACGGAATTTCATCAGTGGAAGCCATGACTGAAGAAGGACATGATATTGTCTGAAACCGTCGGTATCAAAGAAATTAAAAAATGTATGAGGTGAATCGATAAAAATATGTTCTCCACTCACTATTAATAATAAAATTTTACTTAAATAAATAATACCTCATAGTGTTAATTCCTAAAAAAGTAATCTTCAAATTTCCCACAACATAAAAAACGATAAGGCATCATGGATTGGCACAACTGCAGGACACACATTGATATGAGGAAGAAATTTTCTCATGGAAATTTGGCCACAATATGGGACCAGTATCTACTCTCCATTGTGAGGAATATGAGTAGCTAGGATAAATAGTGACTCAGGGTTGAGAAAACCAGCATAATAAATGAGGGACCTAACATACTGACAACATGTCACTACTATACTGGTTGATGATTAATACATGTGGAGACCAGCAGTTGGCTTGTAGGCCAAGGGCCTATAGAGCCTGTTGCTTCATGTATTTTTTTAATATTTAAACCTTGAAATAGATGTATTTTGTTTATTATATTTTTATTTTATGACATTTTACAAACGCTACATAATGAGTCCACCATTAGGGTCTCGAGGTAACATGCTGCCTTGTCATGCAGTGGGCCCGGGTTCAATTCCCGGTCGGGATAAGCTTCCTGGGTGAGGTTTTCTCAGGGTTTTTCCTCACCTGTAAGACAAATGTCAGGAAACTTTGAGGCACAAACGATCCCCGAACATCATCTGGTCATCATCATCCCATAATGTGGAAAGCAAACGGGAAGCTACCACACCTATAATTCCCTAGTAATGCTATGATTGCAGTGAAGGATCTGCCCTAGGGCAAAACACTATAGAATAGAACACAATAATGGACTTTATTTTGAAAACAGTTGAGAATATCTGGACCATTTACTATATATAATAATCTATCTTTTCCACTCTAATAGAGTTAAGAAGGCTATACCAACCAATAAATAATTTAATAAAATTGAAAGCAACTTTTGAAGGAAGTATTCAGCTTCCATACATATGTTCAATAATATTTGAGTTTGTATTCTTTAACATAAAGAATACAAACTCAAATATTAAATTAAACCTCATAATGTAACTTCCTAATGATTTTAAAATATGTTCATTATTCATAAAATCTGGGTTCGATCCCCAGTCGGGGCAGTTTTTCTGGGTGAGGTTTTTATCGGAGTTTTTCCTCACCTGTAAGACAAATGTCAGGAAAACTTTAAGGCCCAAATGGTCCCCGAAATCATATGGCCATCATCATCACCCTTAGCATTATCATCATCATCATCATCATCCTTCACCAGTGTGGAAAGCAACAGGAAGCTACCACACCTACAATTACCTAGTAAAGCTGCAAGCATAGCATGAAAATGCTATGATTGCAGTGAAGGACCTGCCTTCAGGCAGAATTACTATGGATGGATGGATGGATTCATAAAATACAAATTTTATGAAAAGAGTTTCTTCAAATTTGGGACAAGTACATAAAAAAATTGTTTATTTTATGTTGAAAAACAAATAATATCTCCCCTCAAACATATTTTATTCCATTCCTGAATAAACTTCCAGAAAGAAATAAATCCAGAGAAATTATATTTTTTTCAATCATAACTAACTCCCTTCTCTAAGGCTCTTAATTGGTGACTATTACTGGTTAACTGAATCAGTTGACATCACTGATATCAAGTTTCCTAAGATCCATCTGAATATTGTCCTTCCACTTTCCCCAAAATTCCATGGGTTTCTCTATAAACATTTTGAAAGGATTGTAATATGTAAATTAATATATACAGAAAGCTATTTTAAGTAATGGTAAGGAGAAAAAAATTCTGCCTCAATCGGGACTTAACCCAGACCCTCAGCTTAATGTACTGATGCTATACTATTTGAGCTATCCAGACTACTTCCCTATCCATGGCTCAAATGGTACAGCATCAGAGTATTAAGCTGAAAGTCTGGGTTTCAAAGTCTTGGTATAGGCAGACATTTCTCTCTTTACCATTACTTACAAATAGCTTGTCTGTGTTTATTAATTTATATATTATATCATAAATAGCTTTAGTGCTGTGTAAAATCCCATTATAGTGTCTTCTTAACTTAGAAGCAACCCAACTGTACTGTGAATGATGCTTCACTACTGCTGGGGCAAGGGGGAATAAAGAGAAGAAATTGTGGTTGGCAGAGAACTGGCCTGGGTAGCTGAAATGGTAGAGCATTAGCATGTTATGCTGAATATACAGGGTTCAAGTCATGTTCAAGCTGAAATTTTTCTCTTTATCATTTCTGAAAGGATTTCTACTGCCACTCATTTGAGATATACGACTGCCAATCTAAATCTCCTAGACCGATATAAGACAACTTAGGATTTATTCCTGAATACTTTTAGGATGTTTGGTCATTCCTCATAATTCTGCATACTGAAAAATTTGAATCCTACTATTCCATATACGCATCCAAAGCAGTGGTTAATAGTTAATACTAAGACATTTGATGAAATGTGGAAAATGTACAGTTAAACAAAGTTTAAATAAATAAATGTGTTGTCAATAATCATGCAAACAAAAGAAGAAAAGAAAAGTGTATTTATAACAGATAATACGTGAAGAAAGTGTATTTATAATTGTACTTATAAAAAGTCACAGATCTGCAAGCAATGAGATAAATCAAATAAGATCTGAAAAATTACCAAATTGATTTTATACAGCAGAAATATGATGCTTTAAGAAATGCATTAATAAATTTTCAAATAATGTTGTTTCTTATTATGAACTGCTATACATTGCCTTCTAAAGAGAACAATATCGGAGTAATTTATTTTCTAAAAAGAGAAAGTGTACCAAAAACAGAGTGTGTTAAAGAAATTCACTTTTATAAATTTTTATGTTAGGGTACCAGTAGATTAAAAATAAATTATGTATTTCAGATAACAAACTAAGGGCTGTGTAAGTGAAAAATTTTCTTTAAGCCATCAACAGCTAATCATTATCTGAAAGGAAGATTCTTGAGATACATCTATCAGTGTCTATATTTATTACAATTATCTTTTGAGATGTTTAACATTTTTGTTCATATCACTTCTAGGATCCATATTTGGTTCGTCTTCCGGGCTTATAGGCCGTGGTCTGGTTGTCTTCTTACTCGACGTTTCTTCTACTGCTGCGGTAGACCTCATCAGGAGATACTGCGTGCTCTCTGTGAACTCCTCAACAGTCGGCTGCAGACTGGCTGGTGGTTGGAAACTGTCTCTCTTTTTATAGCTAAACCCTGGGTGGTTTTCTGCGTTTGCTGTTGTGCCGATTGCAGAAGTCATAGGCTTCGTTGTCGTGTTATGCAGTGCTGGGATCCAAATTTTGTTTATCTTCGTGGTTTCTTCTTTTTTGTTGAAGGAATTTTTATGTTTATATATTTCAATGGCTTCTCTGTATAGTCTGGTGTAGTAATGTGATGTTTGTGATAATACCTGAGTATCTTCGAATCTTATAATATGTTGTTGGTTGTTCATCAAGTGTTCCGCTACGGCCGATTTTTCATTTTGTTTTAGTCTGCAGTGTCTCATGTGTTCTTGTAATCTTGTGTTGATCATTCTTTTTGTTGTGCCGATGTAAAAGAATGATCAACACAAGATTACAAGAACACATGAGACACTGCAGACTAAAACAAAATGAAAAATCGGCCGTAGCGGAACACTTGATGAACAACCAACAACATATTATAAGATTCGAAGATACTCAGGTATTATCACAAACATCACATTACTACACCAGACTATACAGAGAAGCCATTGAAATATATAAACATAAAAATTCCTTCAACAAAAAAGAAGAAACCACGAAGATAAACAAAATTTGGATCCCAGCACTGCATAACACGACAACGAAGCCTATGACTTCTGCAATCGGCACAACAGCAAACGCAGAAAACCACCCAGGGTTTAGCTATAAAAAGAGAGACAGTTTCCAACCACCAGCCAGTCTGCAGCCGACTGTTGAGGAGTTCACAGAGAGCACGCAGTATCTCCTGATGAGGTCTACCGCAGCAGTAGACGAAACATCGAGTAAGAAGACAACCAGACCACGGCCTATAAGCCCGGAAGACGAACCAAATATGGATCAAGATGCCGGCCGTGAAAGCCTACAATTATACTTCTAGGATCTTTCGGCATATGCCAGGATGCTGGGTGTGCCAGCTGTTTCCATATTCCTATGTCTTGTGTTAATGCAACTGATATTAATTTAATGAATTATGAAATCAGGACTACTGGAGCAATGAATCATGGTAAAGAAATTCCAATCCAATATTTGCCTTCATGACTGAGGAAAATCACAAAAAGAAACTCTAATTAGGCTGGTTGGCATCAAGATTTGAACTTGGTACCACCTGAATAGGAGTCTAAAATTATACCATCAGAACCAAATCATTTGGTTTACAAATTTTTGTATTCCTAATGAATGATCCATACATTTATTAGGCAATAAATGTCCACAATTCTTTACTTTTAATTTCAATCAATAACTATCAGGTTCTAATTTTTATTTACATGCTGTGAACATTAAATTTACATATTGTATGAAATTCACTCTCTCTTATTATTTGATTTTTTTCCCTAGAACGGAAAAAAAGTACAAAATAACCCATCCAACCATGTTATGGAATGAACTGCCAGTAATTTTCCAAATCTTTATGTGCTATTGAATTAAAATCACTCTTCTGTTTAGTTGCTGAGAAATAAAGAATGGTCTACACTTACTTTTGCTAAATCACTAAGATTGCTGAACCTCTGGAAGCAGTCAGTTGTTTCAAGTTTAAGCTGTTGCCATGAAGGTAGCAATTTCATGTATTCCTGCAGCCTTGCTTGAAGTGTTTCATAAGAAGCAAGCAAAATACTGCAAACCTCTTGATGAACATGGCGAGCATGAGCTAGCCGAGTTCCTGAACTTACACATTTTGTACTGTTCTGCAAACAATATACACAATAATACAAAAAGTTATTAAATAATGAAACAGTAATCATCATTTATTTCTTCAAAAAACACAGAGTCTGTTGCTAATTGTAATTTAATATTTTGAGCATTTATTTTGAAAATCTTAAGAAATATAAACTTTAATAAACTGTAGCACTGGTTAAGGAAAAAATTGTTGGAAATTATGGATTTCTGGAATATTATCAAAATTATAAATTGTGATTGTAAAATTATAAATATTCTTTTCCAGAATTACGTAATTTTTCTACAAACCTATGTTAAATATATATATGGAAATATGTAACAATGAGCTTATTGATCAGTGTCATTAATTAAAAAATTCTCATATTTTCAGAAGGATGAATTAATATAAATCATTGACATTTTTGTTAATTAGCTTTCTCATGCATTTATTATTCAATATTTAGCTCTCTTCTCATTTTCTTTTTTTTTTTTAGCTATAGTTATTTAAAGCTATTTTAACTGATACCAGTTATTGTAATTTTCAACTACTAGAATCTTAATCTGCGTGGCAATACATTTTGAGCACTCTGAATTTTAGAACAAATCCACTGACCTATGTTAGGTTTGATCTAGCAATTTTTAAGTTCACTGATGAATGATCACTAATAGTAGTAGTATTTTATTTAATGACACTATTTAACATCTGTCCACTGCTGTAGTCTCGAAGTAGCGTGCTGCCTTGTCATGCAGCGGGCCCAAGTTCGATCCCTGGTCGGGGCAGTTTTTCTGGATGAGGTTTTTATTAGGGTTTTTCCTCACCTGTAAGACAAATGTCAGGAAAACTTTAAGGCCCAAATGGTCCCCGAAATCATATGGCCATCATCATCATCCTTATCATTATCATCATCATCCTTCACCGGTGTGGAAAGCAATGGGAAGCTACCACACCTTCAATTCCCTAGTAAAGCTGCAAGCATAGCATGAAAATACTATGATTGCAGTGAAGGATCTGCCTTCGGGCAGAATTACTATGGACGGATGAATTTAACATCTCATGTCATTTGGTGGCACAATTCAAAGCTGGGCATGAAAGGGATAATACATTTTCGATCTTAAATATTAAATTTATCACTTCTCACTGAATGATAAATTTTATTTGAAGACAAAAATATACACCAGAGTCGGAATTTGAACTCAATGTCTCTAGTTCTGTAGAACTGGTATAAGAACTAGAGGTATCAGGTTCAAATCTTGATTCAGACATATATTTTTCTCTTCAAATACAATACTTTTTATTCAGAGGGTTCTCATTTCAGGTTTGAGTTTCTTTTACGTGCCATAAATTAACAATAATGGACCTACAGCTTTACTTTCCTTCTGAAGGTAGCCATATTCACAAGCGAAATGTCAACCATTGCTTGCTGAAACTTACCTTGAAATTTATTTCAGAGAAGTGTTATGACATACAAAGACAGTGTCCAGAAAATTATCTGCTATTTTTAACCACAAGACATTAAATTCAAGCACCAAATCTATCATTTAAACTTTAGGGAAGTAATACAACTCCTGTATTGGTAGACTAGAAAACCCTCACTACCTGCTGTCTTTGCCGTGTCCCGTCTCACTCCACTCTGTGCTTAACTCAAGCAGAGATGTATATCTGGCTCCATAGAGTAGGCTGCCATTGCTGGATTCTGGCTTCGATTTCTGTGCCTTGCACATTAAAACGGCAGATAATTTTTTGGACACAGCTTAGGTACATTTCCTGGGAGAAATTTCAAGGTAAGTTTGAGCATGCAATGGTTGACAGTTCTCTTGTTAGAATATTTATGTCCTAAAAATCCATAGATTCTATTGAAGATTGTACCCTTGAATTACAGAAACCAGAGGTAGGAATGGTTAATCACTAGTCCACAGGATCAACATACTAATGAGTAGGGCAAGGCAATTAATGATTTTTCATCTTTTTCTTATGAAGGTTGAAACATTGCTTGCGTATATGAAAATGTACAGCATTAAAAAACGGATTAAATAAAAGCAATTTGTTAGGGCATTTTTTTTTGCATTTTCTTACCTTTTTTAGGGATAGGTCATTTTTTGGCAATTTTTAGGCCATTTTGAGCATTTTTTACACTTTTCCAGAAGGCTGTGACATTATTTGTATTTTATTTAAGATTTTTATTATAATTCAGTATTTTTCCTTGTCAATACAATTTCTTGGAATTAAGTAGTTGTTTTGCTAACTACTACCCCTATTTTTCAAGGTATGTGCATAATGAACTTCTAAGAATTTTATTCAATTTCTTAGAGCTTATGCTAGCTTCTACCCTTATTCTGATTGTTAACTGCAATTCAAAATTGCTGTAAAAGTGCACTGTGTAATTGAAATGGATTTTCTGCAACAAAAGGTACTGTAATATGTATGTTTTAAATACTTTTCTTTTAATAATTTGATGTTAAGTTACATTTTATGTAATTCAGTAATCAAGTGAGTACTTAATCTAATAAATAGTATTTTTATTGGTAATTCTTAACTTTTTATTCGTCATTTTTTAATTTTATTGGTCATTTTTTGCATTTTTTAGGTCATAAATGCATTTTTTATTTTGCATTTTTTACCAATTTATAGGTCATTAAATGCCTTGCCCTACTAATGAGCAACTCAGACCAGAAACTATTTTATTATTTTACTTTATGCAATTTTATATGCAAAATTTAATCATGTAGAAAGAACTATTACATTATGTGAGATTAATTAATTATAATGGATTTATCAGTCATTTCAATTTTTAATCTATGTTTTTATAAATGTGATGAAACAACTGTTTGTGCCATAGCCACATACAGAGATTCTCAATACAATATATGTATATTATATGCCAAATGTGTGACAAACATCATTGATTACAGTGTAATACACACCACATAGGCTACATAACCTAAAATCAAATTAAGATACATAAACTATGCAAGGCAGCTTGAAGGAAACAAAATAAATAAACTGGAAAGTGGCATATGAAGAATAGCATAAGCAATGTGATGCATTATTACTAATAATATAGAAAAAGTCTTGCCTTTGTATGTTTCTTCATTATGACCATCAAAGTATGCAATGTAGCAACAAAAGGCATACAGTTACTGTACATTGCAATGTTATAGGTCAATAACATGAAGTAAAACTGTAGCTTCAACTTCTTAACTTAGAGCTAGAAGTCAGGAAAGAAAGAGAGAAAAGGAAAAAAAAAAAGTAAAGTTGATGTACAGCCATACTCTTGCCAGGTACTCTTTTTATGCAAAGGAAAACATATATTGAGAAATAATTCCAGTAATAGATACCGATACTTGTTAATATTTATTTATTAAAAGTAATGAAATTTGACATAATACGAAATAAAATTATATGTATTGCATGGATTGAAGATGTTTTATGAATTTGTTTCAAAATTTGTTTTATTCAACTCATGTATAAAGCATTACATTCAATTTATGTAACATAAATAAAGTAACTATTTCATATATGGACAACATGCTAGAACTCCCTAATTATTTTTACTGAATCTAATCCAAAAATACATTTTCCAAGGAATTATAAATAGATCTAGTTATGACTGGAACTCACATATGAATAAAAATGCGTGGCATGTAGATCAAGTCATTAAATTCTTTAAAAATACCTACGGATCCTAACTTTATTTATCCGTACAGCAAAAGATTATATAAACATGATTATAAGTCATCCTGGAATGGTTTTATATAGGGAAAAGAAAAATTTACGAGCAACTAATCACCATCGCATAGATCATGCATTGACAATCACTGTGTCACGACTCAATTTGAGTCTCAATATTGATTGAGTTACTGTGCACTGAACGATCAGAAACAGCTTATTAATTGAGTTTGTATTTTTTAACATTCTTACCTCATATGATTGTTTAGTTGGACATATGTTTCAAGGCTGTTGCCATCTTCAGCGTTGCACAAACTGATTTTTTCTTTTCTTCAAGTTGTCGGCCCCGGATCTGTGTTCCAAAGAACTTGGTAATGAGGCTCCTTTCTCCGGGAATTTCAAAGTTCATAACTCCTTGTTCTTCTGTATATAGATTTTTTCCCATATTGTGAGTTCATTGGTATTTTCTAACTGTTTTAATAATTTTGTATTTAGATCTATTTTGTGTTTTTCTGTCCAAACGTGAGCAGCTACTGCAGATTTTTCTACTTCTCCTGCAATAGCAGCTCACGTTTGGACAGAAATACACAAATTAGATCTAAATACAAAATTATTAAAACAGTTAGAAAATACCAATGAATTTTTATACTCTGAAAAATTCATCATTCCCAGCCAGGTTTGAGCCTGTAAATCCTGAGCATGGTAACTACTAGTCCATCAGGACCGACTACGAAACACTGTACTGTCACATAGCATACTCTTATTGATAAATAACAAGGAGGCTATCAGGCTTAACACCTCCATCTGAGAGGCAAATCACTATCAACAGTACTGCACTGTACATCTTTACACATCTTTTCAAATTAAAGAAATAACTCTGTGGTTATATCATTTGGACTCAATGATGAATAGAAAGACATGCTACCACCTAAGTTAGTGTGGTACATAAGTATTATACATAAATATGATCAACTTACCAGGTTTCCAAAGAATACTGTTTCCATAGTAGATTGTGGTTGGCGAAAATTAAGCCTTTGTGAAGCTCCAAGCCAAGGCTTGGCACTGCGAGGGGTACTGAAACATAAACCAATCAAACAGCTTTTTAAAAAAAAATTGTTGCTAAGAAAACTATACATCAGAATGAATACATGGACTTACTTGTGTATTCTGCAAAATATATTAAAAAGTTATATTTGCATGATGTATATTTGAATACATAATTTATAATCAATCTTCTGCAAAGAAGAAACTTACAACAAAACAATCATTGAACTATAACGTTTAATCCATAATGAAGGGTTAGTCTACTTAAGTTATCACTGTACCATAATGTTATTTTGTTATGAAAATACAGTGCTGACAACTTAGAGATCATCAGTCTGTATCAACTGATGATGGAGTAGAGATGTTTTGAAACTTGTCTTACAAGAAATAAAATATGAGGTAAGACGATGGCAGACTCAACTTAGTTATTTGTTACCTTGTATTTCTAATAAAAAAAGCAATGCCATATAAAATTAATGTAAATATGAGAATTGCATTAAAAGTTAAATTTTGTAAGTGCCACTTTTACAGAACATAGTTTATGTATTTTATGTATTAAAAACTCCATGGTGCGACAGAGCTAGAAGGAATTTGGCCTACCAGCCAGCTGTTGGCCTCACATCTATGTGTGTTAATCACATCCTTCTAGTGTAGGGGTGACATGTGGTTAGCATGTCAGGTCCTCCAGCTAATATAGCTGCTTTTCTCAACTTAGAGCCACTACTTATTGTAGCTACCCAAATTCCTCACAATGCTAGATGGGCATCAGTCTCATACTGGCCGAAATTCCATGAGGAAATTTATTTTCTCATGGAGATCCTAACAAGTGCAAGTCCTGTAGCTCTGCGCCAAGGGAGTTTGCCTTAACTACTCAGCTACAGAGAGGGACTTAATATATAAAAGCCTGGATTAATATCATAGCCTGGTCATGTGAATGGATGTAGTGGAATAACTTAGTTTCCATCGTCATTATTAAAATTGAAAATTTGATTCAATCTTTCCTTAAAATGACAATTGTGAAATATTTCTATACAGAAGCAGGTGCCTCCTATCATTCTCCTGTACACAAAATTATCTTTTATCAGTTAATGTTTTTCTGTAAAATTTTTTTAAGTCTATAAGTAAACTTTATGCTGTGACTTCAAAGACAAGATGTTCCTCTTTAATCTTATAAAATACAATCATTTTATTGTCACAGGCTTTAGCTATTCTTCAAAGCTGTTGAAGCTTTAACAGTAGAGCTAGCAGAGATCTGTTTTATGAGTACTAATATTACCAATATGAATATGATATTCAGATGATATTATGTTATTGATTTCATTTTATATATAAAATAAAGCAATACAAAAAGTTTTGAAGTGAAATATAATATTTTCACTTAACAGGCTAAATTTAATGAAGAGGAAAATATAACTTAATACTGATATATTACCATGTAATTTACAAAGGTATTAGAAGGCACAAAGGAATAAGTCACTGTAAAAAAAATGTAGATATTAATTAAAATTTCCCAAAATTAGAAAGAATCACTCAAAAATAATTTACCACAAATCTGTCAATATTTATCTTGTACAAAATTTCTATGAGGAAAACATTTCATGCAAGAATTGCAAAACAGGTTAAGTGAAATTAAAGTACAAACAAAAAATTGTGAGAAAAGATAAGCAAGAGTGAATATTAAGTCTTAGAAAGAGCTTTTAAAATCACATTGACAGTACACAGATGCAGAAACCCAGATCAGAACAGTATGACTTGGTTGCTGTGAAGCGTTAAATATTCATTAAGATTATTTTTATTTTGCTTGTAGTGAATAAAATACAGGATAGATATCTGTATTTAATACCTTTCATATACGATCCTCGATATATTATGAACAAGGCTTGTCTTCTTTTTATAATTAATCCAAGATTGAATACTATGAATTTTATTTAATCAATTCTATATCATTTTGTTTTCCATTTTTTATACTTCAGATTGTTATATTTTTAATTACGAAGTGGCTGTCACTTATGTATTTAGTTTTTTTCATTTTCTTAATTCTAATTATTTTGTGCACTGTTTATGAGCACACAATTTCAACATATTACAATCTCATCATATCCTTCACTATTTTCTAAATTTTATCATACTTAGATGTTTTCAATGGTGGTAAAACCAAACTTTTCCATAATGGGTTTCTTCTTGGATAAATAAAAAATGCCTGATATTACTGTAATCTGCATATGTCAATGTATTTTTTAATATCCCATGTAAGTGGCAAGAATAGAACATTTACATATTTCTTGAAAGCATGTTATATATGTCTACATTATGCCATGTTAATACTATAGGCAAAACTAAATATTTTCATTGTCAAATATTTTTCATAAGCAGCTTCCTTAATGCGATTTATATTATTTCCAAAATTGTACACTTCTGCAGCATGTGTTCACACAATCTTCTTGAATAATTGAATCCTGCCATTTTTGGTTTGACAAGGCTTTTTTCATACCAACTCTTTAATTAAAAATGAAGAATAAATTGGCAAAATAGCTGAAACAACAACCATATCAAACCAGAATAGCAATAAATTTTAAGTGATAATATATTGCTTTTAGTGTGCAAGTGGATAGTCTTAGTGGCATATGTTAATTGTTCATATATGACTTCCTAAGGCTCATGTTGTGAAGCCCCTGTAAGAGGGTCAATAATTTTAGCAGGAGTTTTATTAAAATTAGGGAGGTAGGGCTACTTCGGGTGTATAATTTATTGATGAAAATTGGTTGCAAAATTAATTTTTAATGTTTTACTAAGACTTACATTACACAATGGGATACTACCTTTTTCTTGACTAGACAGCAGAATTTAGGCAAAAACCTGTTTTATTTTAATATAATAAATTTGGGAATTTTTAACATTATGAGGTTTTATTGATAAGAATCAAATGAATCGTGAATTCTTCTTACCTCATACTTCTATGTTTTTTAAACAGTCATGAAAACAGCTGATGATGGTGAGGATGGTTGCCGATACTGCGGTGCTGTGTTTAAAAAAAAACATACAAGTATGAGGTAAGAATAATTCACGATTCTTACCTGTTTTATTCCTTAACACATTCACACTCTTTTAGATCAAAAAAAAAAAGAACGAAGAAATTTTATAACAATTAGAAGTAGAATCAGTTGAAGAAAAACTCAACAGATGTAAATTAAACTGGCTAGACAATGCAAAAAAATGGGTAATTCAAGAATCCGAAAAATGATGCAATATAAACCCGAAGGACATCAACAACCAGGAAGACCTCTTAAAAGACTGCTAGATGGGGCTGAAACAGGTCTACAAAGGCCTAATTCATGACAGATGATGATGATGATGATGAACACATTCACATTTGAGATTTAGTATTTAGGTTTATTATGGATAGTTACATACAAATAAATGTGTTTATAGTACTTAAAATGCTTATTTCGACATTAAAGCCTATTTTTAGGTTTTGTTGTTCTCTTTGTCTTATTTGAAACATCAAGGAGCAGAGCAAATCCAAATAGCATTTCTACAAGTGAATAATCTCATCTCTTCTGTGAAATAAAATGTCCATGAAAGCTCCATTAAGAGTGTAGGCTTTTTGGCACAGACTTCCAGATATTCTGCCTTCAGAATCTGTCCTGGCTATGGACTATTGTGTCCAATTTGAAGAAATTAAAGAAATTGTTGGAAACTTAGAGATGATCCATTTTACTTATCCAAATCCAAGAAAATTATACATGTATGGAATGACATCAAATTTCATTTCACATTCACAGTAGACCTAAAAACTGATTTTGAAAGTTACGGGATGTCCCTCTATGAACAATTTGAACTAATGAACATAACAAAGTAGAAACTTTCTGAAGCACCCTTAGCAGCTGGGAGGAAAAAAAAGGTGAAACATAAGTTTGACATAGTGCTGCAGAAAAATACTGGACTGAAGACATCATTCACTGAAGCTAATATTTTCATTGGAAAGAGCAATGAAGATGGTTTTAAATTACCCTGTCTTTCAGTAGATGTAGAACATCTTTTCCAGATTATAAATTAATTCTGAGTAATAAACACTATAACTTCTGCATGGAAAAATCTAGAAAAAGTGCTTGTTATCTACTTTGAATGGTGACGATGAATAAAAACATTAAATTTTTATATGGATACTTTCAGTGTGAAATATGTGTTAGTTTCTTTTTAATGTGTCAAATCAGAAGTCAAGGTGTAAATTGTATTTTTTTTTGTTTAAATGCACTGAAACTGTTTACGAAATCGGTTAATGTCAGAAATTGAATTTCAATATAATTAAAGAAATATATGTACAGCCTTAGGCAAGAGAAATGAACAATCTCTTGGAGGACAATTTTTTTTTTCTAAGTTTCAATCATGCAGGAGTCTGATACACATAAGACAGAATATAGATTGAAGCAAATATTTGGAAAAAAATTGTTACATGCCAAATCTGCATGTGTATGTATACCACTCCTTGAAACTAACTGAAAGAGGTACCTAGGACTTGCAGGCAGATTAAATTCCATGTCCAAGGCTGTAACCACTCAATGAAACTAGCACAAAGTAGGACTTAGCTTTTGATGGCAGCTCAAATTCTGTGTCCAAATATTTGATATTTGACTTTCGTTAATACGGTATAGGATTTTCATAAAATGTTAAATAATAAAATGTGTAACCTGAGATCTCAGACCTCAATAAGTAAGATTTTTTCTCAAACATGTTCCATTATCAGGTGTTAAAGCAGTACTAAATGTTGTTGGTTCAAATGGTTAAAACTTTGTAGAGAGAGTTCAAGTTGTTGGGTGTGTTCTTGTTTATTAGGTTTCCATTCTTTGCTTCTTTTAAAATTTCAATTAAAACTATATAAACTCTGTAGTTATTATTCTCTTTGATTATAATTTATAAAACATTATTAATATTGTTTAATTGATGATCTGTTTCTATTGTGTGAGAATAAGTAGTAGTAGCCTAATGCCCATTAGCTTGGATGTGTTCCATTTGCTTTCTTGCTTCCCAATAGAGTCCTGCCAGAGTTCTTGTAGGTGACATCTTCAGAGCCTCACAGCTAGCAAGATGATCTTTGTTCATGGTAGTGTTATTGTCTTGGCACAGGATACAATTTGGAGAGTTGAAGATTCCAATTTTATGGAGGTGCGCTGCCAGGTAATCATGGCCTGTTAACACTCTGAATGTTGCTACTGCTTCGTGTCATGGTTGTTCAGGTATTAAGTTTTTATTCTGCGAGATAGCTGCCTATGGTTTCATGTGAGAATAATAACTACAGTATTAACATACTTGAAATTTTAAAAGAAGCAAAAAAGAAAAAAAAAGAGAAGATTTTTATGACTCTCCTCATAATAAATTGTATATTTTTCGAAGAATATAGTTTTAATAAGCTACATATCATTATCAATTCCATCTAACCATAGATAATGATAAGTAGCATATCAATATATAGTCTTCAAGAAATCTACAATTATGAGGTGAATCATAAAAATCAAACTATTTATTAATTAAAATAAACCTCATAGTGACACTTCATTTAAATATTAATGAAAAAACTTAATAAATGAGAAAACACTGAATGAACTGAAACATCTGTACAATGTTTTGATTAAAAACATGTACTACCATTTTAACATCTAATAATGGTACATGTTCCAAAATATCTACACAGTGTTTTAAAAGAAACCTTACTTAATTGAGGATGGCTGAGATCTCAGTAAGTGTTTTATTATTATAACCTTTATATTAGCGATTGTGGAAAGCAACGGGAAGCTACCACACCTACAATTCCCTAGTAAAGCTGCAAGCATAGCATGAAAGTGCTATGATTGCAGTGAAGGACCTGCCTTCGGGCAGAATTACTATGGATGGATATTAGCGATCTCAATATGTTTCATAGTGCAGTTTAAAAGTAAAGAATTAATCGTGTAGATTTCCAGCTTGAAGAGTTACTGAGATGTTCGTACTAAAATTTTCAAGTTGTAAGTATAAGAGAAAGTGAATAAAATGAATAAATGAAAATGTAGGCTACACAATGGTGTTTGTATTATTAACATAATATAGAAGGAACAACATGCTTCCAAGAAAGAATTAGCAGTGGAAGTGATAAAGCTTGGCACAAAGTGAACAACTCACCAACTCTGCACATAGTGCAGAATACTCTTCCTGAGCATGCAACAGGGAGAAAACATAAAGCAATAAGTGGCTGGCCAGTTCTAAACTTGCTCCCTCGTTTGCTCAATATGGCTTGCCAGAATTTTAATGCAATTTATAGACTCTTTAATTTAATCCTCTAATAACCAACAAATTTTTGTATGGCAAGATTGGAGAATGTACTAAAAACATTAAATTTATAGCTATATTTTCATGTCTTTAAGGGAGCATATAGTTCATTAATAATTTTCCTTATATGAAATATCAGAGAAGAAATAACAAAAATGCATGAAAATTTAAGTAATGTAAAACTTCTATTATAAGACTACAAGAAATATGGTCACATTAATTGGGGGATAAAAATACTGTGCTATACAAACTTTAAAAATTGTACTGGTATTTATTTAAACTGTTTTATAATTGTATGATGTAGCATTAAATTTTACTTCAGAAACTGCTCGCATGTTCAATTGTGAAACATCCACATGTGATGCTTCAGTTTTGAATTTGCTTCATACAATGTAGATATACAGTGCAGTGCATATCAATTATAAAAAAAAGTACCCACCAAAGCATACTCATCTGTAAAACTCATTTTAACCAATCTTCACGTTATAACTATCGAAGAAAATTCCATACACAATTTCTGCATTGCCACCTCCTAGCAAACAGTCACAAAATTTTGTGTAACATATTCAATTTTGGACATAAAACGGAGAAGGGAAAATACTGTGTTAACAGCAGAAAGAATAGATGTTATCGGAGTGAGATTAGAAGCTAGTCCTCGCAATTATCTAAGCCAAGACATTTTGAAACAATAGCTCCAAGATATGTCATGGAATATTTTCAGAAGATGAAGCAGGTGGAAAACATTTCAAACAGTGAGCTTGTAGAAGATTTCCGGGCTGTTGGCTGTGGTCTTGAGGCTTGTAGTTCCCCGATGTTTCACCAGAGACTGCATCCGGCATCCTTAAGATGACCCTTGAGGATGCCGGATGCAATCTCTGGTGAAACGTTGGCGAACTACAAGCCTCAAGACCACGGCCAACAGCCCGGAAATCTTCTACATGATCATCATAATAACTCTGCCATGAAAGCCTAAGTCAATATATTTCGAACATTTATTGTAAATTTCAAATAAATCTCAGTAATATTTTTTCTATGGCAGTTGCATAATGTTGCCAGCTGCTCAGTCAGCAGTGCAAGGGTTGGTTGGTAGTCCTTCTCTCATGTAAGCACTATGCGGTGATATGAATGTAGAGAGCACACCTATTCACACACTCCTTAGATTCACTTGACACTTATTTCCCCTCCCTTAACCTATTTAATCTGTTACAGTTCAATCTAATTTTGCTTAACAAAACCTTCTTACCTAAATTAATGTAATTATTTTCAGCAGAACTGTCAGATAAATTAGCATATATTCCATTTTTCAAAACATCAATATAGATAAATTGCTTATATTATTTTTAGTCTGGACATCTTACCTCAATATTAATGTTGATTTGTTCTTGGACATGTTTCAAAACAATTCTGTTTTATCGTCAGCTTTCCCAGACTGGTTTTATTTATGTTGCATTATGTTGCACAACCTGCATGTCGATGTCAGCTCCAACCTGTGGTTGGCCAAAGAAGCTCCAAACAAGGTCACGTTCCATCGGAATATCAAAATCCATAACTCTGTTTCTGTTCTTCTGAATATGAATTTTTTCCCAAATAGTCAGCTCTTTTGTATTTTCTAACTGTTTTAATAATTTAGTGTCTGAATTTATATCATGTTTTTCAGACCAAACATGAGCAGCAACTGCAGATTTTTCAATTTCTCCATTTTTAATATTTCTTATGTGTTCTTTGGTTCTAATTTTTAGGTTTCTTTTTGTTTTCCCTATATATATCTTTTCACAACCCGTACATTCAATTTGATATATTCCTGACTTTTTATTTATAAAATTTGATATATTTCTGACTTTTTATTTATAAATTCAATTTGATATATTCCTGACTTTTTATTTATAAAATTTGATATATTCCTGACTTTTTATTTATAAATAAAAAGTCAGGAATATATCAAATTGAATGTACGGGTTGTGAAAAGATATATATAGGGAACAAAAAGAAACCTAAAAATTAGAACCAAAGAACACATAAGAAATATTAAAAATGGAGAAATTGAAAAATCTGCAGTTGCTGCTCATGTTTGGTCTGAAAAACATGATATAAATTCAGACACTAAATTATTAAAACAGTTAGAAAATACAAAAGAGCTGACTATTTGGGAAAAAATTCATATTCAGAAGAACAGAAACAGAGTTATGGATTTTGATATTCCGATGGAACGTGACCTTGTTTGGAGCTTCTTTGGCCAACCACAGGATGGAGCTGACATCGACATGCAGGTTGTGCAACATAATGCAACATAAATAAAACCAGTCTGGGAAAGCTGACGATAAAACAGAATTGTTTTGAAACATGTCCAAGAACAAATCAACATTAATATTGAGGTAAGATGTCCAGACTAAAAATAATATAATTAAAATAACCTCAAAATATAACTTCCTAAAATTAAATATTTGATAAATTGCTGTTTATCTGTGAGATATAGAGAAAATTATTTGTGTTTTAATATTATATTAGGGTACAAGACATAAATCTTGATTCATTTATGTCATCATCATCATCATCATCATCATCTACTTTCACGGATTAGGTCTCTGCCTGTTTAATCACACATTTGTTCAGCCCAGTGTTTTCTTGGTCTTCCTACTGACCTTCGTCATCCAAGATTATACATCAATGCCATCTCTGGTATCCTATCCTCTGTCATTCTCTGCAGATGCTCTATCCAGTTATTTCTGTGTTCTTCTATTTGTTGAAGAAGCGATTGTACTTTTAGTTCCTCTCTAATATTCTCATTTCTAATATGTTCTTCTCTTGTACAACCTTTCACTGCGCAAGCTCATTTCCGCTTCCTGAATTTTACTTTCGTCTTTTTCCTTCAGGACCCAGACCTCACCTCCATACATTGCCTCTGGTAGTACCATTGTTAAGTAAAATATTAGCTGATTAATTTATGTAACACAGTAATTTTAACCCCCTAGAATGAAACCCAAATAGGTTAAAGATTTCATTATTTATAACTTTTAAGGATATCAGTTTGCTAGAAGCCCAAATTATGTGGAGGAATTTAATTACTGTCTAGATATGTATTATCTCAACATTTGAAAACTATGAAACAAAATTTGGAAAGATTATCTATTGACACTATAGCATCAGAACAATAATTTAAAGTTCTAGCTGTTTTTCTATTATTTTCTCATAACGTTCATTTTATGTAAAATTGTAGACTTTCACAGCAGGTGTCTTGATTCATGTATTTTATGTCTTTTGGGCTAAATGGCCATGGTCTGGTTTTATTAACACTCAACGTTTCGTCTACTACTGTGGTAGACATCCTCAGGAGATTCTGCGTGCTTTGACCTCCTAACTCTTCAAATGTCAGCTGTGCACAGCCAGTCTGCAGCCAACATTTGAAGAGTTAGGAGGTCAAAGAGCACGCAGAATCTCCTGAGGATGTCTACCGCAGTAGTAGACGAAACGTTGAGTGTTAATAAAACCAGACCATGGCCCTTTAGCCTGAAAGACATAAAATACATGAATGTTCATTTTGTTTGCTCTTAATAATCACCTGTGTCAATTCCAAATGAAATTTCGTTATATTGAATTCTAACTTTGTTTTACACTTCAATTACATTACTCATCTTGAACTGCAGACCAAACTCATCCATTTAAATTCCTTAAATGTTTGAATTTACACTTACTTACTCACTGGCACTATCGAACCCGTAGGTTCATGGCCGCGCGGACATAAGCTCTCCATACATCCCTATCCTGAGCTAATACTTTCCAATCATTCCCTGTATAATCTACTGCCCTCAAATCATAGTTAATATTATTCTCCCACCTCATTCTTGGTCTACCAACTGGGCGTTTTCCCTCTGGCTTTCCTACAAGAAGCTTCCATGCACTTCTTTCATTCCCCATACGTGCAACATGTCCTGCCCATCGCAGTCTACGAGACTTGACTGTTCTTATTATATCTGGCTTCCTATAAATACCATGTAGTTCATTGTTATGTAGTCTTCTCCATTCACCTGCTATTCATCTCTCTTTGGTCCAAAAATCCTCCTAAGTATTTTATTCTCAAATACCTGTAATCTCCTTTCCTCCCTTAAAGTAAGAGTCCATGTTTCGCACCCATATAATATAACTGGTAGAATAATAGTTTTATATATTTTAAGTTTAACGTTTTTTGAAAGGAGTTGGGACATCAAGAGTCTCTGCAATGCATAATAGCACGCATTTCCAGAATTGAGCCTATGTTTAATTTCTTTGTGCATCTCATTCCTATTTGTGATTATTGTTCCTAGGCATTTGAATTCAGCCATTTCCTCAAAATTTCCCTCATTTGTCATTAGCTGTCCATTTCCATTATATAATGTATTTCTACGTGTGACCATATATTTAGTTTTATTGATATTTACTTCCAGTCCTAAGTTCTTAGTGTTACTCAATAGCATTTACACAAAAAGAAAAATTCTAATCAATTTTTGTAGAATATCTAGTAAAAGAATAATTCATTAGAAATATTCTAGCAAGCCATTATCATTTTGCAACAATAGCAACAGCAGCATATGCAAAATTATTAAAACTCAAATCATGTTAATACAACAGCATTAGGATAGGTGCAATACAAAACTTGTGATCATTTTTGGAAAGTATACAATACAGAAGGGACAAGTAGGAAGCAATACATTGTAAATTTGCCCATATAAACATATGAATAAAAAAATACTGTTCATTTGAAAATACTTTTCACATTACTTAAAAAACTCAGAAATATGTGTGATACAAGACAATGAACTGACATTTTTTAAAGAGGGAACCTATGACCAAAAATGCATAGGGCATCAAAGTATTAATGTGTATCATATACAGATATGAAATTAATTACAAAATTAATTTGTAAGAAACCATACAAAACATGTTTTCATATATTAATTTTGTTTTATTTAAAAATCTAAGCCAAATAGAATCTGCTAAAAGTTACGAAGTATACTGGTATACTTAACAATAGAAAAGGAAAACAATAAAAAATTATTATTATATATGGATTTTCATCAAGTAAACACCAACTCAATTGATTAATTAATAAAAAATTAGGTAATATAAAGAAAGACAATACATATATTGTGAAATAAGCATAAAACAAGATAGAACTAGAACATATCTATCTATAATGGTGCAAGCCCATTGTTGAGCCATAGCCTCTCCTTTGAATGGAGTTACTGGACCAAGTTGATTTTTAGTTATCTTATTTGCTCATAGATGTCATGGATGGCATGCAGTCAACACACCGCCTCTAACAGGCAACTAAGCTATATTAAGACACTGATGCCAGTAAATTTTGCTTAGAGGCCTCTTTATTCAGGCTTAAGGATCTTTTACGAGCCTGAAAATCTTCAGACTCGGGACCCATGGCTTAAAGTCCCTCTGGGAAGACTTGCTCCTTGGATTTTTCCATCCTAAAAAATCCAGCGACCCTGGCTGGGTTTGAACTCGCGACCCTCGGAACTAGAGGCAAGGAGCATAACCACTAGTCCACCGTGGCTGTATATGAAAAAGTAATTCTGAATGAAGAGGAAAATAAAGAACCAGAATTTGGAGATGGACCAAATAGATGATATATTAAGATGGAGATAGAGCCCTTCAGCATAGTTGTTACAATTTGTGCTATGAAATGTTTGCTAGTTCGTGGTTGCTTAAGGAATGATTCTGTTTTTTTTATATATTGAGGTTCGAATTGTTGACTTTAATTGTTAACCTGGGTTTTTGTAATCAATAGAAAGTAAACATACCCAACAACTCTTGTATATTATCTACCACTTTGAGGTTTTCTTTAAACAATCAATAAAATCTGAAACAAATTATTGATTGTTTAAATAAAGCTTCCTAATAAATATCTAATCATAATGTCATGCTCGTTGGCAGATGGAGGTTTCTTACTGATTAAATTTTTAATTAATTACACATCCTGTGTCTAAAGTGTAGTGATATTCTGATACTCCAAATCAACCAAACCATGCATTTGTGCCCTTTCTAGTAAAATTATTAATTCTTTGTTCTGTTTCAAATATTTCACATTGTTGATTTCTGAACACCCTACATACAGCATATTATTTTTATTTAATTCTATAGACAGTTGAACATCTTTGACCGTATTGTCCCTACTATCATTTGAATGTATACCATTAAGTTGAGCATTCCTTTTATATACAGTAATGTGTTTCGTAGAAGTTTGCTGATATAGATTTTTAATGAATAATCAAATTAATAGTGATCTAACATTTGTTTGAAGACTGAGGAAAAATATTAGGTTGCCCAGATCTGACATTGAACCAGATATCTCCAGAAAATGAGGTTCAAATGTGGAGTGAATCAAATTGTTAAGGTATCAGATATTTTGGAAGATTTTTCAGACAATAAAATATTAAAAATGTTTAGTAAAATATGCTTCTGAAAGCAAAATTCAGAAACCATGTTTGATTAATTCTTAATAGTTGGATTTCAGCCAATCCTGAATGTAGATCTGAAGCCATCCGTGCTATTTCAAACTCTTATTTTATTTTTATATTGAATTATGGGTTTCAAACATAAACAACTTTAGCTATTGATAATTGAGGCATTTTTTCATCTCATACCATGGGTTCATTACTCAATTTGCTTGTCTGAAACTAAATTGTTTATTGTATTCTCAATAGGAAAACAATTAATATAAATCATCTAACATACTGTGGACTCCTTAATTAAAAGAAAGGCATTACATAAATATTGGAAAGCAAGAGAGAAATATATCTAATGATAAATTAAGAACATTAAATAAATACCTACCTATATACCAAAGAATATACTTTCCTAATACTTAAATTTCATTAATGAATACGATTATAAATAATGCTACCTTAACTACAAAACACTTCAAACTTGTAACTATATTTGGTTATAGAAAAAATATATGAGAAAATTAATAAGTGCTCTTGATTATAATAATATCAACAAAAACATAAATTTACCCGTTACATAGTGAATATATTCTCAACATATGACTACTGTGTTTATTCAAATTCCACCACAGATTTATATACCATATGGAAATACATAATAATGAATACTTTCTGCAGATTTATCATTTCCTTAAAAACAAATCTTTTACCAAATGGTATTATATGAAGTAAATAAAAAGAGTGTAGTTGAACTAAGTAGAATACATATATAAGTATTTGCAATACAATGTCTGCAGAAAGAATTCTCTACATCTGCAGCTGCTGCTGTTGCTATTTATTTTAATAAGTACATGTATGTGGAAATTTTTTAAAACCTGGAGGAGAAGTCATCACAATTCATTTTTAATGTAACTATTATCAAACAATTACATACAAATTTTAATTAAGTAACACATTAATGAGAAATATATATTTAAATCTCAATATTTTAAATATAAGTGAAAAGGATTATTTTAAAACATGTAATAAATTTAATACTACCTAAAGTAATTGATATGCATAAAGTCTATAATTTTCAAATAAAATATATGTCTGTAAATGTTAGCAAAGAAAACATCAATTAAGTTATAAACCATGATTTTAAAATACTTTTGGTAAAAGTAAGCCTTTTCTCTACTGAGCATATTATTTAATGTTTTTTTTTTTTTGCTTCTATGAGAAGACAATTTTTTATACAACAAGAATATAATATAACTATTTTCTTAGACAAATAAAATTTTTAACAACAAAATGCGAAAAGAATTCTTAAGATCTCATTTGTATAATAAATTAGCTTAAATAATTTTGCTTCTATTACTAAGTATTTTATTTGATATAAATTCCTTGAATTCTAACTGAATTCAATAAATATCTTGCCTACAAAATTAAAACTTTACAGATAGTTAGTTAGATTATGAATTATTATAAAATTATATAATAAATCCACAACTATTTAAGTCATTATTAATTCTGAAAGAAGAGACTTTCATAAGTTGTATTATATAAGAATTCAGACATACAGACTGGCTGGAATTTAGTCTTGTTCAGTGAGATATCTTGAGTTTTTAATTTGTATTTTTAAAATAAATAATTACACAAATATTAAGAATGATATGAACATTTAAAAATAAATGAGAAAGATATAATTTGTTTTGAAGCAGAATATAAAATAAATAATATTTAAATAACTTCTTCCTCCAAGTCTTTGAATTTGTATTTTGCTGGTAATGTTTGATCTCCAATGATTACAGGTTTGTGTTACAATTTGAAGTAACTCACAAAACTAAAGGAGTGCAAAGTGAAAATATGGTTGAAGAAATATGAAGGAAAGAGAATGGGAGGGGAAATACACATGCTGTAATGCTATTAAGAGAAAACATAAGGTAAACATCATTATTTTAATTCATAATATATATAATATATGTCATATGATGAAAGTTAAAAATTAAAATGTACCTGTTGGCAGGTGCTGTCGTCCTCAACTTTGTTAAAATATTGTATATAAAATTAATTGGAGTGCTTTCGGAAGTTATCTTCCATCTTCGGCAGGTTGAGCTTCTGCTACTCGTTGTTGTTCTGTACGGTGATGTATACTCCAACTGTTTGTAGCAGCAACTAACAAGATGGAAGTTAACTTCTGAAAGCGCTCCAGTTAATTTTATATACAATATTTTAACAAAGTTGAGGACGACGGCACCTGCCAACAGGTAAATTTCAATTTTTAACTTTCATCATATGACTATTCATCTCAACGGAATTTGATATGAATTTTACTAGTATTGATATAATATATGTGGCTGATTCTCTCTTGTAATAATAAAGATGAAAGGTTCACCCGAATGGGTATTTTTTGTTTTGTGTTTCCATAATTATAATTCTATTTTTAATATGAAAACAAAAAATGAATTAGAACATACAAAAAAATGTTGTGTGTTTTAGAGAAGTGAAAGCACGGGAAGAAGAAAGCTCATTATATTTAATTTTATCCCATATTATTATTTTTTTATTTTCTTTTTAAATTTAATTTTTCAGCAGATTTAACTATTTGTTATTCATTTTTATTACTCAATAATCACAACACAATTGGATGAAACTTTGAGATTTTGAGCAAAATAGTGACCAAACCACAAAAAAATATACAGAGATAATACTAACTACCTCACTGGCACCATTGAACCTATAGATTCATGGGGTCCAGATATCCCTATTCTGAGTTTCCCTGTAAAATAAACTTCCCTCAAATCATGGTTAATGTTATTCTCTTCCCTCATTCTTGATCTCCCTAATGGCTGCCTTTCTTCTGGTTTTCCTACAAGAAATTCCATGCATTTGTTTCATTCCTCGTTTGTGCATATGTCCTGTCCATTACAGTCTACGAGATACAGCTATTCTTTACATCTGGTTACCCATCAAGATCATGTTATGTGTTCGACTCTTTTCAATTCAAAAATTTTTCTAAACACTATATTCTCAGAAGTCAGTCGCGGTGGACTAGTGGTTATGTTCCTTGCCTCTGATTCCGAGGGTTGCAGGTTCAAACCCGGCCGCAGTCGATTGATTTTTTTAGGATGGAAAAATCCAAGAGCAAATCCTCTGGGAGGGACTTTAAGCCTCATGGTCCCGAGTCTGAAGATTTTCAGGCTCATAAAAGATCCTTAAGTCTGAATAAAAAGACCTCTAAGCAAAATTTACCGATCTCAAACATCCTAGTAGTATCTTAGTTGCCTGCTATATGTCTCATTGAGTTGGTGTTTTGACCGCATGGCACTCATAAAATCTATGGGCAAATAAGATAAGTAAATGAATTTGAGTCCTGTGCCATAGCTGAGTGGTTAAGGCAAGATGCTTTGGTGCAGAGCTATGGGACTTGTGCTGGTTCGAGTACCCATGGGGAAAACATTTTCTCATGGAATTTCGGCTAGTATGGGACTGGTGCCCACCCAGCATTGTGAGGCTTTTGGGTAGCTACAATAAGTAGCAACTCCAGGTTGAGAAAACCAGCTATAATGGCTGGGGGACCCAACATGCTGACCACATGTCACCCCTAGACTGACTTATCATCGTCTACATCTGTAATTAACACGTGTGGAGTGAGGTCAGCAGCCAGATGGTAAGCCAAGGGCTTTCTAGGCCTGTCACACTTGGAGTTTTAAATGAATTTTGTCTATTAACTCCTAATAAAGGAGAGGCTATGGCTCAACACTGGGTTATGCTATTATAGATAAATAGATATATTCTCAGATACTCATAATCTTAATACAGATAATACTACAGAAAAAATAAAATAAAAAGAATCCATGAATACTTGCTAGGTTTGAGTGTGATAAACTTGGATCCAGATGCATAAGAATGGCAACTATTACTCCATTGGGGCAAGCTGGGTTGAATGATATTGAACTGAATATCTGTTAATATTCATAAATGGAACCCTGTTTTCAAGAAAGAAATAGACTACCTGTTAGGGAAATTTAGTACACTGAATTCTACAAAGTGTGTTGATGAGTTTTAACAAAACAATAACACTGGTCAACATGCTTTTTGTCTCATGAGTACCAATAGTTGCACTTGTTGCAGTTTTCTTATCGTGTTTTCAAATAAGTATTCAGAATTTCTCCATCACACACAGTTTTTTTCTATTTCAATTTCAATTAATGGATTTAAATAATTACTTTTTTAATAAATGTTTTTTCGTCCATTTGTCCATTGTAAAATAAAACCAAATAAGCTAACTCAAATGGTTTCAGCTATGGAAAGGAGATATCAAGGCAAATGGAATCCTAATATGCTGGCCGATTATTGTTGGACCATCAAGAGGGATGCTCCACAGGTGAAATATAGCAGAAAATTGTCATTTCTTACTTTCTAGGTGAGTCCGAATATTCAAATATTGTGTAGTTATGAATGTAGAAAATATTAAAGTGTTTGAAATTATAAATGCCTCGGAAACCTTGCATGATGGAGAAAAACCGATATCATATTTGAATTTGGGAGAAAAAATACTATCAGAATCACATATTTTTCTTTCTGAGACAAAAAAAAAAGTTTTTTTTTTGTTGCTTGGTGTAATTTATCAGAACATATTATTTATTATATCTATTAAACAGAGAATATTTGTCCATTTTTCCTATAAACTTATGAAAAATAAAATATCTAATAACATTCCTAACCTAATTTCAATTTTTATACTGACTACCAGTGTCAAAATATAAAAAAAACTTCCACCAATGATAAGTTTTTTTTATCTGAAACCGCAGATCCATTATCTGAAATTGCTTATCTTCAATTACTCTATAACCAGATAAATTCCTACAGTTGAATTCTGAGACAGCCCATATAAAGCATTTTATACTGTGAATAATTTATTGTCACTTGCATAATCTTGTGTTTTAGCATTTTAATTTTTTATGTAATAAATAAAACTTTGATAATTTTATTTATTAAATACATAATGGATTTTCATCAAGTAAACACCAATTCTCATAGGTCATTAGGATCACAATTCAAATCTAGTCATGAAAGGGCCAGCAAATTTTGCCCAGAGGCCTCTTTTTCTAGGCTAGATATTTTGATGTGCTGAAAACCTACAATATAGGACCCATTATTTTACTTCCCTTTCAAAGGAACCCATCTCATGCCAGGATTTTTACTCCCTGCAAAATTCAACGACCCTGGTCAGGTTTAAAATGCAAACCTTCGAACCAGAGGCAATCACAGTAATAACTAGTCCACTGGGACTGGCAGTAAGAATGGTATTATTCGTCTGGCTTAACTTTGCAAGAAATTTGTAGAAAGAGACAGCTGTGCTCACTTCTCACACTTGCACCAATGTTTCTTCACCAGATGTTAACATTCAGTACCAGGCACTGAGCAAGGCATTTAAACCCACAGGCCAGCCATTTAAATACCCCAGCTACCCTTTTCGTGGCACTTCAGAAAATGGACCATTATTCACAAACTATTAGGCCTAGAAAATTCAAATTTTGTACATACCTAAAGGAGATATCCTAGTAGGATTTGATGGTGAAATAACTTGGGTGATTGACATCACATGGTATCGGCGTATCAGTTTCAGGAAGTGGAAGTTCATCTACACTTTCACTTTGTGAATCTTCTAATTCAGGAATCAGTTCATCACCGGAATCATCATTATACAAAATATTCACTAATTCTTCTTCAGTGAGATATTTTTCTTTCGCCATGGTTTCACTCATGCACAAACAACAGCGCGATAACGAGAAAGATATACGACTGCATTGGAGCCTGGAGGCAAGTTTGGGTGAACGAATTCCATGTGTTGTTTGTTTTAAAAATAAAAGAGGATTCACCAAGGTTAAACGTGTCAAACGAGAATAGAAAATATACATTTACATGCCATCTATGATCTCCAAGACATACTAAGCCAATACAAAATTTACGCGCCATTATAAACACAGTTTGTTTGCGCCCGCTCTAAAATGAGTTAACTGACCGACAGCCGCATACACGAGAGTCTCTTTAAACACCTTAACTGGTTTATGGTACTGAATGTGACACATAATAGGGGTAAGGGGAAGGACAAAAACTGACAACAGGGTGGGTTATTTCTTTTGTAATTGCACAAAAGCAGTCAAGGATCTACCCTTATATCTCCATCTCTCTCTTTGCCAAATTAAGCCAGATATACAATAGTAATAATCTTCTTGTAAGCTCTTTGTTTCCCTCATTGAGATTTAGGTGCTGCCCCCCACAGAGAAGATATTGAACCATACTAATTCAGTTACCCTTTTTTTCATATAGATGTCATTGGAATGGCATGTGGTCAGCTTTCCACCTCATACTGACATCTAGGAAACCAAGGTAGTACTTAGACGAGAAAATTCGGTAAATTTTTCTCAGTGGCCTTTTTATTCAGGCTTAAGGATCTAAAAATCTTCAGACTCGGGACCCATGACTTAAAGTCCCTCCTGGAGGACTTGTTCCTTGGATTTTTCCACCCTAAAAAAATCCATTGACCACGGCCAGGTTTGAACCAGTGACCCTCGGGACCAGAGACAAGGAGCATAACCACTAGTCCACCGTGGCCGATAGTAGTAAAAATAATAATGATAATAATAATAATAATAATAATAATAATAACAACAGTAACAGTAGTAGTAATAATTATATATTATTATTATGTGTTGTGCAGTGTAGTGTATAACACCCTGTAATAGAAGATTACTTCAATGTTAATGAAGAGAGCTGTGTAATTGTGAACCAGTCATTTGAATTATAAAGACAGACTGCTTTGTAATGTAAACCAGAAGTTACTCACTTGATGTACGGCTGGTGCAAGGCGACGAGACTAGCATGGATGGTCATAGTAATGGCAGCCAGGTGAAAATAGTCAAATAGGACGGGCAAGTGATAATGAAGACCTCTTGTGGGAGAAAAATGAAGCTGCAGCATTCGACTAGATACACAAGAAATGGAGCTATGTTGATCTGGACCAAATGTTTGATCTGTAAACCATAACTCCACTGCCAAAGTGAAGTCAGCTCTCTCAAGTGTGTCTTCAATCTGAAAGACAGACATTCAATATACCAATATTGCAATATAGAAGAAAATAATATATATATATATATATATATATATACTTAAAAAATCAACAGATAGTCTCTTCAGTAATAGCAAAATCTTTAGGGGACATCACAAATATTTTTTGCATTAACTCTAGTACATTATATTTGAAGAGAAAAATTCTCGCCTAGACCGAGAATTTTTCTCTTCAAATATAATTTATCCTAAGAATTAAATAAATCATGATTATTTCTTACCTCATACTTCTATGTTCCTTTAAACACAGAGGTAAGAAATAATCACGATTCATTTAATTCTTATGAACTGAACCTCATAATGTTAAAAATTCCCTAATTTAATATATAAATAATTTATCCTTCAGTGAGAAGTGTTAAATTAATAATAAAAACATCTCTAGTACACTATTTGAAAAAATTGCATGTCTTTAATTTGAAATATAGGCATTCAATATACCAATATTGCAACACACAACAGAAGCAAGCAAATTCTTATTTTTTAAAATGCATTCAACATACAGCTTCTTTTGTATTACCAACACCTTCATGGAACATAATTTTCTTGCATTAATTACAATACATATATTATTTGAAAAAGTGCTAAATACTTAAAATTTTTACAAGACATAAGTTGTAAAATAAAATTAATTTGTTATACAGAATGCTGTTTTTCTGGTGGGTGTGTATAGAAATATGTTCATCTAAGTTAAATCTCGTGAGATACCAAGAATCCCAAAAATATTAGTTATCACAAAATATGTGAAATATACTCATTACCATTGATAATATATTTCCCTCTATATACACTGGTACGGAAAATAAAAAGTTATCATTTTGAATGTAACTCTTTTTATAAGAAATAATATTCTTATAAACATCTATTTTGTGCTTTTCTGATCTAATGTAAGCAGCTAAAAAGACACAAAATTGATGTAAACACAAAATTATTAAAACAGTTAGAAAACACGAATGAACTCACCATATGGGAAAAAAATCTACATACAGAAGAACAAGGAGAGAATCATGAGTTTTGAAATAGCCGGGGAGAGGAATCTAATTAGCAAGTTATTTGGATCACAGAAAGAGGGAGCAAGAACTGAGATCCAGGGCCGACAACTTGGGAAAAATCAATCTATACCAACTGAAGAAGGGATAAACATGCCTTGAAACATATGTCTAATAGAAATAACTATATGAGGTAAGAATAATACAGACATACTTATTTATTGTCTTCAGTGTTAATTTCTCATTTAAAGATTTATTCAAAATTTTGTATTTGAACAATCAGAAAGCTTTCCAGGCTTTGACTATCTATCCATTTTATTTATTTCTCAACATGCAAGCGTGCACACACACAAAGTCTAATATGACATATGTTCTGTTTTACAACTGTGTAAATAATAATTAATCTAACCTTGTGACTGTCAACCAAGATATGTGCTCGAAACATGATGACGTCGTCAAGTAATACTTCCTCGTTGCGGTACAGGATCTGGAATGTCTTGCTTACTCCTGTTCCATTCACTACACACGCTGGAAATGCCAACTCTGTACCTGGAAAAAAATAAACATCTATACTTATTGCATTTCTGACTGTTTTTTAAGCTTTTTTATAAGACAAATATATCTTGCATGTAATGAATCAGAATTATAGAAGAAATGATATACATCTATACTCATTAGTCATTACATTCCTGACTTTTTTAAGCTTTTTTATAAGACAAATATTTATTGCATGTAATTAAATGAGAATTATAGAATAATTGATATAATTGGCTCTAAAAACAATTCCAATACATCACTTATGATTGGCCCTATTGTTTGCGTTAAGAGTTGGATGGTCAACTTGATGATGGTGACAAGGAAAAGAAAAACTATTTTTATAAGCTGCTTTTCCTTATTATTTAAAGAAATGTGAGTACAATCTCATTAAATTGAAGTCATAGGTTTTATGACAGGAATCAGAGAAACTATTCTGGTTCTCATGTTATAAAATTAATTTGGCAACAGTTCAATCTTGATACCTGTCACTTTGAATATCTTGTCTTATTAGTGCTTAAAGGATCTATCTGACTTTCATGCAACATTTCTATAATTAAAAAAAATATATAAAAATTAAATAAAATGAGAAGTGTATATAAGCTACTTATGAACGACTGAATCTTCAAACTCTTTCAGTATGCTCTCTCCTTGGAGAAATCCTTTAATGAGAAAAGTTTTATAATACAAATTATAATAAACATATTGCAATAATTATAAATCTTCACATGCAAACCACCTAATAATGAATAATTAGAATTTTAAGATAACCATCTTCAAAAATGCTAATTAATCTTAATTACTTGTACTTGTCAAAGTTAAGAACAATTAAATGATAATAATAATAATAATAATAATAATAATAATAATAATAACAACAACAATAGCAGTACAAGCAGTAATTGCAGTGATGTTGGTATCAGCAGTATTAAGTTTACAGAGTTTGCCATGATAGTCTAGTGGTTTATGTTTCTTGCCTCTAGTCCTGAGGGTTGCAGGTTTGAACGTGACCAGGGTTGATGGATTTTTTAGAATTGAAAAATTCGAGGAACAAGTCTTCTGGGAGGGTCCTGAATCTGATTTTCAGGCTTGTAAAAGAACCTCAAGCATGAAAAAAGAAGGTGCTAAGTAAAATTTTAACCGATTTTTCTTCATCCAAGTAATATATTAATTGCCAACTAAATGTCTTTGAAGCGACAAGCTGATCACAGTCACCCATGACATCTGTAGGGAAATAAGCATAACTAAATAAGATTGGCCAAGAAACCACAAAAGGGGAGACTAGGGCCAACTTGGGCTGTAAGAGCCATAGGGAGAAGAAAGAATTTATATAGAGTAATGTAGCAGCAATACTGATAGTAATAATTGCAGTAGTGGCAGGAGCTATTGCAGTTGTAAAATTACTATTAAATCCACCTTCATATCTATATTTAATTTAATAATCCATTTTACTTAAAATGTATTGTGATGGTAGCAGTAGAAGTTCCAGTATTATTTAGTATTTTATTTAATCACACTCCTCAACAACTCAGGTCATTAGCGTTGCACTTCAAATTGGGAGTGAAAAAGGACTAACAAAATTTTGCTTAGTGGCCAAACTTAACATAAAAGACAGAACAATAACTATAATCTATATAAAAGTCGCAATATGACAATTAATAGTTAAGGACAATTTTGAATATTGTATAATGGCTTACGTTGGCTACGAGGGAGATTCACCTCCACCTTGACGGGCAGCTTGGGAGAGACGCGGAGAGCTGTGCGGATCTGGTAGAACCTGCAAAAATAGAAAACAATAATTATTTTAAGCCCATTTTCTAAAATGATAGAGCATTAGAAAATGTGAGAATCTATAGGTTAAATACTACTTGGAAGGCATAAACCAAAATTGTTAATTCTGTATAGTAAAATCAGGATATATAAGACTTTATTTAGACCGTTCTGACTTATGCCTCAGAAGCATGGACTCAAACAAGCAGGAGATAAGGAGACTTAATAATTTTTTTAGAAAAATACTAAGAACCATATTTGGACCAATTAAAGGGAATAAATGAAAAGCGTATTACAACAGAGAACTGTATGAATATTATTTAAGGGACCAAACGTTAATATGTTAATAAAAACTGATAATTTAAGATGGGTTGGAGACTTGGCAAGAATTGAAGAATCAAGGCCAACAAAAAGAGCAATTTTATACAACCCAGGAGTTAGTAGAGATAGACGGAGGTCGAAAATCACATGGAAGTATAATGCGGAAGAAAATAGTAAAAGCCACTGGAGCACTGGAACATTATGGGCTAATGATATAGCTTAAATTCTAGATTAAATTCAAATTCTTTATAAATGTCTCTTAAGCACTGACAGTCAGAGTCAATAAAATAAGATGTAATTTTGAGCTGTTAGCCCACATTAAAATTTATCATAAGTAATGCCACGAGTGATTTCCAATTTATCTAGAGAATTCGGAAATCAAGAGTGGCATTTGTTAGGACTATTTAACGAATACAATTAAGCTGTTTACTCACAAAATCATTATTTAAATATAGTTATTTTAAAATATTTATTAATGTAAATGGCAATGTTGAAAACAAATGAGAAACGTTTGTTATGTTTTACTTGTTCATCACTGCAACCGGATCATATTATTTATTGCCAAAGGATCGCAATATTGTAAGAATGCACCCTAGTGGAGAAAAAATGAACCAACATTATAGGTTATTAATTAATTTCTAATGTCCTATGATGTAATTATGTCAATTATATTTTTTTCTGGAATGTGAATTCCTGGGAAATAATAGGTTTAAGAAAGTGCAAACAGTGGTTTCTTTTCTTTTTGTGGTCCAATCAATTGCTACTAACGTTTTCATATTATCTCCCGCATGCACTATCTGGTTACATTCGTGCACTATATATACAATCTGGAAGCCAGAAGGATTCTCAAATTCTTACATCTTAATATATAAATTGTTATATTCAACGTATTTCTTAGAGAGTCAGTCACTGCAAAATAATGGTCTGACCTATTCAGAATGTTAAAAATGAGGAGCCTGATTTTAAAGTGATAACATTAAATTGATAAAATCGAGGTGAAAAACCGACTGTGATTGGTTGTAAATCGAAATTCATTGAAATGTGATTGGACATTTGGGGCATGAGTTAAATAGTCACCGTAATGACATTCCACCTGCATCTGTAGCTGACATCCTTAGAGAGGTGAGTCTTGTAAATCACTCCTTTTCAACAACTAGCAAGATATTTCACCATAATCATCACCATTTATAACTTCATAATACAGCAAGATTATTGCACTATTATGACTGTTGCAATTTTAAAGTAAATATGATTATACAGGTTGAGTAGAAGAGTAAGGCCATTAAGGCCTTAACTCCAATATTTAAAAAATAATTAAATAAATGAAAAATACTAATCAATTCTACTAAATCTCAGTTTTATCTATATCTCAAAATTTTCACTTCTTTCAGTGATTCCTTAATACTTCTTGAATGAAATTTTATATTCCCCAAACCCAAGTAACACATTTTCCATTAAATGTAGACACTATTATCCTTTGTGGCAATCTTCCTTCTATAATTCTATAACATACAATACCGGGGATGCTGGATTTAATGGGTGTGAGTGTAAGGCAAACATAGTAAACAATCACATGAACAGCACTTAAGGAGAAATGGTATAAAGATTGAAACCAAAGATCACAAGAAAATGTTTGGTGAACATCCTGGTTAAAACATAATGTGTCACAGTTCAAGAAGTTGGCTACAGTCCAGCTCAAACCTCCACAGTCCATTACAAGATGTGTGCCATTTTGAAGAATATGACCTGCCCTTTTAAACGTAGTTCAATACCAAAGAAAAACTGAATAAATTCCCACAAAAAGTATCAGTGAGAACATGACACCAATAAAAAAAAACCCTTTACGCCACTAATGAAGGCAAGAAATGGGTGGATAGATGAAAGAAATGATGGATGAAGACGCAAAAAAATGTTTTAGGTGTCGAGAATTAGAAAAAAAAAAGAAGATTGTAGATAGGCCGATTTGGAGATGATTGATTCAGACGGCTTGCCTACGAAGAAGAAGAAAAAGAAGAAGAGGAGTATGAGGAAGAAGAAGGGAAGAAAGAAGAAGAGGGATAATAAAAAAATACTTTTTAAAATATAAGGCCTATTTCTTTCAGGAATGAATTGCAAGACACTCAGAATTTCAAAAGGCTATGGATTTCTTTAAGATTTCGTGTAGCTTGAAATTGATATTATGAATATTTTAACGCATGCAGGCGATCTGGTAATTATAGGCCTACAGAAGTCAGAGGATGATTTACAAAGATCCATCTACACGTTGAATCAATTAGGACTCTATTATAATATCAAAGTCTCAACTTCAAAAACTAAAATTATGGCTTTTCAGGGCAAAGTGCCAGTCAGAGCAAAAATAGTAATCAATAATGAGATAATAGATCACATAGCACACTTTAACTATCTTGGTTCAGATATAACATATAGCTACGACTGGGATATACATAATATTAAACCAATATCAAATGATGTGTGACACCTTAAGAAGAACCCTCCAAAAGACTCGAAGAGAAACTCAGTTCAGGTTTTATAAAATGATGGCTGTTCCTGTTCTTTTATATGGATCTGAATCTTGGGTACTTACAAAAAAAAAAAAAAAGACATACAATCAACGCACTGAAATGAAATTTTTAAGATTCCTAAAAGGATGTACACGCATGGATAGATTACACAATGAATCAATAAGAAATGAACTGGAAATATTTTCAATAGTCGATAAACTAGAAGAGCACAAATACCAACGGAAAGAACATTTAGACAGAATGGACAATAAAAGATTACCCAAAAAGATCAACACCTACAAACCACATGGAAAAATATCTTTAGGACGGCCAAGGAAACGATGGACTTGAGACCGGAACAGGTCGGATTGACCTAATCCTGGAAAGGAAGAAGAAGAAGAAGAAGTAGCAACTGAATTAGCATAGCCGCCGGCAGATGTATATACCAACATTCTCCTAGGTTGGAAATCCTATTTTAATCGCACAGTAATTCATAGCCAATTTGACAGGATCCATAATGTTTATACACGTCTTTTAGGATATGTATTTCTATTTTTTTGTTGCTATTTTCCATACTTTCGTCGTGCTAAAACTATGTAGGCCTACATACATATTCGTCATTTATCACATTCTACAACACTAATTCGTCTGTTTTTTTATCTTATTTTTAAATTGCGGTAAGAGCCAATCTGTGCTACAATCCCCAATTATTTTTCCAGAGTTCTAAAGAAAAATGTTTATTTTCTTGTTAAAAGCTTCTTTAGCTAGGTAGCCTATATTATGCAAACCCTCAGAAAACTCTTTAAGTCCAATTTTATTATAGAAGTGGCATTGTTGTTGAATGTCAAGTGTTTTTTATCACTAGGCTATGAAGGTGCAATAAGAGTTTTAACTGAAGTAGGAGGAGGGCGTCTGACAGAAAATCACACGAGTTTAATGTCAAGGTTCATACTAGAGAAGGGCGTTTTAGTGATTTAGAAATGGACCGTAAAACTGTATCCTGAGGATCGATAGTTATCTTTCTGTCTCACTTCTATCTCTGATGGCGTAAATTCACAAAAAACACTCAACATACCGCGCAATATCTCCTTCATAACTGCATGGAGGTTAACGAGACAACGTTCCGGGACGAAACTAGTTAAAAATTAAAATTAAAGTTGAAGGACTGCGATACGATAATCACATGTACTGTCATCTGATACCGTAGTCAGTGACAGTAAAACGTTCAGTAGATTTTGGATCTTCTGAAGATCTCGTGCCATTTTTTTTTTACTTTTATTAATAGCTACTGGTAACATGAAAGCCCCGATACAGCCTGTAATAGATTATATGTTAGTTATCCTGTGTTTAAAATATCTTTTTTTTTTTTTTCTATTCTTGCCGCCTGATATATTAAAAGGTTCCGAAATTAGATGCTTTACAGAGATAGAATCAATAATTTATAATCGAATAGTTGCTCCAAAAAGAGATCTAACCCACAAAAAATCGATAGTCGAGTTTTCAGTGAATTAGTGATCTATCCGCACTCTCTTCCAGACCTGTTTTATTCATTTTTAAAAGTTGTTTTTCAAGCGAATAGTGACCTATATGTAACAAAATGGCGGAAGCAGTTAGTCAAGTAATGAGTAGCAGTGCAGAAAAACAATTATTGCACATGTGTTCCGTGAATTCTATTCAGAATCTTAGAGAAATTGAGTGAAATTAAGAAAGGCATGAAGAATGTAACGAAATAACATTAAATGGAAAATAAATATTAAAAACTGATTAATTTATAAATTTTTCTAACTGAATCAGTGTTCAATATGTATTTTCTATTTCTTATTGAAGCATTTTTAGTTAAATATGTGTTAGATAATTTTTCCACTATATAGAGATAGATCACTTTTGCACTCAGTTGTGTATTAAATTAATATTTAGTTAGCGAATGATTTCATTATCAAGTGCTCGACATTAGATACCAACCATATTTAGTTATTAGCATGTTATTTTTCATTCAAATTGGCTGTACATGATTCCAATAGGAAGAGAGATTAAAATGTAGGCTATATGATATAATAAAGGCAATAGTCTCAAAATGAACATTATACTCCCCCCCCCCCAACAATTTGTAGTTTGTGGGTTAGAACTCTTTTCGAGGAAATTATTCAATGGAAACTCTGTTTTAATATTTTGCAGGTTATTTTAACGAACTTAAATATTTACATAAAATATTAACTTATGTACGTAAGAACATTCAGTGTTCAAAATTTGAGGAACTTAGCAACTTCCAAGACTCACTGTTTTCTTTTCACAGAGAAAAAATCATGGAAAATACACAGTTAATTGCCCAATGTTAAGTTATACACACTGATAGGTAATATTTGTTTCTTCTTCTTCTTCTTATATTTCTTTCTGTATGTTTATTGTAACTAATTTTATGTTATGAGGTTAATTGAATCATCATGAGTCACTTGGAAATTAAAAAAAAAATTAAGGGCTGCAACATCATCGTCACTTCCCCAGTGGCAGCAAAAAGTCCAAACAAAAATCGAATTCATATTGGATAAGCTAAACAGGTAGAGAGTGAAAGAAAAGTATAATAAATAATATTTATGCAAATGTCAGAAATTATTTCCCAAGTCAAAGATGTGAAGAGAATGTTAAGTAATACGCAAACATGATTAGAATTTTGAGGGAAACCGATATTTTTATAAGAGACAGCTCATGATCTTAAATTTTACCACTCACAAGGGAGTAGTAGCATGCTGAAATCTACTTTGAAGATGATGTAGGCTACCAAGGCTTTGTCAAAAAATATCTGCCGTTTTTAACTGCAAGGCACATAAATCGAAGCCAGAACCCACCAATGGCAACCCACTGTACGGAGCAGATGGACTCCCTGCATGAATAAGAACGGAGTGAAGGGACGCGGTGCGGACGGCAGGTAGTGAGGGTTATCCAATCTATACACCCAAGTGTTATATTACTTCCCTATAGTTTAAATAAGAGATTTGGCGCTGGATTTAATGCCTCGCACTTAAAAACGGCAGGTAATGGACACGGCCTTTGTACATCACAACGTTTCTCTGGAAGAAATTTCAATTTAGGATTTGGTACGCAATGATAGTTCATTGTCAGTGTTTTCAAATAGCCTACAACCATCCTTTAATTTAGTTAAACAAATATGTCTACATAAAGAACCTTATGCAGAAATGTTGTGTAGAATATCTCGTAGGCAAACCGCTACTCATGGGATGAATTTTTTGGCCTAATTTCCGGAGCTTATGAGATCACTTGTATGCGCAGACGCTGTCTTCCGTAATTCCTGCACATCCCTTGCTGGTTTTAAATTACACTCAACGGCATACACATTAAGACTCTCTGCAGTAGTTCGTGTTTTTTTTTAAATTTTGTTTCCGTACGTAGGGGGCAATGAAAGGAAAAGTGAAGAATCTCCTGAATTTTATGTAGCAAGTAAGAACACATAACAATATTTTTTTATGGAGAAGACTACATAACATTGAACTACATGGCCTTTATAGGAAGTCAGATATAATAAAAACAGTTAAGTCTCGTAGACTACGATGGGCAGGGCATGTGGCACGGATGGGGAATTAAAGACGTGCATGAAGCTTCTTGTAGGAAAATCGGAGGGAAAACGCCCAGTTGGTAGACCGAGAATGGGGTGGGAGAATACCTTTAACTATGATTTGAGGGAAGTCGATTATACAGGAAATGATTGGAAAACATTAGCTCAGGTAGGGATATATGGAGAGCTTATGTCCGCGTGACCATGAACCTACGGGTTCGATAGTACCAGTGAGTTATTGCAGTCTTTACAGTTCGTTAAAATAATTGATAATCTGTTAAATTATGATTAGTTGCATAAAATTACCGTAAGTAACAATTACGTCATAAAATAGTCGGCTGGAAAATCTAGAAGAGATATAACTAACTCACTGGCAATATCGAACACGTAGGTTCATGGCCGCGCGGACATAAGCTCTCCATTCATCCCTATCCTGAGATAATGTTTTCTAATCATCCCCTGCATAATCTACTTCCCTCAAATCATAGTTAATGTTATTCTTCCACCTCATTCTTGGTCTGCCAACTGGGTATTTTTCCTCTGGTTTTCCTACAAGAAGCTTCCATGCACGTCATTTTCCCCCATTCGTGCCACATGTCCTGTCCATCGCAGTCTACGAGACTTGACTATTCTTATTATATCTGGCTTCCTATAAAGACCATGTAGTTCACTGTTATGTAGTCTTCATCATTCACCTGTCTGTTCATCCCTCTTTGGCCCAAACATTTTCCTAAGAACTTTATTTTCAAATACTCGTAATCATAATACTCAAATTTAGAATCAGGGACATAATGGGCATTACCCATACAATAGTTGACGACTGGAAACGTATGCTATTATGCATTCACGCTTCTCATCCCAACATGTATAGGCTATATAAAGTTGAATTGAAAATGTATAATACAGTTACTCTTCCTGTTGTATCATATGGGTATCACATGATCTCTTACTTTAAGGGAGGAGAAAATATTACGAGTATTTGAGAAGAAAGTTGTAAGGAAAATTTTTGACAAAAGAGAAACAGAGAAGTGAATTGAGAAAAACTACACAACAGTGAGCTACATTATATTTATGGGAAACCAGATGTAATAAGAACGATAAAGTCTCGTGGATACGATGGGCAGGGCATGTGACACGAATGGTGAATGAAAGAAGGACATGAAAACTTCTTATAGGAAAATAAGAGGGTAGCCAGCCAGTATGTAGGCCAATAATGCGATGGGAGAATATACATTTTATTTTAGTTTTATAAAATTGCTATACAAATAATAATAATAATAATAATAATAATAATAATAATAATAATAATAATAATAATAATAATAATAATAATAATAATAATAATAATAATAATAATAATAACATATCTATCTATCTATCTATCTTCGGGTTTTTACAGCTGCTGCCGTCTTCCCGTGCCAAACCTCCAAAGCCTACTGTCTTGGGCATCTTCGATGCTTAGCCCTCTAGCTTGCATTACTGTCTTCATGTTTTCCTTCCATGTTAACCTTGGTCTTCCTCTTTTCTTCTTTCTGTTCGGATGTCATTCATATAGTTGCTTCGGCCATCGCTCATCTTCCATTCTTAAAACATGTCCTAACCACTTTAATTCCTTCTCCTCAATTCTTTCAATTATGCTTTAATAATAACATATGAAACTCATTTAAAATGTTAAAATGAGATGCATTGATTTGAGATCACTTATTCTAAAATTCCGGTCACTCAGTCTCTAGCCTCTGATATCATTTACTTATTGGGAAATTTCAACTGAAACTAAAATTGTGCAAACTCCACCTCGTCACATGAAGCGGAATTGATATGCCTTTAAATTTCCTGTCGGGGAAACAGACGAGGTACTGGAGCGAATGAGATTTTGGCTGCCACACACATACAGCTAACAGTTGCATTGATTGTTCTCCGGTCATAACTTGACCTAATCGAGAAATAATACCATAGAACTGAAATCCTATATTTGAAGATAACATCAAATTTTAACTAGAAAGTAAAAAGTTCTAATATAATTATTTACAATTTCTTCATAACCAATTAACGCATAGATTTACATAAATGACATAGGCCTATTCGTATTCAAATTATTTATTTTTTTGTTATAAGCGTAGGTGTAAAATATTTTGTTCAGAAATTTTCTGATAATATGGATTCTACAAATATAATTGCGACTTCTATTATATCACGAACATACGATATAATTATAACAAACATACAAGCAAGGGCAATCTTCCTGGCAAAAAATCGAATAAAATATTTAAAAAATCTAAAACATTTTCAAATGTCCAAGAAAACATACGTTTTTAAAATCAATATCGTACATCAGTTATCTTTTGTAAAAGCCTAAATTCTATACACGTATTTTCTGAAAATACGCCGTGTCCACAAATATAGTATCATACATAACTACTCCTACGTCGCTTTGGATAATCGTATCTAAATGAAATTGGTGACAATCAAAAGAGAAACTCAACAAATTTTTGCTATACCTCATAGACATTGAATGTGGCCCTCACGAGTGACGCTGCAGACATATAAATATTCAATAAATATAACAATGAACCCATATCGACCACAAAAAACATAATTCAACTTAGTTTAGTTTCTGTATTGTTGTCCATTATTCTCCATTGTTGACATTGTTAACATGCACAAAACTTTTTGAGTTCCTCTTTTGATTGTCACCAATTTTATTTAGATACGATTATCCAAAGCGACATAGTAGTAGTTTAAAGTATGATACTACATTTGTAGACACGGTGCATTAAAAATATAATCTCAATTATGGGAAAAATTATTAAGAGTTATGTGTATAGAACTACGATATATTCAAAATTGTGAGATTTCGGTATTTGTGATATGAAATTAATATCCGGTAAAGTGAGATACATTCACAAAACTCTTGTTTTAAAATGCGAGCATCAATGATGTACTTAATTCAAATTATGTACAAATATTATCTTTATTACAATGGCAAATGAAGGGCGCAGGGAAAGAACCAGGTAGGGCCTAAGTCACTTTTTTGTCGAAAGGGAATTTGAGATGTCATTAGATTCTCCAGGGAAATATATTTTAGTAATGTGAAACAAATAAAAAATCCAGTAATGGACTTACTTACCTTCAAAATTTGGCACACAGGTAAAGAAGTAGATATGTTGTACAATGAAAATTTCGTTTTTTAGATTTCATGGAAAAGTGACTTAGACCTATCTGCTTTTCCCCACCCACCTCTGTACCCTTCAAATGTACTATTTAATTCGTAAATAAAAAAAAAGAATTAAACTTTCAAATACATGTTTAGGCCTATGTCCACCGCTGTGGTCTCGAGGTAACGTGCTGCCTTGTCACGCAGCGGGCCCGGGTTCGATTCCCGGTCGGGACAGGCTCCTGGATGAGGTTTTTTCGGTTTTTTTCTGACCTGTAAGACAAATGTCAGGAAGCTCTACGGCCCAAGGGTCCCCGAAAATCATCCGGCCATCATCAACACCCTTATCATTATCATCATCCTTCACCGGTGTGGAAAGCAACGGGAAGCCATCACACTTATAAATCCCTAGTAAATCTGCAGAGCATAACATTAAAATGCTATGATTGCAGTGAAAGACCTGCCCTCGGGTAGAATTACTATGGATGGATACATGTTTATATAAATACAACTACCAAAAGGATCAAAGGGATATAATAGATTAAAACATCATTAACAAATTATATTTATGACTAAAATTTCATTTTTTTTTCTGTAAACCTGTTTTACTTCATGCTCATTTACAGACAGTTTAATATCTAAGGATAAAACGCGTCCAGAATATTTTTGATAGTATCAGTAGTTTGTGTATATATTTATTGTGTGAAGTCATGTATACTTGTGGAAGTTTAATGATTTATTTTTTATAGTCATATAAAATTGTGAATATGGTCAAGTAAGTTATCATAATAAAATTCCGACCTAAAATTAACTTGACGATTGAGGAAAATCAAGAAAAACCTTAGGTAGGTCGGCAGTGGGATTTGAAGTGAACATTCATTTTTTTGATAAGAATAAATATATATCTGCTGGATTTTTAGTCACAATATTCAGTACGCCTGAAGGAAACAAGACAATATAGGCCTATATGTAAGCAATTATGAAATTTAAACAAGAAATTTAGGATAAAGTAAAAAAAATAAACTGATCTTGGAATACCATGTAACAAAGTGAATTATTTTTGCTGAATCTTCTAAATATGATCACCACATATTCTACGAATGACAACATGAAGCACAGACTTTAGGTAATTAGGTTCGAGAAAAAAAAACTTAGAATTTCGTTCACAGGTAGGCCTATTAACCACATTTCAATCTAAGATTCTTTGATTTGCCGTAAATCTACGACATAAGACATATAGCTTAACATTTCTTTGAGAAGGAAGCCATACTGAATATTTTTATGGACTATTATTATTATTATTATTATTATTATTATTATTATTATTATTATTATTATTATTATTATTGAATCTCCAAATATTTTGAAACCCTATTTCGCCTCAAGGCATGTTAGGGTTTTAGCTTACTATAACAATATTATACTATACATTGTAAAACATAAATATTATCTTCTTTTTATGGACTAAAACTATCCACAAACTCCGCCTTGAATCAATGAAACTAGGATTTAGAAGCCAGCGTGGTAGCACTAGACCACTAACAAAATACATGGTCTCAAAAACAGAATATTGCATATAATAGGCCTATGGAATACTTGGAAACCGAATTTGAGAGTGGAAATATTAATTCAAACTTTGAAATTAAATATTCCCAAAATAAACTTAATTAAATAGAAAAAATTGCAACTGAGCCGAAATTTGAACCATAGATCTATAACTTCACTAGCCTGTGCTCTTTACTTAGGCACACATTACGAATGAAAGCAGTATTGATTGCTCTCTCTTTATTCTCACAGTCTCCCATAAATGGTGAAACTAAACTCACAAGACTTCGGGCGAACGATTTAATTGTGTGAAATCACTATAAATTGGATTTTGATGTTAAGTCACCTACTTCATAGGGTGATATAGAAATTATTGGTTTCAGATTATCTACCTCTTAGCTATCGTTAACATGAAATGTATAAAAATATTTGGATCGGGAAGTGTATGTCTATTGTCATCCCATTGTCAGCTGAAAATCTCAGGGATTTCACTTGTGTGGGTGGGGGGAGGACGAGTTGCGAGGGAAACGAAATATATATCATGTTGGCAGATGCTAATCTCAATAACAAAAACATTAACTTTTTATATAGACTTGCCCCTCCAGTTATATGAATGAACCACTGGTTATAAATCATACACCAGCTATTGGCGTCATCTTCTTTCCGCATAGCTGTCAGGGCCTTTCAATCCAGTCTTCTTCTATAGGCCTAGCGAAATGTTAGAGCGCTTGCCGGTAAAGCTAAGACATAAGATTCAAATTCTGTCATTTTTATATCTGTTTTTTACGTTCCATCCATCCATAGTAATTCTGCCCAAAGGCAGGTCCTTCACTGCAATCATAGCATTTTCATGCTATCCTTGCAGCTTTACTAGGGAATTGTAGGTGTGGTAGCTTCCCGTTGCTTTCCACACTGGTGAAGGATGATGATGATAATGATAATGATGATGGCCATATGATTTCGGGGACCGTTTGGGCCTTAACGTTTTCCTGACACTTGTCTTATAGGTGAGGAAAAACCCCGATAAAAACCTCACCCAGAAAAACTGCCCCGACCGGGGATCGAACCCGGGCCCGCTGCGCGACATGGCAGCACGCTACCTCGAGACCACAGCGGTGGTCTTTTTACGTTAACTATTAAAAATGACTAGTCTAGGAACAACAATTTTCATTTCTAAATTTGTTAAATTAGATTATTTTTATTTTCTGCGTACAATAGATTCAGCCCTGATATATATAGGCCTATATATATTTTTGTTGTTGTGTATCTTCAATATACCTAGTCGGTTCTGGTGGACTAGTGGTTAACAATCTCGTCTCTGGTACCCAGTTTCACGAATTAAATCCTGACCGCAATCGATGGATTTTTCAGGGTGTAAAAATCTTGAGCATGGGTTTCTTCGGAAAGGAACTTTAGCCTTGGGCCCGTGTCGTAGATTTACGGCGCGTAAAAATACCTCAAGCGCAAAAATTGATTTCCGAGAAAAAATTGTAAACCCTTTCACGTCCAGATTTGAATTACGACGCTAATGAACATAGTAGTTAAAGAGCTTTGTTAAATAAAATATTTCAATATACCTAGTATTGAGCTTGGAAGGAGTATCTTGTGTAAAGCGAACAAGAAGTTAGCAACGCTTGACTTATGGTTTGGATGTTCACAAAATTCCTCTTCCTGTAGTTAGTCCCACTACTTATACCAACTTACACGCTGCAAGAAATCTTCCAAGTATGAAAATACGTTATTAATGGAAGCGAGCACTGCAAACAAGGACTCACTTCGTGTCGGTGAAATATGGAGTAAAACTTAAACAAAAAGTCTAAGAACTCATATAACATGCTGCTGCTCCCTTTTGAAAAATTTCTGACTTCCATAATCCTGAGGTCTAGATGATAATTTTAACTTCAGCCTACATTCTGTTGTATGTAAGAGACGGTTAGCGCTAGGCCTATATACATTTTTATTCAATTTTGGAAATTGTTTCATGGTATTATAAACAATAATGTATTTGTATAACTGTAGGCTTTCACGGCCGGCGTCTTGATCCCTATTAGGTTCGTCTTCCGGGCACATAGGCCGTGGTCCAGTCGTTCTTCTACTCGACGTTTCGTCTACTGCTGCGGTAGACGAAACGTCGAGTAGAAGAACGACTGGACCACGGCCTATATGCCCGGAAGACGAACCTAATAGGGATCAATAATGTATTTACCGAGTGAGTTAGCCTAACCGGTACTACCAACCTATTTTTATCGTTGGTTTCCTGTGTCGTTAAGGTAGATGCTGGTTAAATTTCATTTCTAAGACTATTTAACTCATGCCCCAAATGGAAGTCAATGACCAATCACATTTCAATGAATTTTTATTTACAACCAATCACAGTCGTTTTTCACCTCGATTTTATCAATTTAATTTTATCATATTAAAATCAACCTCTTCCTTTTTAACATTCTGAATTGGTCAGAGCATTATTTTGCAGTGACTGACTCTCTAAGAAATACGGCTATCAGATTGTATATATAGTGCACGAATGTAAACAGATACTGCTTGCGGGATATACTAGAAAAACATTCGTAGTAATTGACTATACGGCAAATAAAGAGAAACCACTGTTTGCACTCTCTTAAACGTATTATTTCCCAGGAATTTACGTTCCAAAAAAAATAATTTACATCATAGGACATCGGATATTAATTAATAGCCTATAATGTTGATTATAAACAGTTTGATGTGTTTCATTTTTTCTCCACTAGGAGCATTCTTAAAATATTGCGATCCTTTGGCTATAAATTATATGATCTGGTTTTCAGTGATGAACAAATGAGGCATAACAAACGTTTATAATTTGTTTTCAAACATCGCCATTTACATTAAATACATAAATATTTTAAAATAACTATATTTAAATAATGATTTGTGAGTAAACAGCTTAATTTTATTCGTAAAATAGTCATAACAAATGCCACTCTTAATTTTCAAATTCTCTACATAAATTCACTCCTCACTTCATGACACCGTGAATTTATCGATAATTTGGAAATCACTCGTGGCATTACTCATAATAAATTTTAGTTTCGCAGCGGGCCTGGGTTCGATTCCCGGTCGGGACAGGCTCCTGGGTGAGGTTTTTTCGGGTTTTTTCCTCACCTGTAAGACAAATGTCAGGAAGCTTAGGGCCCAACGGTCCCCGAAAATCATCCGCCATCACCATCATCATCATCATCATCCTTCATCGGTGTGGAAAGCTACCACACCTATAATTCCCTAGTAAAGCTGCAAAGCATAGCATGAAAATGCTATGATTGCAGTGAAAGACCTGCCCTCGGGCAGAATTACTATGGATGGATGGATATTAATATAAACAAATAAGTAGCATACACAGCATACGGGTACACCCCTAATTATTCTTGACTGAAAATAAAGCATCAATATAACAAATAAATATTTTTGTTATTCGAAGAAGCAAAGAATGCGGCCTCTGAAACACAATGCGACTTTTTTCAGAGATAATAATTTACAAATTATATAAATTACTCATTATAACTGGAAAATTATTATGTATATCTCTCTTAGAGAGGCACCCTATATTTTTAATGGCTTAACAAAAGCGGAGGTTTTCTTTAGCTCTCAGACATTACATGGGAGCTTAAACAAGAAGTCTTTACTACAACAAAGCAAGAATAAAGCAAGTTATAATCCTGGAACATGAAACAAGTGTACGATTTTGTCTTGTCATAAGCGCATTAAGAACAACCAAACAAATACTACGCCTATACAGAATGTGGTAAAACATTATTCTGAAAGGAAACAATATGCATCAAAATACGAAGAGTATAACCAATAAGAAATGTATTTTCTTGCACTTGTAAAGACTGGCTATAACATAATATTAATAAGCGTAGATAGTGACAGGCTGAGTTAACTATTAAGTTATATAAATGAAATAAGAAATGCGCACAATGTGCAAAGTCAGTGCAGAGTTTCAACAACGATTTTGATCTCATCCTACAGTTAAACACATGATAATTATTTCTCGCACTGTTCGCCACATCTTGCACACACGCAGTCTGGGCCGGGATCGTGGAATCTCTGGTTGTTGTACAGCTTGTGGTGAAATCCATGCACAGCTAGTCTGGTCACTTTGTGGCGCAATTCATATCTTCTCCGAGTCCATTCACGATTTGTCATGTCGTCAGTAATATAGAATTTTTCTTATATTTTGCGTTTCTTCTCGTGGAGTTCTTGCAGGAGATCCTGGTAAGCTGGTGTCACTTGTAGTAGGAACTTTAGCCTCAGCTCTTCTATGTAGAATAGTTCTCTAAAGAGTTCATAAACAAGTCGTGAGGGTGTGTATTTGGAAAGACAGAGCACTCTTTTTAGGTATGTGGGTTTTAGTTTCTCTAATTTTTCTAGGTTCTTTTCCTTTAAATGGACCCATATATTCTCTAACCCATATGTTGCAACGGGATCAACTTTAAATTCAAAAAGTTGTAGGACTGTTTCTAGTGAGAGTCTGTTTATTGACTTAATGTCGCTTATGGCTCTTATCACAGCATTTACTCTGTCATTTACATTGTGTGTAAACAGGTTTCCCTGTGTTTGGAAAGTGACCCCCAGATACGTGAAACTAGTTACAGATTTTAGTGTTTTTTTTACCAATGTAGAAAATGCCTCGTCTGCCCCCCTTTTCTAAAGGTCATGGAGACTGTTTTCTCTTCATTTAGTGTCAGTTCATTTTGTTTTGCCCAGTCCACTAATTGGCTGAAGGCATTCTGCAGGTCACTAATCCGAAGTTGAGGTCAATGCCATGTCATCTGCGTACATAAGCAGGTTTACGTTGTCAGGTTTTATTGCCTTGATAATGTCCGCTGTAGCTAAGGGGCTTAATGGGTTCCCCCTGCAATACCCCAACAGTTTGCTGTATCAGGTTCGATTTGTCTATACCGTCACTTATTTCCACCCAGCTGTTGGTGAGGAGGTCTCTAATAGGCGGTAGTAGATAGTGTTTTAGAGCTATAGCGTTTTCCAATTTCTTCATTAGGACGGTTCTATTTATTGTGTCGAACGCCTTGGAGTTGTCAATAAATATAGCATGTAGCTTTCATCCACGGTTTGCTATGGCTGTTTCTATATCCGATTGGAGACAATGTACAGCTTGTGTCGTTGATCTCCCACTCCTGAATCCAAACTGTGAATCTGGTAGTTTCTCATCAATAATACACATTAAGTTATCTACATATCCATTGTATCGTCTTCGAAATAAACTATCAGAACATATTTTGAACAATGGCGTGCGGTGGTCATAGACGTTACCCCAGCTAAACGACGAAAATATATTTTACACTTTATAACAACTCATATTGCAAAATGTTATGCTATTATTTTATTTAACGTTTACCTTTAATAGCTAATTACATTATTACATATTACCATCGCAATTCAAATGTGGATGCGAAAGCGCCAACAAATTTTGCTCAGATGTTTATTTTATCAGGCTCGAGATTCGTTTACTTACCGTAAATCTACAATAGATGAATTACGACTTAATTTACTTTCCAAAGGGACTAATAATCAGGATTTTTAAGCATTGAAGAATCCATCGACTTCGGCCGGGTATGAACCCGCGAATTTCGGCGAGCATGGTAACCACTAGTCCACCAAGACTGATCTTATTTTAAAATGTTAGCAAAAATGAAAAAGGCTCTTTACTGTTGAACTATTTATAGTTATCTGGCAGTAAATATTTAAATGCCCTAATTTGTTGGGACTGTTTATTATTCGTCCAAGACAGAAATACTCGTACTAGTTGGATGAAAACTGGGTACATTTAATCTGGGCAGTTTAAGGGAAACAGCGATTTTCTACGAGGAGGCAATGAATCATATTACATAAACTTACTTTTGCATATTTATTGAATTATACATTTACATGTATGAAATTTCTTAAAATGTTTATTTTATATACCATACTACTGTGATAGGTTTATAGAAACATATTTAGAATAATAAACGATCTCTACTACGTGTATTTCGGAATAGTATATATGTGGATGGTGGCTCAGATGAAGATGTTGATGCCATCATAAAGAAAGCAAGATATGCTTATATTCAATGAAATCAATTGGGGTCGAAAAAATCTCCTTAAGACTTAAACTAAGATTATTTAATTCAAATGTGAAATCAATTTTATTAACTTTCGAGGAGAACGAATCAAAATTAAATTTGCAAAGAAATTAAATTTAGAAAACGGAAATGAGTTGGTCATGTGTTAAGGAGATATAATGATAACATCACAAAAATGGCATTTGATTGGAACCCTCAAGGATTGAGAATGCGAAGAGGAATACCTAGGGCAACATAGAGCAATACCATCAGGGATGGAGCTGAATATGCAGGGATGAGTTGGAATAAAGTTAAGGCATTGACAATCAACAGAGTTCGTTGGCGAAGTTTTATCAAGGTCCTATGCTTACCAGTGGAGTGACCTGGACTACTACTACCACTTATAAACTTAGGTCTGGTAAATTTGGAGTTGACATACTTTTTGCATGAGGTTATTTTTCTTATGGAAATGTCAGCACGAAAATTATATCTGTGAAGGCCCTATATTATCAATTACAGTCATTCACATTATCAACAAGTTGACAAAAATCACAACAATAAAAATATATCCTGAGTATTTGAGAATAATGTTCTTAGGAAAATTTTTGGACCAAAGGGAGATGAGCAGACAGATGAATGGAGAAGACTGCATAACAGTGATTACATGGTCTTTATAGGAAGCCAGATATAATGAAAACAGTTAAGTTTCGTAGACTGCGATGGGCAGGACATGTGGCACGAATGGGGAATGAAAGACGTGCAAGGAAGCTTCTTGTAGGAAAACCAGAGGGAAAACGCCCAGTTGGCAGACCAAGAATGAGGTGGGAGAATAACATTAACTATGATTTGAGGGAAGTGGATTATACAGGGGATGATTGGAAAACATTGACTCAGGATAGGGATGTATGGAGAGCTTATGTCCGCGCGGCCATGAACCTACGGGTTCGATAGTGCCAGTGAGTTAATTATAATGTATAACAGTAAGTTGCATAACATTTTATGAATATTTTGATTTGACTGGATTACCAGAACGTATTGGAAAGAAAAGGCGGTTCAGGTAGAAATTTCTAATCAAATATCCAATCATAATTTGATTATTGTGGCTTAAATTCTTTGCGAGATTGCAAATCACATCAATGAGCAGTGATGTAGAACAGTTAACGGATGAGTAGATAACCGCAGTGAAGTTTGAAATTCATCATGTGTCAGATAGTGGAATCCATTTTATCACACGTTCCTATTAGTTTAGGCTCTGTGCACCACAGTATCTGGAAGATACGATGTCTTATAAGACTTCAAGACAAGTTATATCCTGCAATACTATAAAGTATAAATTTGATTGCTAAGTTTACGCCTTCATCTAACAAGAACCAACCAACTCGTGGTATAAAGAATTCTACGTTTTTACATCTTCAAGACAAATCAGGGAACTAGCTTTAACTTGGATCCTAAGATTTTTAAAGGTGGCAAAAAAACTTTAACTACCAGCTACATTTATTTAATACTATTACAATCCCCTCCAGTATATTTGATCCCAAGAAAGAGCGATATTATCTCCACTTGTTAATTCAAGAGTTCCAAATATTACAATATTAACGAAGATCCCAAGATTTCTCATTAATTGTAAAACACTGCATATACTGGAGTAGTGATAAATCTAACGGGAATTAGGAAAAATAACGGCATGGTTTTCATATAGGCCTAACTTAATTTAATAAATTAGTAAATGGAACTAGAGCAGTACGTATATAGTAATGGAACGAAAGTTGCTGCCGGAGTTAGAAAAATTGCCCAGCACGATATTTGTTCAGAGTGCAAACGTTCTCAATAGCGTTTCCTTCGGAAGGCAAATAAATCTGTGGGTCCCATACAGTATATTTACGTAAAAGAAACTTAAACCTCAAATAAGACTATGAACTAATTTATAGGCCATTTCAAAATACAACTTTGGAACAATGTGATAATGATTAAAATATATATACAGTCAATATGCCCATTTCACCAATTAATGTTTAAAAAGGTCAACAAGTTTCCACAGCCAAGCTGTCATTCTCAAGACCAGATATTGACTGATCAGTCAATATCTGGTCTTGAGAATGACAGCTTGGCTGTGGAAACTTGTTGACCTTTTTAAACATTAATTGGTGAAATGGGCATATTGACTGTATATATATTTTAATATTTGATCACCAAGAAGATCACTTGTGTATTAAATGTGATAATGGCTCAACAGTTTGACAATTGCTAAATAAAATACACTACATCGATTTCTAACTGTAATATAAATTTAAAACACACACTAAAACGCATTTATGTATGTAAGTATGTACGTAAATATATCCATCCATAGTAATTCTGCCCGAAGGCAGGCCCTTCACTGCAATCATAGCATTTTCATGCTATGCTTGCAGCTTTACTAGGGTATTCTAGGTGTGGTAGCTTCCCGTTGTTTTCCACAGTATATATATATATTAAAGGCCCTATAAATATAAAAAATAATAATAATATTGTATATTACTAAATGATATTTTAAAATTTTCTACAAAATATTGTAAAATAATATTTTGCAGAGTTTTAAAACCTAAAGTCTGAATAAGTATAGTACCTGATATAGGCAATTCATAATTCACACAACTAGTGGGGGGGAAATGGATCTGAGCCGGAATTTGAATCCATAAACTACATATTTTATGCGCAGGTGCTCTACCTTTCAGCTACTTAGGCATACGTACCGGAGCAAGCACACATTTCTCCCCTCTTCAATCCTCTAGTCCCCATAAGCAGTAAAACTTGTGTTCACGAGACTAAATGGGGGCGCTTCTACTAAGAGAAGCCATTATGATGGGATTTCGCTGAAGAATCTCTAATTACGAACCTTATGTAGCCGATTTTTCAGCGAAATCCCATCATAATGGCTTCTCGTAATAGAAGCACTCCCACTCGCTGCTTACGAGGGACTAGGGTATTGAAGAGGGGAGAATCTGTGCTTACTCCTGGAAGTGGGTCTAAGTAGTTCAAAATAGAGCGCCAGCGCATAAAGCTGGAGATCTTGGATTCAAATCCCGGCTCAGGTACTTATTTTATCCCTCTAGTTAAGTTAACCATTAGCTACAGACGGCTTGTCTGGAAATATTCATTTCTATACAATCCATAATTATTATTTTCTGTATAAATTAATCCTATTAGATGGAATAGAAGACCTTATTGTTTTAAATGCAACATATAAAATGTTATTGATATTAACAGAACCCTCGACCCTTGGATTAATAGATGGACGCACACCCTAAGACCAATTAAAATGTAAAACTGTACTATCATCCTTAAAATATGTGGATCAAAATTAGGCCGAAGTGACTATAAATCCCAACATTTTTTAAAACATATATTTCTTTTCTATAACAGTATTTGGTAACTCCGCTTCAATATTAGAAGATAAATACTAACATTGAACAAATTTTCAAGGCGTGGTTAATAAGGAATTTAATGAGGAGTTGTATGTACTGTACAACATGATGTTGAAAACACTTGACTCGTGAATTCACTTAGAAGTTGACTGTAATTTGATGTGGATCGTTAGAATTCCTGGTCACGTACAGTAGATTCTCTTCAATGGTAGGAGTCCCTTGTCAGTAAGTCTGTGAAATAGGCCTATTTAACCACTGAGAGATGGAAGAAGCTGAAAAGGGGAAGAAGAAAAAGAAGAACGCGTGATGATGATGATGAAGAAAAGATAAATAAAATAAATGTTATAGTGTTTGGTATGCCTAACAATTAGAAAATGCCATTATTGCGATTTCTTAGGGAAAAAACTCATCGATACTTAAGCACGTATATTAAAAATATGCATATATTAATATAATTTATTTAACCTAGTGGATTAAATGCTAATGAGGCCTTCCCTTCCTCAACAAGACAATATTTTACCGTTTATTAAATATCGACCTATACAACAATACATATTTTATGAAGAACTAATCTTACGATACTAAGAACAAAACAATAAAACAATGACATGTTTATAGGAGACTAGTTTTGAAATGTGCAACTTATTACAAATTTTGAAAAAAAAAAAAAAGAGGAGTGAATAGGAAATAATTATATATAATTATAAATTCCTTTTTGATTCATTAATGAAAAATGGGTTAATCTAACAATAATAATAAAGTAACAACATATATTTATATTTTGGAAGGGGATAGCGAGTAATGATATATATATATATATATATATATATATATAAACATTGAAGTATAGGAAGATAGAGCAGCGAGCAATGACAATATAATTATATCAATATTAAATACCTTAATGCATCAATGATGAAAACTGATTAATATAAAACATTGTAAAACAACTTATACATTTGTGGGAGACTAGTTTTGGACCGAGCGGGTTTAAGGAAACATCGAATTAAAAGAATAGGGAATAGCGGATAATGACTTTAAGAAGTATTTTATGCGTGATGGAATCACAACATAATCTCCCGGTATTAGACATGTGATAAAGTAAAAAGAAGGAATAAGTTTTCTTCTAAAGACTGTCTTGCATGCTCATGCAGACCTAAATTCGATTAGAAAGTTTGATGCAGTGAAGTGAGGACAGTTGATATGATATGATATGTAACGACAAACTTGAAAACGTGAAGTCTCAGAAACAACTTGTGTTGTTGGAAATATATTTCAAAAAGGTGTCGGAAAAGAAATAATGTAAGTTTTTTTGTTACGTCTTATCACTCCCAAACAAACTTCAATACAGAATATACAAAACATTTTCTAATATAATAGAAGTTATTTCCATCCATGTAAGACCAGAGTTTCTTTGTATTCGTATTTATACAGCGTACTTCCGAATATATGACATACTCGAATAGAACATGAATACTAAAAAAAATCCATCATGCAGAACTGCGTAAACTAAGCGAATTTCTCAGCTAGTCGAATTTATAGTTAGATTTTGTTAATTAAATCGTCGCTAAAAAACGAACACGGAGATCACTACAACGAGTTTAAATTACGGATTGCAGGTAAATCCCCACTCCTAATGGTGAGTTTAGTTGATTTCGGAGAATACCTTTCTCATTTTATTTAAATGGGATATATTGAATTTCGTTGAGAAAAAATCGAAATTCGACAGCTAGAGCTACTTATAGATTTTTGTTTAAGGTGAAATCCCACTCCTAACGGTTCGATTTTGTTGGTCAACGGACTCGATACTTTTTAGTTGATTGCTAATTGGTGAGTTTGGTTTCGGAAAATTAAAAAAAAAAAGCATTAATAGGGGAGAAAAAAAAGATTTATATATACTAGCCAATACCCGGCGTGCGTTGCTACGCCTAAATAAATGAAATATTAAAGCTTAATTAAATTGTATTGTACACGCTGAGACGAATCAAACATGGCGGTTGCTAGTCAGTTTTTAATTTCGGATTTTAGGTAAACTTCCACTTCTAATTGCCAGATTTCGCTCATTTTTTGATAATGCCTATACCTCGGTTTATTTTAATAGGATATTCTGAGTTTCTTTGTGAAACGACGAAAATTGTGACCGCTAGAGTGATTTTTAAAATTTCACTTTAGGTGAACTCCTACACCTAATGGTTTTAGAGGGTCCCTACTCAAACACACAAAAAGTTTCATCAAAATGGATCCAGTCGTTTAGGAGGAGTCAGTGACATACACACGCACAGAAGAATTATATATATATATGTGTGTGTGTGTGTGTGTGTGTGTGTGTGTGTGTGTGAGACAGTAATTTAAAAAAACATATTTTCGTGGGAACAACCTAAATATCTACTGTATTCCTTTGGAAATCGCTAATAAAACATAGTAAAAAAAACGCAACTCAAAAGTGTTTCAATTCCATCATTATGAACACTTTACTAAATAGATTAAATTAACAATTCACATTGGCTTTGAAGATATAAAGGAAATATTAATAAGCTAAGAATGTCCATAGGGGCCCGGGCTGAAGGATCCACAATTCCTAGCTAATGAAATGAGGAGTTTCTAAGGTGGCTAACCATACTCTCCTTTCAACTTTACCTCCAGTAAACTTTTTTTGACTATTTTATAGAGACTGAACGGTCCCCAAGGGATTGAATGAATGAAGAAAAATCTCCGATTAACGCTATACAGAATAAAATTCTTGAAATCCAATGCATAATCGGAAGGCTTTGCACCTGAGCTACCTGGCCCATATCAATGAGGTAGAAAAGAAAAACATGATAGTTTAGTTATATCAGGCAAGAATATCAAAATTAGAAAAATAAAAAATAATACAATAAGAGAAAAAATGAATGTATAAAAGGATATTGTACAAGAGATTGAAGAAATCCAACTAACATGGCATGGACATATAAAGGGACACAGAAACAAACAAAACATTTTAAATGGATACCTCTTGGAAAAGGGAAACGTAGTAGACCAAAGTCAACGTGGATAAAGGGAATTCAAGACAACACGAAGAACAGAAATATGACAGAAACAGACACGCAAGACCTGGAAGTATGGAAGAAAAAAAAATATTTTGGTTGAGGATACCTGTGTAAATAAAACAATCCTGAGATAAAATATAGTTATATCGGCAAATGTTAATAACTTTTATGAGCAATAATAATTTCTGGTCAGTATTGAGAATAAGGCACAACATGTGAGTATAAACATACTGTATAAAAAATGAAATTTCCATATTTAATCTGGGTAGGAGAACAGTTGATGTTGCCAGCATTCTAGGAGTTAGAAAATTAACAGTAATAAAAAAATGAAACAAACATTTTAATTTTTTTATGAACAATACATCTAAAAAATCTGTAAGCATTAAACCAGAAATAACTAGTATAGCAGAGTATTTGTACTTGTTCTCTTATGAATATTTAGTATAATTCAAATACGGTACTGTAATTTTGGTCCTTTAGGAAGATCACATTTTTCCACAATTACTTAGGTATAAAGCTTATCTTTTAAAATTGTATTCAGTATACAACGTAATTTTTCCAATTTTCCTCAATTCTAAACATGACATGCTTTTTGTTTACGTTAGATTGTAATGCTTCAGTCAATAAAATATTATATTGCCGAATCAAGCGAAAGTTGTGTTTTTACTGATATATTTTACAATTATTTAGTTTATCTCTGACCAAATAAATATTTTATATTATTTCTTACGAAATGTAATCTATTGACTAACTACAAATAACTGTATGGAACACGGAGATTCAACGCCGAGCGGACATAAACATCTCTATCTTAAGCTAATAGTTTACACTCATTCTATGTATAATTTTCCTACCTAAATCACGATTAAGTCCATCGCTGTAGTCTCGGGATAGGGTCGCTGCAATTTACGCAGCCGGCCGAGTTCAATCTCCGGCCACTTATAAGACAAATGTCAGGGAACTTGAAGGCCCAAACGGTCCCAAATGGTCATCTGGCCACCATAATCATCATGATGTTTGCCATATTTAGTATGAATGTATGTATGTGTGTGTGTGTGTGTGTGAATGTTGTGTTATGTCTTAATTTTGTGTTGTCTCAGAGAAAGCCTGACATTGAGCTGATCGCTCATTCCGGCTGGCTCTCCAAGTCCTTGTCAGGTCAAAAAAGCATGTGTGATCCAAAGTTTAAAATCTCCCTACAAGCCATGCCACTGTAAGGCGGGTGGCTATGGCATGTAAGAATCACCTATAAGGTGATAGGTTAAAGTAAGATCTTCTTGTATCTTGTAAGCCCATGTTTCCCTTAACAGAGATTTAGGCGCTCTCCCCTTACAGGGAAGAATTTGTACCATACTAATTTAGTTACACTTGTTTTCGTATAGATGTCATTTGAGTGGTCTGGTCTGTGGTCAGCGTTCCGCCTCATACTGACATCTAGGAAACCAAGGTAGTACTAGGACGGGAAAATTCGGTAAATTTTGCTTAGAGGACTTTTCATTCAGGCTTAAAGGATCTTTTACGAGCCTGAAAATCTTCTGACACGGGACCCACGGCTTAAAGTCCCTCCTGGAGGACTTGCTCCTTGGATTTTTCCATCCTAAAGAGAAGAAGAAGAAGAAGAAAGTTATGATTATTGTAATTCTCCAACTTAATTGTTGAACTACTTACTGGGCGGTTTTCTTTGTTTTCCTACAAAAAGTTTTCATGTCAATCTTTCATTCCCCATTCGTATCACACGTCCTGCCCAGCGCAGCCTATCATACTTAAATGTTCTTATTGTATTATTAGAACTGACTTCTTATAAAGATCAAGGGAGCTCACTGTTACGTAGTATCTTCCATTCACCTGTTTGTTCGTCTCTCTTTATTCCAAAATTCCTCAACGCTCTATTCTCAAATACAATATTTTCTCGAGACTATATTTTGCATTCAAGATACCATCGACTATCAGGCCTGTATAAAATTTAAAAAAGTATAATTCATAACTTGTGTTCTTTATTTTTATTCTCAATACAGTTTTAGTTACGTTGGAGTTCTGACTTAAATGTCATCCCTACTTTTTGGGTACCAAAGTTAGGCAGAGGGATATATCGATACAGTACGAGTGATTGATGTAGACAGTATTTAATTTAATTTAACAATTCAGGTCATCAGCGGCGCAAAATCTTGACGTAAAAGGATAAACAAATTATGTTCAGAGGCCTCTTATTGCAGACTTGAAGCTCTTTTATGTGGAGGAAATCTACAGCACGGGACGCGCTGTTTTAATTTCATTCCGAAGGAAGCCATATTCAGGATTTCTACCCCCTTCAAAATCGATCGACCCCGGCCGGGTTTGAACCCGTTAATCTTGTACATGGAAACCAGATGTCCACCAGGACAGACGGGACTCATTTGAGGGAAGGAGAAAACATAAACGCGCTACAGTCTTGGAATGCAGGGCGAAAATTAAAAAATAATTCTTTAACTTCTGGTGAAATATGTAAGATATGACATTTATTTATACTTGAAAAGTAATTTTCATTTGGAATATTTTTAAGAAAATTATTTGACACCTTATACATAAGGTGGCTACTGTTATCTAGAATAAATCTATTTTTAATAAGAAGAGAATTGACGTCGTCAGTCGCTTTTATGACTAGTAGGGACCGTAAACGTTTATGTCAGTTTCGTAATAGAGTCGTGACGCGAATTTTTTTTTTACTTCCCTACAATACGAAATACAGCGTCATAATAAAAGTTTTAACTGCTGAAGCGAGTATATTTGTTCACTTTAGAGGCGTAAAACTAGGCAACTATGAACATATGTAATTGTGGAGCAGTGTATATACCCTCCTAACTTCTGAAACTTGCTCTTTGGTGGCTTAAATTGAGTGTGAATAAAAACATCAATTTACTTCTGCTCTACGGTTAGTAGCAGACTCTATGCTGCAGCGGTTAGTATCCTAATTTCTGGAATCATATCGAAAACTTACACAGATTTTTCTTTGTCTATAGGATTTAGAACAGTGTTACCTCAGCTCGTGCTGGCAGTTGAGTAATTACTTAATGTGAGAAATAGGAAAATTCTGTTAAGAAAACTGAAGGGTAAAAGAGGCCTCTAAGCAAAATTTTCCGACCTCATCACCCAAATAATATCTTAGTTGCCAACTAGATGTCTCATTGGGACATACTGTTGACCGCATACTATTCATGACATCTGTGGGTAAATAACTAACTAGCTAACTAACTCACTGACTATCGAATCCATAGGTTCATGGCCGCGCGGACATATCATCTCCATACATCCCTATCCTGGGCTAATGTTTTCCAATCATCCCCTTATAATCTACTTCCCTCAAACCATGAATGCTATTCTCCCACCTCATTCTTGGTCTATCAACTAGACGTTTTCTCTCTGGTTTTCCTACAGGAAGCTTCCAGGCGCCTCTTTCATTCCCCATTCGTGCCACATGTCCTGCCCATAGCAGTCTACGAGACTTAACTGGTTCTTATTATATCTGGCTTTCTATACATACCATGTAGCTCACTATTAAGTAGTTTTCTCTCTGTGAACAAATACGCGTAACTAAATTAACTTGGCCTAGTAACTCATAACAAAGGAGCGGCTAAGGCTCAACACTGGGCTGTTACGCCTTGTAGATGTAGAATATTATTATCGTTATTAATAATGTTAATAGTAGTAGAAGTAGTAGTAGTAATAGTGATGGTGGCACCTTATTTAATAACGCTCTTTTACAGCTGAGGTTATTAAGGTCGCAATTTAAATCTGTGAGGCGACACATTTTGTTCAGAAGCTCCTTATTTCGGGTTTAAGGTTCTTTTAGGTTAAATTATCTACTATAAGGGAATGTTTACACCCTGAAAAAACTCATAGACTAAGTCCGAGGGTATAAACTCGCGAACTTTGAACTAGAAGTGAGCAGGGTACCCACTAGATCACCGAGAACGATAGAAAGGAAGTTGAACCTGTCGACCGAGAACTATGAAATAATATGCAGAACAGAAAATAACTCTACCGTAAAGTTTCACAAGTTGTTTTGGGATGTTGTCTGAATGTTTTAATATAAACATTCCATGGTCTTCGTGACTTATTGCAGAGTAATGTGTTATTGATGTGTTTAGACATGTAGCACGTGCTTTGTACCGTGACATGGTGAGTTCTGATAGATTACAAATAACATTTTTAAATTAATCAATTAGCACTTGAAGTAGGTAAAGTAAACATCATAAACTTCATTACAAAGAATACATACATTATATGTGTAACGAATAAGGGTGAAGTTTATGAACTAAAACTTAAGATTGGAACATAGTATGAGTATAAAGAGTAGTAAGATTTGTTTTTTCTATCAACTGAAAATAGTTTGAACAAAGTTGTATAATTATAACTTAAAAGAATCATGAGTGTTCTCTGTAGGATCTAACAATAATATCTACATAATACATGTTAGTTTTGTATCAAGAAACAAAATTACGTTTCATTTACATAAATATTACATTAATCTGTGTTGCAACCTCAACTTTTCGTGCATTAAAACACTTTATCTAGAAATAAAATAAACCAAGGACATTTTTGTGGAATATATTAAACAATCTTCATCAGGAATTAATGTAATCTGCAGCCTACATATACTCTTTTTTTTTTCATTAGTCCTGCGCAGTAGCCGAGTTATTTAAGGCATGATGCTTTGAGGCAGAACTATGGAACTTGCTCTGGTTCAAGTTCCCATAAGGGAAGCAATTTTCTCATGAAATTTCGATAAATATGGGACCGGTGCCACCCAGAATCTTGAGGAATTTCGGTAGCTACAATAAGTAGAGGCTTCTGGTTGAGGAAACCAGGCTGAGGAACCCGAAATGCTGACCACATGTCACCCCTATACTGGCTAAACGATTGTCCATCACTGTATTTAACATATGTGGATACGAGGCTAGCAGCTGGCTAGTAGGTCAAGGACCTACTACAGCGAGGAGTTCATAATCTCTTAAAAATATGTATTAAATAATGGTATGACAGTATCAGTTATCAAAACTAAATCAATGGTCATGCAAGGGAAGTAATTAAGGCGGGTTAAAATAGTGATAGATGATAAGATCATTGAACAGAATAAAACCTTGGGAAATATATCATCACATGATGATATGGAGAATTCTGATAATAAAAATGCCAAATATAATAAAATTAATGGTATAACCAAGAAACATTTTGAGCAAAATATGATAAGAGACATCCAGATGAGACTCCATAAAATAATAGCTAAACTTGCATCGATGTTTGGATCAGAAATCTGGATCAACATAATAAATATGAAAGGAGATTGGAAATAGAACAGATGAGATTCCTCAGATCATTAACAATAAAGAGAACTGTGGAGGTAATACATATGTCGAATGCCATCTGAGGGATTTCACAGAAGTGCACGGAATTACAAATCAGATGGAGAGAGGAAAATGGGAAGACCATTGAGAAGATGGTCTGATCAACTGTTTTGTGTCTCGGAATGGATCTTTGAAGGGCTCAATCCTTGTTAGTTTTGATGATGATAGTTCATATCCGTACCATCAATTTTTTTCTTAACTATCGTAGTAATATTGTCTTCTTCATTAGTTGAATCATAAACTATTCTCAGGATATGAGCTTAACATATCAGTTCTTTTAGAAGCCTTGCATACTGGTTTTATCGAACGTCTGGTAAACAAAGTTCGGTATTGCAAGATTAAATAAATCCTACTGAAAAGGGAATAGTTTTCTCTGGATAGCAGTGGAGTCATAGAAGTTGCCTAATGAATACGGCGTTCCCATGAATTTAATCGATTACTGTTTGGCACAAGTTGAACTATTTACAACGGCCATTTCATTCACCTTGAGAATGAAAATATAGGCCGGAATCCAACTCCAATGACCTTCACATAAATGAGGCTTTAATCACTTGCTCACGACACTGCATAATTATGTAGCATACTGCTCTACTATTTAGAGCCGCTCTTAAAAAGGTTCTTACTTATCTAGCATCAAATATCATTCAATACAAATGGAGAGATGCATTTAGAAGGTTCAGAATCTGCAAGATCACTAACTTTTTCTACTTATATAACATAATTTTATTATAGAGATATCATCATTAAGGTTTGTTACAGCTGACGCCATTTCCTGATTTGTTTTTTTTTTTTTCATACTTTACGGACCTGCCAAGTTTCTGACCTGCATGGCTAAAATAATCACTATCACTCCAACGCTTCTTGAGCGTTCCCTTTTTCCATCTGCCTGGGGGAATCCAATTCCATATCATTCTTGGCCATCAATCTTCTTCATTCTTTCTATAGTCTGTCCGTAAATGTGTTGATAAATTCTCCAGCTTTCCGATTAGACGTCTTTCTCGCTTGAAGCTCAAGAACGAAATGAGTGATGACACGTGATCTGTTCTCCCTCCTGCACTTCATTCCGCGGCCTCATTGGCCGTGCATTTTTGTCCGCCTCTTGCATACATGACTTATTTCGAACAGTTTCTCTACAGATTCTATGGACAGACTATAGATGACCATACCATGGTAGCCCATTTGTCTCAATTGTGTCTATGATGGTTCCTTCAATTTTAATAATTTGTCGAATCACTTGATTAGGTATGCGTTGTAGTTTAGAAATTCCACAGCTTGTTCTCCAAAAGTCCATCTCTATGGCCAGCAGGCGGTTTTCATTCCCCCAACCCATATTTCAGAGCCATTTGTAGTCACGTTTTAAAAAATTATTCTATATGTAAGTTTTTTATATGGCCTTCCACAAAATAGGATGTAAATATCTTATTGTTCGCTTCCTTTGTTGTATATTATAATTTATATATTATAGATATATCAATATATATTTACTTATATTTTTACAGTTTTTTTTAACATACTTGATTCTCATGCTTTCTACTTTTCAAGTAAAGTATACTCCAATAGTGAACACTTTTTAGGTCAAAGAAAATACATAAATTTTCAATGACACTGCACACGAACCTATTTGGCCGTACCTGCATATTCGTGTTCCAGGAATAAAAAAATATACAAATAAATAAACAATACATACATGGCAACACAATTTACATACCTACACTCATGCATAAAAAATGTATAAACCATTGACATATACAAGTCTATGTCTATCGTACGTACACATTGGCATACATCTACACTCATACATAAAAATACTGTGATGTAGATATATAAAAACAAAAAATCTCTAACTTTGTACAATAATTTAAAAAAATCTAGCTATAAAACAGAATTAAAAAAAAGAACCCACCCAATCACACACGCGCACGCGCTAACACACAACATGCACACATACCACCCCTAGCACACAGAAAATGCATTAGAAGGCTATTCAATTAAGATGTCTCAATATCTTAATATATAAAAATTTCGTGTCACGTTGTTTGTCCGCGATGGAATCTTAAACTACTGAACCGATTTTAATAACATTTTGCACACTGTGTGCAGTTTGATCCAACTTGAGACTTAGGGTAGTTTATAACTAAATTTATAGTCGCATTATTTTTTATTGCAAATTACTTGTTTATTATTTAACAAAGAGTTATAATTATCTGTGAGTTACATAGATTCTAACAGATGACAGTGTAATTATCTGTGAGTTCCATACGATTCTAACAGATGGCGGTGTAAGGTAATTGGTTTATTTAACAAAGAGATGGCTGTGCTTTTTGTTGCAACCGCGAATTTCAATTGAATTACAAATATTGATTATTTCATAATTTAAGTGTGGCCAGTGTTTATTTTATTTTCAATATTATTAATTTCGTGTGTAAGTATTACTTTTAAGTAATCTGGCTGAAAGACAGCAACTTAATTTAAATTTTTAACGTATACCTTAGCCACAGCAACGCGTGGCCGGGACTTCTAGTATAATATAAAAGAAGATCAGAAACAAATACCATATTGGATTTATCATTATTAATAATATATATTCTCCACTGATTCCCAATTTTTCAAGTACCTTACTGTGCCCAAAAAATTTGCACTTTTTCACTTCGCGCTCGGCCTCTCCTAAGAGATCCCAGCTCACTATTCTCTCACGATCCGACCTGGGATTTCTCTTCGGCAGCAACTGTAATCTAAGTTGCTCTAACTCTCTACAAAATGCTATATATATTGCCAGTTTTCTCGCTCATTGCACAGAGGACATGCCTTAGTACCGTCTCGCTTGTTAAATTATGGGACTTTCATCCCTCAAATCGAAACCATGCCATAGCACTTCTATCATTACCCATCCAAAATATCAATATACTTCTCCCTCCTCCAAGATAATTTACGTAAGTTCTGACTGCAGGGTTAGCAATATTTCTAGCTACACTCGGCCCTTATGTACTGCCTGTCTATAGTAATTAGTCTCTTCTTAACTACCTCCAAACATTCCAATTATTCCCCGTGTTCCTCTCCCATACCCAACCCACCCCTATTCCCTTCAATCCGCTTTGTAGAAAATCCCCCGAAACATACTTATTTTCTATCTTATAACACTCTACTCTGAGCGAGTCCTGATTTCCGTTTATTATATCGAACCAATACTTGATAGCAATACTTTTGCCACATATTGTGTCTGAATATGTACTGAAGCCTTTGACTATACACCAATCTGAAATCCCCATTGTTAAACTCAACTGTCTCTTAAGAAATGTGACTTGGATGTTATCTAGTGTCCCCGTTCGCTTCCAATCCCACAATTCCGAGCCGTACAGCATAGTGACTCATACCAGTAGCGCTTTCCAAATATATAATCGTGATTTAATTGAAAAAAAGTATTAGTGGAATTTGGGTGGAATTTGAACACATTAAACTCCTGCAATGAAAGATGGCAAGTGTCGGGTTTTCAGTGAGAGACACAGATTAGTCAAATTATTCTTACAAGTGTGAGTAAAAATTAATTGATATATATGTTCCTGTTTTGTATATTGTGACTGTATGGAGGATATAGCTCAGGATAGGGATGTATGGAGAGCTTATGCCCGCGCGGCCATGAACCTACGGGTTCGATAGTGCCAGTTAGTTAGTTAGTAAGTAAGTAAGTATGGAGGATATAGTCGAAACTAAAGTGAGAGACAGAGGAGTAAGAGAGAGAGAGGGGGGGAGGGAGGGAGAGGGAGAGAGATATTGAGAGTGCGAGAAATATAAATTCATTAAAATTTACTGAAAAAAAAAAGACTAGATCCCTCAATAGAAATTAAATTATCAAATACCTTTATTATCATAAAGAAACAGACTATTATTCTTTATGTAAGTACAAAATTGTGTAGCATATAACAATTAAGGCAACTTACAAGTGAAAATATTCTGATAATACCGAGAAATAAAATGTTAAATATTGCATGATTTCAACCAGGTAAATGTGTACCTCGCCCCGTAACTGCTAATGGTTATGGCGCGCGTGACTTTTTAACGAGGTGGTGTAAATTGCGAACTAACGGAAGTTAAGCTAATGCGCAATGTAAGTTGCGGCTCTGCTTACCTGAAATATATTAAATAAATTCGGGAAATAAAAATTAAATACCGAGATATTCATTTAAAATTATTCTAATTAAAAACAAGTACAACAATTTTAATCACGCTACATATTTGAAGAAGACATAACTGCACTTTTATGTATAATGTGTAAATATACCCCTTATCTTAAAATTAACCTGAAGAAACATTAATAGTGTCAGTCCGATTTTCAAATCATTTTTTAATCTCTGTTTAATTACACCCGTCGAATGAGTCCTGAACTACGAGAGGGAAAATAGACTCTCGAGTTATCAAGATAATATTAAAAACTGTAATTTGTGTACATATTTATGAATTTTTATTATGAATCTTTTTTGGAGACCTTCTCAGTCACAAAAACGCAGTTTTGTAATATGATATCGTTAAGGATCTTGGATCGTCATTTCATAATCGAAATACATGGGCTGATTTATTACCCGCATGCATTTAAGCCATCGTCAAACCTTTCAGTTTCGAAAACCGAGTCATCCGGCAAGAATCTGGAAAAATAAATAAATAAATAAATAAAAGTGTACTATGAAAAAATTAACAATAAATGCCCCCAAACAAGGAAATCAGTGAATCAAAATTATAATTTAATTATGTTCAATGAGAGAAGATACATTCGAGTATTATTGTAACTGAATTACATAAAATAACAAAAAAATGTTTATCCAGGAATTATCTCTTTTATTTCACCAATGTAATACAGATCAAATCCCATTTGGACTCACTCGCATTTTTAAGCCTCTGCCTCCAGACTGGCTCCTGGGGCCTACTTAATCCTCACCGAAGTGCACTACCTTCTTTCTATGGCGCGACGATGAAGAAAAAACATGTCAAGCGTAACATTTATAAACCTTTAAATATCTATAACAAAAGCATCTAGTTCGTAAGTACTAAAATTTTAAAAGTACCGTAATAATAATAATAATAATAATAATAATAATAATAATAATAATAATAATAATAATAATTCTTTCATATATTACGGTCCTTGTTAGAACTGTTACGATTTGAATGAAACGCTAGTGTTCTCGAGGCATTTCTTCCCCGGATGATCCAAGAATCATTTGCCACGTGGTTGACAGCACGCGATGGTTCTAGGAATCCTTGTTCTAGGTATTTTGTTAAAGCTATTCTGGTAATCATTACAGTAGTTTAATTTATATAAAACAACACACATATTAGTTTTTCTAGCTATGATAATAATAATAATAATAATAATAATAATAATAATAATAATAATAATTCTTTCATATATTACGGTCCTTGTTAGACTGTTACGATTTGAATGAAACGCTAGTGTTCTCGAGGCATTTCTTCCCCGGATGATCCAAGAATCATTTGCCACGTGGTTGACAGCACGCGATGGTTCTAGGAATCCTTGTTCTAGGTATTTTGTTAAAGCTATTCTGGTAATCATTACTGTAGTTTAATTTATATAAAACAACACACATATTAGTTTTTCTAGCCATGATAATAATAATAATAATAATAATAATAATAATAATAATTCTTTCATATATTACGGTCCTTGTTAGAACTGTTACGATTTGAATGAAACGCTAGTGTTCTCGAGGCATTTCTTCCCCGGATGATCCAAGAATCATTTGCCACGTGGTTGACAGCACGCGATGGTTCTAGGGATCCTTGTTCTAGGTATTTTGTTAAAGCTATTCTGGTAATCATTACTGAAGTTTAATTTATATAAAACAACACACACACACATATTAGTTTTTCTAGCCATAATAATAATAATAATAATAATAATAATAATAATAATAATAATAATAATAATAATAATAATAATAATAATAATATAATAATGACGACATTAATAATAGAAATTATTATTATTATTAATACGATAAAAATTAATCCGATAATTGTGATGTATTTTATTAAATTTTATATAATTATAACAATAACAACAACAAAGAGGTCTAACAATGAACTATATGATCTTTATGGGAGCCTATATGTAATAAGAACAGTTAAATCTCGTAAATTACGATGGACAAAAGATTTAGCACTAATGGAGAATGAAAGAGGGGCATGGAAACTACTTGAATGAGTTATATATATATAAATACATACACACACGCACGCACACACACTCACATACATACACATTAGTTTGTGATCCATAATAATAACGATGATGATGATGACGACAATAATAATAATAATAATAATAATAATAATACTGTTACAATAAGGATGACGCGGATGACAATAGGCCTATATTTTATTTTATATAATTATAACAATAATTATAATAGTGAAACTTGATCTTTATGGGAAATCAGATGTAAAAAGAGCAATTAAATCACAATGGGCCAGGCATATGGCATAAATAGGGAATGAAAGAGGGACATGGAAACTTCTTGTAGGAAAATCAGAGAGGAAGCACTCAGTTTGTAGGCCAAAAATGAGGTGGGAAAATGACAATCATTATTTTAAGGAGGTAAATTATACAAGAGATGATTGAAAAAAATTAGCTCAGGATAGGAAGGTTATGTCCTCGCGCACCATGAATCTATGAGTTCGATAGTGCCAATGAGTTAGTTATGCCGAGTTTGGTTTCGAAAAAAATGCGGTCGCCAGAACGTTAGCACACAGTGAAATCGGTGAATGTGTTGACAAAACAATAGTAGCGAACACTCTAACAAATGAATATGCTGTAAGGAATTTATGTTGACCCTGTGAGTACTTGCGTGATGAGAGAAACACTGTTATGAAATGATGTACCGAGGGCATGAGGTCATGGAACAGAAGAGGTTAGGTCAATAGCAACCCTCCTGTACACAGTAGCTCTCTACCTTTCTCTGTCTCTCTCTCAACCACACCCTGTTACCTGTTGAGTGCTGCGATCAGTATGCAGGTGCCGGGACCACGTTGTGCATCTCATATCTACATCACATTTTCTATACTCTTGCTCAACAAACTACTGTTCACACTTACAATATTATTAGTGCCTTGCATATTCGTTTCTTAATTAGCGGGTTCTCATGAAATGGATCATGTCAAATGAACTTAACATTAATAAAATCCATAGTAAAACTCCATTCAGTTGTTAGTCACAATATTAAAATTGTAATATAAAATTATATAAAATATAAGTAATAAAAATAAATTCAATATATTTTATTATATAAAACTTTCCTCATTAGAGGATTGCCTCAAGGACAAAGTGATACAGACAATTAATTTTTGTAATTGATGAAATACATTTTGTAAATATATTTTAAAAAATTCAACTTGTAGGCCTAATTGAAGTATACATACTATAAAGTAATTTTGTAAATATGGTTTCGTAAAATTGAAATTGATCCTCTAATGGTAGCGATGGCAATTCTAGAAAGATACACCCTGTCCAAATCTAAGGAATTCCAAAATTTGGCTAAGAATCCTGGTATAGTACCTCTTGCCCCGATCATCAATCCTGTGACAGTTATACTATCTAGTTGGTATTTATCTTTGTAATAGTCAATTGTTGGCTCATATATGGCTTTCTTTTCAGAGTCAACTTCCTCAGGTTGGCCACTATGAGTCTCAAAACGAATTGTTAAAAGCATCATTACTTATGGAGCAGAACTTTGGCCATTAACAACAAAAACAAATAAGTACCTTTTGGCAACGGAAATTGATTTTATACGAAGGGACGCAAGAATTTCCGATCCGATTGAGGGTCTTTCCACTTTTCAGCGGTTGCCCTTTTACCAGCCGGCTGCTGGCCCTTCACATCCACATGTGTCAATCACAGAGATAGATGATCAACAGCCAGTGTAGGGGTGACATCTGGTTAGCATGTCGAGTCCCCCAGCCGTTATAGCTGGTTCCTCAACCTGTAGCCGCTACTTATTGTAGCTACCCAATTGCCTCACGATGCTGGGTGGGCACCGGTCCCATACTGGCCGAAATACCATGAGAAAATTTCTTCCCCCATGGAGACTCGAACCAGCGCAAGTCCCGTAGCTCTGCGCCAAGGCTTCCTACCTTAACCGCTCGGCTACGGCGCGGAATTTCAAGAAGAGAAAAAAAATAGGAACTCTGTTATAAGGGAGAAAATGAAGATTGAAGAACTATTTTGGATTGAATTAAAACTCAGCAATTAAGATGGTACGGACATGTCCAGCGAATGGAAGAGGATCGAGTACCAAAATCTGTTTTGGAATGGAAACCTGAGGGAAGACGAAGCAGAGGAAGACTTAAAACCTCCTGGAGTCAGGGAATATGTTTATATATGAAGGAGAAACATCTACAACCCGGAGATTGGATGGACCGACAAAATTGGCTATTAGGAATCGGACGATCTCAAAGACATTAATCAACCGATGATCTATCTGAAGGTCCGATGAAGTACTTCATCGAGGTTCAATGACAATAGACCTGCTACTATCTGCTGATGATTGGACTAGTCCCGAAATATTTACAATTTTAATAGTCTAAGAAGTTGAGGACACGAATCTTCAATGTACATAATTTAACATTACAATTTTAATATTGGAAACCCTTGGGTGCTGTGAGCCGATTAGATCGGTTCTGTTTCTTTCCATTATCTGCCAGACAATATACTTAAACTACTTGCAAAGCCGATCACATCGATTTAAATCTCTGACACAAGAGATTTTACCAGTAGCATGCAGAGAGGTTAGTTTCGTCAGGAGAACAAAAAACAAAGTTCGGTATACAGGCTTTCACGGCCGGTAATCATAATATTAATAGATTCCTGGCTACGTGGCCGTGGTCTATAACTGGAGTTTCTTCCAGACGTTTCTCCCTCAACTGCGGAGGGAATCTTCAGTGGCGAGTGCTTCTAAATGGTATTCCCTTGTCGTAGACTCGACTGTGAATGAGACCAGTCTACGAGAACGGAACACCACCTAGAAACACTCGCCATTGAAGATGTCCTCCGCAGCTGAGGGAGAAATGTCTGGAAGAAACACCAGTTATAGACCACGGCCACGTAGCCAGGAATTTATTAAAAACAAAATTTGTACAGAATCACAAATAGCCTACTGCTCATTACAACTTTGTCACAAAATATCGAACACTGCAATTGATCATTCAATGGAAGTGATCCTTAACCCCTTATAAACAAGAAATACTTAATCGAGTGGAGTTAAATCATTATACATAAAACTGTAGCCAATTTCAGACTCAACCATCTTAACATGACACCGCACGAATTCTTCGAGATGTCCACATCGTACTCCGTAATTTTATATCCACAGAATTAAGAAAATAACTCGTTTACTGCAACCAGATTTTCATTTCTCTTCTTTCTTTAGTTTAACCTCTCCCTTTGTAGATCATCATCATCATCATCATCATCATCACTCCAGGGATTAGGCAATTGCCCGTTCCGACTTCATATTGCATCAGCCCAACGTCTTCTAGGTCTTCCAACATCACGCCTTCCTCTTGCTTGATAGTTCCTGGCTAACAATGGATATCTCTCCTTACTCATTCCATCCATGTGATCAATCCATTTCTGTCTGTAATTCGTGACTTTATCCAATAAAGGCTGTACTTTCAATTTGTAGATACACTCAGAATAAAATAATGCAGAATACGGACTAATTATTTGTACATCGAAATCATTTCTGTTTACGTTTATGCTTTCTGGTAGCTCTGAACTAAGTACTTTCTGATCTAGTTGCTATCTTGTATTTACATTGAACTCTTGATGAAAAATAGTACAATTTCCACCAATCTATATATCAATACGCGAAGAAAAAAAATTGTACCCCTTTTTAAGCACATTGCGCGCAAGGAAGAGTGTGATATTTGGCATAATTAAAGTTCATATAGAGATAGAGTGCAGAAAAATAAAATGTATGTATAGGCCCTAATATGTGTTACAAATAAATTAAACAAAAAAAAAAATGTCTCTAAGGAATATGTCTGTACTAGTAGTCACCCAGCGGTCGAAATTTGACCATAATCCATTAAATTTTTAAGTTTGTCATAGGCCCAAATACGTCATAATGCATTAATTTTCGATTACATATGTGGTACAGCTTGGCTAAGCCATATTTGAAAAAAACAAGAACGCGTCATTTGTCATTTGTATACTACTTATACTATTTAAATTTGCATTTGGCCTATTATTATGTGTACGGGAATATATATCTCTTCTTCTTTGTCTCTCACTCCGACCCGTCGATGTTCTACGTCGAGGCATAATGCAAGTAGGTGCGAATACGTATATATATATATATATATATATATATATATAGGGGAACGCGGGGCAGGATGGGGTATCTAATGTTTGATCCAATGTATTTTACATTATAAATGAGTAAAATTTTGTTCTCTGATATGGATATGTTCATTGGAATTTAATAAACAGAAAAACATAATCACATTACAAATTAATAAAAAATTCGGGGATATACATCCAATAAAACTAGATCAAAACATTTGCCCCGTTGTGCCCCATGGATGGGGCAGAATGGGGTACTAATTTTTTATTTGTATTTTGCATTACTAAATAATAATATTTATCAGTAAACTTATAAACTATAGCACAATGATTCATTTTTCACAAAATACACAAACATGAGTGGCATCATCATCATCATCACTATCGACTCCAGCACAAGAGTTGTGAGCCCACTGAAGACAAGAAGGACATCTAATCCAGCCTTCTTCTGAAGAGTCATGACAATAGAGAGAATCATCTTCCTCAACGTCATTTTTGGCAGAGCCAGAATGATTTTTCGAACTAGGCAGTTTTAACCTGACTGCCTTAACTTTGGATGGTCCTGGTTTCGAGTCACTTTCTGGTAAAGCAAATCGTCTTTTTACAGGCCTCTTTTCTAATTTATCCTTTTCAGAATGTTGCAGTGCACTTCTCTATGTTGATGATGTCAAAATTGCACTTTCGCCTCGACTTTTTTAAACTCGCTTGTTCTTTTGAGAACCTTTTGGAATGGGTGTGATATTTTCTGGGCTGGCATTTTGAAAATGACTGTGGTTTGGCGACTCTAGATTTTCAGGCAAGGAAAATGTTTCTGACGTCAGATGTTCCTGAGGTTTGGAAGTGTTGCCTTGCTATTATTATTAGAAGCAATCTGAATGTCTGTTGTTGAAGAAGGCAAGAAATCTGCATCATCAAAAACATTCACATTAACTGGCCATATCCCAGTTTTTTGGAAAATCATTGACGGTTGTAGCCATTGTTGAGGCACGTACGTAAGCACTACCCGTTCCGCCAGTTGGAAGGCAAGTCCTCGAAATTCATTTACACTGAGGCCGAAGAGTTGGGCTTCCATTTTTTTTAGGTATTCAAGTTCGGTTTCCTGCTCTTCACTAAAAACGCAGGAGAAATTTCCCATTGATTTCCTTACTGTGTAATCCACATTTTCTCTCTTTTTCTTCACGTGTCGTTCCAGAGTTGTTTGAGGCACTTGGAATTGACTAGCTGCCCTTTTGTACACCATTGATCCATTAACGGCTTCTAGCATAGACACAAGGGACAATTCTTCTCTCTGTGTCTTATTTTTATAATTCCTCACCATTTTGAAACTACACAGAGGAAAAGAGTCAGTCAGCAATATTAAGACCGCATGGGGCAAGACATGGTAGTACCCTGTCTTGCCCCACCCCATTGTGCCCCACGAACTCAATTATAATTTATGACGTTATGACCGGATTATTTTGAAACAAAACCTAATGCAGTAAACATGTTTACAAAGAAAATGGAATAATCTTTAACACAGTAATTGTTAGATATTATTCAAATGAAGCTTAGATGTATTTGCATGCACTGAAGAGAAGGTGTAATATTGCAAAAATCTCTTCAAACTGACCACACAAGCAAAAAAGTAACAAAGATTTCACCGATGGCGAAAAACTGATCTGTACAAGCAGCTGAGACGTTACAGAGATACTTTTGAGAAATTCCGATATATCGTGCCATATACTGAGAGAAAAATACACGTACCCCATTCTACCCCACTACCCCATTCTGCCCCCTGTTCCCCTATATATATATATATATATATATATATATATATATATAAAGTAATAAAATTACTGAAACCAAGATTAGACAGGGTTTAATTTAAATTTAAATAATATAATGTACTCACTTTTTTAAACCACTAATAATAAATATGCGAGAGTAAGTCAATTCACATTGCAGCTGCACAATTTTCTTTTTGCAACAATTCACATTCAATATGAACGTAAACAAATGAATCAGTACACAAATTAATGAGTAATACACATAAATTCATTAGAGACAATTTATTTTATTTTAATTTAATTTATTTGTAACACATATTATACATAAATTTTATTTTTCTGCACTCCTCTATACGAACTTCAATTATGCCAAATATCACACTCCTCCGTGCGCGCAATGTGCTTAAAAAGGGGTATACAATTTTTCCTTCACGTATTAATATATCGATTACTCATTCATTTGTATACTCACTCATTTGTTTACGTTCATACTGAAAGTGCATTGTTGCAAAGAGAAAACTGACTTACTCTTGCGTATTTATGATGATTATGATTATGATTATTATTAATATTATTATTATTATTAGTGGTTTAAAAAAGGTGAGTACATTTTGTTATTTAAATTTAAATTAAGCCCAGTCTAATCTTGGTTTCAGTAATTTCATTACATATTTTTATTTTTATTTAGATATTCGCACTTACTTCCATTATGCCTCGACATAGAACATTGACGGGTCGGAGTGAGAGACAAATAAGAAGGGATATATATTCCCATATACATAATAATAGGCCAAATGCAAATTTAAATAATATAAATAGTATACACAGCAGCAATGTGAATTGACATACTCTCGCGTATTTATTATTAGTGGTTTAAAAGTGAATACATTTTATTATTTAAATTCAACCCTGTCTAATCTTGGTTTCAGTAATTTCATTACATATTTTTTATATTTAGATATTCGCACCTACTTCCATTATATGCCTCGATATAGAACATTGACGGGTCCGAGTGAGAGACAAAGAAGGGATATATATTCCCGTACACATAATAATACGCCAAATGCAAATTTAAATAGTATAAATGTCAAATGACGCGTTATTGTTTTTTAAATATGGCTTAGCCAAGCTATACCACATATTTCCTATCGTTCGCATTTTAAAATAAATCGAAAATTAATGCATAATGACGTATTTGTGATAAACTTAAAAATTTAATGAATTGTGGTCGAATTTCGACTGCTGCACTGGGCGATCATAAGTATAGTATAAGCTTAAATGGATAAATACGAAATTTGAATTGGTTGTATGCCATTTTTGTGTTACTTAATTCATATCTTATGTTTACTTTAAGGGTAACATAATCTAGATGATAAGTAGACAAATAATTCCACCTGTATAAACACCTCCTTTTTCCTATGTGTTTATAAATTTATAGCGATGAAAAATCAAATAACTTATAAAGTGCAATTTTGCGTGCCCCATTCCTCTCCTGTCTAAGGCAAGGAAATTGAGAGAAACCCTGGATGAATAAACAGCTCAAAGCTAGGGTCATCTCCGAAAAAAAAGAAACACGAACATTTAACACAAGACACACCATTTATTCATACATTCTTATTTAAAAAAAGACGAATGTGATTGTAAGATAAACAAATTGTGCTGGGAGACTTATTGTGGGCTACAATTCCGCCAATACAAGGAAAGAATGCTAGAAATGTCGTAAAATAACCTGATATAGGACAAAAAACATTTCTAACATTAAATTTAATCTAATAGCTACAAATATGCTATATGTAAATAATAAATCAATTAATGGTAGACATTTTTCAATAATGTTCTTTAGGGACCAAAATCAGAATAATTAGACTATAAATTAAATAAATTCATGGCACAACTCCAAAGAGCAAAGGGAAACAAAAACATTTTTTGTCACTGGTTAGCAGAAGATAGTACAGGGAGTCTCGTAGTTTGAATGACACAATCTCTTAACATCAGATTCAGTTTTCTTAACAGGATTTCACTATTCCTAATTTCAAGTAATTGCTCAGTCGTCCTCACAAGGCTGAGTGAACCTATTCCAGACCCTATACCGTAAGAAAAATTTCTAATAGTCGGGAATTAAATCCGGAAGCCTTGGTATACTTATCCAGACATGCTAACCATTACACAACAAAGGTGGTCATAATTAGACTATATTCCCAATAATTACAATTTCACTTTGAAATGTGATTTTCATTTTTTCACTTACTTAATACTTAATGCAGGCTCTCCACTTTACAGCAGTTAGCCCTTAATCCCTGCTTTCCAGAGATTCCTATCTTCCCACTGTCCTTCTTCCATACCCCTCTTCATCATGGCATCATACGGTATTACCCGTTTAAGGAGTAAGTGCAGTTGTTGACGGAGGGCACTGCAGTAGTGTTTATGCAGGAATAGAACACGTGACACCTGCTATCTATGAGTGCAGAGGGGAATGGGACGTGGGACGCTGCCTGTGAACACTGCCTTATATGACGTCACGTGTAGCAACAAACAGAGCTTCGTAATTCTTCCGCCTGCAGATATTTTTTGAATGACTAATATATTCCCTCATACCATGTTCTTCTACTTCTCCCCCTCTTCCTTCTGCCTGGTACCAGCTAATCCAACACCCGTTTAGGCCGCTATTCATCCGACAACCGTTATATATGTCCATACCACTGTAAAGCTCTGTTTGTTATCCTATCAATAACAGTTTCTTGTGCATTTATTTCTTGTCTAATATGTGAATTTCTAACATGTCGTAGCCTGGATATTCTCATACTTCTCCGTAATCCATCCATTTTTGTCACCAAGACTATTTTCTGCATCCTTCTATTTATTGTCCAGCTTTCTGATCCATATGTAAATATACTTTATACTATTGTTTTCATTTTTTTTTTAATTTCTAAATATCTATCTCTAAAATAGTAGTAGGACTTTATTAGGGTAAAATTAGGATACACACAATGTTATTTACAAATATGAATAGCACGGACAGTAAGGCGTAAGTGCTGTTGACAGTCCATATCAATAAAAATGTCTAGTAAGAATAGAAAATAGATAGAGAAGAAAAAGTGTACAGTTACATTATACTTTAATTAGGTTATGTAAAATTATTAGGTACTAATGATATTACATGTTGATTACATAGTTATTAATTCACAAGTGAGTGTTGTTCTTATTTCACAAGTCCAGAATATTTGGCTGTATCCAGTATGCTGTGCATTTACATTGTTCTTTATTGAGTATTTTTGTAGAAATTCACAGATTTGATTTTAATAATATGAAAACATGATTCTGATAAAATAGGCCCTATTAATGAAATTAGTAACCAGGTGATTGCTTTGACAACAGAAGTAAACCAGAAATAAACAGATATTGGTAAAAGTAAGCTCTCTAAGAAGAAAATGTAAAAATCATAAAAAGCACCCACGCATTTGATGGTATAATTATTTTCTTTTTCTTGATAACTCTAATTTTATTCTATATGTGTTGGAGATGATTTTTTTGTTGACCACTTTATTTTATCCCAAGCGTATTGGAAATTAAAATTATTTTTCATTTTTTAGTTTTCTAATAAAGCGTGTTCTTTTAGTTTTTTAAAACTATTATTTATTTTTTATTTTTTAGTTTTAATATTTTACAGAATAAGATAAAAATGTAAATATCTTTAAATTCGATACTAGTGTAGTATGAGCTAAAAGTAATCCTCTTCTATAAAAAAAAACCCTCCCAGCCGGATTTGAACCAGCGACGTATGGATTACTGAAATTATATACCAAGAGTTCACTGCTCTACCAACTGAGCTCTTAAAACGATTGACTAAAAACTCGACAAGTCCGCAACCTATTATACCAGTTTTCATTTGTTTGATTTTCGGATGATTCTGGCCAGGATTTTAGAAACAAAATATGAAATTATTATATTGTCACGGGTCCTCTACACGTATACAAAGTTTCAAGTCGATCCAATGTTTCTAAGTGGGTGAAAATCGCGTTGAAAGATTCCGTTACATTGATACAAAAACACTTTTTTTGATTTTCTGATGATTATGGCCAGGATTTTAGAAAATAAATATGAAATTATTGTATTGTCACGGGTCCTCTACAAGTATACAAAGTTTCAAGTCGATCCAATGTTTCTATGTGGGTGAAAATCGCGTTGAAAAATTCCGTTACATTGATACAAAAACACCTTTTTTGATTTTCTGATGATTATGGCCAGGATTTTAGAAAATAAATATGAAATTATTGTATTGTCACGGGTCCTCTAAAAGTATACAAAGTTTCAAGTCGATCCAATGATTTTAAGTGGGTGAAAATCGCGTTGAAAGATTCCGTTACATAGATAGATAGATAGATACAGGTCAAGCTAATATAAAGCGTGTAAAAAATAAATAATAGTTTTAAAAATCTAAAACAACACGCTTTATTAGAAAACCGAACTAAAAAAAAATGAAAAATAATTTTAATTTCCAACACGCTTGGGATAAATAATTTTACCATCAAAAGCGTGGGGTGCTCAATATCAATTAATATATTTGATAATAGACAGATACTGGTAAAAGCAAAGTCTCTAAGAAGAAAATGTATAAATCATAAAAAGCACCCCACACTTTTGATGGTAAAATTATTTATCCCAAGCGTGTTGGAAATTAAAATTATTTTTCATTTTTTTAGTTCGGTTTTCTAATAAAGCGTGTTGTTTTAGATTTTTAAAACTATTATTTATTTTTAATATTTTACAGAATAAGATAAAAATGCAAATATATTTAAATTCGATACTATTGTAGTATGAGCTAAAAGTAATACTCTTCTAAAAAAACCTCCCAGCCGGATTTGAACCAGTGACCTATGGATTACTGAAATTATATACTGTACCACTAAGATTTCACCGCTCCACCAACTGAGCTCTTACAACCATTGACTAAAAAGTCGACTAGTCCGCAACCTATTATACCAGTTTTCATTTTTTTTTATTTTCTGATAATTCTGGCCAGGGTTTTAGAAACAAAATATGAAATTATTGTATTGTCACGGGTCCTTTACAAGTATACAAAGTTTCAAGTCGATCCAATGTTTCTAAATGGGTGAAAATCGTGTTCAAAGATTCCGTTACATAGATACAAAAACACTTTTTTTATCTGACGATTCTGGCCAGGATTTTAGAAACAAATATGAAAATATTGTATTGTCCCGGCTCATTTACAAGTATACAACGCTTCAAGTCGATCCAATGTTTCTAAGTGGGTGAAAATCGTGTTAAAATATTCCATTACATAGATACAAAGACACTTTTTTTTATTTTCTGTTGATTCTGGCCATGATTTTAGAAACAAAATATGAAATTATTTTATTGTCACGGGTATTTTACAAGTATACAAAGTTTCAAGTCGATCCAATGATTTTAAGTGGGTGCAAATCGCGTTAAAAGATTCAGTTACATAGATACAGGTCAAGCTAATATAAAGCGTGTAAAAATAAGAGTAATACGTTATCGTCTGAGGTAACTCTTCGCTATTGTGAAATTATCTGTAACAATTCAGAGATATTAAGCTGCGTAAAATTGTCAGCAACAGAAATGTTTTGTTAGGAAACATGAGGAAATGACAGCCGTCACTTTTTTCCCTGTCCGTAACTGACACCGAGCTCATGGGCAAATTTATATCGTTGTTACAGATGGTATGACATTCCTAATACAGTCACCAAGGTTTTTAAAATAATTTTTAACATCAAGTCTTCCACACAAAATCTCGACTCATTAACATTCGTAGTTTTCGGTCTACTAAATAGTACTATACTTTACCCGCTCTTAGAGTGATCCTAGGGCATCAACAAATGCCATTTGCACCCTTCCGCCATTCGCGCCACAATTAATGTCTCCTTTGGCAGGGAGATGAAGACACAGAAACAGAAGGCTCGACACTTACAGCCATTTTGTTTCATGAGAATCGACTGAAGCATGACTCAAATGCATCACCCATATGTAATAAACTATTTTAAGTTGTAATTATTGATTAGGTATATTTTAGAATATTTTCTGTTTTGAATATACACTGCTCAAAACAATTAGAGGAACACTTGTAATAAATTGAATAAGTAATTGTTTTTTAAAGCTGTGATGCTGAAAGCTGGACAATATGTAAATTGAATTATTAATTTTATCATTGGATACAAATTTTAAAGATCCATGGCCTAAATACAGAGAAATTACCTCAAATAACAAATATAGAGAATTTTTTTTATTTTGGAAGACACTGGCCACTTCTAATTGGTAAGCTTCCTGATGTTGCTATAGTGACGAATGTTGATTATTGCCTTGTTTATTGAAGTCTCTGACAAAATGAGGCAATTAAATGAGTTTGAAGTGTATCATGCTCTACATCTTTTACGACAAGGTCAATCTCTGAGACAAGTGGCTAGAGAGCTTGGGGTTTCTCCTTCCGTGGTGTCCAGGTTACGCAACAGGCACAGAGAGAGACAGGTCAGTATTGTAGAAGACGTGGCCAGGGCCATAAATTTGAAAACAAACCCCCAGGATGACAGATACGTTGTTCTTTCTGCTCTTCGACAGCGTACAAAAACTGCAAAATACCTGCAGAATGACCTTCATATGGCTTCCGGAATCCGGGTTTCAGACCAAACCATAAGGAACAGATTAAGGAAAGAGAATATTCGTCCAAAAAGGCCCGTTAAAAAACCATGCTTAACAAATGGGCATAAGGCAGCAAGACGTACGTATGATGAAAACCATGGTGATTGGAACCTGAACCAGTGGGAGTCTGTGCTCTTCTCGGACGAATCCAGGTATCGTCTTACACGTTGTGTGGTGGTCGATTGAGGGTGTGGGGACGGCCAGGAGAAAGATTTTCTGCAGAGGCTGTACAGGAAATTGATAGATTCGGAGGAGGTTCCATAATGGTGTGGGCCGGAGTTATGTACAACAATCGTACGGACCTTGTACTTGTTCCCCAGCGACTGAATGCTGTCCGGTATATCGAGCACGTTCTGGAAGAGCATTGTAGTACCTGCTGCCATTGGAGTAGGCACTGGATTTCTGTTTATGCAGAATAATGCCAGGGCACATTCTGCGGCTGTCACCAGGGATTTCCTGAGGAGGAATGAAATTGAGGTAATGGAGTGGCCAGCGGTCAGCCCAGACCTCAACCCTATTGAACACTTGTGGGATATTCTAGACAGGAAGGTCAGGAACCGACATCAAGCTCCACAAACTCTGCAGCAACTTGGAGATGCTCTGAAGGAGGAATAGGAGAATATCCCGCAAGAGGAAATCCAGAATCTTATTGGGAGCATGCCACGAAGGTGCCAAACTGTCATCGAATGTCGGGGAGGCCATACACGATACTAACTCTATATAACGAGTGTTTAACTTTGAAAAATAAGAACAAGATTCAATTGCTTACATAGCGGAATTATTTGAAAAGTTAATTGTCAGCGTTATTCATTTGTTTTTACTGATATGAGCAATAAATAAATAAATAAATAAATAAATAAATAAATAAATAAATAAATAAATAAATAAATAAATAAATAAATAAATAACCACAAATAATGTACTTTATTAATTTCATGTTTGTACCTTTATCCAATGAAAAACTATTTGCATATTTCATAGTGTTCCTCTAATTGTTTTGAGCAGTGTATTATTGTTTTCATTCATCAAGAGTAACAAGTATATTCAGAGGACATATTTTTAATTTAATGAAGGGACTATCTGGAAAGAACATGTTCAAAGAATGAAAAATGATACATACCAAAAATTATACTTAATTACAAACCAAAAGGAGACAGGAATGTTGGTAGACCGAAAAAGAGATGGATTCAACTTTTTGAATGAGAATATATGAGACCGGAACAAGCCACATGGCTTAATCCGTGATTGTTGATGATGAAGGGAACTACTTTTTACATACTTATTGCTTCTACGTCGTACGTCGGAGTCCATACCAATGAAAAGCGAGCTGGTCACATGGTTTTGTTTTGACGAGGATCACTTTCAGAGCGGACGCATATAGCGACAGTAATATAATGTATGATTAAAAACTACAAAATAGTCACCTTGTAGGTCCGTCTCCTCAACTTAAGTAGCTGGTTTGTTTGGGTAACCTGGTGTTAGCATGGCAAGTACCCTACTCGTTACAGCTGGAATAGTATTTTATTTAGAGTCACTCTTTAACATCTAGGATGATTAACCAACTCATTGGCACTATCGAACCCGTAAGCCCACAACCGCGTGGCCATAAGCTCTCGACACATCCCTATTCTGAGCTAATGTTATCCATATTCCCTGTATAATCTATTTCGCTCAAATCATGGTTAATGTTATTCTCCCACCACATTCTTGGTCCGCTTTCTGGGCGTTTTCTCTCTGGTTTTCCTACAAGGAGCCTCCATGCCCCTCTTTCATTTCCCACTCGTGCCACATGTCCTGCCCATCGCAGTTTACGAGACTTGAATGTTATTATTATATCTGATTTCCTACAAAGATCATGTTATGTAATCTTCTCCATTCGCCTGTATGAGTTAGTAGAGTAATATAAATATAGACTAAGAGGATCAACGAATTTTGCTTAAATATCTTTTTATCTATCTATGTGACGGAATCTTTTAATGCGATTTTCACCCACTTAAAATCATTGGATCGACTTGAAACTTTGTATACTTGTAAAGGACCCGTGACAATACAATAATTTCATTTTTTTTCTAAAATCCTGGCCAGAATCATAAAAAAAAAAAGTGTCTTTGTATCTATGCAACGGAATCTTTGAACACGATTTTCACCCACTGGGAAACATTGGATCGACTTGAAACTTTGTATACTTTTAAAGGATCCGTGACAATACAATATTTTCATATTTGTTTCTAAAATCCTGGCCAGAATCGTCATAAAATAAAAAAAAGTGTCTTTGTATCTATGTAACGGAATCTTTGAACACGATTTTCACCCACTTTGAAACATTGGATCGACTTGAAACTTTATATACTTGTAAAGGACCCGTGACAATAAAATAATTTCATTTTTTTTCTAAAATCCTGGCCAGAATCATCAGAAAATCAAAAAAATGAAAACTGGTATAATAGGTTGTGGACTTGTCGACTTTTTAGTCAATCGTTGTAAGAGCTCAGTTGGTAGAGCGGTGAACTGTAGTGGTATATAATTTCAGTAATCCATAGGTCGCTGGTTCAAATCCGGCTGGGAGGGTCTTTTTTATAGAAGAATATTACTTTTAGCTCATACTACAATAGTACCGAATTTAAAGATATTTACATTTTTATCTTATTCTGTAAAATATGAAACTAAAAAATAAAAAATAAATAATAGTTTTAAAAAACTAAAAAAACACGCTTTATTAGAAAAACGAACTAAAAAATGAAAAATAATTTTAATTTCCAACACGCTTGGGATAAAATTAAAGTGGTCAACAAAAAAAAAATCATCTCCAACACATATAGAATAAAACTAGAGTTATCAACAGAAAGAAAATAATTTTACCATCAAAAGCGTGGGGTGCCTTTTATGATTTTACATTTTCTTCTTAGAGACTTTACTTTTACCAATATCTGTTTATTATCAAATATATTAATTTATATAGAGTACACCACGCTTTTGATGGTAAAATTATTTTCTTTTTGTTGATAACTCTAGTTTTATTCTATATGTGTTGGAGATGATTTTTTTTTTGTTGACAACTTTAATTTTATCCCCAGCGTGTTGGGAATTAAAATTATTTTTCATTTTTTAGTTCGGTTTTCTAATAAAGCGTATTGTTTTAGTTTTTTAAAACTATTATTTATTATGTATCATAAACCTAAACACAGGAATCACGCTTTACTTTCCTTCAAAAGGAAGTCACTCTGAAGTTTGTTACGTTCATCGGCACCGGCCACGTTTATACCCGTATGAACCTTGGTACCAGTACCGAGCATAATAACTACTAGTTCATTACGACCGATAGTAACAGTACTAAATGAATAGAGCGAATTTCAGACATTGAAACTAGTAACAATAAACTGCTGTAATAAAAGAGGGTACAGTGCATCAATGTTTTCAATACACATTTGTGCGCGCTTCTTCCTATTATTAATGTTTTTAACGGAAAATACAAAAAGTCTTTGATGCAGGAACTGCGTAAATTAAGCGAATCGAATTTATAGTCTGATTTTCCTAGTTTACGGAATATGTATTTTGTTAACTACATCATAAGTATCCAAATTCATAAAGAGAAAACAAAGGCAACTGGGGTGATTTTTAAATTACGCTCAATAGTCGAAGTTTACTGATTTTTACAGAAAAAAACTTACAGCTAAGGGTGAAGGTGTTAAAAAAATTATTATTTCTGACACAGGTAATAAAAATAAAACATTATTTTGTCCAATATATTTTGCGTTTTTAAAACAGTATATGTTCGTAAGTAATGCCATGAGGGGATTTCCAATTTATCTAGAGGGTTTGGAAATCGAGAGTGGCATTTGTTAGGACTATTTAACGAATAAAATTAAGCTGTTTACTCACAAATCATTATTTAAATATAGTTATTTTAAAATATTTATATATTTAATGTAAACGGCGATGTTTGAAAACAAATGAGAAGCGGTTGGTACCCTTCATTTGCTTCTTTTGTTCACCACTGCAACCAGATCACATTATTTATTGCCAAAGGAACGCAATATTGTAAGAATGCACTCTAGTGGAGAAAAAATAAAACACATCAAACTGTATATTAATTCATTTCTGATGCCCTATGATGTAAATATGACAATAATATTTTTCTGGAATGAAATACATTTAAGAAAGTGCAAACAGTGGTTTCTTTTTTTGGTGGTACGAGGGCGGATCGGAAAGTAACGCACAATAATTTTTTTCTGCCTTGGTATTGCAGCTAGAATGTGAAATTTCACAGAGATATAGTTTGAAGTTTTCACTACAGATGGTATTTTTTTCTCAGGTGCACCTCTTGCGAGAGAAGCTTGAACTATGCAACAAAGATGGCGCGCATGCTACAGTCGTCCACCTGTGTGGAACAGAGAAGTGTTGTTCGATTTTTGTGGGCCAAAGGGCATAAACCCAGTGAAATTCACAGGGACATGCGTGGCGTGTATGGTGATGATTGTATGGACCGTAGCAATGTCTCCAGGTGGTGCACATTCTTCCAAGAGGGACGCGTGAACCTTAGTGATTCGCCACGCTCCGGCCGGCCGACAAAAGCAGCAATCCCGCAGAATGTCAGAGGCACTGAGGCGGCAATTCTGAACGACCGGCGTGTGCAACTGCGAGCCTTATCGCAGAAGTTCAACATTTCCTATGGTGCGGTGTACGATATTGTTCCTGAAAATTTGAAATTCCGTAAAGTTAGTGCTCGCTGGGTGCCTAAGAACCTGACAGACGACCACAAGGGCCAGCGGCGAATGATGGCAAGCTTGGACCACTTAACGCGGTACACCGCACAAGGACATGACTTTCTGGAAGGAATCGTCACAGGTGATGAGTCGTGGGCGTACCACTACACGCCCGAAACAAAGCAGGCATCAATGGAGTGGAAACATGCTGGTTCCCCAGTAAAGAAAAAATTCAAAGTGACTCAATCTGCCAGGAAAGTGCTTGTGACAGTGTTCTGGGATATGCATGGTGTTTTATTGGTGGACTTTGCTGAACACGGGACCACTGTGAATGCTGCGACCTACATTAAAACTTTGGTGAAGTTGCGTCGTGCCATTCGTGACAAACGTCACAACATTAACGTTAAACTTCTTCATGACAATGCTCGCCCCCATGTTGCTGCTGTCGTTCGTCAGAAAATCGCCGAATTTGGTTGGGAGGTGCTCCAGCATCCACCATACAGTCCGGATCTTGCACCATCGGACTTTCATCTGTTTGGTCCCATGAAGAAATTCCTGGCCGGCAAACGCTTTGAGACAGATGTGGAAGTGAAATCAGCAGTGCGCAGATGGCTACACTCCAACCAAACGGACTTCTACGAACAGGGCATATTGAAACTGGTAACACGATGGGAAAAATGTGTTGAGAAAGTTGGTGACTATGTCGAAAAGTAGGTAAAAGATGTAAGTTCATTTGTGATTTTTTTCCTTTTTTTTACTATTAAACTTTAAAAAAAAATATTGTGCGTTACTTTCCGATCCGCCCTCGTATAATCAATTGCTACAAATGTTTTTATATTAACTCTCACATGCGCTATGTGTTGACATTCATGCACTATATATACAATCTGGTAGCCATATTTCTTGAAGGGTCAGTCAGTGCAAAATATTGCTATGACCTAAGCAGAACGTTACAAAGGAGGTGCTTTCTTTATTATGATAAACTTCAGTTGGTAAATTCTAGGCGAAACACGACTGTGATTGGTTATAAATAAAAAATCATTGAAATGTGATTGATCATTGACTCCCATTTTGGGCATTAGTTAAATAGTCAATGTAAATTGCATTCTAATTGTGTGAAGTAGCATTATTATGAAATATTGTGAGGATAAGGCCGCCTGTTCCAATTACTGAATTATAATTTATGAGAGGCAGTAGTATTACAATTGACATATTTAGTTGTTCAACATTGACTAGCATCTTGAAAATCTAATACATATTCCTTGAAGTAACGATGACTGGAAAATCCATTGGCTACATTCAACATAGTGTGAATTATTAGTATACACTTTCCTGGTTATTTGTTCTCTAGAGGAAACTGATATCAATGCCTACGAAACTGACATTAACAATGTTCCTTGCCGGAACAAATCAACGCTTGCTAGCACTAATGAAAGCTTACGTATATACTTGCAATCGGTAAATAAATTATTCATTCAAGTCCATAAGGAATTGGAGCTACCATCTGCATGTTAGAGAACTCTCTAGAGATGAGGGTATATGAGCCTGGATGCCTCACTCCCAACAGTAACATCGTTTTACGTCCAAACCATACATTTCAATACATTTCATACACGCCTTCGCTTCTTGCATAACTGCTGCGTTTCAGGAAAACCCATAAATATTTTAAGATATTTCTTCAATATAATTTAACTTTTACTTTAAAAATATTACATTAGCGCCAATTTTGTGGTTAAATTCATAATCTCTTACAGTTACGTATCCAAGACAATTGCCGACAAATCAAAATCATAGGCTACACATGAAGACATCAAATATCGACGTAAAGTAGGAAATTTGTGTTATTCAGTTCAAATTATAATGATATTGTAATATGATCCATTATTGGAACCGTGTTAAAACAATAGTATTGGAAAATGTTAAATACAGTTCAATGTCTCCCATCTTCTCGGCTACCGTCAAATAATCTAAAGATTAAAATCTACGAACTATATTCATGTCTGTGGCACTCACCGTGTCCACCTAGCATCGAGAGGAATTTGGGTAGCCACAATAAGCAGCTGATCCAGGTTGAGAAAAACAACTATAACGGCTGGGGTACCTGGCATGTTGACTACATGTCACCCGTATACTGGCTAGATGATCGACCACCTTTGTCAATTACATCTAGAAATTAGTTCAGCCTTTTACGCCCAGCTTAGAATTACGACGACTATTTAACTCATGCCCCAAATGGGATTCAATGACCAATCATATTTCAATAATTTTTTAATTACAACCAATCACAGTCGTGTTTCACCTCGAATTAATCAAACAAGTTTATCATATTAAACAAAACTCCTCCTTTTTAACATTTTGAATAGGTCATAACATTATTTTGCAGTGACTGACTCTCTAAGAAATACGGCTACCAGATTGTATATATATATATATATATACAGAGATCCGGGTTCGAATCCCGTCCAGGCATTTATGTTTCTTATCATACCATATATATATATATATATGTTGCAGAAAAATATAATTGACATATTTAAATTCATAGGACACCAGAAATTAATTAATACCTATAATGTTGGTTATAAATTTCTACACTAGGGTGCATTCTTACAATATTGCGATCACTTGGCAATAAATAATATGGTCTGGTTGCTGTGATGAACAAGCGTAACAATCGTTTCTCATTTGTTTGCAAACATCGCTTCTCATTTGTTTGCAAACATCGCTTCTCATTTGTTTTCAAACATCGTCGTTTACATTAAATAAATAAATATTTTAAAATAACCATATTTAAATAATGATTTGTGAGTAAACAGCTTAATTTTATTCATTAAATAGTCCTAACAAATGCCACTCTTGATTCCCAAATTCTGTAGATAAATTGGAAATCACTCGTGGCCATTACTTATGATAATGACCTCAGCTATTTATTAAATATCATCTACTTTCCCACACCTTATGGATAAAACCCAAATTCCTCTCTCTTTAATCTCCGAGTTCCTCGTAAATAGTGAAATTGCGTTCAATGAGGCTTCTTTGGCTGGATGAAGCCATTACGAGGGGTGATTGAGTTTTGTTGTTACGAGAGCTATTTACGAAGTATGAAAGCATTAATATTAATACGTAGAATTCTCAAAAAGCATTAATATTATTACGTATAATTCTCAAAAAGCATTAATATTATTACCTATAATTCTCAAAAAGCATTAATATTATTACCTATAATTCTCAAAAAGCATTAATATTATTACCTATAATTCTCAAAAAGCATTAATATTATTACCTATAATTCTCAAAATATTTTGTTTAGATTGCTTTGCAATCTGCATTGTTTTGTCCAGGAAGATTGCAGGCTCACTTTATAAGAACATTTATAAAGAATTCTAGCTTCTATAAGAACGCAATAAAATAACCATAGATCTAAGCATTCGAGGCTTCTCCTCATAAAACATTGACTTTAATATTATAGCGTCACACGTTGCACTATCACCGGGGCTTCGATAGCGTGAATATCGTATCTCCGCTCTCAATATCCATTCTCAATAGGACTTCCCCATTTAGTCATCTAAAATGAAAATGTCGCCCCCATACTCTGTCGTTGGCTTCAATTTCAATTACATCTTACGTTGGAGGGAGGAAGGCGAATTCATTTTGTAATATTTCCTCCAGTCTTTCTTCTGGCTGAGATATTTTTAGATAATTCTAAGAAACCTTGTCGCCATTGAGCCCATTCAAAAGACAGCTATGTAGAAACCGGTCAATACTATCTGTAGCCTTGGTGGCCAATATATATATATATATATATATATATATATATATATATATATATATGTTCACAAGGAAAACATCATTTAGCAAAACCCTAAATGTATTCTCTCAGCTTACCACGAATAAATAAATAAATAAGTACATTGCTAGATAGTTATAAATAGATAATACAAAAAAAACTTAATTTTGGCATCCCGTTTTACCAGTTATATTATATGGGTGCGAAACATGGACTCTTACTTTAAGGGAGGAAAGGAGACAAGTATTTGAGAATAAAGTACTTAGGAACATTTTTGGACCAAGGAGAGATGAATAGACAGGTGAATGGAGAAGGCTGCATAAAAATGAGCTACATGGTCTTTATAGGAAGCCAGATATAATAAGAACAGTCAAGTCTCGTAGACTGCGATGGACAGGACATGTTGCACGTATGGGGAATGAAAGACTTGCATGGAAGCTTCTCGTAGGAAAGCCAGAGGGAAAACGCCCAGTTGGTAGACCAAAAATGAGGTGGGAGAATAACATTAACTATGATTTGAGGGAAGTAGATTATACAGGGAATGATTGGAAAGCATTATCTCAGGATAGGCATGTATGGAGAGCTTATGTCCGCGCGGCCATGAACCTACGAGTTCGATAGTGCCAGTGAGTGAGTAAGTAAGTTTAGGGAGAATTCTCGTGCTCAGGATATGAAACGCGAAGATTTTTAGAAAATATGTGGAGGATAGAAAAACTAGTAAACGGAATATATACTTATCATTAGAAATGGAACTAACTTTTTTTTAGAATACCAGAACATGGGTTTCCATTGCAAGCCCTTAGTTATTAATACCAACCACAGGGAAAGAGAGATTATAGGCCTACTGTCAATGGACGCATCAATTAGGCCTAATATTAGTGTAGTCGCAGAACGAGGAACATGCCCATAACTGTAAAGAGCAGAAGAAGAGAGTAAGAAGAAGGAGGATGAGGAGAAGTTATTCAGTTTGAAGTTGGAATGAATATGCTGTAAATAAGGATATTCATATCAATAGACTTACATTTCTATAAGTGCAATGTATTTATTTAAAATTTTGTGGACTTTATGCAAATTCAGTTGACAATGTAAATAACCTTTTTGCGCGATAGTGCGTTTTGTCGCAATTACGGCAATGGCGACCATGATTGAAAGTTCAACTTCTACATTTCGGGGTTGCCAACCTAAATAACTATACTGTAATTAAAATAACTATACGGGCACGCCGTAGCGTAGTGGTTAAGGCACTGAGCTACAAGCCGGAGGGTCCAGGGTTCAAGTCCCGTTGGGGTCAGGATTTTTAAACTGTACCAAACCTTCTGGCGGCACTATGACCCTGGGGTCGACTCAGCCTCTAACGGAAATGAGTACCAGACGTTTGTTCTGGGGGTAAAGGCGGCCGTCACGCAGAGCTGACAACCCGGCTGACATAAAGTGCCGATTGTCTAGAAAAAGTGGGAGCCTTTAACCTCCTACTACCCCAAGGGCCTCCGGGTCTGTTGTGGGATCACTTTACCTTTACCTTTATACTGTAATATTACATAGGCTATTACAACACGCGTGTGGGAAGTAAAACCACTGCCTTCTATGTATACTACATACAATGTACATATATACAAAAAAAAAATCCTAATGAAGTGAGTGTTAATATACATTATACGAAACAAATCACTGCATTTTAAAAGAACTGAATTTAACTTTATTTGAAACAATATAAAACAATAAATACGTACTTGCCGCCATGTTATCACTAAATTGATCTCACGACCTCCTGTTTTTTCAACTGATAAACATTGTCCACACTGTTAACGTTAGTCAATTGTTTGCAATTAACGCAAATATTTCCAACAAAGATATTATTCTACTATTATTTGTTATTTTGAAAGAACCATTGGGCAAAAAAATAATGCACAACGCATGTTTGTGAAATGTTTTACAGAATCTCTGGAATTAAAAACCTCGTTAATGCTCGGTTTAAACATTTTCCACGATTCTGTAAAAACTACTTCCCAACCTCGAATCGTAATATAGGCTACTATTATTTGATGCTCCAAAAAACTTATGCTCTATTACCCTTCTCATTACGATTTTTCCTAATTGCTGTTAATTTCTTAGTTTTGTTTACAATTTTTATTAAATTAAATTGATATTTTAGATGTTTTAATTAGTCAATTTCAAAAGAAAAATTAAATGAATAATACAGAATGCTCAATTTGTAACAAAATAATAATATAGGCCTACTCTAGAGACGATGTTATGTAACATCTTTCTATTCCATTAACTTGGTTAAACCTCTCATCTTATAGGTACTTTTTGTGTGTCACACGCCATCCGGCCATTATATTGACAGGATCTATCGGGAAAGCGATTTTGAAATATGGATTTCACACATAGTTTTTTGAATACTCAAGGGCATGGAGGACCTCTCCGAATGAGATGAGCTCAATGTCAGGGCTTCCTCCCGGACAATACAACATGAAGATCGTACTATTCCATAAATAAAAAATCTCTTTAAGGGAAGTAATCCATTAATTTAGATGGTCAACTGGTACAGCATTCACGTTAATCAATAAAATCCTACTCCTTTACATGGAGTTGAACGGTGGACGTGGAGATAACCATACACATATCAAAATAAGTGGCAGGCAATCGGCTACTGGTGAAGTTAATACTGTTTATATTATCACAAATATGACGTTGAGCTCTAAGAGATCAATTCGTTATGAGGGAAGGCAGAATAGAATGATAGAAAAATATTTAAGGCGAATTTTAAAAGTACCATTTTATCATCCCTACAAGATGCAGCATATCTACACAATGCATGGCAGTAACCTACTACAGACGCTTCAGTTTTGCAATTCAATAACTCATCGTTTGCACAATATTCGTGACTCCCTCAAACTCGTTCTTTCCGGGGATTAATATCACTGAGCAACAAAAAAATTAACTTTTTTTTTGTCTCAGAAAGAAAAATATGTGATTCTGATAGTATTCTTTCTCCTGAATTCAAATATGATATCGGTTTTTCTCCATCGCGCAAGGTTTCCGAGAGACAGGCATTTATAATTTCAAACACTTTAATATTTTCTACACTCGTAACTACACAATATTCGGACATTCGAACTCACCTAGAAAGTAAGAAATGACGATTTTCTGCTATATTTCGCCTGTGGAGCATTCCTCTTGATGATCCAACATCGGCCAGCATATTAGGATTCCATTTGCCTTGACATCTCTTTTCCATAGCTGAAATCTCCTGAGTTAGCTCATTTGGTTTTATTTCACAATGGACAAATGGACGAAAAAACGTTTATTAAAAATAATTATTTAAATCCATTAATTGAAATTGAAATAAAAAAAACGGTGGGTGATGGAGAAATTCCGAATACATATTTGAAAACACGATAAAAAACTGCATTAAGTACAACTATTGGTACTCATGAGACAAAAATCATGTTGACCAGTGTATTTATTCTATTTGTATGATCAAGCTCATACACAAAAGCACAATTGCCTTGGATAATACAGGGTGGATGCGTGAGACTAACAACCCAGATGCTCTAATGCTGTGGTTTATCTACGACGCAACGCGCCAGCGCAAAAATTGCTCCCCATGTATTTAAATGGAGGTGGTTTATCTACAACGCAAATTGCTGGCGCAAAAAAATTTGCGCTGACATGTCACGTCGTGTTTTGGAATCTCTTGAATCCAGGACGCAATTTGCCAGCGTAAACAAAGAATATAGAAGATATTACCCGTACTCATTGGTGTAATTGCTAAAAACAAACTAAGATTTTATAACAAAATGTCGGAAATGCAGTACTTGTTTTATAACTTTCCAATTTTAACGACGAAAGTTAGATAGTTTTGTTGCAAATCATCGAGTTCTATATATGTTTTATACAATATGAGCATGAAGGAGTACAGAGATGTACAGAAAAAAGTTAAGAGATAAATAAAAGCTGTTACTTTTTCTGTCTTTACTAATATTTCGAACTATTTTAATCGTTTTGCAACGACACTTGAAACTTTTTAAATGAAGAATTTTAATATGTTTATCTATGTACACAAATTGTGATTTTTCCTCAATTTATTTTCAAAGTTCTTTATTAGAATTGAAGTTGGCATACGTGAACGCTCATAAAATTAAATCCACCAGAGCAGGACATATGTGTGAATGACCAACATTTCCATTTAATTCCAAACCATATTTTAAGAAATAAATGTTCAATCACTTCATTTTGTTAGATTCCGATGGGTCAGTTTAGTGTAAATCAGATTAATTTATAGTTTACTAAATAGTATGTATGTAATTTATTTTATTAGGTTATGCAGGGACAGGTTTGTATACATTAGTTTTTGTAAACACATTTGGAAATTTATTATGAACGTTGGTCATTTTGATTTTCCATATATGTGGTGCCATCTGGCGACAATTCCATAAACATATGCGCTGTAACGTATGCGCTCCATGCTGAACCAGCATCACGCCGAGCGAAACGCGAATTCGCGTCACGTCGGGCGCGACACGCTGTATAATAAACCGTAGCATAAGAGTTATGATGTGGTGCGACCTTTTAGTCAACAATGACAATTGAGGCGCCTAAGAACGGGTGCGCACTTGACAGCTTAGCGTGCCCGCAGCTCTGTTTAGCCGTGGCCTTTGCTTAATTGCTTAGTCGCTACTGTTTATTTCGTCGTCGCCGTCACAACGTTGAAAGCTTGAAACTTTCTCCTCAATTTGTTTTGTTTTATATTATTTCCCAATGTCTTTAATTATCTTCTTCATTCTGGTATCAATCTATTCTATATTGTTTTGTTTACTTTACTTCTCCTTGTATTATTTTGCAATATGTTTGTGTGCCAGAAATTATTTTATGTCTTGAAACAGGCTCCTAAATTTATATGTTGTTTTTCCCTTTTAGTAAAACTTTGTATTCTTGTATCTTGTAAGCCCATGTTTCCCTTAACAGAGATTTAGGGCTCTCCCCTACAGGGAAGAATTTGAATCATACTAATTTAGTTATACTTGTTTTCGTATAACTTAGATGTCATTGGAGTGGTCCGTGGTCAGCGTTCCGCCTCATACTGACATCTAGGAAACCAAGGTAGTACTAGGACGGGAAAATTAGGTAAATTTTGCTTAGAGGCCTTTTCATTCAGGCTTAAGGATCTTTTACGAGCCTGAAAATCTTCAGACTCGGGACCCACGGCTTAAAGTTCCTTCCGGAGGACTTGCTCCTTGGATTTTTCCATCCTAAAAAATCCATCGACCCCGGCCGGGTTTGAACCTGTAACCCTCGGGACCAGAGGCAAGGACTAGTCCACCGCGGCCGATGTAAAACTTTGTAATTTATATGTTATATATGTATTTTTCCTGTAATTGAACTGCACCCAAGCACGAGCATATGCTCATTCGGGTGTCAATACTGTGTACAAGATTTATTTGTGAATAAAATCTATTCTTATAACTCTTAAAATAAATGGATAATAGTTGTTTATTTAATTGATTGCTGGACATTATAATCTACATGCTAATGAACAGGCTGACGCATTACCGAAGAAGGGTATCAATCTCAAAACGAACCCTCGGAAGACAATGTAACCTGGCTCAGTAACAAAAAAACTACAAACGACTACAAATAAATTATCTCCAGGAAGAATTGGACATAAATATATTACAACAACGTAGGAAAAGTCTGAATGATACACTTCTTGAACCCAGGGAAAAGGCAGTTTCATACTTCAGCCTTAAGACTGAACGTGACATCCTAGGTCAACACCTCAATGTTGGCACTCTACCATCACCAGCCTTTATTTGTGCAACCAAAACGAAGACATGAATAGACAGCATCTTGCTAAATGCTCTAGTCTGAACGCCTCCAAAGAAGTCGACCGCTATCGGGAAACTAAAGCTCTATTTTTTTAATTGGTTGATTTTTTATGTTTTATTCGCCTCTTTCCCCCCCCCCCCGTGTTCAATGATTGCAAATATAATGTATTAACTATTAGACAAATAAATAAATAAATAAATATTTTATAACATGAACTTTTAGGGGGGAAATAATTACATGCTATTCCATTTCAACTGCTATATCATTTTCTGTTACTATCTCAGACTCCGAGGAACTTCTGTTTTTCTCCAGGTTGATATTAATCAAAATATCGAACAAGGGAACTGTCAACCATTGCATGCCGAAATCTACCTTGAAATTTCTTCCAGAGAAGCGTTGTGATGTACAAAGGCTATGTAAAAAATATGCTTTTTTAACTGCGAGGCACTAAAAGCCAAGGTCAAATCTCTCATTTAAAGTATAGGGAAGTAATACAACACCTTAATTGGTAGATTGGATAACCCTCACTTCCTGCCGTCCGCGCCGCGGTCCGCCTCACTTCACTCCGCTATTATTCATGCAGGGAGACCATCTGCTCCGTATACGGGTTGACATTGCTGGATTCTGGCTTAAATTTCTGTGGCTTGAAGTTAAAAAGGCAGATAATTTTTTGGACTTGGCCTTGGTATATCACAGCTCTTCTCTGGGAGAAATTTCAAGGTAGGTTTCACCATGCAATGGTTGACAATTTCCTTGTAAGACCATTCCTATATCTGCCAGGGTCTTCAAGAAGTCTCTAACTCTCCCTCACCTCCTAATCACTTAAAATATTTTCGCGGGAAAATTACCTTATCTCTCCAAACTGACTTTCATGCAAACAGTTAATATATTCTACTTTTTAAAATATAATTAAATTTTTAACTTATTTTATTTTAAAATACTAGGGAATACCCGACGTGCGCTGCTACGCCTAAATATATTAAATATTGAGGGCTAATTATTTATATGGTATACACTGCCTCGAATCAAACATGACGGTTGCTGTAGTACATTTTTAATTTCAAATTTAGGCAAATCCCCATTTCTAACGGTCGGATTTCGCTGATTTTTGGATAATACATATCTCGGTTTATTTGAATAGGATATTCCGAGTTTTGTTGTGAAACATAGAAAATTGCAATATATAGAGCGATTTTTAAATTTTAGTTTCAGGTGAACTCCTACACTTAATGATTTTAGAACATAATGGATAACGTCTAAATACTAATCGCATCTAAAACCCTATAAATACAAATTTTCACGAAGATCGATTGAACGATTTAGAAGTCTATAAAGGACAAACCAAACAGACATACATTCGTTCATATATATATATATATATATATATATATATATATATATATTATATATATATCTTGTAATTTTCCCATTTTTAATTGATTTTTGGATCACACGGTATATATTTTTTACGTACTGTAGGAAGTAGAATAATTAAAATGTACTATTAAACAAAATCAATAAACTGAATTATGAGGCTAGTTTGTTAGTTTTCATGTTAGACGTCGAAAAGCGTCAAAACGTTTAATTCTATTTACACGAGGAAGTGATTGGATTGAGTCCAAACCAGGTACATAATGGACAGCAGCTGAAGCCAAGTATGCGTTACACTCGTAAAGAAGGCTACGACCTCTCTTAAATTAAAAACAGATTTTCTCGTGGACATTCTGAACTCTTTAAATAAGTTTGCCAACAAGTATATGCTAGATTTTCAGATGTAGGTTATACACACCGTCCAATCTACTTTTATACCTCAAACGCGACATAGATTTTTCCCGCTATTATTTAGATAGTAATATATTGAGATTTTCTGACTAGCGAATGGAGACATCTAATGTAGGTAATTCTAGATATAGGAAAGATATAAGTCAAACAGTAGAATTGTATCTTCTTCTTCATCATCACGGTTTAGGTTTATTTACTAGCCTGTTCCGGCTCCAAATTGCTGATGTTTCCACATCCGTTGGGCAGTCCGGCTATCACTTTGGAGCATGTAAATATTGTGAAGTGTCCCTTGAGTACGCTACTAACGTTCTGCAGGGTTAGTCCTTTGGAGGGGCTGCCTCCTTAAATCCTTTGGACTTGCTTCCTTGTGTTTTATCCCCACAAGGAGGGTTGCCTCTTCCGCCTTCTGTCGTTGAGGACTTCGCTCTTGTTTCCCTGAGTTGGGTCTCTTATTTCATCCCCAGAGATTGGGTTGCCACTTCCGCCATTTTCGTCGTTCCGATATTTCTACCTTCGCCGTGTCTGCCGTTGTGGTCTTCCGTGTTTGCAGTTTCCAGTGTGGTCATTGCTCCCACGTTGCGGAATATTCTTAGTTCCCTCTCCTCTTATCTAACCGCAAGCCAAGGCTTCCCGGTTATGATAGTCTGGGTCATTGGTACTAAGCCTCCCTACCACGCCAAGGTGATAATATATATAATTGGATATATAACATATGTCCGCCGCTGTGGTCTCGAGGTAGCGTGCTGCCATGTCACGCAGCGGGCCCGGGTTCGATCCCCGGTCGGGACAGTTTTTCTGGGTGAGGTTTTTATCGGGGTTTTTCCTCACCTGTAAGACAAATCTCTGGAAAACTTTAAGGCCCAAACGGTCCCCGAAATCATATGGCCATCATCATCCTTATCATTATCATCATCATCCTTATCATTATCATCATCCTTCACCGGTGTGGAAAGCAACGGGAAGCTACCACACCTACAATTCCCTAGTAAAGCTGCAAGCATAGCGTGAAAATGCTATGATTGCAGTGAAGGACCTGCCCACGGACAGAATCACGATGGATGGATATAACACATTTCACTATTAAATCCATATTATGTACTAAGTAATATTTAGTTACAGCTAATTCACAATACAAACGTCTAAGTTATTTATCCTTGGTCTAATGGAAGAAAGAGTCTTGCGTACTTAAATGAATGAATAAGTCACTGTGTCCCATGAAGGGCTACGGACTCCTACAAAAGGGATGAGCTCAAATATCATGTGGTTCATGTGGGGAGGAACTCCACATGAACGGGTAACATTATTCTAAGTCTACATTTATGATTTAAAATACATTTTAGGTTCGTAATATTGTGCAGTTTGTGATTTGAACTCAATGTTTTTTTTTTTATTTTTCAATGATGCACTTCTGTCTTCTTTCTTCTAACTTAGGCATAAATTGGATCTGATAGTATGGTTAGTAAATTGGTTGTAGAATACTTATGTTAGGCACCGATTGTTCACCTTTCTGATGTTGCGCACTGCCTCCTTCCACACACTTCTATTGCGGACGGTGGTGGACCATTGGACTCCTAGTTCTTGCTTGAAATCGTCTGATCATGTGTCTGCATCTGCCTTGTGATCTTCTGCCTGTGTGAGGGTCCCACATGGTGTTTTTTTTTGTGCTCATCTGCCGTGTTGCTGTCTCCTTACGTGACCAGCCCATTTCGATTTTGTCAGTATAGTTACCTTATGTAAAATATTATTATTGTTATTATTAGGCCGAATGTTAAATATGTGATACAGCAGCTCGAGAGAACGAAGGCAGTGATGTGGTTGCTCTCATCCTTAGTGAGTGAGCATAAGACATTACGGAGTTCACGAAGCTGCGTGATTGGCGACACGCACTCCCTGAACTTTCAATTCCCTTATCCAGATGTTTCTACTTTTCATATCAATAGCTAATTAATTCTCATCATGAGACGGAGTGAACCCCGTTCCAGATTCAATATCGAAAATAATATATTTATAGTATCGAACTCGGGATCACTTGAATATTAGTAGAGCACCCTAACCGTTACAAAAAATAGTATGTTATTATTATTAAAACTAACTAACTCACTGGCTCTATCGAACCTGTAGGTTCATGGCCACGCGGGCGGACATAAACTCTCCATACATCCCTATCCTGAGCCAATGTTTTCCATTCATTCCTGTATAATTTTCCTCAAATCATGGATAATGCTCTTCTCCTGCCTCATTCTTGGTCTACCAACTGGACGTTTTCCCTCTGATTTTCTTTCAAGAACTTCCATGCACCTCTTTAAGTCCCCATTTGTGCCATATGTCCTGCTCGCAATATACGAAACTTAACTGTTCTTATTATACATATCTGGTTTCCTATAATTACTATGTAGCTCACTATGTAGTTTTCTCCATTCACCTGTCTGTTCATCTCTTTTTACCCCAAAAAATTTCCTAAGAACTTTATTCTCAAATACCGGTATTCATAATCTTTTTTCCTCCATTAAAATAAGAGTCCATGTTTTTCCATCCAAATAATATAACTGGGAGAATAACAGTTTCATATATTTATTATATTATTATTATTATTATTATTATTATTATTATTATTATATCGATTTTGACGTCAATTATTATTATTATATCGATTTTGACGTCAACTGATTATACCTAAAAAGTAATTTGTCTAACGATGTGTTCTAGGAATAACATAGCTGCCTCTGTAGCAGTGAGTTCCGGGATCGATCCCCAGTCGGCGCAAGTTCCCCGAACGCGGTTTATTCTTTTTTTTTTCCCCTGAACAATTAGGGGAATGTCAGAAATCTTTAAGGAGAAACTAGCCCAACACTATCTGGCCATCATACGAACATATATCACATTTAAGTCTTCTTTATTATGAAGGTATGATGTCTCTCTTGTTGACTTACAGGGGTTCTCGACAGTGAACTGGCCGCTAATCCATTTAGTTGTGGTCATAAATGTATGTATGTGATCCAAAATAAAAAATCTCAGGCGTCAATTCGTGTCCCTCTAAGTCTTGAGAGTAGTAGGACACACGTAGGGTACCTACAAAGAGAGATTATAACTACAGAAAACGGGGGGGGGGGGGGGGAGACACGATAAAAATTGTATGTTATGTTATTATTGTACTTAACGGCGATCTTTAATAGCTAATTAGCGTCGCAATTCAATTCTGGGAATAAAAAGGGCCGATAACTTTTGGTCAGATGCCTTTTTTCAACCTTTTACGTTCCATAAATCTACAGCACGAGACCCTTCTGAAGAAAGACATACTAATACGCCCTGAAAAATTCATCGACTCGACCAGGTTTCAACACGTGAAGCTCGAACCAAAAGCGAACATGGTAATAAGTAAGTCCACAGGGATCGATACAATAACTATTTTATTATCAGCTACTTATATACGAATAGACCTATATTATTCTATTTAATGTTTAAACCTATAATGTATAAACGCTTGTTGATTTTTTATTTTTTAATGCCACCCATTGTCCTTTTTTAGACATTTTTGGTGTTCTCTCCTGGCAATGGCGTAATTGTTACCCACTTCTGAGGTTGGGGCGTCTGGAAGGCGGGGTTCGTTGTCCCGATGATATGATGGGCGATGATGATGAAAGTGGTGCAATAGGAGAGCCCCTAATCCTAAGCTTAATCTAAGATGAATATGAATGATGATTGCGATGGCCATATGATTTCGGGGACCGTTTGGGCCTTAAAGTTTTCCTGACATCTGTCTTACAGGCGAGGAAAAACCCCGATAAAAACCTCACTCAAAAAAACTGTCCCGACCGGGGATCGAACCCTGGCCCGCTGCGTGACAAGGCAGCACGCTACCTCGAGACCACAACGGTGGACTTGTTGATTTTAAATACGTGCAAATTTTAACTCATGCTAACTATAATATTATGTGAAGTAACTTTAATAAAATGAGTTGGTAGGTACTATTTACTGTCATCATTATAATCTAAAAAGCAAAGTTGGGCGGAGGCTTCATACATATAAATAGCCTTGTTTGTCACTTCCAAGTGTGAAAGTTTTGTATATATATGCTATTTCATATTACTTTATAGCTAGAAATGTGTAATTTGTTCCCTACTATATACATGAATCTTTCACGGAGTGCTCTTATTTGACTTCTTTTGTCTTCAGAAGAACAAAAAGTTGGCTTATTTAAAGTGAAACCCAGCCTCATTTAGTTTCTCTAGATATACAAGAACAAAGGCGTTATGTAAGATCAAAGTATGAAGGGCGCGAGGATGGAATGTGTAGGGGTTACCAAGGATGTCAAATGTAGTGAGAATCGACACACTATTTCATAAACAGCTATCTTCTCCTACTGATGCATATTAATCTTAATTCTATCGATAAAAACCGATAGAACAAATCATTTAAAGTAGGAATCGGTAAACATATAAGGAAGAAGAGCTTTTTAAAATGTGGTTTACTCTAGTCGCGCCAATAGAAATTACCGTTTTCATTTATAAACATTTGCCTGATATTAATAACGAATGTTTACCGTATTTTAATTCACCTTAATTTAATTTGTGCTCAAACCGACAGAGGGATCGAAAAATGCAGAAAAAAGAAGTTGTTCCACTTCATGTTCCCTTCACACTGAATGAAAATCAGCTTTAGGTAATCATAAAATGACTAATAAGATATTGGAATTCTAACGTAAAATGTTACAGTTGCATTTAATTGTATTTTTACCCTATATATACAGCAGAACTCGTTAAAATAAAAATTATTTTATTTTATTAGCCTGATGGAGTAAAGGTAAAGAGACCTTCTCTATTCCACTCACCAGAGCAAATATATGTTACATTAGAATGCAACTAACTAACTCACTGGCACTGTCAGAAACGTAAGCTCATGATCACGCAGATTTAAGCTCTCCTTACATCCATTTTTACAATCATCCCTTGCAAAACTTACCTTCATCTAATCACAGTTAATGTTATTCTACCACCTCATTCTTGACTCGCCTGCTGGGCGCTTTCTCACTGGTTTTCCTACAAGGAGTTTCCATTCCCCTATTTCAATTCCCATTCATGCCTTATGTCTAGTCTATTGCAAGTCTAGGAGACTTAACCGTTCCGATTCCCATAAAGACCATGTACCTCACTGTCGTCTTCTCAATTTACTTGTCTATTCGTTTCTGATCTAAAAATGTTCCTAATAAACTTTATTGTCAAATTCTCGTAATCTTTTTCCCCTCCCTTAAAATAAGAGACCAACATTAGAATACAACAATCACAACAAATCTAATATTAAATATTTGAATTAAAATTTCCAAATAAAAGTAATGCATATAACAGTAATATCGTTAACATAATATTAATGATAAAACTAAAACTAATAATAAAATGTACACAAGCAATATATATTATATTATTAAAGGATTCGGTAGACAGTCATCTAATGTAGGCCTATATGAAAATAATCACAAAGGAACAATAATGAGATGTAATAAACTACACAGCATAGGCCTATAAAAACCAACTTAAACAGTGACCAATCTAAATACTATTTTTATAAAATAAATCAAATTATTTTTAATTGCTAAAATAACAGTATTATATGTAAAAGTTATTTTGTTACTAAATAATTCTTCAGTTAGTTTTTAAACTATAATATACTCGTAGTTTGAGAGTCACTGATATAAGAAGGAAGATAATTCCATGTTCTGGTAAGCGAAACTGTAAAAATGAATATTGTCGACTGTGATGAGGAAGTATATACAGGATAATGTACTGATGTGATCGGATGCCTAAATTATGTGTGTCGTAGATTATACTGAGGTAGTATGGTAAAGTAATTAAGCGATGATATGTGTAGTGAACAATACAGAGAACGTTCATAAATACAATTAAAAAAGAGACAAACAGATATACAGTTATGGCAATTCCAACAATATTTTATGGATGTGAAACTTGGACTCCAACAAAAAACAGAAATATAGAATACAGATGGCAGAAATAAGGTTCCTTACACAAGTTATAAAGATGTACAAAACTGGATAGAATTAGAAATTAGGATAAGTGGGGAATTAAAAGTGCAGCCTTTATTGGATAAAATCACGAATTATAGACAAAACTAGAATGATCACATGAATGGAGTAAGGAGAGATATTCATTGTTAGCAAGAAATTATCAAGCAAGAGGAAGGCGTGATATCGGAAGACCTAGAAAACGTTGGGCTGATGCATTATGAAATCGGAACGGACAATTGCCTAATCCTTGGAGTGATGATGATGGTGATGATAGGCTATATGTAGTATTTTATATAGAAGATATAAAGAATGGACGGTTCTACTATCTCGTCCCATACACGCAGATATATGTCACCGCAGGTCTTAGAAAATGAAAAGAGATACATATCGAGAAACACATTTTGAGAAATATCAATAATCGAATTTTAAACATGTAATGGGCTCCTAAAATCACTCGATCAGAATGTATGGAGGACGCTTCACAACCTTCGGAATTCTGTCCGATGTAACAAGGGGTGACTGTGATGAAAGATGGAAAAACGTTCACTGAATGTCCAAGGAAACAGAAATAAAAACTGAAGATTCGAAACACGTTCAGAGGGAAATACAAAAGCAGACACATAAAAACAGCAGCAAGCGGAGTATATTAAATATTTCATACACTTTGGATTGACCTCTTGGCAAACACGCTACAGGCAACAACAATCTAACATTTACAAGACCTGACACAATCTTATCTATGGCCTTCAAAATTCCTACAGCGCCATGACCTCTTTTATTCATTGTCTTACCCGGGAACCCGCTCTGGCAAACCTCCCTACTGAATAGAAGAGGAAACTTCAACGATAATCTTGAGATTAATAAATAAGACTTAGAAATAACAAGTTCCGCATCGCACATTTTTTAAAAGGAGATATTTTCTTAAGAAATAATTCAATTTATGTTACTTCTAATTTCCATTATATCAGTTTTATTAATCATATCTAGGTATATTAATGATACACAAATTACATAGATAAATCATCAGTTGATTAATTTTTTTAACATCGTCCGATTCCTAATAGCCTATTTTGTCGGTCCATCCAATCTCTTGTTTGCAGATGTTTCTCCTTCATGTATAAATATATTTCCTGACTCCAGGAGGTTTTAGGTCTTTCTCTGCCTCGTCTTCCCTCAGGTTTCCATTCCAAAACACATTTTGGGTAGCCGATCCTCTTCCATTCGCTGGACATGTCCGTACCATCTTTATTGCCGAGTTTTAATATACTCGTATTCTAAAATAGTGTCTTAAATCTTAATTTCCTCCCTTATAACTGAGTTTCTAATTTTTTTTCTCTTCTTGAAATTTTTGCTGCCCTTCGTATAATATCCATTTCCGTTGCCAAAATATAATTATTTGTTTTTGTTGTTAATGGCCAAAGTTTTGGTCCATAAGCTTTTAAGAATTGTATGATATATATTAATTTAATTTTCATTGCTTATATTTTTATCCCACAATATTCCATTGAGGCAAGGAATTGAAAATTTTCCTTTATTATTTCTATTTCTTATTTCCTCTTCATAACTTCCACTTTTATTTATTTTAATTCCTAAATATTATAAGATTTTATTGTTTCTCCAGTCTCCAAAAGTATATTTTGTTCTGGTTCACCAATTAATAAATATTTTGTTTTCTTAATGTTCAAAATGAATCCCCATTTATCAATTCTTCTATTAAATTTCTAGTCATATATTTTAAATCTTCATAATCTTGTGCAATTAAGAATTTATCATCTGCAAAATGTAAGTTGTATAAAGTTTTAAAATTACATTTTTCTATTAATATTCAATTTATATTTATATTAATATTCGACTTGGCCTTAAAATACCTTGACGCACACAAAACTAACTAAAAAAGAAATGCAATATTTTACATTAACATTGTAGTATTTTTCTTACATCATCATCATTGAGGTTTTTCTTTTTTCTACGCTTCACGGTCCTGCCAATAACTGAATAATTGAAGGGTTACATGGACTAACAACCTATTTGATTTTGGGTGGATTTCTCAACCAAAGTCTAAACCACAACCGCGGTTTTCCAATTTTTATTGTTTCCATAACAACCACAAAATCTGAAAATCTAACTTAGACTCTTAATTACAAAAACAAATGTCTGAATCATGTCTATGGTTTCATAACGATTTCTGTGAATTTTGAGTTATTTTATAGGTGTTACGGAAACAATAAACAAATTGGAAAAACGGGGTCGTGGTTACGACTTCAGTTGAGAAATTCATCCTTTAAGTAATGATTTCGTAGAACGCATTTTCCTATATATCTAACTCTCGGGAATAGCTGAATGCGACCCTCAGTTGGGCGGATGCTGTAACCGCACAACCGAGGGTCACATTCAGCTATTCTCGAGTGTTAGATAGATGGGAGAATGTGACCTGTGAAATAACGATTTGAAGTCACTTAGGTTGTTATTCCACGTAACCCCTCAATTAATTTTTAGATTCCTGTGCTGCATGACTGAATTAACACCATCACTCCAACACTTCTTGGGCCTTTCTTCCGTCTGCCTGGGGAGTCCAATTCCATATATTTCGTGGGCATCGATCTTCTTCCAGTCTTTCTAGATGATCATACTGTGGTAGCCTCTTTGTCTCAATTGCGTCTATGATGGTTCGTTTTTCATATTTTTCTTTCGGATAACTTGATTAGGTATATATAATATAGCTTCGATGCTACACAGTTTCTTCTCTAGAAGTCCATATCTAGGGCCCGCAAACGGTTTTCACTTATTTTTGTTAGTCCCCATAGTTCAGAGCCAAATGTAGTAATCCTTCAAAAATTGTTTCATATATATAAATTTTTGCTTGTATTGGTACATTCCACAAAATAGGATGTAAATATCTTATTGTCCGCTTTCTTGTTGTACTTTCTAATTTATATAATTTTCGTTATATACAGTCATTAAAAAGTGTACTCCTAAATATTTATATATGCTGCATACCTTAATTATTTCTTTATTTAAGTAAAAAATTATTGCCTTTAACTCAAATTACCAAATATTCCGTCTTGTCCATGTTAATTTCTAGACCATATTTTCCAAACTCTTCTTTAGTTTTCTTAACATAGGGCTAAACATCGAAACCTCTTCATCTGCCGCCACTACAACCCCACAAATAGTAATGTAGAAAGATAATGTTCTCTATTGGAACTCCCATATTTCCAAACCTTGTCTCCATTATTTCAGTGCTTAAAGGACCTACAAAATATTACATTGCGATACATGTATCTTAACAGACTCGAAAAGTTAGTAAAAAACGTGACGAACTCAAGTTTTTTTTTATTTCCAAGATTCTGTTAAGACACTTTACACACGTGTATACTAATTTTGGACGATGTAAACTATTTTTTGATGATGGATATTAATATTAATTAAAATGTATTAATATTAATTAAAATATATTAATAACTGAATTAAAATATGTAATATAAGCAATGAATATGAGATAAGAACAGATTAAAGTCGTAACAATCTGTCTTACCGCACACCTTAGGAAATATTTATTTCAGTACTGCGTTTTCATATAACTACGTTTCTTTGAAATTATAAATCGTTGCTTCATTCCATAAATTATATTTTTTAGAAAAAAATCACAATTGTAAACTGCCATCCACATAGGAATAAGTTAAGTGTAATATTCACTAAAGTTATCTTAATTTATTCTTCTTCATAAATAAGTAACTATAAACCTAATACCGATAAAACAAATTATTTAATAAGGTAACAGAATTTGAACGACAATAATAATAATAATAATAATAATAATAATAATAATAATAATAATAATAATAATAATAATAATAATAATAATAATATGGTATGGACATATAATGTGAAGAAGGGACACAGAAACGAAGAAAGAAGTATTGAAATGGATACCTCCTGAAAAAGGGAAACGTGGTAAACCAAACCCAACGTGGATAAAGGGGATTCAATACAACATGAAGAAGGGAAATATGACAGAAGCAGACACGCAAGACCGGAAAGTGTGAAAAAAAATGTATATTTTGGTTGAGGATACTTGTGCAAATAACAGAAAAAAAATCCTGAAATAAATAATAAAACTAATAAATTAAACAATGATTTAAAAATTTAAAATAGCGATAGTTATATATAAACTATTGTGGATGTTAACAAATTGAAAAGAAGCATTTTAAATAATACCTAAACAAAATTATTTTTATATATCACATTTTAAATTGTGGAACTATTTTTTAAAAATTTAATTTAAGAGACCTAATATTGCGAGAAATCGTATACCCAAACAACGAAAGAGCGATTTCTGATTTTACATAAAATCTACATTTGAACTCATTTCCATATCCGCTACCTCTCTAGTATCAGTCAATATAAGATCGATTTTTCACTTACTCTTCTGTCGCCATCGAGGAATTGAGGCGGGGTTGCAACTTTTTTGCAATATTTGGTTGCTTACCTATCTGGAATGAGGTCTGGAAGATTCATGGACAAGGGAAATTCCGTTGAATAATTGCAATGTTGTAGCTTTTGTATTCTATAACTCCTTACGTAAGAAATATATTTTTTCGTTGCGATGACTAATACCTGCAATGCTTTAGATGTTCATTCCGCTTGCTCTATCCATACATTATCATTTTTTAACCATACAACATTCTCATTTTTTTCTGATATCTACTTTTTATAATATATTGGATATAAAATCGAGATATAAGAAGGATCAACCAGTATTTACCGTAACTAAAAAGTGCAAAGTCTTCTAGAAGGATCCTACGAAGATTACAAAATTCAAATAACACTACAAGATCATACACAATTCACTTTGTTGATGAACAATCCGTAATTGTAAATTCTCAGGAAAATGTGGAAACGTATAGTTTAAAACAAAATAATAAAATAATATGACAAAGAAAAATTCACCGGATAAAGAAATGACAGTCAGAAGCATGATTTTAAAAGATATGTACAATAATTTCACATTTAGAATTTAATATTTCTTATGAAGCAAATACTTAAATAGGGGTTATTAAATTTAACTGTAAAAAATATTCATTGGCGGCAGAATTATACAAGACTTATGTATTATACTCTCTTTAATGATTTTGGATAAGAAGCAAAATTATAACACTTGGTTAAGAGCTGTTGAAATGAGATATGTGCGATGAACTAACTGCTCCTCAATCATAAGATTAATGGAGACATACTGTAAGAACTCTATATGCAAATTAGTCTTCTTGATCTTGTGGTGCAGTGTTTATGATTGTGTTCCTCTACTGGTATCTGATACGCTACCTCCACATTTTTCCTAAGCTGTGTCCGTGTTTCGTTAATCCCATGCGTAATTTCATAAACTAAATTCAACATTACTGGTTAACAATGAAACAAGAGGTGAAATGACTCTCCTTCAAGTTCAAATGTAGGTAAAAATTGTCCGAAGTTTCACTTATTACAAAATAAACTTCAAGACAATTGATATATAGTACCGATACACCGTCTGTTATCACATCAGATAGTAAATCATGAGGTTTATATTCAGCCTTGATAGGAATATAACAATTATTAATAGTATAAATTAGCAACAGCTATAGACATGGATTTTGAACTATCTTTTAGAGGGTAATTTTTTCTCAGTTCTAATTATGCTAGTGCGATCAGCTTCATGGGCTAGTGGTCTGAGATTCTGACTACAATCCATAGGGTCTCAGGTTCGATTCCCGATAAGACCACAGTTGCGGGAACTAGATATAGTATATGAAATGTAGTGATGAAATGTTTTAAGTTGAGCTATATGTATCAAGGGGTTATGGAATGTGCTTAAATAATTTAACCAAAATTATGGCTAGAGTATAAAATACTGCAAATGAGATACTAAATAACTTGAGTCGGAGTATGAAGAAAATTGAATATGAGAGAGTTCAATTTTCTCCCATGTTACAGACAGAACAATGGAAATCCGTGGAAAAATGGAGAAATGTGACCATTTCTTCCGATATTTAATACGTATCTGATCACATATTATGAAATATATATGTAGTCAATATGCCCATTTCACCAATTAATGTTTTAAAATGGTCAACAAGTTTCTACAGCCAAGCTGTCATTCTCAAGACCAGATATTGACTTCAGTCAATATCTGGTCTTGAGAATGACAGCTTGGCTGTAGAAACTTGTTGACCATTTTAAAACATTAATTGGTGAAATGGGCATATTGACTACATATATATTTTAATATTATATCACCAAGTAGATCACTTGTGTATTAAATACATATTATGAAAACGCTTAGGCTATTCAAAATATGGCCTTAGGGTTTGAAGGAAAATACTTCTGAGAGTTGTAGGAAAAACGTTTTGGGATACCTTAGAGAATGCATTATAGAAAAAATTGTTTTATATGTACATTTCATGAATATGTGAATGATGATGATAAAACTATTATTGTACAATTTAAAACATTCTAAGTACAACTCCCAAAAATAGAGTAATTTAAAGAAAATAAATTGAAACTTAAAATAATTACGAATTCGTTTATATCAACATTTCACTGATTAGGAAAGTTAAGAATACATTTTTCATAAACTGAATTTTATATTATACTACTTATAGTCTTACTTCAATTCGTGATTATTTTTAGTTGCTTTTTGTAGGCATACTTACGATTATATCCAAGTTTTAATTATTTGGAATTTTTTTGAACATATTTTGTCGTTCCCCATGTTTTATAAAGTTGAAATTCAACGGTGATACAAATTAATGGAATTTGTAAATACATTTTAGTAATAGGCCCTATGTATAACTCTGTATGAAATAAGGGTGTTTTTAATGTCTTATAGAACATTCTATTACATGTTTCAACATGCCACATGGAAATCTCTGGCTTGGTTTCAGGACGTGTCCTGTTTTCTTGTACCGTCTTCGGCGACGGCCCTGCCATCCTGCTAACGATACATCCATAGGACACGTCTCTCTCAATCTATGCTCTCTATAATCAACGTTACTATACTCTGTCTACATGAGATCCGCCCAGGGCATTTGCTTGTAAATCCCGTGGGATGTGGGGTTAATTCTTACAAGGGAAAGAGGAAAAATAAATAAAGAAGAAAGAGAGAAAGAAAGTATACAGTATATATTTTAATTCGCAATATAGTTTAAGGAAAAATGACACTCCAGGAAGTATTTCCTTATAGGCTACATGAAATTGTTCATAAATGTTTTACAAAGAAGCAAATAGGACAATGAAGGTTCTGTAGACAACAATTGAGTAGTGTTTTGTAAGAGAACGTAGGCGTTATAAAGGAAGTCGGTTTTTTAATAGAATGAAAATGTGAAATATCACGTGGGCGCAAGGAATAGTTAGATCCTAGTGAACCACGTGCATCTACGTTTTTGGTGGCTTTAAGAATATCGTGACCCTCGAATCCGCGAGCTCTCTCTCTTACTCTCCCTGAGTTCGGTGCCCCAGTTGATCGATATTCGAGGCGCCGCGTTGCCAAATTCCACAGCCAAGCTAAGGGAGACAAAGATACAAATGGGGATGCTGGGTATGAGGTTCACATCTACCTTGATTCTTAACAGGATTCCCAGACGTTCCAGTCTGTAAGTATTTTTCTCGGAATTTAGAACAAGTGCACAGGGTCGTCTAATACCCGTTCGCGCCATTCCCCAACCCACCTTCCTTTATCTACATACAACTAGCAACAACGAATTAAATGGATTAGACAGGCCTAGCGTTTGGATATCATATTATGGAAATCCCGACAGGGCACATAAATCCTCAGTTTTTTGTTGGATTTTCTTCGTTGTAAGGAAATGTGTGGACTGAAATTTATTACCACGGTCCGTTTCACAATTAATCATATTTTTATTAATACATAATTAAGAAAAGATTACTCGTGGTATGTTTCAGATACCTTTAACTTCCTCTTGTTTAATAATTTCTAATTTTGCATTGTGTGGAATGCCCTTGTTAGTAGGATTTTATTCAAAAGATTTAATTTTAGAAATGGTTTCATTAAGATACTTAAATATATAAATATATAATGTCAGAGCAAAAATTGCCTAAAATTGTTAAGGAATGGATCCCAATGGAAAGGAGGAAGAGAGGAAGACCGAAGAAAACTTGGATAGAAGGGGTACAAGTGGCTATGAATATCAGAGGATTGGAGGAAGATCAATGGATGGACAGATAGGAATGGCGTTTGGTTTCCGGAAGACGGCGGCAGCTGCAATGATACCGGATGATGATAATGAAAAATTAATATAGGATAAGTTGGGATAGGCGGTAGCATTTGAGACTAGATTTTGGGACTTCTAAATTCAAATCCAGGATAAAACTTTCTTTTTTTCCTCATATTCATTCTCAGTTTTCAAGGCAAATACAAGATATGGAATTATATACATATATCCTGTTTACCATTAATCATCATTTAATTATTTAATAAATATTATAACAATTAAATACATACAATTTAAATGGGGGAAAAATGAAATAAAATAAAGAAAACTGGTACCTTGATTTGTTAAAATTTCACCTGACATTTTAAAACCTTCTCACAAGTTTTGTCCTATAATAAAGAATAAAGATTTCGAAACCCATGTTCTTGTAAAAAAATTCAGAAATCAGAACTGCTGTTCATGGACAAGTTAAAGAAGTTAACAAGTTAACAAACAAATGCAATGATTAACTTTTTAACTATTTTCAGTCTATTCTATTTGTGCTTTCTTTATGTTCCTGAAAGCTTAAAAATAAAAGTTTTTCATTGTATTTTCATAATTTTTGTAAATATGATATCCTGGATCACGTGTCTTACACTTAAATATTTTATTGCTACTTAAAGTCTTTTTGTTAATGACAATGTTTAAAAACAAAAACACATGATAAAATAGCTCCAGTTTCGTGTAGTTTTATACTAGTATTGAAGATAACTTATAAAGCAATTTTCCTCCATATATGGTGTGACAATGGCAAATTCAAAGAATATGTTTACACTATTAATGCAAGAATTAATCCGTAAAATAGTTGGTTAAGGCACTGCGCTAAAAGCCGGGAGGTCGAGGGTTCGAATTCCTTTGGGATGAGAATTTTTAAACTGGCCTAAACCTTCTAGCGGCAATTTGATCCTGGCAAGTACTTGGCCTCTAAGGGAATTGAGCACCATGTGTACATTCTGACAACCCGGCTGATATCTTTCATCGACTTTCTATAGAAGTGCGGTTCCCCATCCATCCTTAAGGGGGTGAAGTGTGAGAAAAGATAAAAATTAAATTACGAAAATGACCGAGATTAATGTCAAATCCGTAGATTTCAAGGTATCTAAAGCTGATTGGTGAATATGACAGTCATTTAAGCCCAAGTTTGCCCCATAGACTCTCCTATGATTGGGAGGGTGAGATAGCGAAAAAATAAAATGTCCAAAAACCGATATTAGTGTCTAAACCATAGTTTTAGGTAGCTAGGCTCATTAGTGACAGTCCCAATAAAATGTAAACAGATGTGTGACCCCCTAAGCACCCGTAGTGGGTTGAGAGGGATGACACAGAAAAAAAAAAAGGACCGATACTAGTGTCGAATCCATAGTTTTCGGGATCGCTGAGATGAATTGTGGCAATGGTTATGTCATTTAAGTCCAAGCTCAGCCAGGCTTGAGTGGTGAAAAATAAAATGTACAAAATTATCGAGATTAGTGTCGGAGTCATCACTTTCGTTCGGGGCTACTAAATTTACTGATAGCAAGAAGACTGGGTTAAATACATACTGGGAACGCAAGGGATTTAACAAGTCATCATCATCATCATGAACAAATTCGTTTTAGGCCATGTGGCCTGTACGGTAAACCTAGCGAAGATGGTCTTGATCTTTCCACCGATGTTTTGGTCTTCCTTGGTCCCTATGTCCAGTTGGGGTATATTGGAATGCCAATTTTGGAAGTCTATTTCTTGCCATTCTTCTCAGATGATTTTTCCATTCTTGTTGGTATTTTTGGATATCTTTAAATGATTTAACAAGTAAATAAATAAATATTATATGCTTCTCCAATAAAATTGTATGTACTTCAAGCTTATCACGTTCATATAGTCAACTAAGTCCAAAACCTTGTTTCGAATTCATGAGTTGTTTTGTGAACGTATGATATATGAAACATTTTTGTTATACTTCCCATATAATATTTTCTAGAATGTCTCGGATTTGTGTTTAAAAAATATGAGGGGACTACCCCTGATATCCATTTTAGTGCAGCTCGGGTTATGGGGTTAGGCAAGTGTCGGAAGTCTAGGTAACCGCAACAGCGCATTTGGGTGTGTGCTTCGCGCAGGCTAAACAAAATCCCTTCCCTTTCACAACGCGATACGACGACACACTCAGTTCATTCGCGCCAGAGGGGGATCAGCAGGCAAGTCCCCCCAGTAATATTGCGTAAACTAATATCGTACCTTTCAAGCGTAATACTGCTAGATTACAAACATATCACTTCTTGGGCTCGAGAGCTCTTTCCATTATATTACCTATCTCGATTCTGATATAGGATCAAAATCTCATATAACACGAAATAACAATTTAGGATGAGAAAAAAACACACACACACACACACACACACACACACGCACGCAGACACACACACGCACGCAGACACACACACGCACGCACGCACGCACACACACACACACACACACACATATATATATATATATATATATATATATTCCTTGAAAACGAGTATATCTATTCCTCCAAGAAAGATACATAATAGTTTTAATATCAGTTTCAGTGTTAAAGAATCAAATGAATTAAAATGTAATTTCACTGAAATGTCGTAAAGGTATAAATACAATAAAAATACTGGTTATTGTAATATCTAAAAACAAAATTGTCTTAAATATATAAATCTAATAACTTCTGATTTGAGTATGGATAACAAATTTTGCAATATTTCATAAAACATTTTTGCCATAAATCAGTCGTACTTCGTACAATATAATTAAATTAAAATATTAATAAAGGAAGAACATTTATCTTTACAAATGTTTAAGTTTGTCACAAATACGTCATTATGTATTAATTTTCTATTTATTTTAAAAATACGAACGAAAGGAAATATGTGGTATAGCTTGGCTAAGCAGTATTTAAAAAACAATAACGCGTCATTTGACATTTGTATTTTATTTATATTATTTAAATTTGCATTTGGCCTATTATTATGTTAATGGGAATATATATCCCTTCCTCTTTGTTTCTCACTTCGACCCGTCAATGATCACAGTGAGTTAGTTAGTTAGTTATCTGTATATTAAAGTATCCGGTGTGTATGATGTGACCACATGAGATGAAAGCAAGTTGGGAGATAGCTTGAGGAGTTGGTGTATAGTATACGGCGAAGGAGAAACAATACGATCACTGAGTCGAACCTAAGATAACATGTTAGAGAAGGGGCGACATTGTCGAATTTCGGAGTAAACTTCATAGATGTATTATGAACACCAAACCTGAATTTGTGCAGACGTTGAATAGATTATAGGCAACTAATACAATGACATTATCGAACTCAGAATTTCATGGTCACGCGGACATAAGCTCTCCATATATTCAAATCCTGAGCTATATATATATATATATTCAATTATACCTTTATAATTCACCTTAAATAATGCTAAAAATATTTTCTCATTTCATTCTTGGCCTACTATTGGGCACTTTCTCTCTGGTTTTCCTACATGAAGTTTCCGTGCCCCATTCGTGCCAAATATCCTGACCACTGCAGTCTATGAGATTTCACTGCTGTTATTAGATCATGGAGCAAAATTATATGTAATTTCTTCCATTCACCTGTTTGATCGTTTCTCTCTCTCTTTTGGCCATACATTTTCCAAAACACTTTATTAATTATAGTTTAATTATTTTAATAATTGTGTGAAGAAGAAAGAATATCCACCTTAATTCGAAATCCTGGGTAGACACAATAATATTATATAAAACATAAAAAAGTAGTAATAATATGATTCTACTCTACATGATCAGCTAGCAACAATACCCATGCTGTCTGTGAAGTAGTTCAAGTATATCCTTCAAGATGGTTAAATCAGGCCCTAAGCACTAAATCCATGACAATGGATATAAAGCCTGGCCATAGTTCCGATATTTTTCAATAGACGGCCATCGATTTTTAGTTTTCATAATTTACATAAAAACAATAAAAAATCTCTTCAGATATTCATTTTGCATTTACAGAACTCCATGATCAAGCTGATTAATTTCATACTTTCAAAATATTTAGTTACACAAATAATAGCATAAATAAGATTATTAGCTGGAAATAGAGGGTTAAACCAGAGATAATAGTTTATATTCCTTCTGATAACTTGTAAAATCCTACCTAATTAATACACTGGCACTACCGAACCTGTAGGTTCATGACCACGCGGACATAAGCCCTCCACACATTTATATCCTGAGCCAATTTTTTTTTTCAATCATCCCTGTATACTTTACTTCCCTCAAACCATGGTTAATATTATTCTCCCACCTCATTCTTGGCCTACCTAATGGGAGAATTCCCTCTAGTTTTCCTCCAAGAAGTTTTCCATGATCCTCTTTCATTCTCCATTCGTGCCTCATGTCCTGCCATCGCAGTCTATGAGACTTAACTGTTCTCTATACATCTGATTTATTATAAATATCATGTAGCTCACTGTTATGTAGTCTTCTTCATTGGCCTGTCAGTTCATCTCTCTTTGGTCCAAACATTATCCTACGAAATTTATTCTCAAATACTCGTAATATCCATCCATAATTATTCTGCCCGAGGGCAGGTCTTTCACTGCAATCATAGCATTTTCATGTTATGCTTTGCAGCTTTACTAGGGAATTATATGAGTGGTAGCTTTCCGTTGCTTTCCACACTGATGAAGGATATGATGATAATGATAAGGATGATGATGATGATGGCAGGATGATTTTCTTCTCCTTTATAGTAATAATCCATGTTTCGCATCCATATAAGTGGGAGAATGACAGTTATATATACACAGTTTAATGTTTTTTTAGAGAGAATTTAAATTTGGGACAAGAATTCCTGTAACGCATAATTGTATGCATTTCCAGAATTGAGTCTATGTTTAATTTCTTTCTGCGCCCCACTCTTTGTTTAATTATTGTTCCTAGGTATTTGAATTCAGCCACTTCTTCAACATTTCCCACATTTGTCAACAACTATCCAATTCCATCACATAATTTATTTCTATATGTGACTATATATTTAGTTTTATTGATGTTTACTTCAAGTCCCAATTTCTTAGTAGGCCTATTACGCAATAGTGTGCGTGTTGTCCCTTACTATCCCCTCAATTTCAGCTAATAATACTACGTAAATCTATAATAAATAAATAATTAATTAATTTGTAATTAAGTTGAAAAATATATAGCTACAAAAAACTAGATTAATGAATTATGGGTATAATTTTAAGGTTATTAGATAATATAATAATCAAGTCCATCAAGGGAATCTTTTGATAATTTAATAGTTTAAGGGAAAAAAATACATCATAAAATATATTTAAATGTAGGCCTATATAGAAAATTCTTTGTGATCCCACTACAGGCCTCAGGAGGCCCATGGGGTAGTAAGAGGTTAAGTCTCTCACTCTTTCTGGACAATCGGCACTTGATGTCAGCCGGGTTATCAGCTATTCGTGATGGCCGCCTTTACCCCCAGAACAAGCGTATAGTACTCATTCCATTAGAGGCTGAGTCGACCCCAGGGTCATAGTGCCGCCAGAAGGTTTGAGTCAGTTTAAAATCCTGACCCCACCGGGACTCGAATACTCGACCTTCCGGCTTGTAGCGTATTGCCTTAACCACTACGCTATGGCGAAAAAATTATTTAGGCTTATGTATTTCTTCATCGATAAATAAAATCACTTAACGCTAAATAAAAACTAGTTTAATAATCAACTAATGAATTGAACATATTTCTCCAACAAGCCTTTCTTATTATATCAGGTAACGAAATTAATTTAGAAAGCAATTACATCCTTAAAAAAAATATATTTTTAAAAATAAAAAGTTAAAAAAATGAAAAAAAAAAAGGCACGAAATGCCATTTTGTCGTCGATAACTACAATCACTTAATGATAACTATGAAATCGGATTAATGACAAATTACTTAATACTGTAAAACACATTTTTGACCAACCTCATGGGCTAGTGGTCAGCGTTTCTGACTACTGTTCATGAGGTTCCGGACTCGATTCCTGGTCAAACCATAGGGATTTTTCCTTAAAGTAAATTATTCCTCTGGTTGCCCATGGTCTGGAATTTAGGTTAAGAACTCTCCTGGCGCTTCATTATCATTTATTACCCATCACATCATCGGAGTAACGTAACTCCACCTTCTAGGCGCCCCAACTTCAGAAGTGGGTTACAATTAAGCCAATGTCAGGAGAGAACACCAGAAATGTCGAAATGACAACTTGGGGCATTGAATAAAAAAAAAACATTTTTTGGCATAGAAGGAAAATCTGAATCACGTTATTTTGAACAAACAAGATATTTTCCCTATTTGTTTTATCAAGTCTTTCATTTAGCCAGGGTAGGAGCATATATAGAGCAAACGCAACTCTTCAGGGTAGGATGGTCAAATCTGTCCACTGCAGTATTCTTCATATGTAGACTAATAGCAAATTTATTATTATTAGCGGAAAAAAGTTACAGGATGGCGAAAAAAAAAGTTGTATTAACTATTGCATGGGAACAGAAGCCGGAGTACATTAATTTCAATATAGTATTACATTTGTAATTAGCTTATGTGGCAACGAATAAACTTGCATTATAATGTCTTCTTGTTAGTAGAAGCGACCCTCTTATAATGTGAATGGAAGTTCACTATTATGGGTACACGAGAATTTTAAATAGGAAAAGATTTCTCTCTCTTCCTGGATTGCCTAAATAGCATATTGGTTTAATGCGCCAGCGCTTAAGGTTGGAGATCTTGGGTTCAAATTTCAGTTTAGGCATGTTTTCTCTTTAATTTCATCAACTGCCTGTGAACAACAAACCTGAGTACAATAATTTTAATATTACGCTTGTAATAGTAAATTATGATGCGAGGTTGGGAAGTAGTTTTTACAGAATCGTGGAAAATTAAAAAAAAAAAAAACGAAGAAGAGCGAGGTTTTTAATTTCTTAGATTCTGTAAAACACTTCACAAACGTGCGTTTACATTATTTTTTGCGCCATGGTGTTTTCAAAATAATAAATAATAGTAAAATAAAATCTTTGTTGGAAATATTTGCGTTCATTATAAACAATTGACTAACGTTAACAGTGTAGGCAATGTTTATTAGTTGAAACAACAGGAGGCCTTGAGAACAATTATTGATAACATGACCGCAAGTTCGTATTTATTGTTTTATATTGTTTCAAATAAAGTTCAGTTCATTTAAATGCAGTGATTTGTTTCGTATAATGTATATTAACACTACCTTTTGAATATATTTTTGTATATACATTGTACATAGTATACATAGAGGGCAGTGGTTTAACTTCCCACACGTGGTTTGTAATATGCATTTTTTTTTATTTAGAGCCTCACCACCATCCCCCGGGTTACCTCGGGCATAATGCCCTTTTCCCGGGTCTGCTCTATGCCCCTATCTATATCTAATCTTTATTGAAACACACAATATTACAGTATAGTTATTTAGGTTACAATATAGTTATTTAAGTTGGCAACCCCGAAATGTAGGAAGTTTGAACTTTCAATCAAGGTCGCCATTGCTGTAAGTACGACAAAACGCACTATCGCGCAAAAAAATATATATTACGGCAAACAAAATGTCCGTTCTTGGTCACATTTAAGTATCTGTAACGGATGTTAAGATCTATAGATATATAAACCAGTAAATGATAGTGGGGAAGATTTTGAAGTAATTCCAGTTGACATACATTGATAGCGATTTGTCCTTCGGATGGGAGATTAAAGCTGGTGATCCCTTGATGATTCTCGACAGAAATAAGCTACCTGCCGACATCGGGTTTCACCTTCTCCCTTCTCATCTTCATACACTTATCTTACAGTCCTCTCTGTACACAATACAAGTATGCATCGCCTGTGTAACGTGATCTTTTGAAGCAGTGCGTAAATTGGAAATAAACAATTACATTACCGCCATCTGTCTTACGCGAACTCGATACACCTAAAGTGCGGTGATTAACATAGGAAAAAAGTCCAATTTTTACCATTTAAAATAATGTTATAAACATATAACTAACTAACTAACTGGCAGTATCGAACCCGTAGGCCGCGCGGACAAAAGCTTTCCATACATCCCTATCCTGAGCTAATGTTTTCCAATAATGATTGTAATCTACTTCCCTCAAATCATAGTTAATGTTATCCCCCACCTTATTCTTGGTCTACCAACTGGGCGTTTTCCTTCTGGTTTTCCTACAAGAAGCTTTCATGCACGTATTTCATTCCCCATTCGTGCCACATGTCCTGCCCATCACAGTCTACGAGTCTTAACTGTTCTCATTATATCTGGCTTCCTATAAAGACCATGTAGTTCACTGTTATGTAATCTTCTCCTTTCACCTGTCTGTTCATCTTTCTTTTGGTCCTAAAAATGTTGCTATGAAATTTATTCTCAAATACTCGTAATCTCCTTTCTTCCCTTAAAGTAAGAGTCCATGTTTCGCATCCATATAATATAACTGGTAGAATAACAGTGGCCTACACATTTACATGATTGAAAATTGAATTCTTTTTTCGTTCTTAGGGGCCAAAGAGGAACATATGGCATCGAACCTGCGGGTTCCATAAACCATAAAATTAGCTAGTTACATTAAAACTTTACATTTTAAATTCTATTTTTAAACGTTTCTTATGTGTGTGTATGAAAATTCGATGACAAGACTAAATTAAGACATAGCTTACGCTATCTGCTCCTACCCAGAATATAATGGTTAGGCTGTAGGATCCGAAAGCAATAACAACTTACATCCTACGGTTTTGAAATATTTACAAGATATAAGTAGGCTTCTTCAATTCTCTAACTGCCTGTTTTATTACCCGTATATCTCACTCCGACTGGCATCATCTGCAAGTATTATGGATAATGGTTTTCCGCATCAACAGCATATGTCTTCAAATATAAAATGGTTTTCCTTTAAAAATAAAAATAATTTAATTTTAACTGAATAAGAACGAAAAAAATCAATTTTGAATCATGTAAATATGTAAGTATTGATAACATTATTTTAATTGGTTAAGATTGCGCGTGTTTTCCAATGTTAATAACTGCACTTTACGTGTATCGATTTCGCGTAAGACAGATGGCGGTAATGTAATTGTTTATTTCCAATTTACTCACTACTTCAAAAGATCACGTTAAGTAGGCGATGTGTACTTGTATTGTGCACAGAGACGACTGTAGGATACGTGTATGAAGATGAAGAGAAGGTAGAAGGTGAAACCCGATGTCGGCAGGTAGCTTACTCCTGTCGAAAAGTGTCAAGGAAGGGTTTAATGTCTCATGCGAAGGACAAATCGATATCCACATATGTATTGAGGAAGGATTTGGAATAATTTAAAATAGGCATCAGGTGACCAATTTAGTGATTAAAAACTATACACCACTACTCTTGCTAATCCCCAGATCCAACATTGTAGGATTTAAAATTCCAATCCCACGAGGTATCGAACCCGGATACGCTAGTAAATTACTTTTATAATCCGTTACGTTTCAATATGAAAAATTCATTTTAAAATTATGATATTGTCCATACACATTATTTTAAATTGAAACACACATTTATATAATGTTAAATATACATTGAAGGTTTTGCAAGTTGTAGGCCTTAATATTATAACAAAAGATAGCCGGCTTCATAGAGAAAGGAAATACATACAAAGCTAACCGAATAATGAAAAAATCCATCACGTAGGAACTGTGTATAGTTAATTCCTCAGCAAGTCGAATTTATGGTCCGATTTATGCTCATTTATAGAATATATTTCTGATGCTAGTTTATTTAAAAAGTGTCAGACTGCAGTGAAAACAAATCATGCAGTTATGCCTATTGCATATTGTATAATTTCACAGAAATTTAAATATCTACCTATTCATTTTTCCACTGCTTTATTTGTTTAGTGTTCTGCCCTAGGGCAGGTCCTTCACTCCAATCATAGCATTTTCATGCTATGCTTTGCAGCATTACTAGGGAATTATAGGTGTAGTAGTTTCCCGTTGCTTTCCACACCGTGGATGATAATGAAGATGATAGCCAGATGATGTTCGGAGACCGTTTGGGCCTCAAAGCTACCTGGCATTTGTGTTACAGGTGAGGGAAAATTCCCGACCGGGGATCGAACCCGGCCCGCTTTATTAGAAATAAATAAAATATCCGCAACTCGTGTCCAACTCAGGGTCGGGTCGAGGGATGAGATGAGCCCCCTATATAAGGGTTTGTGAATGACATGGGTGCCGACCGACCACGCCTAACGCACCATCACGGGGGCAGATGAACAAAATTAAATGGATGAGTATGAAGAAATGGTGGAATCAAATCATGGCAGAGGAAAACGGGAGGAAACCCCGAGAAAAATCTGTCCATGCTCCGTTTCATCCATCACGAAAGCCACATGAAGTGACCGAGACTCGATCTCGGGACACCAGTGGTGAGAGGCGAGCGTCTAACCGCTTGCGCCACGGAGCCGCCCTTAATTAGAAATATTAGATAAATTAAACATATGTATTTTATAGGAAACATTGCCAATTTAAGGGTGAAATAAACTGTATGGTATACATTGTGACGAACCAAACATGGCGGTCAATTTATTTAATCCAAGGTGAACAAACAATGCTTAGAGCAATTTGTTACGACCACCAAATTAAAAACATAGATGTTAAATTTTGAGCAGACGAGGTTAGGAGAGAACTCCAAAAGATCGGGATGGGCTGGATATGGGAAAAAGGGACTGAAAATCGCAAGAACGTGTGGAGAAAAATAAGGAGGAGGTACTTAGATATAAACCAACAAGTTACTTTCGCCGAATGTACAGGAGAACGCTCACTGTGTTTACAAAGAGACCTAAAACACGTCTGGGGAAAAGAATCGTATATACTCAACCTAGGATTTAAGGAGAGATCAGGGCTTGCTTGGTTTAGGCTAGGGGCATGGAAATTTCTAAAAATTAGCGACGATCACGATATGCGAATATGTCCAATGTGCGGGAACTTTGAAGATGAGATACATATATTAGGAAAATGTAATGATTTAGAATATTGGAGACGTCAATTATTACCGGAAAGATTTCTAAATTCAAATCGGAAAAGATTGGCATGCTACGAGTTATTGGTAAATCCAGAAAATTGGATAAACCTCGGTAAATTTCTGGACAAAACGCGGAAAATAAGGACAACACTCATTCATGAATAAATATATGTTATCAAAATGCAATACCATTAATTCTTAACAATTATATATAAATTAATTAGTGTATAATGCTATTGTGTTATTATTTAATTGTAATATTAATGTGTTTTCTTTATGTAATTGTAATGTTAATTTTTTTTAGTGTATAATGCTATTGTGTTATTATTTAATTGTAATATTATTGTGTTTTCTTTATGTAATTGTAATGTTATTGATTTTTTTGTTAATTAAATAAAAATAAAACGTAGTTTTATTTGATTTTCATATTTATTATATAATTCAGTGACAGTTGTTTCGGTACACTGTACCTTCTTCAGACATGTTAACAAATTATGAATTGTGTTCCAACTGATCTAAGCAACAATACAACAATATTTATTTAAATTTTTTAATTTAACAAAGGGGATTCATTCAAATCAAGTTGAGAATTTAACAGTTTTTTACTACTTTTAAATTTATTAATTTCTACAGCCTCCAAAAGATCTAACTTCTTACCCTTATCACAAATATGTAAAATTTCAAAATTTGGATCGAAACAATGATTAAATTGGAATAGGTGGTTAGCATATTTTGAATTTTCTTTAGACAATCCTGGTTTCTCTCCTGGCATGGCGTACTTGTAACCCATTTCTGAGGTTGGAGCGCCTGGAAGGCGGGGTTACGTTGCCCCGATGATATGATGGATGCTGATGATGATAGTGGTGCGCCAGGAGAGTCCCTAATCCTAAGCTTAACCTAAGATGAATATGAATGATGATGATTGCGATGGCCATATGATTTCGGGGACCGTTTGAGCCTTAAAGTTTTCCTGACATTTGTCTTACAGGTGAGGAAAAACCCCGATAAAAACCTCACCCAGAAAAACTGTCCGGACCGGGAATCGAACCCGCGCCCGCTTCGTGACAAGGCAGCACGCTACCCCGAGACCACAGCGGTGGACATAATATAAAATATAATAAAATGGTTTTTATATTATATGTTATTTCTGATTAGATACCAATAATATAAAAAAAATGATCTAGCTTATAGCTTACTATGTATGAATTACTTCCTTTTGAAAATTAAATTTAAATAATTAATGTAAAATGTAAAATCAGTGTTTGTTTTGGAGGAATTAATCATTAGTTTAGCTACCCCGTAGCAAAGTCCACTCATGTCAACAACCAACCTCAAACACCAAACTAAATTAAAATGTCAAAGCACAAAGGGTTAATAACTAGGGAGAGAGGGTTTTGTTCGAGATGATGTGGGCAGCGAATCTGGATACGGTCCCTTGGGTTGCACAGAGGGGGTATAGAAACCCCGTCAGAGCCATGCCCGGGGAAATAACTTTTTTCCTGTATCTAAAATATCGCCATGTGTTAACACTTGTCACCTCCAACTTCATATTACACTACGTTGACACCACGGAGTTTTCTTGCTTCTGAACACTCACCTGAAATACTTTTTGTTCCAGTTTGTTCCTCAATAAATAACCAACTTTATACACTATACTTCTATTACAGACATATATAAGAAATAAACTAGCAATAAGCCACCCGTGTTGAGACTGGATACAGGGACGTTGGCATCTTGCGTCTCTACAGAGGAGTGTTTCAAAATCATTTTAACCTAACTTTCTTCAATTCCAATTTTCGAGGAATTCAATTCTACTTTAACATGTTGATGTTTTTAATTCTTTATGCAGGACCAATGAGGTTATATTTTATTAAATGAATTTTCCATCAAGAACAATGATAATTTATTCATCGTGACACAAGCACAGTATTCGAGAGAAAATAGAAACAACTACAAAACCTCCTATAAACATTGGTCTGCAAATTAACTGTTAATCAGTTAATGTGATCCACCACTTTCTTAGCGCCCGGTAGTTACGTTGTACATCAACTGTAAAATATTGAGATAGAGATTTGGTTTGTTTATATATATATATATATATATATATACATAACTCCCCTACCCCTCTTGCGACACACTCGCACGCACAAAAACGCACACACATATACATCCAATCATAGTAATTCTGCCCCAGGGCAGGTCTTTCACTGCAATCATAGCATTTTCATGCTATGCCTTGCAGCTTTACTAGAGAATTATAGGTGTGGTAGCTTCCCGTTACTTTCCACACCGGTGAAGGATGATGGTGATAATGATATGGATGATGATGATGGCCCGATGATTTTCGGGGACCGTTGGCCCCTAAGCATCCTGACATTTGTCTTACAGGTGAGGAAAAACCCCGAAAACACCTCATCCAGCAGCCTGACCGACCGGGATTCGAACCGGGCCCGCTGCGTAACAACAAAGCAGCAAGCTACCTCGAGACCTCAGCGGTGGAAACAATATACACTGGTGTCCAAAAGTTTAGGATAATTTGTAAAACGGAAAATCAAAATGCTTAAAGAGGAGCAAGGAGTAAAAATTATTTATCAAAACGTTTCTCAGTACATTTAGTTTAGTTTACATACTAAATTATAATCTCTCTTCAACAATGAAAAAATTAATAGCAATTATAAATGAAAATTGCATTGTTGCAGTTAAGCCCTGTTCCATAAATCTTCATTTTTAAAGAGAGTTATGACATAATCAGATGTAGTGTAAGAACAGATTGCAGTAAAATGGCACAAAGACAACATCTGGACCCTCTGCTTCGGGGTAGAATTATTGGGCGGCTAGAAACAAGACAGACACAAACTGAGGTCTCCTAGCACTTAATGTGCCACAAAATGTTATATCTAGGTTATGGCGACGGTTCCAAGAGACCGGAGACGTTAGGCGAAGACCAGTGGGAGGTCGTCCAAGAGTTACAAATCCTCAGCAGGATCGATATCTTGCGTTAACTGCAAGAAGAAACCGAAACAATGTCTGCCAGACAACTGAGTTCAGAACTGCGGCCGCCTCAGGTATCAGAGTATCCAGACAAACTGTCTATAGAAGACTCAGAGGTGCTGGTCTGTATGCTAGACGGCCTGTAGTGTGCGTCCCACTCACCCTTGATAACAAGAGAGCACGTTTACGGTGGAGTCAGGAACATCGCGACTGGACTCTAAATCAGTGGAGCAGCGTGCTATTTACAGACGAGTCCAGATTCAGCTTGAACTGTGATTCGCATCGCGTGACTATCTGGAGGGAGCAAGGAACTCGTTACAACCCCATGAACATCATGGAAAGACATCCATTTGGTGGCGGTGGTCTCCTGGTATGGGGAGGTATAATTATGAATGCACGCACAGAGCTTCACATCTTCGCAGGTGGCACTGTTAATGCTCAGCGGTATAGAGAAGAGATCCTGGAACCTCATGTAAGACTTTTCAGGGGAGCTGTGGGTCCAGAATTCATATTCATGGATGACAATGCCCGACCTCACAGATCACAACTGGTGGATGAGTTTCTTCAGGAGGAATATATCCAGCGTATGGAGTGGCCAGCGAGGTCTCCGGATATGAATCCTATAGAGCATGT